>JAUNZM010001034.1:0-345799 GCA_033459285.1 Clamator glandarius | reverse complement strand
AAGAGTGTGATCAGTACTATGCGGATGAATCACACTTTTCTCATCAAAAACAACTTGTCCCATGACACCAGAACTAAAGGAGTCTTGTTTCTAGCAGAACCACATGACTTCATTTGGGGTGAACAAAATCCTTTTAATCAGTCTTTCTTCTCCCTTCTTCTCCTGAAAACTTATCTTTAAGACATATTGTGTCTCAGTGATATTTAGTTAAAATCAGATGGTGGGTTTCATTGCTACTTGAAGGGGAGTTTCAGAGTCAACTGAGCATTTCCTCCTCAGGAAACCAGGGCTGCCTCTTTTACACATTCCAAACCCTTTCTCTGTAACGCTGATCTCCTAGGCTCAAAACACGCACGTATCTCTGCACAAATACAGTAATGGAGCTCTGCTGTTGAGAGTGGTATTATAGGATCGCATCCTTACACACTTCCTGAAGCATATATTACTCATCAGCATCAGAGAGAAGGCAGCAAGACAGTAGGTCCTTGGGTTTGACTCCGTGTGCCTGTTCTTGTGCTCTTGTATGATGCTCTACCTGCTGTCCTGTACCCATGAATACAGCCTGACTTCCAGGAAGGATGAAAACCAGGAAATATTCTTAAACCCAGCTATCTCGTGATAGAACATTAGGCATTTCCCTCCTTCTTCTGGAGCTCTAGCATCATCCTGTTTGGGGGATTAGGACCAAGTCTGGAGGACTGTGTGCTATCTATATGGCCTGATTTTCAGAGGTTTTTCAAGATGGAGAACAAGAATAGTTTCTTTATTCAGCACTCTGGAGCCTCAAATCCAGAAGAAATATGTTTGCACCGGTGGATGGGTCTCTCAGTTGTATCTTGCTTGGATTTCAGAGGCTGGTCTTGAGGAAGAGAGTCTGAGTCTCATGAGGATCAATACATTACTGATTAAAGTGGCATGTCAGCATATTTGTCTGATATAATCTAGGATTTCAGGCTCAAGAAACTTTGTGCTGACCAATTGTTTTGTCTAATAAAATACTACAGTCATAAGGCAGCTAATTGTAAAACAAATCTGTAAGAAAACCCAACAGGAAAGTTTGGTTAATTGTGATTCTGCTTTTTTTCCTGTCTTATAATGGGAAACCTGGTTCTCCCAGGGGCAATGAATAACTTGCTTCAGCAAAATTAGTATGATACTGTCTGTGTAAAGTCCAAATCAACCCTGTGTGTGTGTATCTATCTCATTAACACCTTTTTCTTCCACTGTTTTTGGTGAAAAAAAAATGACTTTTCAAACAACATTTTTTCTGAAGACCATTACAGAAAGACTTCTTATTTCAAAATTATTTCAGCTTCAGTGTAAAAATTTTTTTCCTTCCTCAATCTTCTGCTTCCTGCTTAGCACAGAAAGTAATATGTTGACTTTCCACAGCCTTTTAAAAATTCTTATTATATTAGGTTTTCCTCTTCCATGTTTTCTCCCAAACTGTTTCCCATATTGGAAATAATAGTTAAATAAACAAACAAACAAAAAAAAGTTAAATTATAAGTCTGTTAATCTAGAACTTTTCCAAAGATGGAGATGTTTAAAAATTTTAGAAGATGTTGGAAATGATAAAACGGAAAAGAGAACACGAAGAAAAATTAAAGCAAACAAATAAGTTGCTTAAAGTGTATGAAGTATTTTACAAATAAAATTTTCCTACTATCAACTCTGAAAACAGTGGAAACACAACTAAGGTCCTTTTCTGGCAGTTATGGTTCCATCTTCAACGTGGGGCACTGAATAAATATTCTGGGCCAGTATCCAGTCTATAATGGGAAATAGGAGACTCAAGCAAGTGGTCAGGGAGACCTTATAGCAGCCTTCTAGTACTTAAAGGGGGCCGTAGGAAAACTGGGGAGGGGCTCTTTACCAGGGAGTGTAGGGATAGGAAGAGGGGGAATGGGTTTAAGCTGAAAGGGTGGATTTCCATGAGGTATTAGGAATAAATATTTTTCTGTGAGGATGGATGTCCCATCCCTGGATGTGTTGAAGGCCAGGTTGGATGAGATTCTGAGCAACCTGTTCCAGTGAAAAGTGTCCCTGCCCATGGCTGGAGGAGTAGAAATGGATGATCTTTTAAGATCCTTTCCAACCCAAACCATTCTATGGTTCTATGAATTTTGTATATATGACTGGAGGAACTGTGATTTTTAGTCATGCAATACCTGTTCTTTCTCCTTCTTTTTACAAGCTTTGAGAGAAGAAAGAGAAAGCCATATCTAAGGTGGGAAGGGAAAGTTTGTGACTAGGATATTGCAAAGACTCACTGTGAGGGTGGAGGCTGCTTCTTTGCACCTGGGTATGACCTTTGTCCTTATATTTCCCAATATATTTGCCTGCAAAGGTGATAAGCAATCTCTAAGAAAAAACTAAACAATGTAAAAAAAAAAGAAACCCACTGGCATTGATAGAAATGTGTACTGTTTCCACACTGTGATTAATAATTTACAGCATTTTGTTTGTTTGACATGGTTCCAGAAATGTTGTTGTAAGCTGCAAGGAGAGAAAATGGCTGAATCCAAAAAGAAGTAATTTTTTTGTAGGAGACAGAAAGTGAGAGTGTCAGCTGTTTGAAGAGGTTATCAGAAGCATGAAATATAGATCACCAGTGTTCCAGAGCTGTGAGCATGTTGTCCCTTGAGTGCATGCCAGACTCTTTGAGAATATACTTGAAACCTTTTCTGTCCGAAAGGAAACAAAAGTTTCAGATATTGTGCTTGCATGTTGAGTCTCAAGATGCAAACTTCTCCCTCCTTCAGTGATGAAGCTGTTTGTGTCAAGGAGCAAGCTGGGTTAGGGACAAAGGATCAGAGGTAGGTTGTGTACAGCTCCTTCAGCAGCAGCTGAACACTGCATAGAGCAAGCTGTTGGCTTGAAGTGCAATCTTTGATCTTCCCATTTTATGAACAGTAGAGCAGCAGAGTTTCCTTAGCTTTAGACCTCCACCCTTCAAACAGCATGGCAACCAGGCATAGGTTTGTAACCAGGGGACGTTTCCACCGTTAATCACATTTCCTGGTAATTGAGTTGGGCAATTGCATAAAATTTAGCCATCTAGGTTTGTAGGGTCATTGACTTTTTATACTGAGCTAAGGGATGTCGTTCTGGTGAGTGATGGACTAGCAACCCAGCACATGGGTGTAAGTGCTTTACAAGTCCTGTCTTTAATGCTGGAGACAGGGGTCATCTTCATAGCAGCCAATCTTAAAAGTGGGTGCCTTGCTGAGAGTCTTGCAACTTTACCTAATCACTGAACATAAATGTGATGGCATAGACTGATGTTTTTCAACAGTGATGATAAGAAGTATCTGTAGGTGACACTTTTCCCAGTGTAATAACTATGCTGCATGTTCTGTCTCATTGCCTGTGTCTCAGACACTTGTTACAGGATCTATTTTCTGAAGGGTTCTTACATGAAGATTCATTGCTTTATACACAAATGCGTATTTATGTCAGTCTTCTGCTAATAAATCAGAAAGATTTTTTGTTTTCTAGCTGTTAATTTCTCTAATGGGAAGGTAACACCTACAAGCAGCATTGAATGAAGGAGTGAAATGCATTTCTTCAGGCTGTTTGGGAGAGATCTGGCCATTGTGTTTGATGGAGTCAAAATATTTCACCCAAGAAATTAAGGGAATAAAAGAAATTTCCCAGACACTGCATCTTTTCTCCTGACATGACTCCTGTTTCAGAATGAAGATGAGAAGTTTTAACCACTGAGGGCCTTAGACTTTGGATCTTTCAGCTGTGCCAGTCAAAAGCTGCCTCTGCTGATGCGTTTTATTCCTATAAATTCCTATCCATCCTATTGCTGGTTCTTTTTCTGGAGGTTCTCTGAAACTAAAGATATCTGCCAGTCACTACCAGGGTGAGATGCTCTCAAGCCACAAACTTAAAAGCAAGAGAGGAGGACTCTGTAACCCAAACTCATAGAATTCTGCAAAGAGTTATCACAGAAGAATCTCAGCACTTAACAAACAGATTGGGAACTAATGAGGAAAAAAAAATCAATTACAGTGCAAGACAAAACATGTTACTTTCATTTTCCAAAGAACTGAAAATAAGATTAACCTTTCAGCAGAACTTTTTTTTTGAGTCTAAAGACAGCTTTTGACCTAAACTTCTATTGACATCTTTTTGTTGGCACAACAGAGGTCATCACTTTAGGGAGCTCATGCTGTTGAAATGAATACAACAAATTACCATTAAATCAAGTGAAGTCCCTCGATGGCTTTGGACAGCAAACTGCTGGGTCTTGATCTTAAACCTCAATAATTTTTCCAAAATGAGTTTTCATTGCGAAGCTCTGTCAGCAGGGCTGCAGCTGTGGAGAGCTGGGGAATGACTTAATCACCAAGATTCAAAGAGTCACCAGGAGCAGGGCAGCATGGGGATATTTGTCTCCTAGGTTGGTACAGATGGTCTCACAGTAAGCACCTATTAGTGATGCAGCAAGACATCGTATGGTAATTACTTTGAGCCCTGCTACAACATTATAAAACAATGCTAAGTGTTTGTGTGTGACAGCACTTCTTTGTCAGAAGTCGTGCACGTCAGATAAGAAATTAAAATTTTTTTTTTTCGCTTGTGCAAAGGGAGGTGAAATGAGCTTCTTTATTGTTTGATGATCAAAACTGAAAAGTGGACATCCTGCTGTGAAATCATGGGGTATATCTCAGTTGTTGTATGTATGAGATGGTCTGACAAGTTTCATGTGTCACACAAGTGTGTACAGACCTACTGAAATAAAAGTGTGTTAGAAAAGTCTTAGTTGAGACTATAGTAGCAGTACAGCTCTAAGACTGAGTTGAATTGGTCTGGTAAAATGTTTATGGATGAAGAGGAAGGGAGTATCACTTTCTTCTTTTTACAGATGGAGAGCTGAGGTTCAGCTTTCTAAGCCCATAATGAAACCTGAGGTTGGATTCTTAGGGTAGCTCAATCTATACCACAGTTTGAGCCAACCCTTCTCATTAGTACTTGTGGTAAGTTGTAAATTTTTTATTGAGGTGATTTGTTCAAGTACAATGAGATCTGTACAGCATCAAATCTGGCGAATCCTTTTATTCTGTCCTTAAGCCAAAGCAGGATGCTGATGCTCATTTGATATCACTAAATCACACAGTCATAGAATGGTTAGAGTTAAAAGGGATCTTAAAGATCACCATTTTCCAAACACCCTGCCATGGGCAGAGACACTTCCCACTGGATGAGGTAGCTCCAAGTCTCATCCAGCCTGACCTTCAACACCTCCAGGGATGGGGCATCCCCAACTTCTTTGGACAACCTGTGCCTGTGCCTCACCACCTTCACAGTAAAAAAAATTCTTCCCAATATCTAATCCAAATTTCCCCTTTTTCAATTTAAAACCATTCCCCTCATCCTGTGACTACAGTCCCTGATAAATCCATCAGTGTACTGCAAACCTATACATTGCAAATCTCTAGGTACACTAGTCAGGCCAATTCTAGGCTGGAAACTGCATGTTCTTTAATTAATGGCTCAGTAAGGCATTGAATCCACCTGGGCTAAGCCAGCTGCAGCATGCACTAAACCCAGCCCTAAAGACAGATACAGCATTAAAGCTCCATTGCCCCAAGGAAGAATGGCCAGCTTTTGCCCTTCAACTGAGAAAAGGCTTGTACTAGAATGAAGTTATAGGAGATGTAAGAGATCATCATGAACATCACCTGATAGAGCTGAACCTCGTCCCACAGTGGGCATCTGGGGTTGAGCCTTGTTGATCTGCAGTACTGTAATGGTCTAATTGATGGCTGTCTACTTTGATTTCCATTTATTGTGTTCCTCTAACAGAGGATCAACTCCTACTCCCAGTAAAGAAAACCTCATGGTCTACCTCTGAGAAATTTTGCATTTCCTGATATACTTTCAAAAACCTGTCAATCCCCACCCTGCACTCTTGTTTCAGTTTCCCATTCCACAATAAGCAAAGAATGAAGCAAGAGGGACTCGTAGCCCATGGAGTGGTTTAGAAACCTTTAACCAAGATGAAAGGTTAATGGAGTAGAATTAATGCAGTTGAGTTTATTCTTAATAGAAAAGAAGAGATTTTGAGATGACTTGGCAGAAATCTTCAGCCCTAGGAAGGAAAACAATGATCATGGATAGTTTTCTCTGGTGCCATGGTTAATAAACTCAAGACATAATTTAAAACTGAGATTATTTGGGAGATGTAGCAGATCAGGCAAAGGGAAGAAGGTATAAACAGTGAGTTAGCAGTCAACTCAAGAGCTCATATATATTAAGGATAACAATCCCCTAGACTTTTTAGTTTGTCTGCTACCCAGCAAAATCCTCAAACATGATTTTGATTCTTCACAAAGTTGCATCAAGATATTGTTGAAGAAAGGCAGCTCTGTGCGTTATGTCAGAGAACACTTTTATGCAGGTAGATGAGTACTTGGTACTCAAGATGGAACAAGGAACTACATCTTAACATTTTTTAGGGAAACATTATGGTTTTACATTTTCCTGTGGCTTAGCTTTTTCCCTTGGTAAACAGGAGGAATGTTAAGACAGTATCAGTTGCTGGTCCATGGATATTCACAGAGAGCTTTAATGGGAGGGGCAAGACGAGCACAAATCTTTTTCTCAACCCAGCCATTTTCTCAACCCAGAGTTTGTAACTTCTGGCATCTTCTTTTAATGTAGCCCCCATTCAATCAATTTGCAATTAACTCTAGTCCTGATACTTATGGCTGTTAAAGCAAGCAACGTATCTGCGTGCTAGAAACCAGTCTGCTTGATAGAATCTGTGTGAAAACTGCTACTTGTTGAATGATAACATGGGAGAATGTCTGCACCTTTTAAAGAGTTGGAATAGGCTTTTTTTGTGCTGAAGGAAAATTTTACTATGTCTCAGGGACCTTATTACCTGAACTTGCACCCTCACAAACCCTCTAGCGGCTTTGTGAGGAAGCCTTCCAATGGAGTGTGTTAGTAGTTTCTTCAGCACTTATTGTGAGCAGAGAGGATTTGAAGTAGGATCTGGTGGCACTACTGTGCTTGAAGACAAACTACTCACTAGGTAATCTCAAGAGATGACACAAAGCCTTGAAAGTTAAATTAGCTCTTAATTAAGAGAACTGAAAGAAATGTAAGGGCTCTTAACTGCTCTTACCACTCAAGCCATGATTGAAATCTTGCATCTAGGACTCAATAACCCCGTGCGACAATTTGGGTTGTTGCCAGCTGGCCAGGAAGCAGCTTTACAAAAAAGGATCTGGGGGTTTTGGCAGACAGCAGGTTGCACATGAGGCAGAAGTGAATTCTTGTGGCAAATTTCATGTAGAGCAGTGCTAGCCAGTGTTTCTACAGAGGAAGAAGTGATTCTTCAGAGGAAGAAGTGATTCTTCAAGGGAAGTGATTTTTCTCCTCTGATCAGCACTCCAGTAAGACCACTACTGGAGTATTATGTCTAGTTCTGGGTTTCCCATTACCCAGGGAGGTGGTTGAGTCATCTTCCATGGAGGTGTTTAAAGGATGGGTTGACGACGCGCTGAGGGACATGGGATGGTGTTTGATAGGAATGGTTGGACTCAATGATTTGGTGGGTCTCTTCCAATCTGGTGATTCTATGATTCTAAGAAATGCATGAGCGTAGTGGAGTAAGTCCTGTGAAGGGCTGCCAAGTTGTTCAAGACCCTGGAGCACATAACGGAGGAGGAGAAGCTGAGAGCTTGGCCTGCTCACCCTACAGAAGAGAAGGCTTGTGGGCATTGTATTGCCATCTGCAAATATCTAGTGGAAGCCTAGAGGAGATAGAGCCCATCTACTCAGAGGTACAGAGTGGAAGATTTAGAGGCAATGTACACCTTGAGTGGACAAAGTCTAAATAATTTAATCTATTTGGCCCTGCTAGAGCATGGGTTTTTTTCCAAGCTGTTATTATGTTCTGTTATTCTATAAAACAGACTGTCTTCTAGTAAAGACAGACTTTTCCTTTTTTCAGCTAATGGAGCTCTCCAATGAGGTTGTCCTCGCTTATATCATTGAAATTGAGTGGACTTAGTTTATACAGTCTAACCAGTAGATATTTACTAACAAATCATATTTTGACTGCAACAAGTCAAGAAGTGAGAAAATGGATTGTTTCTTGAGGGGTGGTAACCTCCAGCAGAGTGTGAATAAAGAAAATCTAGGGGAAGTGATTTCTGGATCTAGAAGACAATTATTCTCAACAGACTTAGATATTTAATTTTTTTCTCACTCCTTTAAATCAGGCCAGCAATTGCCTGGGGCTCTTTTTGAGTCATAGCATACAAATTGCTTTGGGGGCAACCATACAATATAATTTCTGGCATAGAAAATGCACAGAATGGTAATAAAGGCAGTGACTGAAAGCAGGGAGATTTTGAATATGCAGCTCATAGGCTTTAAGCAAGGTCTCAAAGCTTACAACAGCCTGCCACTGCAGAAGAAGCAGACAGACATTTAGCTATCGTATTTAAAACTGTGTTGCTCCATGAATGATGTGAGCATCAGATGGGCTGTAGAGGGTCAGATGAGGCTTTCTGCCTCCAAAACAGCTGACAGCAGATGCCTGGGGAATAGTGTCAGCATGTGGCAGCCTACAGTGATACTTCTCCAATATGTTCTCCCAGCCTCCGGTAAGAGGATAAGGGGGTTGAGCAATAGCTGTTATCATTGTGTTTAGAAGCCCTTGGCTGACTTTTCCTCTTTGAGCTGTTCTTTCTCTTTCCTAGGATTATTACAGTTTGGCTACATGCTATGTGGATGCCCTTTGCTTCTGGTCAGCCCAATGTTGTCACTGGAAACCCACCAGTTTTGGTATTACAGGAATTCATGAACCATTGTCTTCTCTTCTTCTTCTTCATGCTGATCCAGCAATATTCAGAAGGTTGTGTTGACTGGAGTTTGTCCCAGCACCACTACTTAACAGAAGATATGAAACAAAAAAGTAGATATAAACAGTCAAAGCATTCTGGGACCAACGGTTGAATGCAGGAAACTCCAAAATTTCTCTCTTGAGGTCAGCCAAAACTGACTGCAGTGTCCCTGTATTAGACCCTTCTTGAGTAGCTCCACCTTATCTCTGCTGGAATGGCTGTTACAAGCTCCTGTTTCTCCAATGCTCAGAAACTTCTTCTTTTTATTTTGTGTTTATTCTTCCACTCTTTCTACAACCCTCTAAATCTCTCCTTTGGTGGTTCTTAGCTCCCAGAGTTATATGTCATTTCTTCCTCAGATTATCCATCATGGCACTGAACACACTGGAGGAGCTCCAGTGCTTGATTAGAAGTGATTATTTCCTGCCTAACAAATAACAACTTTTTCCCCCTTCTTTTTTTATCTTTGGTTTCTATGTTCCTTAGGGGAGTTATCTGCACAGCGCTGGTGTTGCCTTAAGGGTCATTTGGAAATTGTCCTCAGAAATAAGTGCATTAGGATGTTGGGCTTGTCAGAAGATAGAAACATGTGATGCTATGAGGAGCTATCATAGATGCAGGAAGACAGAAAGGTTCATGAAGGTTCATCTGAGGTTTGTTTGCAAGCCCAGCCAGGAGGCTAGGAGGTCATCTCATCACTATTTTTAGCTATGACACAGCCTGGGGGCTGAGATAAATTGCAGATCACATAGGCAACAAGTGAAATTGAGCTGTCAAGAGGTACTAAAATCTGGGCCAGCATCAGTCCTCCTGTAGCTAAGACACCACCATCTGTAAAACGAAATTAGGAAACACCAGACTGGAGGAGGTCTTGGAGGATGGACTTGACTTTGCTGCTGAATAATAGGAGAGGCCACTGCTGTGGTATACCTTTCTACCCCTGTTGCTGTTTAAAATGCACATCAAGGGACCTCCCTGCTTCTCTTCCCAGTGTAAATGCATTTGCTGATAGATTCTGTCATGCTGTGCATCCCATGTTCTCAAAGAAAGTGCATAATGATGGCCCACTCTTCAGCTCATTGAAAGTTTTTTACATAGTTGAAGACATTACTATGAAATTAGCAAATAAAACATGCATTTTCATTCGCCATGGTAGTAAAAATTATTGAAGTACCTCTCCTGGGACAATTATAATGAGATAATACAGAACTCCTGACTGATTCCAGTGGCTGTGGAAAAAACCTGAACAACATTCAACAAGGCATTAGTATATGGCTTGTCTCCAATCTCTTCCCCGTCTCATAGGATAATAAACTTACCAAATTAGTTTTAAAAAGGTGAAAACTCCATTTTTCAACCCATTTGACAGGTTCTCCCCTGCATAATGCCATTACAATGCGGTGTACAGGACAGTATGAACATTTACTGCTTTAGGTCTAGACACTACTGGACATTAAGAAAATTTGCCCACTTTTCTCCACGGTGTAATGTTTTTACTCTAAGTATCCATACCAATAAAGATAAAGATAAAGAACAGGGGTTTAGTTTTGGAGGTTTCTTTCTCCTTCTGCACACCTCAAACATAAAACTAGCCATATGTTCAAGCCTGCATTTGCAGAAATGTAGCTGAAATGGCCTATCGGGTTATGTAGCTCATCTGTTTCCCATTACTGCTGTGCAACAAATGGCAATTTTTCCAAGGAGCGATGCTGATATGGACAGCCTAACAGCCTTGTTTCTGAGGGACCTGGGATGGAGGCCACAAAACGTGTTCTGAACTACTCTAAGGCCCAATTTTTCAGAATGGTAGTAGCAGAAACTCTGCCCTGGGATGCCTCTGGTGACATTGAAGAGAGCAATGATCTATGAGAGATTTTTCAATCCATCCCTGGAAGTCCTTCTTACCTCTTCATTGAACATTAGGAGTAACAAGCCATCAGAGCTCCTAATTCAGTCACTTCAGTTGCACGCCAAAGTTAGAGCTTTGCACAAGAGCTGATGCCTCCCATGGTTTGAGTCATAGGGGTGTTTTTCAATTTGCAGGTATTATCATCCTTCTCTTTGCTGGGAAGTGAACCCCAGACTTTCAGGAGTAAGAGAATCAACTCCTACAGTTCCAAACTAAACAGCTCAGTACTATTTTTGAGAGCAAACCCCTCATCCTGCATAGGTCAGAGCCCCACAGGCAACACACACGAAGCAACTTCTATATTCACCTTAATACTGCATGAGCCACAGCCCTTGCCTCTTGCAGAGCAGTTGTGTTTATTATCATCTCTTTGGCATCTTGGTGGCTGCTTTCTTTGAGTATCCTTCTGTTCATCAGAGCAGACAGGCAGCTTAGGGTCTCTCCCCCAACGCATGCCACGCCTGCACTCCTCTCTGAAAGTCATTACCCCAAATGCCTGCTCTCCTTGAAGTAGCACTGAACAAGCTGTGCTACGTTTTTCCCCATCCAGGCTTTTTTTACAGCAGTTCTTGCAGGGAGAAGCAATTTATCCAGAATTAAAACATCTGGTTATCCCACTCCCTGGATAAGTTAGCATGAAAATAACTGGAAAACATACTGCCTGGCTGTCTCCATCAAGTGAGAGGGGGAACATGCCCTGTGGCTCTATGCAGCCACAAGGTGAAAGCTGTTCCCAACAGACAGCTATATGGGCTGTGCAGAGTGTCCAGGTTTGTGGAGATGCACACAGCTTGCTGGGACTAAAGATGGAAGAGAAAAATGCTAATTTTATCTCGGACCTAGCTTTTCTTTAGTTCAGCATTGTAGACTGATAACGCAGGGGTGTATCAACGTCTCCTCTTCTCCAGAGCCCTGGTGCACAGAAAGAACGATGTCTGTGTTATGAACCCTCTCTGTTCATGCACACACTTTTATTTTATAAATTCAGTTGCATGAACAGAGTATTGGAGACAGCAGCCTTGTTAATGCCAAGATGCTGGTGGCTGGGTTGGTTTTATAGTTAATTACATACCCAAGTCTCCTCAGATCCTGTTTCTCCCCTTTTGTCAAAAACCCAGACATGGAACAATCCAGCACTGTGTCATTTTCCACTCCTGAGCATTTTCCATCTTCAGTCTTTGCACAACTGTAGTCACTGTTGCAGAACAACCTCTTCTGAAGGACATGGTGGAAGAGCTGTAACTTGGGAGACTGGACAGATGGATAAGAAGAGCCCTGGTGAATATATGACCCTCCACTAGTTGCTGAAGTACTGTCTAGACAGCTTTCTCTTAGCCACCTCTCAATAAGATGTCTTGCTGTGTAGAGCTTTCCTATGCTGCCTTATTCATCAGTGAGCCAGAAGCTGTGAGCCTTGCTGCAAACCTACTGTATTGTCATCATTGCTAATGGTGCAGAAGCTACAAATTTGCTTAGATCATCCAGGAATGTTTTTTATTATGGAGGTAACCCATAAGTCATCCCAACCAGGTAGCCATGATGAAAGAGATGCAGTGATGACACACATGGGTGGTGATCAGGTGATATGGTTGAACTTCTGCTACCGACCTCCAAGGAAACCTTATATTTTATAGCTGCTGTGCTGGAAATGGCCCTATGGGCAGTGGGGCTCTTGGGACCACCGCCAGCCATCTCCTAAGCTTTCCCTGTGCTCCTTCTCTCTTTCCTGGTGCTCTGTTCCTTCTTTCTCTGCTTTTCTCCTTTCCCTTGAGAGGTCTTGCACTTTTCCTCACATCTCAGGGAAGTACTCATCTAATCACAAATACTGTGTTCACCTTGTGAATGAAGTTCCAAGTTCAGGTCACTACTGCAGTGTATTACAGAGACACTTTGACTCTGTCCCAAGTGAGACAAGCTCTCCGGTAAATGATACAGAGAAAGCTGAAACCTCCTCTGGAAGTGTTTAAGGGACAGGTGGACGAGGTGCTGAGGGACATGTTTTAGTGTTTGGAATGGTTGGACTCGATGATCCGATGGGTCTTTTCCAACCTGGTGATTCTATGATTCTATGATTCGAGCTCCATAAAAGGTTAGTGTTTAGGTCCCAAAACAGTGCTGTTAACATCTGCCTCGGATGTGGATGCTTGTGACAAAGTTGTAGCTCTTCCTTCTGCTGGCCCCGTGTGGTCTTTCTGTCAGGAAAAAATCAAGATGATATAGTATAGAAACAAATGTACAACTAATATAATGTAGTATACAATGAGGAGCTGTGCTCCAGAGGTAGAGGTCAACATCTTCACCTCCAGTCCAAGAAAACAACTGCCAGATAAGCATTGTATAGACTGGGACTGTCTGGTCACATTTACTGCTGTCCTGTAGAGTAACCTTGAGCTTTAAGTGAATCACTCCACCCATCTGCTGCTTCTCTCTGTTCCTTCTCTCTCCTCACAACATTTGCTCTGACTATTTAGGCAAGAAACTTTCCATTCCAGTATGTGCACAGTGTTTATCACGTCGGTACCTCCTCAGGCTACTGGCATACAAATAATAAAGAGCAATAATAACTGGTTGCCAATCAGCAGAGAATCAAGTTTTCTCTTTCTAAATCAGTTGGAAATTGTTTTTCTCTTGGTTTGAATAATGTGCTGGGAATATAAAAATGAAGCCTTGATATTTTTTTTGAATATTTTTTTTTTTGGCTAGAAGCAAAAATACCCTTTATCAGCATTCCAAAATATGATTAATGCTAATCTTGACCTTTCTAAAGTTCCATGCCAGGCAGCTGATGATGCTTCTGCATTGTAAAGAATCAAACAGAAGGTGTTTCTATCCAGAATGAAGTGTTCTTTATTAATGAATAATTTGCTTACCAGGAACTCCAAGAATTCCTTTGCACTCTCTTTTTACAAACGTGGAGGGTGTTTAATCATTTGGAGTGGATTGAAGCATGAATATATTTATGAATTTCTCATCTCTTTTCCACCCTTTCTTTCTCTGAAGTTGGAACACAAAATCTATTAGCTTATTACTGTAGGTCAGAGATCATTTTTTACCTTGCCATGGCAAATACCTAGGTTATCAAATAAATTAATAACTTAAGTCAATCAAGATTTTGATATCTAGCTTCAGCTGTTTTTCACTCTCCACAATGAAAGAATATACACTGCAAAATGTGAAATAGTAAAACAAATAGTACAGCTTCCAAGAAGGAAAACATAAAAGAAGTGTCTAGGTTTGAGTCAAGGCTAGGAATCTAAAGCTGGACTATCCAGGATGGTGGCAAACATCTCATTCAGCTTTTCTGTGCATAAAGCTTTATCTCAAAGATTACCTACCAGTCTCAGTACTTACATACTAAACAACCTCAAAGCCTCACCTGTGTTTAAGGAGCCTTTAGGATGCACTTCACATGGGAACACACAGCAAAAGGGCTGTACTCCACTGGAATGTCAGTGACCCTTTCAACAGGTACAAGGGCCAATCACTTCGATTGATGTGATGTAGTACCAACACATAATTAACAGTAAGACATAGCCCCGTATAAGCTATCATAAAGAAATTTAACTTTACTCCAGCCTAAGCCAATATACCATGAAACTCCCCACAGATGACGTGCTGGTACCTGCTAGTGGGGTTTCTACCAATATCCTGGAAAAATGACTGCTGAAAGAGGAGAACTGAGTGGTGTCCTAGTCTAAGAAATGCTCCTGAGTTAGAGTGCAGAAGTCCAACACTGGACATAAATGTTGTGCCATACTTTACTGTGAATATACAACACAGAGTATCCTCAAGCCATGCTCTGAGCAGCACCATCAGTAGCACTCCTGGAGAAGTGGCTGCAGGGAGCAAGGTCCTCTTGTTTCTCCCCGTTGCTTGTTCTTAGTGAAAGAATCTAAGAATCATGTAGGTGAGAGTGAAGGGGGTGTCCACCATGTTAAGCATCTTAAATATTATTAATCACTCTCTAGAAGAACTTAACTTTCCTGGATGATGTTAATGAGGCCTTGGGCTGACTTTTGGAGATCTGAAGTTCATTTAACTTAAATGACTGTTGTAGGTTGAAATAAGTTGCGACCACGCAGTTCAGTGTGGTTTCTACTCCTTTGCAGGAATCACACAAGACTGTGAAAGGTATTGCATAAACAAAGTGGAAATGGCCAGAGGAAAGCAAGGTAAATTAGCAGGGAAATGGTTCCCTTGCTGGGACCTGGTGAAGAGAGATTCAAAGATAGATCAATGATGACTTTGTGTATGTAGGAGTGGGCAGGATGAAAACCATGGGTCAGTTTGCCGAATCATGGTCAATACTATCAAAACCTGCTAGAATTTGAAGATTTGTCAGGCCTTTCAAGAAGTTTCAAGTCCAAGGTCAAAGAACAGTGGGATTTTCATCTGGAGATTATAGAGGGCAAAGAGCTTAATACGCAGAAATTGAGCAATCGTTGCACATTCTGTCTAATTCACTTAGAAACACAGCATTTTAAAGTTCTTTGAGAGTCACAGATTGGAGATATGAAAACTGTAAAATATATTTCTTATTTATCATTATTCCTACTTGTGAGTAATTCAGTCCACTTATCTGCAATCTCATTTTTACTGACTACTTGCATTATCTGTGATGGGGATGTCTCAGGCCATTAGTGACTAACACTCTGAATAATTAGGCTGTGATAATCTAACGGCAGGATTTATTATTACCAATTTTCCATTCTGTTGTATTAATTCAAATTATTGGTCTGTTTTCTTGGAAAACAATAATCATTCATACAAAATCATTTCTGCGCAAAATTATTTTCATCATGTAATTTAACAGACCATGAAAAGTCTTACGCTGGTTTTCAGATTTTCAAACTCATGTCAATACTAGGATGACATTAATACCTTCCTTGCATCACTCCTGGAATACTTATTTGCAACCAATATATCATTCTTCTTTTTTTCATTCCTATTTTCACCTGTCCTTTGTGTCTTTTCTTCATCTTCCTCCTATTGTGCATAACAATTTGTGCACTAGAGGTTTCAGTGATGGGTTTCTTCTACCTTAAACAACACTCTTGGACAGATCCTGGAGGTCACATCTCCAGAAGACAAATCTACTGCCTCCAAGAGAAACTCCTGGCTCCACCTCTCCCTGCACAAAGGTACTGGTTTCTTTTGCTGATTTCGTAGGATCATATAATCACAGAATGGTTTTAGTCTGAAGAGGCCACAAATACCATCTAGTTCCAAACTCCTTGCTGTGAGCAGGGACACCTCCCACTGGGTCAGGTTGCTCAAAGCCTCATCCAGCCTGGACTTGAACACTTCCAGGGATGGGGCATCCCTGACTTCTCTGGGTGGCCTGTACCAGTGCTTGTGTGCCTGTTCCTCCCTTGTAAGAAAAAGGATGTTTTTAGCCTGTCCTGTTAGCTCGTAAGGTCTAGCTTATATGGATTTGCTTCGCATCCATAAGACTATGGACTCCATATATGTGAATAAAACAAATACAACAAATAATACCTCAAAAATGCTGTGCAGTGCTGTACAACAGCCTGGAGATCTGACTGTCAAAGAGCCATTGCATTTGAACAAACGCAGCTGAGTCCCTTCCAGTTCTGATTTTGACAAAACGCCCCAAGGGAAGGAGGTCAAGCGGTGGTCTTCTGAAACCCCTGCCTTTGGGGGGCACCACCTCATTACTCTTCCACCCTGTTACTTAATGACCTAGTCAACATGTCCACAAGTCAAAAACCATCTTTACTGTTGGGAGACAGAGAGTAGGAAAATATGAGGCCAAGTGATTAGGAGAGAAGCTCCTGCAGCAGATTCTCAGACTGGGACTAGAACCAATATTTTTTGACAGCGTCTCATGTCAGTGAGCTCACTCTTTCTTCAGTCCTTTTGCCTTGTCTTCATAGACTCATAGAACAGCTTGAGTTGGAATGGACCTCAAAGATAGTTTAGTTCCAACCCCTCTGCCGTAGACAAGCACACATTCCACTGGATCAGGTTGCTCAGAGCCTCATCCAACCCTGCCTTGAAAAATGCCAGGGCTAGGGCATCCATGACTTCTAGACTCATCCAATCTGGCTTTGAAAACCTTCAGGGATAGAGCACCCACAACTTCTCTTGTCAATCTGTTCCACTGCATCACCACCTTCATATTAAAAAAAAATTTCTTCTTACCTTATATTCACTTGCCATCCTATCCCATCCCATCCCATCCCATCCCATCCCATCCCATCCCATCCCATCCCATCCCATCCCATCCCATCCCATCTCATCCCATCCCATCCCATCCCATCCCTTCAAAATAATGTTAAAGGAAGTGAAAATCGGATTTTCTCTGTAGCTTAATTTTAAAAATGGCTGCTTGCATTTGCCATTCACGTCACAAATTATTGACTTTCTGTTGCCTTCCACATTCCCTGCACTCCAGTAAACTCTACTCATTTATCTACAGCTTGCTAAAAAAACAATTTTTCCCCCACAACAAAATGCTGTTGTCAAAAACTTCAAATCGTCTCATCCATCAAGTGCTTTGTGAGTGTGTGTGTGCATGTGTGGGTGCATGTGCAGGAAGGGTAAGTGCGTGATACATACAGCCAACAGTTTCTTCCTCTCATAGTGATAGCTCCAAGGTTAGCTGGACTCTTTGGGGTTTTTCCAGACCAATATTCAACACACACACACAAAACATAAACTCCCCCAAGGCATCTCACACTTCTATTTTTTTTTTTTTTAATTTTGGGAACTAAATTAGGGGCACAGTAAAAATGCTTTGGTAGCTGTCACGAGCCCATTTCACCAGAGCCCTTACCCTGAAGCAAGCTTGAAACTTTCAGCCAAGGGATTTGAAAAGGAAATGGTTTTCTTCTGA
This sequence comes from Clamator glandarius, assembly GCA_033459285.1. Lineage (NCBI taxonomy): Eukaryota > Metazoa > Chordata > Aves > Cuculiformes > Cuculidae > Clamator > Clamator glandarius. Next base: position 328,155 of record JAUNZM010001034.1, on the reverse strand, counting down.
CAGCCCCGTCCATGCCCCGATAACTGCTCCTCAGCCCATTTATTACATAAACTCATTTCTCCCCACAAAGGAAAACTGTAACAGCTGAGCTTTTTTTCTTCTTTTTCGCCTTGCAGTTTTTGCATGAACTGCAGGCTTCTGGTTCAGCTGAGAGCTAAATCATTGCCTTTTTGAACTCATTTTGCCTATAAAGGTCTAAATGTTGTGCCTTTATTTTGAGAGACGAAACTGTTGGCAAGAGTAGGGGACACTGCGTTTTCAAGGCACCGTCCTGTCTCAAAAGCCACGTGGTAAAACCAAAATTCATTCTCAAAACTGTCACTTGGTTTGCCAGCCTGCTTTGGCAAAGCCATTTCACCTCCTGGCCTCTTTGATTCCTACTCTGGGATGTTCATGCTCTGGTCTGGCAGACAGAGAGGGATCTACTGATGAAGGTTTGAGGTGACTGGGTGGCAGAATAGACTTGAGCATAGTGCACTCCTTCGGGCTCTGGAGGCACATTTAGCATGTTGCATTGCTTTGTCCTATCTGTGCCTACAGCTGGGGCTCAAAGGAACTGGAAGATATCTCCCTGCAGAGCTGGGAGATGGTGGTTGTGGTAGCTGGAGAGGTTAACCACCTCAAATTTTGCTTAGCTGTGCTTGCCAGGAGCAGAACACTCGGAGGACAAAAGCAAAAAGATACGTATGTACCTGCAAGAACTCAACTCCTGAGCCATATGAGTGGCAAACCTCAAAAATTATCATATGCCCAAATTACCTTTGTCTTGGCATCCTTTGCTGTGGCTCCTTCAGCAGGGATAACATTCGTTCTACATTTCTCTCTGTGATCATTTATCACACTAATAAAATGGGAGTGGTTGATTGCTAGGAAAGATGAGTGCTTCGGGTGGGTTTCAGGGAAGAGTCAGGTAATTGCTAAACTTTAATGACATCGCTACATAGGCTGAACATCTTGGCTGACTTTTAGTGTCATTTTGAGCAATTTGCAGAGCGCGGTTTGCTCCTTCAAGGCACTATGACCTTTTTATAGGATGTAATCCCATAATTAACAGTGAGGTCAAGAGGCTATAGCTGGCCATTGGCAGAGCTTGTGTGGAAATAGGCTGGGCTGAAGGCAGGAATTTGAACTCTCTGGGCTGAACTCAGAAGCTCTGAGCACTAGCTGGTAAATAAGTGTAAAGGGTGGATGAGCATCCTGGATGCTCATAAAAGCAAGTGTAGGCTTTACTGACATCTTTCTTAACCTGCCTACAACATGACTTGCTGACCATATTTCCACAAACTGTAGCCATACCTGATGTCTTTGCCTGCAGTATGAGGTAGACACCCTTAATGAGGCAGAGAAAAAGTGATGTGGGAGAATATATCTCTTTCACTTTCTAATTTCTCACCAATTATTTGGCAATGTTTCAATGGGACAAGCTATTTTGTTATTAATCATAGAATCGTAGAATGCTTTGAGGTGGAAAGGACCTTTACAGCTCATCTCGTCCGACTCCCCTTCAGAAGCAAGGACATTTTTCACTGGATAAGGTTGCTCAGAGCCCTGTTCAACCTGACCTGGAATGTTTCTAGGGATGGGGCACCCACTACCTCTCTGGGCAACCTGTTCCAATGTTTCATCATCCTTATTGTAAAAATTGTCTTCCTTATATCCAGTCTAAATCTGCCCTCAATTAGTTTAAAACTATTATTCCTTGTCCTGCCACAACATGCCTTGCTAGAAGGTCTGTCCCCATCTCTCCTATATGCCCTTATAGTTACTGGAAGGCTGCTCTAAGGTCTCACCGGAGCTTTCTCTTTTCCAGGATGAACAACCCCAATTCTCTCATCCTGTCTTTTATCTTTTATACATCTTTATTATTACCCTTCATCACTTTTTGGAAATGAGCGCTACAGTTTTGTCCTTGTGGGATGACCTTTTCAGCAGAAGCATCGGCCAGGTCACTCCTAGTTTCCCGAGAAAAATGTAATCCTCCATCTAAGCTCTTTTAAAAAACGGCAGTCTCCCCCTTTCAGCCTGTTTGTTTAAATAATAATCATTTATTTGGGAGAGGAAATGTAAGCTTTTGTTTAACTTTGTAATCATATTCTAAGAAAAATGAGTAAGTTGGGATTTTTTCTGGTTTCTTATTTCCTCACGTATTTATGTTAAGCTGGCCAGACCTATAGAATTTCAGCCAGAAAGTGATGAAAAAATGAAATTGGAAATATAATAATGAACTGTTCAAATAATGTCAACTCTAGCTGTCACCAGAAGCCAGCCCTGTTCTTCTTCATTGTGGAAGGGGTGAAGTGTGGGGTCTTGTCAAAAAAACTGGACATATTTTTATGGGATAATAGATGAATTTATGAGTACTTCTGACTACAAAGAATTTTCATCGGTTCAGTTTTGGAGAACTAATTGCTTGTGATTCAATAACAAAATTTTCTGAAAAGAAATGATTTTGCCTGGGAAGTGTGTTTCTTTTTTCATCTGTTCCTGAGGCAAATAAGTAACTAAGTGGGAAGGAATCTGCTGGTGGTCCTGTTCTTGTCTTTACTTTCATTTAAATTTTGCTATGTTGCTATTGAAACTCTCTCACCCTGCTGAAAACGGCCCCTTTCCTGTGAAGAACATTTGCAAATAGAAGGTAGATTCACCACAGACTGTGGGAAAAAAAAATAAATGCATCAAAAATATTTAGTTTTATTGCCCAAATTTCATTAATCTCTAGCAAATGATAATCCTTGTCTGTGCACTTTCATAGAACCATAGAGTCATAGAATGATTTGGGTTGGAAGGGACCTTAAAGATCATCCAGTTCCAACCCCCCTGCCATTGGCAGGGAGACCTCCCAGTGGATCAGGTTGCTTCAACCTGGCTTTGAACACCTCCAGGGATGGGGCATCCATGACTTCTCTGGGCAACCTGTGCTGGTGCCTCATCAGCCTCACAGGAAAGCATTTCTTCCTCATACCTAATCTAAATCTCCCCTCTTTCAGCTTAAAACTATCCCCCCTCACCGTATCCCTGTACTCCCTCATAAAGAGCCCCTCCCCAGCTTTCCTGGAGCCCCCTTCAGTACTGGAAGGCTGTTCTAAGGTCTCCCCTGAAGCCTTTTCTTCTCCAGGCTGAACAATCCCAACTCTCTCAGCCTGTCCTCATACAGGAGATGCTCTATCCCTCTGATCATCTTAGTGGCCCTCCTCTGGACTTGCTTCAACAGTTTCATGTCCTTTTCATGCTGAGGACTCCAGAACTGAACACAGGGCTACGGGTGAGGTCTCACAAGAGTAGAATAAAGAGAGGGAGAGTCATCTCCCTTGACTTCATGGTCATATTTCTTTTGATTCAGCCCAGGATATTGTTTGCCTTCTGAGCTGAAAGCACACATTGCTGGCTCATATTGAGCTTTCCTTTACCAGCTTGCCTGTGGTCCTCTCCGTAGCATCTGCTCTGTCTAACTACCTGCCAGGGTGACTAGCCTGCCCCTTCTTCCTCAGTGATTTATTTTCACCTCTGATCTAAAACTCACTGGAAATGATGGAAAGATGTCTATGGGTCTTAGTGGACTCTGGAGCAAGTACCTACTCTTCAAAGTACTTCAGGAATTAGTTCACAGGGCAGAAGCTGTTTTGGGGAGCACCTAGCTCCTGCAAGCATTGCTCACATCCATTTCAAACCCATGAGGGAGAGGTCTTGGAAAAAAATGGCTAACTGTATCACACCCAGATTTTTTTCTTCCCATAAGTTGGATGCCAGAAGAGAGGGGAAAGATTACATGACATCACCTTATACCTGCAAAACCAAACCAGGAGTATGCCTGTATGCTCTAGATATACTATTCTCCCCTCCTTCTATTTCAAGATCTGAGTTGCTGTCCGTGATGATTTCATTTACGAAAATGCAGTGGGCTGCTTCTGCCGCAAGTTATGTAGACACGAGGGGAGTGTGGTGGGAGGGATTTGCGTCATAAAGATAACAAAATCATCCCTGCAACACAACGTGATTTATTGCTCTGTCTTGTGGCCTCAATAACTTTGGTATCTTTGCACAGCATCTGCACCAGACGCTTAAGTTTTATACTGTTTCAAGCCGCCTCAGCAAGTCAGACCTCCTCAACACCCAGGAGAAGGCAGAAGGGCTCTTACATCTGAGTTTTATTCCCCAGCCTCACTGTGGCCAAGTTATTTGCTGTCAATGCAGCACCCCCCACCAGCCACAGGTATCCTGTGTCCTGGGCAGGGGTACTAGCATAGATTTTACTTATAAAATCATCTCTGTGGTCTCGTTTCAGCCTTAGTAGCAGGGAAAAGACTTAGATGTGGACTTGGGGGTATGGGAAGGAGTAAAGGGAAGAGTGAAGGATGACAGGGTAGCATCATCAGGATGCTATCATCAAGATGCATCAGGAATCATCAGGATGCCTGCTTTCAAATGCGTTGGGCAGTGGTGTACTTTTCCCTAAGTCTTCTTTTTCTGCACATTTTGCTCAGTTTATTGAACAGGGAATCACTGCCTTTCCCAGAGTCTTATAATGCCCAGTCAACATTAAACACTCTCCTTTACTTTCTGGGAACCTCCTCATTTTCTGCCCAGCTTCCACGCAGCACAGGAGCTGCACAAATATGTTTCAGGTAAGTATAATCATAGAATAACCAGGTTGGAAAAGACCCACTGGATCATCGAGTCCAACCATTCCTATCAAATACTAAACCATGCCCCTAAGCACCTCATCCACCCGTCCCTTAAACACCTCCAGGGAAGGTGAATAAACCACTTCCCTGGGCAGCCTGTTCCAGTGCCCAATGACCCTTTCCCTGAAAAATATTTTCCTAATGTCCAGCCTGAACCTCCCCTGGTGGAGCTTGAGGCCATTCCCTCTTGCCCTGTCCCCTTCACTTGGGAGAAGAAGCCATCGCTCTGCCCTCCACAACCTCCTTTCAGGGAGTTATAGAGAGCAATGAGGTCTCCCCTCAGCCTCCTCTTCTCCAGGCTAAACACCCCCAGCTCTCTCAGCCGTTCCTCATAAGGCCTGTTCTCCAGTCCCTTCACCAGCTTCGTTGCTCTTCTCTGGACTCGCTCCAGACCCTCAACATCCTTCTGGTGGTGAGGGGCCCAGAACTGAACACAGTACTCAAGGTGCGGTCTCACCAGTGCCGAGTACAGAAGGAGAATAACCTCCCTGGACCTGCTGGTCACGCCGTTTCTGATAGAAGCCAAGATGCCATTAGTCTTCTTGGCCACCTGGGCCACTGCTGGCTCATGTTCAATCACTGTCAACCAACACCCCCAGGTCCCTCTCCTCCTGGCAGCTTTCTAGACAGACTTCTCCTAGTCTGTAGCTCTGCTTAGGGTTGTTGCGCCCCAAATAATTTTGCTTTAAAAACTACCAGTTTATCGCAGCTTTCATTTTCAGGGAAGTTTCCACCATTGCACCAACAGGGAGTTTCTGCTTATGGAGACAGCATGTGTCCCGTGCTCCAGGAGAGCCAACAGTCTCATAAACCTGTGATAATGGAAATACAGGATATGAACCAGCAGATACCTTTGCTAATTCCTACAAAGTGAAGGCTCCAGCTGGAGACATCAATCCACAGGCTATGCCTTGGATGGGAAAATTTCTGTATCTGGCACATCAGGGACATGATGTTTGGTGTTGCAAATGCCAGGAGAACATCTGAGTACCAACGGAGGGAAGAGTGAAAGTTTTTCTCTCTCTCTACGATCCAGCGGGTCTCTTCCAACCTGGTTATTCTGTGATTCTGTGATTCTGTGTGAAACCTAAAGAGTTTGAATTTATCCTAACACAAAGTAGAGCTGCCTTTGAATTCTTGCAGGATATAAAGTTCTTTCCCCCCTCACCTTTACAAATAACAGGTAGGCTGAGGTTAGAGAGGACATTTGGCGGTCACCTGCTACAACACCTCTGCTCATAAAATGTCACACAGAGCTGGTTGCTTAGGACCATATCCAGACGGCTTTTGAGCACCTCCAAGGTTGGAGACCCCACAACCTATCTGAGCAACTTGTTCCATTTCAGAAAAAGAAAAACACGAGTCTTATAGTTCATGCTGAAATGTCCTCAGCACTGTCTGCTATTTGTGGATGCACAGTTTGACACTGGACATGTCTTTAATTCCAAAGATGTGAAATATTACTTTGGGTCTACTTGACAAGCAATTTTCTTGCAGAATTTAGCCTTGAAACCCACAAATCTCAGCAGAAGGCAGCAGAACAAATCAAATAGTGGGTAGAACCTTCTGCTTTTAATTCTTTTTTAACCATTGCTGAGCTTGTGTTCTTGCAATTGCTGCTACAGCTACTAAATTTTCCTTGACAGCATTATCAGTTTATTGTTTATTATTATTATTTAATTGTTTCTTCTCTCTTGGAAGGTAGATGAGAATAGCTGTGTCATGGGAATGCACCAGCCCTGGGGATACCATAGCCATGCCACAGGAGGCAGCAACTTTCTACAAGGTTAGACCTAAGGGTGAGGAAACACATGTAGTCACCGTATCCTACCATGGTCCTGTAGGCAGCTGGCAGCTCCCTGCAGCCACAGTCAAAAGGAACTCCTCCTGCCTCCCTCCCTCATCCTCATAACCCTGTATGAAACTTCTGACAGAATCTCAGCATCAAAAAAAAAAAAAAAAGTTTGTCAAAATACATTTTCTGCTTCATGAACCCATTGGTTGGTTCTTACTGTCTTTTTCTTGGGGAAAATTTTGAGGATTTTCGCTATTGTCCTTTTTCCATTATTATATTCCGTTTATACATCTCTCTGTCTTTTCAAACAAAGCATTACTACAATAGGTTTCAATACAATTTATAATACACTGATGCTCAAGGAAACAGTTCTCACCTGCTTCCCAGAACGCTCCCACTAATGCCGTGGTCCCTTTCTTTTTTCAGAATAAACATTCATGCAGCTGCACTGAATTTGACTAATAATGAATCCAGCTTTAAAAAAAAGTCCTATCCTTCACCGCTGCAATCTGGATCATTTCCCTGAACAAAGACTCTAGTTTAAGGCCAACCTATTGCATTATTATTGCTGTTACAATTGCTACTGTTATTTTGCTATTAGTGCTGTTATTGCTACTATTCCTACCTGGCTTTCAGTGAGGATATCTATGACAGCTATATTTTCTGCAAAGACACACATAAAGAAACTTCTGTCTCAGAAAACAGCCAGCTGTTTAGGTGCAGTTCAGTGAAACTTGCAGATGAAGAAACCTTATGCCATTTTCTCTCCAGTCTTAGCTTAACTCCAACACAAAAGGCAACTTGCTCTTGATACCCTTTATTAGCACTGTGCTAGGCTTAGAGTGTGTCTCCCTCTAGCAGCTCATTACAACACTTAGGAGAGCCTGGCACTTTTCTCAGGGAAGCCAGCTCCGTTTAAAATGGGAATTACAAGCATTTTGGTGCTGAATTCAGTGGTTTGAAACTCACCATCTGCAGTCTTCCTGCAGTACTGCTATTTCCTAATTCCATCTGTCAAAGCTCAGGAGAATTGAGGTGATGAGTCTGGCATTGTGAAACAGCATCAAGCTCAGGCAGAGAAGGGAATTCCAGGTCCAAAAGAAAATTAGGGAATCTGAAGCTGTCACCACTAGAAAACAACGCTCACACATTTAATGAAAAAAGGGACAGCTGAAATACTGTACTTAAAGATGTGAGCAACAGAGCTACTGAAAACTGTTTTCTGGCTTAAAAAACTGTCTTATGTGTCTTTTATAGATCTGTGCTTTCCCTTTAACTTAAAAGCTAGAAAAAAATTCCCTTGTCTTCTCTGGCACAATCTTTATTGGACTGATCGCAGCGTAATAAGTCCAGCTCTAAAATATTTTCCCTCTGATTTGCCATGTGCAAGCCAGTTCAGATCATTTTAGCTGAGGCTTTCTACTTTATTAGACTTGCTCACGATGTAAGGGGCTAACTGGATCCTGAGAACACTGAAGTCCTGCATTTAATACCCCTCCAAACTCTCTCCCAATTGCCTTTAACTAGGCCACCTAAACCATCCTAGTGGCATCTACAAACTCCTCAGTGGCTCTGATCTCCATCCTCCTCCTCCTCTGTAAAGTACACTAATAGGCTATTTTCCAAGTTCAGGAGGGCTGAATTATTCATTGCAGAGGGATAAATGTAGCTCTTTTCATTTAGCCCTGAATGGATTCTGATCTCAGTGAATGCTGATTGTTATTCATAACTATTCTCCAGCTAGTCTGGATAAACGGCTTAAAACCTGTGGGCTGTTTCCAAATGGTTCCTCCCTGTTCCTCACCCCAGGGCTAATGGTGGCAAGAGCTTTTGCTACCAAATGGATGGCTGAAAGTTGAGAGAGAGGGGAAGAAAGATGGGAAGCAAAGAAAAAAAAAGAATCATCTTTTTTTAAATTTTTTTTTAATTATTTTTTTCTCACTGCTGCCCTTGCTCTTAGGCATATGTGAACGTTTGCTGGAAAAAATGGGCATTCCTTGAATGCTAGTGTGAACAAGCATCTTTTCATGAGAAAGTTTTTGAATTGCAAATGACAAGGGACATGGACATTGTCACTGGGAACACCTGCCTGGGATTCAGAGGAGCATGTGTGAAAGCTGCAAGACTCATCCCAAATGCTTCTGGTTTCCTGCTGTTCATCTGTTTCTCCTCCTCTGAAGAGCTGCTGTTCACCTCCACTCTTTGTTTCCCCTCGCTGGGGAATTTGGAGAGAAGTATGGGCATCTGGTAACAAATCTCAGCCTTGGATGTGAGGATGAACATCTGGAGACAAAATTCAGCCCAGGCACATCCTAGAACACTTGAGAATCATGGCCAACACCTGGATTTGCATTGCATCTTAGATCAGGCTTAATTTTAAAGAGAAAGGGGTTTTGCTCCTTGCTCTGCTTTCCTAAATCGCATCTTTGGAGGGACCTTGAAGAAAACTCTAGGGACGACCTGAGGAACAATTCTGAAGGCTACCTCCAAGAGAATAATGTGCCTTCACAGCTTAGTTCTCTCAGATATATTTCAAGGGAGTTTCCCACAAAGCACGGGATGGAGCGCAGTGAATGAAATGACAACATGTAATTTCCTGGTGGAAATATATCACTTCCCACATCCACTGGGAACACAGAGAATTAGGTAAGGTGGTTAGCTGTGTTGCTCCACCTCTCCCTGCACATCTCCTTGTCTAATGATTCAGGAAAAAAACACTGCTTAGGCATTGGCAGGGAAAAATCTGTTTGCAAACAATGAGCAAAGCTTCAGGGGAGATGGACATAGAATGGGCTGAGTATTTGAGGTTCTTCAGCAAAGGAGGACATTTGTAAGAGCAAGCACAGGCACAGAGAAACAAACTGGGACTTTATAAAGCAGTCACATTCAATCATTGAGAGGAAGAGTGACATTGTAGTTCCATGTTTGTGTCCAGACATAGACCACAGGTAGAAAGCACAGTAAACTTTACTGCAGTGCAGACTCTAGGGAAAGGTCATCCAACAGTCTGGGCACACTCAAGCAATCATGAATTTATTCTTCCTTTGCATTCCAATCCTCTTCTTTACTTGCATTCCCAAGTACTCCAGGCAGCTTGGAAGGCAGGAGACAACCATAAACTACGATATCACCTTCACACTATCTTCTGAACTGCAGCAAAAGTCCCCACAGTAGAACCTCTCTGCTTGGTGGATGCTACGTGATGGACAGATGGTACCAATGTACCAGTTTTCTGCCTATCCTCTCAAAAATATGGGGGCAAAAAGCATTAAGATTGACCTCTGAGTTAATAGTTGACTCTACAAGAGGGTGGGTTTAATTGCAGCAAAGTATTTCGTCAGTGTGTAGCCATCACTGTCTGCTGGAGTGTCAGAAAGAAAACATCTCAGACGCCTCAATGTAAGAGGTTTTTCTCTTTATTTTGCCTTCACTAAAGGATTGTTTCCTGGTGTTTGCTAGGTGTCTACCAGAAGTGCTTTTGCTGTGGTAAAAAGTGCCTGCCCTAAGCCTGGCACTGACCACAGCTGGGTTTACCTTCATCTTGTGCATGGAATGGGTTCTCAGACTCACATTTGGAGGCATCATGCTTTCTCCTGACTCTGATGAAAGGAAAAAGAGCATTTTCAGAGGACACTTGATTGATGCCACTCATCCAGGTCTCCACTTCGATTAGGAGTCATGTAATTTCATCACAGCTGCAGTATGCACCAGGAATGGCAGGTGGATCTCCAGCTCCTCCCTTACCTGCTCTTCCCTCTCCTTGTTATCTTCTACCCTGCTTTACCTTATTTGCTGCACTGTCAGGAAAGCTCAGTCTGGGGATAGGATGCCAGGAACAGGAGACATTATCAGTGTTAGATCCAATATGCTCTGATTTATTCTGCGGGACTCACAACCAAAAGGCACTTTGTCTTTGCCTCTACACCTAAGACTTTCATCCCAAAAGAGTGTGAGTGCTGTCCTTCTTGTTCATATCCCCCAGGATGGGACTGTCTGACTCTTTCTCACTGCCCTTCAATAAAAACACCAGACAGTGCTTTGAGTGATAATCAGTAAATTCTCTTCCTTCCATCCCTCTGCTCAAGACATCTGAATTTTCACTTGCCTAGCATATTATCTACATCTGCAGGATCTCTGCTTTGCCTGCCACGGTTCCCTGAAGAACTGCACAAATAATTTAAATGGCTGGTTTATTGTTAAAGGCATGTACCTGATTTCCCTGACGCTCAGGCGGAGTGAATCGTCCCAGCTCCATTGATTTCAGAATTAGAGTGTCAATGATCCAGCCCATACCTTATTGAAATCAATACCAGTGATCAGGACCACACAGAAGCTGCTCATAAGCCGTTATCTTGATATCAACTCAAGTTAACTGGCAATGACAACAAGTTCCATTGAATCAGATGGGCAATTAAATTTAGACACTCAAATCCTGAGCTGAAATTCAAGCCAAGCGTTAGTGGGAGGGACACTGTGGCTTGCAGTGCCAGATCCAAGTCTGACCCTTCTCATGCTGGAGTGAGTGTTAGTGGTTGTTTTGATTATACAGTGTTTCCTTTTGTGTTCCATATTAGCATATTTGTTTTGTGTGCTTTCTCTTTTAATTGAGTGTGGCTGGAGGGACAGCTGAAACCCACTATTCACCTTTCTCCCCAGTGCCGTCATCTAAACCTCTGCCTCCCAAGGGCAGGCAGAATAACACCGTGCACCAATAAGATCATCATATACTCAGCTTGAAAGCGATAAGACGAAATCAAACTGCCTGCAATAACAAAGACTGAGTCTTTTGATGGTGAGGAAGGAGGGAGGGCATCATTATGCACATTTTATTACTGCGGTTTTCAAACCTGGTAGTGATGGGGATTTAATTCTCTGCTATGCTGGCGCTGTACCTGGAGCAGAGGGGAAAGGAGGTAGTTTTTAGCTATCCTGAGTATCCCTTGATTCTCGATATGTTGTCTAAGCTGGCAATCAGAGTCACCTGGGGTGGGCAGGAGGAAGGGTGACAGGGAACAGAAGGTCATGCTGTCACCATGTCAAGTGATCAAAGCGCTGGGAACCTCAAGAAGTTAACCTGGACTTCTGGAACTGCTTGCCTGTGTGCTTCTGCTCCCTCTCAGCTGCAAAGTGAAAGGTGTTTGCTTAAAGGGAGATTGTTTATTGATTAATAATCATACTTAACTTCATGACTTCAGATGGTTAGGAACAGGCAGCAGACTGAGCTAACTTGTTTTGAGGTCCTTGTGGGGACACACCTAGATATAAAATTTCAGTTAGTATATTACGCAAGAGCATTTTTCTTTTTTTTGCAGTGAAGAGGGAGTTAAGGGTATATGAATAGCTCATGGTAGAAGCTCATTCTGCAAAACTGGGGAAGAGGAGGATTGCCAGGACAGGCCATTACTGCTGACAGGCAACAATGGGTGAAAATCAAGGCATTTGAGCACTTGTGATTATATCCCTGTACCCTTTATCTGCACACACCTCCACTTCACCTTTAACATCAGGGTTCTTAAAGCACAACTATGCACAAAGTCATAAAATAATTGAGGTGGAAAGTGAACTCTGAAGATCATCTGGCCCAACTCTCCCCATTCAAAGCAAGGCTAACCTCAAAATTAGGTCCCACTTCAAAGATAGACTTTGTGGATCAAGGTGATGAGCTTATGTCCAGATGTGATGCCACTTAGAAAAATACAGGTAGATGATGGTTTCCTCCCAGGGGATGGGAGCAGGTTTGCTGCAGTTTTCCCATCACTTCTACAATGGCCAATATGACCTTGAAGGCAAAACGCATCTCCAAGGCATCTTAATGAAACACATTTTAAAGGCCCTTTACACCTGAGCACTATAAAAGAGACTAAGCCAACTAGGCATTCGTAGTTCAGGCTTATTTCTTACAAGAAGAAGCAGGAAGATATCATTTATGGGGAAAAGAGAGGAAAAAAAATATTTACTTTTGTTAGCCTTGTACCATCAGGCAGTGATAAGGTGCAGCTAAAGTGGTAGGCTTCACTTTATGGGGATTAACTATTATTCAGATAAGATGGAGGCAAGAGATCTTAGCTGGGGTAAGGAAAAAAAAATTTGCTTTAAGGTTATTACACAGGAAGTGCCCTGATGCATGAAATCTATGGGAAATTGCATATTCTGTCACATTTACTTATTGAATCCAAATTTCATCGTAGCATGAGGAAAAAATACATCAACCTCCCTTGTAGCTCTTATTAGATTTCACAACCTTCGATATTAAAATGCCAGCTCCTGTAAGAGTGTTTCTCTCTCCATTTTCTCTGTCTTTACCCTCCCCCCCCCAGCCCTCAGCAACACTGCAGTATTGGAGGTGTGGTACAGAATCTCCGGTCTAGAGATGCTCTGAACCCATATGCTACAGAATGAGTTCAAATTACTGGCTCTGCAGACAGAGATCCTTCCAGGTTTCTCCTCAGCCATCTATTTATTCTCCACAAGTACACAAACAGTCCTTACAGAACCCATTCCCATGCTGAGAGGCTTCCAGCCTAGGATTGCATCCCTCCCTTTTTTCAGGGATTCCCAAAACTTCCATGTTTTGCAGATCATTTTAGTTCCTTCTCAGACCAATAGGAGCTTAATAGTCAACAGTTTACCCTGTCATCTCCTTCCCCTTGACCTCATATGCTCAGCAACATCCTTCATGCATTTGAGTTGGTTGATAAACCACAATTCTAATGCAAGAGGAGGATAAAATTGCCTTGCAGGCCAAATCCTCCAACAAGTGTTCCTCCTCTGACCTGCTGGCTGGACATGCATCTTCCTGCAGGTGAGTGGAACTGGGAGAGCATTCTTCATTCTAGGTAGAAGGACCAGGAGCTCCAACAGGACTTGAGATTTCAGGACTCTATGAACAGATTAAGTTGTAATCCCAGAGGTCATCCTCACTGTTACCAGACTCTCCCCAAGACACAACAACCATTTATGTATCCCCAAGTAAACCCTCAAGACCTGATTGCTGAGTGATGAGAAGCTTGGTGTTTGATAAGAAGCTCAATATGAGCCAGCAATGTGCTCTCACAGCCCAGAAGGCCAACCATAACCTGGGCTGCATCAAAAGAAGCGTGGCCAGCAGATCAAGGGTGGTGATTCTGCTCCTCTATTCCTCTCTTGTGAGATCTCATCTGGAGTCCTGTGCCCAGTTCCGGAATCCCCGAAGTAAGAAGGAGATGGAGCTGTTGGAACAGGTCCAGAGGAGGCCACGAAGATGATCAGAGGGCTGGAGCCCCTCCCATACAAGGACAGTTGGGGTTGTTCAGCCTGGAGAAGAGAAGGCTCTGAGGAGACCTAATAGCAACCTTCCAGTACATGAAAGGGGCCCACAAGAAAGCTGAGGAGGGATTTTTTACCAAGGCTTGTAGTGATTGGACTAGAGGCAATGGGTATAAACTGAAGTGGGGCAGATTTAGACTAGACATAAGGAGAAATTTATTCACTATATGAGAGTGGTGAGACACTGTCCCAGGATGCCCAGGGAAGTTGTGGCTGCCCCATTCCTGGAGGTGCCGAAGGCCAGGCTGGATGGGGCCTTGGGCAGCTTGATCTGGCAGGATTTCCCTGCTAGATGGTCTTTAAGGTCCCTTCAAACCTAAACCATTCTATGATTCGATGACCTACCTCCTCCACTACTAGTGAGAGAAGGCAAAGCCTGCACTGGCTGTAGCCACAAGTATTGCTTTGCCATCCCCAGCTTTGTAAATCTTCCCTTGTTATGTAGGGAGTGTGCAGAAGGATTAAGTCTCGAATGAGTGGGTGTTTAGTGCTTCAGAGATGGGCTGGGAGTGTTCTGCTGTAAGTTATCCATCTCTCTAATGTAAAGCACATTGCACCTGCTGCAGGGAAAAATGTGCTGTTTTCTCTAGTCTTAAAAAATATTCTCTTGTATCTGTAAACAAATCGGGGGAAACAAATGGTTTCCCCCAGTTAAATAATTTAAACATCAATCCAGGCTTTTAATGTTACGTAGGATGGGAAGGAGAAAGCAGTTGTAGGCTAAAGGAATAGATTTCTACCATAGTCTCTTCAGGATACACTTTGCATATTTAGCCAGAGTGGTCTCTACCTGTGATGCTTTCCTGATCCACGTGGCTCTAGGGAGGAGGAAAATTGTAACAAGCCCAGGTCAGCCCAGCTATCTGATCTGAATTTGTAACAGGCCACAGGAGAAAAAAAACAATCCCATGACTCCATAGCAGAAGCATAGAAGCCAGCGACGGGGAAAGAAGATGGGAGTGCCCGAGGCTCAGTTTAGATAAAAGCTGCAGCTAATTATCCAAGTAAAACACCCACATCTTTGAATCAGCAAAATGGGGCTGGAAATCTGAAGAGATCTGCTTCTCCTGTGATGCCTCGGTCCCTCTGCTTCAGTCCCTGCTCCCTGGAAGAAAGGGCAGAACAAAGAAATCTCCAAGTGAAATGTGGCCAGGATTCAGGGAAGACCTTGTCAAGGGCCATCTGAGCAGCTTGTTTCTCTAAACACTTTTAAGGAATGCCTCCCTCCCTTCAAAGTGAGGAAAGCAACATTGCACCATCCTGAAATCCTATACCAAGTCTGCTGGGGCTTTTCTAATTAATTACCCTGCATTATAGGTAGGTTCTCATGCAAATGAAGAATTATATCAGGTGAGACACAGAGGCACAGGTGTGGCATGTGTTGCTTTACACAGCCTAGAAAGGATAAGAACCGAATACTCTTAGCAGACTTGGATGAACAGCTGTAAAAAAAAAAAGATGTACTAAAAAGCCTTCTTCCTCTGAAGCACTCCCTCTGAATAAAAATAACAGTGCTGAGGCAGCACTTTCTGTCCTTAAATCCCTGTGTGCTTTTCCAAAGGAAGGTCAGTACCATTGCCCTTGTTCGTAGGTGTTGGAAAGGAGTCACTGTTTTTTTATAAAGGAGTTGCTATCCTCCAGCATGGCCTTGTCTAATGAGGCCGCTGGACTTACTTTTATCCAGAGGCTGAACTAATCCTGAAGGTTTCTGTAAGGCTTCCCATCTTGATGACTTCTTGTCCTTCCTCCTTTTAAGAAAGCAGCATGGTATTACCCCATTCTGGAGGCTAGATTTCCCTATAATCTTTTGATTTTCCTCTTCTTCATCAGCCAGACTCTCACAGCACTTTACTACAGTAAGAATGGATTTAGGAGCAGAAGATGAGGCTTCATGAGATTAACCTTTTGCTCTCTCTTGGTCGTTCTTTGAGTTTGCATCTAATGAAAACTGGTTGTCTCTTAACTTAAGTGATAACCAGACAACAAGGCCAAATTAATCAGTTTCCCATCTGCCTTCCTGGGCTGTTCCATCCTTGCAGCACTCCCATGTTTCTTTTGGAGGATTAAGTGTGATCTTAAGTGTTCAGTGTTGGGGAAACTATCACTTCCCTGGGGAGATTATTCCAATGGCTGATTGTTTCCGTTGTGAAAAATTTTCCTCTTGTGTCCAATCAGAATATCCCCAGGAGTAACTTCTACCCTTTGCCCCTTGTCTTTTCCAGATAACTCCTTGTAAAAAGGGAGTCTCTATCTTATTTTTAGCCACCTTTTAAATACTGGAACATGATGATAAAATGTCCCCCAAGGCTTATTTTCTCAAAGCTGAACAAATCAAGTTCTCTCAGCCTTTCCTCCTATGCCAGGCTTCCTAGTCCTTTGATCCTCTTTGTGGCCCTTCTCTGGACACTCTTCAGGCCTGTCCAAGACTTTTTTGTGTAGCAGGGACCAAAACTGAACACAGTGTGCCAGGCATGGCCTTACAAGTGCTGAGTAGAGTGGGATAATTACTTCTTTATCTGCTAGTGATGATTTGTTGATACAATCCAGTGTCCCATTGGCTTTCTTTGCCACAGCAGCACACTGTTCGCTCATATTGAGCTTGTTGTCCACCAGGATGCCCAGGTCACTTCCCACAGAGTTGACTCCCAGCTGAGTAGATCCAAGCCTGTGCTGCACTCCTGAACTATGTTTCCCAGGTGCAAGAAGTTACACTTGTCCTTGGTGAACTCCATAAGACTTTTGTTAGTCTACTCTTCCAGTCTGTGCAGGTCTTCCCATAGGGTGGCTCTCCCTTCTGAAGTGTCCATTTCTTGATTCAGTTTGGTATCAACAGCAAACTTCATCAGGGTATAGAGTTCTTGGCTTTGCTCATATTTACAAGATGTTGTTCCTCTTTACCTATAAACAAGTGTTTTTGAACAGAACTTATGTTTCCTAAAGATGGTTGGAATACAAGGGCATCATTATAGGGATGAGAGCTACTATGTATATTAGAAGTTATTATAAAGATGGGAAGGATGGCAGTGAGTTTAGGAGGCTTCATATTAAATGGCATGTTGAAGGATGGGAGAAGTCAAAGTCCTTCTTGGCTTTGAATGATGACTCAACACCTACACCAACTTTGATTTTGAGATAACATGTACAAATCCTGGAAGGTGAATGAATGCACAGCCTTGTTTCGTATTATCTGATAGTGGGGGTGCTGGGATTTTAGAGGTGTGGGAGGGTCTGAGGATCTCATGTCCATTGGTCATGGGGATCAAAGAAGTAGATACTTCATTTCATATAAGACTAAACATCTTCTCTATGGCATAATGCTTTTTTTTTTTCAATGCTCAGAGCTGTGTAGGAAATAAAAATGTGCATTGCTTCCATTCAAGCTGTGTATTCCAACAACTACCATGTGTTTGATGTAATACTAAGCCAAAATTGTCTGCACATGAGTGCAGATTGCACGTCCCAGTACGTTGAACTGACATTTATAAGCCTATCATGGATGACACGTGGTTATTGTTGGAGGCCTAATTCTAGTCATTCTTACTTACAAAGAAAGAAATTCTACAAAAATCATAGTTTCTCCTGATTCAGAATAGCAAGAACAGAATCAAGACCACATGTGCCACTTCTAGAGGTTTAAAACAAATCTTTTTTAACAGTGGAGTCTGCTAATACCTACAGGTTGTAATTCACAGCCTGTCTACTCAGTAATTTTGCATGGCATCAAAGATTTTTGCAAGCAGAAATATGGCCAAACTAACACTTCAGCTTCACTAGATCAATACCATGGAAATATAAGGCCATCCTGTTGCTAAAGAGGTCTATTTAGTTCCTCTGTCAGACAGCGATTCTAGGTAGAATCAGTTGGTTTTACTTAGGACATTAAAATATTTCATCTTGAGCACTCCTAACCCAGGAACAGGAGTGCTGTCCTTCATAGTCGAGCTGAGAAAAGGTTGTCCAATAAGTGCTGAACATTCAAGAAATAAAGATCTGCTGTAGTTTCATCTCTTATCTTTGTGGCAGTTCTTCATTTTAGCAGGTGTTTAAACTAAGTTAGAAGGAGGGTCTCACGGGAGTGTGGAATGTAGCATGTAACAGAAAATAGATGGTCATCTCTTCACTTGCTGATAGGCTGGGAAAAAGGAGTGAAGGATGACTTTTCACTATTGGTCAGACCTAGTTCAGAGAGAAGAAACAACGCCCACAGGAAAGAATTTAGGAAAGTGTAAAGCTGTGAAGGATGAAGGAGGTTGAATTACTCCTGCCTTTGTCATTTTTTAACAAGCTTTTGGAATTAGTGTTATTCGTGTGATGAAATAAATGTATTTCAACTTTTTCACCTCAGTTTGTAATTATTACCTCAGAGAAATAGGACTATCTGTTTTCTTCTGAAAATATAGCTCATGGATCTTTTCATGAAGAAAAATCCCCCAACCACTGTTTCCAATGATATTATTGGATACCATTAATTAAGAGGGGTCAGACAAGGTTGAGAACTTTGCTTGGCAGGACAAAGGAGTTGATGCTGGTGACTTTGAAAATATCCTGTTCCTTAATTCAGACTTGTATAAATAGATAAGAAGAGCATTAGGGGGCACTGCAGGTACTTTTGTAAAAAATATGCATGTTTTATTTAATTAATAGCTAGTTAAGTAAGTATTAAGCCACCCAACCCCCTTTTAAACCCTGCAACACTTCTAAATACCCGCATACTTTCTTCTTGCAATTGGTGCTAGTGCAAACCTTTTCATTGCTCTGCCAAATGTAGAAAGCATATAAAAGAGAAAGGGAGATATTCAGTGAGATGAGGGAAACGTCCCCACACAATTAGTCTGTGGCTGTTTTTCCCGGGAGGTGTCAGCATCAAGACCTGAACATTTGTAGGTTTCTCCAAAGCCTTATGCATCTCTGTGGAGAATGAGGCCATCTGGAAATGAGAAAAAACTCAACAGTTTCCACCCTCTGAATGCCACCCAAGGTCCAGCTAAGGAGTTTTAGAAACAATTTTACTCTCTGGGAAAACTGTTTCATGAGCATCATCTCTTAAGTCTTCCTGTCATGTAGGTGGAAATATCCAGCCAACAATGTCTCTCAGGGAGATGGGATTGGCAAAACAATCAAGTGTTAAGGATGGATGAGGGTCTTGGCAGTTCTTATATCTCTTCTGTCATCAAATCCCCTGACTTCATCTTACCCGGGAAGTCTTATATTTGTTATTCTTAAAATGATGTGGTCTGTTCCCTCAAAGGACACTTCCTGAAGGGTTCCCTACCTGTTCTCTATATGGAGATGTAACTGAGCCGTGGGTGATCCCATCTGAGGTGAACAGACCTCCTAAAGCTGACAGCTGAATAGAATTTGAGTTGAAGACCTTAGTAGCACTGATGCTAGTGGTAATCACAATGCATTTTCCCTTTTTGGAAATGTTGTAATATCAGTGTGAAAGAACAACAACCTAGCACATCATCCTTAGTTTTTGGAGATAAAGAGAAGGCAAGGGCAAATGCAACCTTTTTTAGGGGAGGACAAACATTTTTTGTTGCTTCTTTTTTCTCCATCAAATTTTGAAAATGTTGTCAGCAATTTGCAAACTTCCCACCTGTTCTCTTCATACGTGAAAACACCCTGAGTCCTTTCTCCTTTCTAAGTGATTGTTAACGTATAGCAAGAACACACAGTGTTGACAGCTCTCCAATTTTATCACAAGCCTCATTATACTTTTTTTCTTTACACTAAGGCCACCTATCCCAAAATACAAGATGAGGGGTTTTTTTGGGTGAATATATGCATGGAAAATTGTCTATTTTTTCCTTTTTGTTTTAGTGAAGAAATTTCAAGTACAGCAAGCAACTCTATTTAAAGATCCACCACCTTTACAGGGATCACAGGATTACTTGTAATTCATGTCTTCTGTTTAAAAAGGAAGGGGGTATTTTTCAAGTCTTCATAAGATGGGAAAGAAAGGCTCTGGAATAATATTTCCAGAGAGCAAAACTTGGAAAGCTAAGCTATTATTTAAATCTCTGTCTTTCAGAAGGGGTCTGCCCTGTAACATTCATATCCTTTGGGGCTGAAAATAATCAACAAGAAGGATGCAAAAGTGCTTCTTGTGACAGGGTTGCAGTATGAAGATTTCTGCGAGATAGTAATTGCCTCTAAGAAAAGCTGGGAATTTTGTTTGTTTGGAGTTTTGACAATTAGCGATAAACCTGCAAACTAAAATAAGAACAATGATCAGTACAATGCCTGTTTTGGATGAATATTTCCATTGCTCTGTTTCTAGGTAGGTGTGATACTGTTTACTCTTGAAAGCTAAGGTGAATTGTTCTTCAGGTACCTAACAGGAGAGGTAAGTGGGTTGCACACTTGTGTTTTTAGAGACTTAAATTCAGTCGGAATCCTCTGTTAGGCATTCCTGTCCTTTAAATGACTTACATCCAAATCCATGGCAAATACAGAGTTATAATGAAGTCTTCATGGCTAAACTGGGATTGCAGGAGTTAGACTCTCCTTCAGAAAGTCGAGACTAGCTTAATTACCACATAACTCCAAATGCAGTTCATCATACTTAGTTCCTGGTTCCTTCGAGCTTTAATTGGTGAGGTTTTTTTTTGCTAATAGCCACACAATATCCATAGCACAGGATGAATTCTTCTGTTCTCCATTTCACCTGCTGATGCTACCCCAAGTTGCCGTGTTTCCAGGTAGAGTTTCTCTGCTTCAGTTGCATCATTACCTCTTCCTCCCCTCCAGTCCCTTGGTTTCTCTCTTCTTCCCTCAACATACATTGTTCTATCTCCTCTTAGACCTGCATTCTCTCACACATACACTCCCTTTCTTGCTTGCTTGGTGGGGGAGTCTTATGCTCTGTCTGCTGACAGCCTTCTTCTGTAAGGGCCACTTGACCACAACCACATTGTTAAAAAAACCCCAAACAACAAACAAACAGGCCAATTTGTTTAAAATCAGCAGCTTATAGGAACTCCATAAGGTCGCCTAGAAGGCCTAACATCATAAAAGAATGAGTATTGCAAGAGTTGCCCACTTTATAAAAAACTTGCATGGCTTTCTACTCCGGTTTCCTTGACAGCAGGAGCAAGTTGAGATCTGGCAGTTTAGATTGACCCTCTCTAATGTGAGGAACTGTGAAATTTGGATCCAAAACCTGAAGCTGGTTTAGTTCAGCTTTTATGATTCATGTCTTTGCTGTGCTAGTCTTGACAGATTAAGGGAATTACACACCCGTGCTTCTCTTATTTACACGGACGAGTTGGTTTGTGATCCCCTGTAGAGTTCATTTCAAACACCCCTTGTGCCTGGTGAAGGAAGAAACTTCAGTAACCATCAGCTGTGGCATTGATCCTTCAGAGAAATTAACCAACTGAAATGAGACTTACTGTGAAACCAGTGACGCTCAGCAGCCACTGACTTCATTTGCAACTCACCAGTGTTAATGCATTTAAAGTATTGATCCTTCCTAGTGTGCTTTGCAGCTCTGGTTCCCTTTTGGCATTGCTAACACAAAGGCAGCTTTTTCCAAACTGAGATGAGCAAGCAAAATCCTTTGACCCCGAAAACAAACTCATTATTCAAAATGCTTGTCGGCTTGCTGCTGCAATTGAATTTATTGCCAAAAACCATAACTGTGGCAGATAAAAATCGGATTATTTCAGAGCATGGGAAAAGAACAGGCAGAGGAAACATCCTACTGTGTGTGGGGAACAAATCTTCCTCCCCTCTTGTTAACATTTCTTGCTTTATTAATGCGTAATTGTGTTATTTTTAGTTTTTTGTGTACACACAACACATGGAATAGAGAAGGAGCACTGAGAGTAGTGGCTGCTTTGCGAACAGCTCACTTTGGACTTTCATTGCCCAGCAGAAACAGGTTGGCCCAATACCCTTTCTAGTGCTTATGCTGGTGGTTTTGGGAAGGACATGACCCTTCAAACATCCTGGTCTATGAAAGTAAAGGCTTAGCTTTCGATTGGTTACTGAACCAAACTACTTTGATTATTTTTTTTTTTTTTTTTGCTTTTGCAACAATGAATGAGTCTTCAGCTGTAAACTAGACCTGAAAGCAGGAGAGCTGATGTTTGCATCCTGCTCTCTGTGTAGCTCTGCCTGAGGTTTCCACCGTTTTGTTCTCCAGGCTTTGCAGCAAGCTTGCTTATGCAGTTCTTTCCCTTGTCCTATTTAAGTGCCTCTGCAGTGTGCTTATGGTGAATTAGGTTGCTTTATAGAAACAGTACACTGCCAATGCCCTTCTCTCACTTCAGCTGTTCCCCCTTTCCACGGGTGACAAGCCAAAGGCAGTCTGTCTTTCTACAGCTTTTGGAAAATGTCAGCCACATCATGGGGGCTGTTGCACAACAGATTTGACTCTCCCTTAAACTGCTCTTGGGACTCCAGAGGCTACTCATTCTCCAGTTTCTCCAGTGACTCCAAGCTTTCCCTGCTTTCAGGTTTTTAGTCGCTTCACTTCTTTTACCCATATATCCTGCGTGCTTCTAAGCTCCAGTTCTTAGCAACGTTTGCTCTTAGTTTATGATCTCTGTCTTTAAATGTCACATCTGGACATTTTTAGATGCTCACTTCTCATTCTTTAAAATATGCCGGTGTCTTATCCTGACCTTCATTAATGCTGTGAGAGATTCTAGCTATCCTGCTTGTTAGTCTATTATTTAGCTGCTTGTCAGCTACTCTCTGCAGCTACTCGTTACTTCTAATGCAAAGATGCAATAATTAGATGCCTTGTTTTTAGGCATCTTTAGCATTGCTTGAACCTACTGATTCAATAAACATAAGCTCAGACAGGATGAAACCCCATCTGTTCCCAGGTTGTTCAGAGAGAACCCACTATTTTTAGCGACATGGGATAGCTTGGGAGCTGAGAAGGGTTGAAGTGGTGGATCTGTGGCTGAGAATTTCTTTAAGACAGGCACAAAGGAGATATCACGCTTGCCTTCAGCACACAGTACCTGCCGGTCTCCATGAAACACACAGAGGAGTTACAAAACTTATCTAACATGAGCCAGGTAGTTTCTGATCCCTTTTCCAGCAGTAAATTATAATGCGGCATCTCCAAGTATTGTCTTTTAAAAAAAGAGAGACATTTCCCAAACATTGTGGAAAGGCTCAAGGCAGGACCTTTATTCTCACTCTTCTGACTGTACAAAAAAATCTGACTTTTTTTTCTTTTCTTGAGTAATTGTGTTGTTTACAGAAACTGTTCTCTGGTAGGAAAGCTTGTTATTCTTGCCCCCTCCTTTTTTATTTATATCCTGCTACCTGTATGCTCTTCTGGATATGTTGGGAAGATATACAGCCAGGTATCTGGTAGCATGACTGCAATCTTAATTTGTTGTGAGTATGTCAACACCACATGTGGCACTTTGGGACATGGTTTAGTAGGCACAGTGGTGTTGGGTGAGTTGGATTTGATGATATCAGAAGTTTTTTCCAACTTCAATGATTCTATGATTCCATGAATCTATGATGGAAGGGAGAACCCAAAACCTCTTTCAGAGGTGAACAAGTGAGTTGAGTAACTAGAGGTGGAAAAGTTCAGTGGAGGAAGGAAAGGAAGGGATGTTTCCTCCTGCTCTTTCTCTTTTGTCCCTGGAGAATGATGCTGTCTGGTGAGACAAAATCTAAGGCTGTTTCCACAAGCCCAAAAGGGTTAATAGAGCCCAATTCCCTCAGCATCTTTTTGCCCCATCTGGCTGATTTCCCATCCCTTTCCCAGTGTTACCAGCCATGCTCCCAGGCAGGATATTTGACCTTTAGAGGAAAGGGAGGTTACTGTGGTTGTGACTATTCCTGAGCAGCAGCAAGACAGGAAGATAAGAAGCAGTTGCAATTGGACTGTGTGCATCTTGTGTGTTTTAGATACCGAGAGAACAAGCCTAATTTATTATGAAACAGAAGTTAGCTTCACATTTTCATAATTAGGGAGGATGCTAATGTTGCATGATTGGAAAATGTCACCCTGCACAACTAATTTGTGAGGCCTAATTGAAGTTCAGCATCATCTGCAGTTCTTCTAATGATAACTTTTTCAAAAGGTGCTGCACAAATGCAGAGAGTGGTTAGCAGAGAGCAATTTCATAGAATCATAGAATAACCAGGTTGGAAAAGACCCACCAGATTATCGAGTCCAACCACTCCTATCAAACACTAAACCATGTCCCTTAATATCTCGTCCACCTGTCCCTTAAACCCCTCCAGGGAAGGTGAATCAACCACCTCCCTGGGCAGCCTATTCCAGTGCCCAATGACCCTTTCCATGAAAAATGTTTTCCTAATGTCCAGCCTAAATCTCCCCTGGTGGAGCTTGAGGCCGTTCCCTCTTGTCCTATCTCCTGAAATTTGGCAGAAGAGGCCAGTACCCTCCTCTCTACAACCTCCTTTCAGGTAGTTGTAGAGAGCAATGAGGTCTCCCCTCAGCCTCCTCTTCTCCAGGCTAAACACCCCCAGCTCTCTCAGCCGCTCCTCATAAGGCCTGTTCTCCAGCCCCTTCACCAGCTTCGTTGCTCTTCTCTGGACTCGCTCCAGAGCCTCAACATCCTTCTGGTGGTGAGGGGCCCAGAACTGAACACAGGATTCAAGGAGCGGTATCACCAGTGCCGAGTACAGAGGGAGAAGAATTTCCTGGACCTGCTGGTCACGCTATTTCTGATAGAAGCCAAGATGCCATTGGCCTTCTTGGCCACCTGGGCCACTGCTGGCTCATGTTCAGTCGGCTGTCAACCAACACCCCCAGGTCCTTCTCCTCCTGGCAGCTTTCCAGACAGACTTCTCCTAGTCTGGAGCTGCCCAGGGTTGTTGTGCCCCAAGTGCAGGACTCAGCATTTGGCCTTTTTAAACCTCCTGCCATTGGACTCTGCCCAGCAGTCCAGCCTGTTCAGATCCCTTGGGAGCCTCCCGACCCTCCAGCAGATCCACACTTCCACCCAGCTTAGTGTCGTCTGCAAACTTGCTAAGGGAGCACTCGATGCCTTCATCCAGGTCATTGATAAAGACATTGAACAGGACTGGGCCCAGCACTGAGCCCTGGGGAACCCCACTTGTAACTGGCCTCCAGGTGGATTTAACACCATTTCCCACCACTCTCTGGGCCCTCCAGCCAACCAGTTTTCCACCCAGGAGAGTGTGCGCCTGGCCAGGCCAGAGGTGACAGTTTCCATAGCAGAATGCTGGGAGAAACTGTGTCAAAGGCTTTACTGAGGTCCAGGAAGATCCATCCACAGCCTTTCCCTCGTCCAGCAGCTGAGCCACTTTGTCATAGAAGGTGATCAGGTTAGTTTGGCAAGACCTGCCTTTTGTGAACCTGTGTTGACTGGGCCTGTTCACCCGGTTCTCTTGCATATGCTTCATGATAGCACTCAAGATCACCTGTTCCATGACTTTCCCTGACTGTAGTCAGACTGACAGGCCTGTAGTTCCCTGGATGAATTTGTCACCTTGCTTCCTAGCAGACAGAAGGATCTGGGAGGAAATGGCCAAAAAGAAGCAATACCAAAGCCCAGAGCTTCAGGCTGGTGGAACAAAGCACTCCTTTTAACCATAAGTGATGGGGTTAATTATCCCATGGCTGCTGCAGAGGACAGTAAATTTTCCAGGCACTATGTCCTGCAAAGTTGCTGAAGAAAGTTGGATTGGGCATGTCATTGTATCACAACACAGTGTCACAAGGGTATGGATGGTCCTGCTCTTATCTAAGGCATGCTGGGGATTGCTTTGTGTCCTGAATATAGAAAAGATGGAAGCCATGTGAAAGGCACACAGAAAACACTGCAAGACTCAGATAATATCTTTGCCATACACAGACTATAATTGTGCAAGGAGAAGTCAAGTCTTTCTCTGGTTTCAAACGATCTAACGCCATTCACACATGCACAGCTTTGCTCTAGCTAAGAAAAGCTGTGACTCTTAATGTTTCTCAGACATCCCATAGTTATGCGGTACTTAGAATCATAGAATAACAGAATCATAGAATCACCAGGTTGGAAAAGAGCCATTGGATCATTGAGCCCAACCATTCCTATCAAATACTAAACAATGCCCCTCAGCACCTCGTCCACCCCTCCCTTAAACACCTCCAGGGAAGGTGACTCAACTACTTCCCTGGGCAGCCTGTTCCAGTACCCAATGACCCTTTCTGTGAAAATTTTTTTCCTAATCTTCAGTCTGAACCTTCCCTGGTGGAGCCTGAGGCCATTCCCTGTTGTCCTGTCCCCTGTCACTTGGGAGAAGAGGCCAGCACCCTCCTCTCCACAACCTCCTTTCAGGTAGTTATAGAGAGCAATGAGGTCTCCCCTCAGCCTCCTCTTCTCCAGGCTAAACACCCCCAGCTCTCTCAGACACCAGCCTCAGCCTCTCCAGTTATACTTACTTTGCATTAAGCCTTTCTTGTTCTTTGTTGCACTTCTAAATTAGCTTGCGAACACCTCCCAGGGTGTGCTTGGGAAGGTGAGGTCCTGTCTGCTCAAAGCAGGAGGGGAAAACATTAAATTTGGAAATAGCCCTGTTTAGACATATCAGGTAGCCATAGTCAATGTGACTCAGCTTCTAAGGTGTATGAAACTCGGGAAATGACATTTCATTGAGTAAAACAGCAATATTTGCTCCTGTTAGAGATGACACAGAACAGCTGCACAGGTCTGATCTTCCTAACTCAGTGTCTCCAGAAGTGGCTATGGATACAGGAGTTATGCATAAGGACAAGATATGGGTCTGTGCTATTTTCTCCCTGGTACTGTCCCTCCCTCCAACCATTTGAGACTCAAGGACTTCCAGGGCTAGATATATCCTCTATGGATTTAATAACACTGACCAGATTTTTGTTTGAACTTCTCTGCTCTTCCCCAAGCTGTTTTTAGCTTAGAGAACCAACTATATATCTAACTGCGAGAAATTCCACAACTCAATTACACCTTCTCTGGGACCATCAAATTCTTGTGCTGGAAAAGACCATGAGAAATAATTATCCACTCATCCTTTCCATGATACTCATGATTTTATAACCTTCATCGTGTGTCTTCCCAATCACCTCTGTAGCATTCTAGACTATACTCTCATTCCTCACGGAGAGTTCATTCCAGCTTTTTGAGCATCTTTTTCTTCATTTGGCCCTTAGTTCCATGGCTCCCTTTCAGATGTTTCCAGCTTCCCATTTGCAGATAGTCTGGGAAACTCAGTGGCAGATAGTCCAGTGGGTTTTATGAAGATGAAGGCTTCTATTTAGAATCACAAAATAGTTTGGGTTGGAAGAGACCTTTAAAGGTCATCTAGTCCAACAAGCCTGCAGGAACATCATTGACTCGATCAGGTTGCTCAGAGTCCCATCCAACCTGGCCTTGACTGTTTCCAGGGATGACATATCTACCTCTCTCCTCTCTGGGCAACCTCTTGCACTGTTTAACCACGCTCATGGTAAAAAATTTATTCTTTGCATGTCCTCTTGCAACAGATAACCACTGAAAAAGCTCAGATATTTGCAGTGATCATCTCAAATCAAGCACCCGCAGCCCACTTGGGCAGAATTAACAGGATATGTCTTCAACCATGAGGTAGTAAGTGAGGAGATTTATCATGAGGGTGGAAGAGGAGGGGGAGCAGATCTCAGGGCTGTCTGTTGACTTGATGTTCATCTCACTCCAGAATGCTGGAGAAAGCAAAGCCAAAAGCTGGACTTGTTTGTCTCTGAAAATTGTGGGAATGTGTGAGAAGGAAAGGATTTTGGCTCCCATTCAGGCTCCTCTTCCTCAGCCAAAACTCCATGAGGCAGAGGGTGCTGTGCTCTAAGTTGGCTTCCCACTGCCCTCACCACAATTCCATCCTTGTTCAGTCTGTTGGGTGGGAGACAAGAAATTGTGAGCTCTCTTGCCATCTACCTGATCACCAGCCGACTCTTCCATCCTGGTGCTGGGACATGCCACCTGCTGGGAATAGGGCCAGCAGCATCTTGAGCCC
Organism: Clamator glandarius; assembly: GCA_033459285.1. NCBI lineage: Eukaryota > Metazoa > Chordata > Aves > Cuculiformes > Cuculidae > Clamator > Clamator glandarius. The sequence goes on along the minus strand of JAUNZM010001034.1, from coordinate 300,396 downwards.
TTGGGACCTCCATCTGCAGGTGGCTCCCTATTAGCCCCATCCTGGGGAGAAACCCTGGGGTTTTAGGAGGGCACTTCACATTCTTATTTACTGCCTGACACAAACACACAGTGACATTTAATGTGGGACCTTCACAAACACACATCCATCCATCCATTTCCCTATGTGCCTTCCTCCAAATCCCAAACAGATTTAACATCTTGCTCCACAGAGAAATATCCAGAGCATAGCTCAGGCATGGATGCCCTCTGAGAGATTTAACATACACATCTGCAGGGTTATAATGAAACACACACACACATCTCAGTTTAATGTCCCAGTGCCACCCAATGGGGAAATCACGCGAGTTCTGTAAAGCCCCCTGCACTACATTACATGAGAGTTAATTCACTGGAGGAAACTATAATCTGATTTCAGCTTTACAAGCCAACATTATTATTCTTTTCCTTTCTATTCTTTCATGCTTAAACTGATCTGCTGTCATTCTTTGTCTCTCTCCATCTCCAGCCTGTATTGCTTTCAGTGCAGCCTGTCTCCATTTTATTTTCCACCTCCTAATATTCAATTTCTTTTTAAAGCCTGTCCATGCTCCCTTGCTCTTTCCCTCTCCCCTCCTCCCCCTCCCCTGCAAACCCTCTCCCACCCCCCTCCATGACATAGGTTTCTTCTTGATTTTCTCCTTCTGATTTCTCCTCCCTTTCTTCATTATCAGCATGTCAGATTAGGATCTGACAAGCAAGTAGAATCGACTGTTCGTCTGGAGCTTTACAGCCTAAGCAGGATTAGTTGCCCTCATATAAAGGACATTCTTATTTATTCTCTAACTGGAATGCATCTAAAGTTTCCCATCATCCAACCAAAGCTGTGGGCTTCTGGCCTTTTCCACTGGGAAATGGGCAGTCCATTAAGATATGCTCCTTGGCTTTGTAAAGTTCTCTTTGTGCATCAAGAAGAGGAGATGGTGCTTGGATAGTGACTGCCAAGAGGAAATATGGGAGACGAATTCCTGAGGCTTGCTGGTTAGAGATACCTGGAGCATGAGATGTTTGAGATTAGAGCAGTCTCATCACGGACCACTCTGATCCCAAGGAGTAATGTGCTGTTCAAAATGAACTGAGGAACACCAGCACTCTTCATCCCATGACCATAGGTCACTCCTAAGAAGAAAGAATGCCATAGACAAATGTTTACTCTTATTTTGAGGACCTGAGAAGTCACTGAAGTCACCTAAGTCACATGTAAAAGAGCTTCTCCAGTCTCAGTGGAGATAACTGATTAACACGTTGAAATGATGAATCTGATTTCCACACAACAATGTAGATTTTCGCAAAGAGATCTGCTGGCCTTCAAATCCCTGAGTTGTAAAATCCCGCTGTTTAGTGTAATGATATGCTGGCTGATTTATACACAGAGCCCACACCAGGTAATGCTCTGTCTCAAGCCATAAACCTCTAAAATTGGAATAAGAGCTCTAGGGCTAGTAATGCAGAAGCAGAATAAAGGCAAAGATGTTTAATTTTTCCCCTTAGCCGAGAGGATTGAGTCAGAGAGAGTTCCTGGGCAGCCAAGGATGGACTACAGGATCAGCAAAGCTAAATGATGCATTCCTCTCATCTGAGGTGCACAAATACTCTTTGGTGTCCTTGCCAAGCCTTAAAGGTTGATTGCATGGAGAAATCCAGTGTGAACTACCCTTGTGATAGAAAAAAACTGAGTTGGGAACTGCATGATTTTACCATCCTATGCAGGGGTTGCTACCTCCTCTCTCTCTCCAGCACCTGAGCTGGACCATCAGCTGAACAGTTTAGGGATTTTTTTCTCCCGTTTCACACAGGGATTCTTCCAGTACCCGGTGATCTGTACTGTCTAATGCAGGACATTATTTCTGGCTGTAGTCATTGGTAGAATTTTCCAACAAAAGTGTCAATACATTCCAAGGCATGTAGGGAAAATTGCTCCCCCATAATGAAGTATCCTTCTCATACCTAAGAGATTAATTTAAAGTCTGAAACATAGGACATTAGATCCCTCTTGAGAGATTTTTTTTAACATTAAGTATTACAACTTCAGATGTTCGGGTTATCTTTATAAATGTCCAAGCCATCTTTGGGTCTGGCTGAGTTCCTGGCCTCATTGATATCTTAAGGAAATGAGTCCCTCAGTCCAATTACACTTTTGATGACAAGAGATTTCCTTTGCATTGGATATATATTTGTCTCATTCTTGTCATACAAGACAGAGAGGGGAGCCATTCTTAGCCTACCGCCCTCCTTTTATGCACATCCTCTTGTCTGTGCCTTTTCCTCCCCTTTGTAATGTAAGAAAGTATAATTTCATAGGCTTTATTTACAAGAGCTATTTATCAAGAATTTAATCCTTCTTATTCTTCCCCAAAACCTCTCCTCTATCCTTTTGTAGACATGATGACCTTCCAGGTAAATTGTGGCTGCGGTGATTTATACTACTGCAATGTAGGATGTTCTGTAACATCAACCAACTCCTTATATATGTCATAAGAATGTGTCATAAAGATATGACATAAGGAAGGAGTAGGTCAGTAAGGATATAGCATAAAATATGCAATGCAATGTCTTTTTTACCTTTGGAATACATCTATGGGCCCGAGGAATCTGATAAGGTGACCTTCTGGGTTCCTTCTTGATATAATATAGTTAATTGGGATGTTAGTTAAGTCTATATATTTTTTAATATATTTTTGTTTCCTATGCTGTCTTCTTTGAGGACAGGTGACTATTCAGCTGCCTGGGGCCTCTGAAGCAGACCTTGTTGTTAGAGTTATTGGGAAGATCTAGGAAACCCTTGAGATACTGAGTGCAGATATGAATTTGCACTGTAAATACACCACAAAAGAATAAGAATGAAGATTTGCTTTTGCTAAAGGATTGGGCAGGCATGAGAATGAACAGGAATAAGACCCTCATGTGGAGGTGGCAATAAATTGCCTTTTACAGGAGATGCTCTGAAATTCTTGAGATAAGGATAGATGAATATGGGATGTGAGTGGGTGTCTAGTATATACAGAAAAGTGATAAAGGAGTAAGATCAGCTCTGGGATGCTTCAATTGGCTTAACCCTGAAGGGAGGCTCCCTTGTTCCTCACCCAAAGGGGAAGAGCCTTCATGATTGTGGAACTCACGCAAGACTTGGTTTTGCACCTTTTGCAAACCGAGCCACAGTGATTAATTGTGAATCTCCTTCTGCCTGGCAGTCTGATCTAGAAGCTCTCCAGTCAGCCCCTCAGAAAGCAGGGGGACATTTTGTAACAGCGTAACTCTCATGTGCTCTATTTTTCTTCCCTTTAAGGAAGATTTCTTTCAATGGAGCTGATTTGGCTTATGCTGAAAAGTGAGCTAAACAGGCTACAAGACACTGTGCTGAGAGATCAAAGGGAGTTAAAAATAAGTGAAAGAAGGGAAATGCAAGCAGAAGAGAGGGGAGCAGCATGAAAAAAGGAGCCATGGTGAGAGGGTAAAACATAATGCTTGTGTAAAAGGTGAAGCTGCAGAAACTGTGTTATTGTTCCTGTGATTTTCTCCTAATCAGAGCGTAGAAGCAAGAAGCAGAGGAATATTTTCCCCGTGTTGCGCTGAAATGCCTGTCATTTTCTGTCTGAAGCTACTAATTTCAGAATTATTAGGGGAGCAATCGCGAAGGCACATTTGACTCAATTGCTTTTCTTGAAAACTTAAGACTGAGGACAGCTTTTGCACCCTCTCTGATGACCATGGGAGAACAGGTCTCCAGTCTCAGACAGCAGATCTCACAGTGGAGGCTAGGCGAAACTATAGTGAAGCACAGATCTTTAGTCCGTAGCATCTTGGAGTAACTAAGGAGAGGCAATTTCACAACTTCTAGTTAATGCCTTGCACTGTAACTCTTCTTTTGGGGTTTCTTTCTTCACCCTTGGGTCCACAGATAAAGCCCGTCTCTCTCTGGTAGATATTATCATGGCTTTGTTGGCGAGTTTCTCTGTCCAGTGATGGAGATAAGGAGGTCAGGAGCTGCGAAACAGCCTACAAAGGGCCATGGAGCTGACAGAAATGAGGTCTCTCATAAAGCAAACCCTTTTTTCCTTGTACTTGCTTCTTTCTCCAGCATTTACTGGACAGAACTCGACCCTATGAGCTTTTTGACTCATATCATCCCATCGAGGATGTCAGTGCTTGCATCCACCCTTTAAGTAGGGGAAAGGGGAACGTAAGGGGTTTGACCACGTGAGTGCTATTCTGTTGACTTAGAAAAGATCCCCAACACTGTATTAGGCCCAGATCCAGAAAGAGTAAAGCTCAGAGTGCTGAGGAAGGATCTGTTCCCACTCATATCTCACTCTTCATTTTTCTCCAGGATGATACGAGACGTTCACTCTCATGAAGCCAATAGGAGATTCATGCTCCAATGTCCCATAATTTGTCTTAAAATCCCAACACAAGACCATCTACCGCATATAAACAAACAAACAAAAAAATCCCAGCTCAACCAACAGCACATCGGGGTAGAATTTACAACTTCTGTATCTCTATTTCTTTACAAACTACCAGCTCAGGCAAACCCAGAAAGCTGGGTGAATTCTGATTGACCTGACATCTGCACTTATGGGTAAGATGCTCCCAAGAGCAACTCAAGAGAAGATGAGACAGTGCCAGGCCTATTTAAAGCAGTGGTTTTAAATTTAATTTCCTAGCTGGGGGACTGGGGGGAGGGATAGAAGGCAACAGCTGTCTCATTATACTATTGAGGGTTCCTTAAGTGAAAACTGAATAGATTAGTCATGGAGAAAATTAAGACAAGGTCTTTAAGCCATCAATAGCTCCCGACTTGAGTGCAGGAGGGAAGGGAGTTGGTATTTTACTTCAATCTCACTGTCTGGGATTTCATATTTTATTTTTAAATATGTCTTGAAGCCAGATGTAAAAGATATTTTTTTTTTAGTCTTTTATATTGTTTCCAATCCAGAAGTGATTTTTCTCCATCAGTCCCAAAGCTGATATGTGGGGTTGGAGAAGCTTGCAGAAGACTGATTGCAGTTTTAGTCAGTGATATGAGCCTTCCTGCTTTTTTTCATTTAAGCAGAAACCCAGGATCAGTCCTCCAACACTCCACCAAGCGGCTACATCCAACGGAATGGTGCTTCAAACTCATGACCTCTTGTCTGTCACCTATTGTCTTTGACCTAGTCAGTGTCTTCAGCTCCATCCTGTAGCTTCAATGGGAAGAACTGCACGTGTCAGAACAGACATTAACATAGTTTGGGGCATTTTTTATTCTTTGGAGGCTTCCTTGAGCACCTGCATCTCCACATCAGCAGTCTGGGGGATGGTCTGTGTATGGTCAGTGCTTCTGACTGCTGTTTTAAGGTGATACCCCTCATACCCTTCCTAACACTGGTTCTTCTCCAGAGTCCATCCAGGTCTCCAATTCCCTTGCTGGCTCTATCCCACTCTTTCTTTGTCTTTCTGCTCTCCCTTGGAAACTCCCTGAAATATTTGACACAACAAGATGAAATGTGGTAGAGAGGGCGTCCTAAATGGACTGTGGGCAACTAAACCAAATTATTTGGCTAATATTTGATCTGATCAATTGCCAGCTTAGGGTGATCAAGTACCTAAGGTATTTATTGATGGAGAAGGTGTTGCATGAGCATGTCAAGGGCTTTACTGAGGTTAAGCTGTCTTACATCTGCTGCTGCTCCCCTGACCCACAAGGATCATTACGCTGTCACAGGAGGAAATTAGGTTGGTTGGACATGATTTGTTCCTGGGAAATTGAGGCCGGATGTTACTTATCCCCTTGCTATTTTCTAGGTGCTAAGAGACAGATTGCTTGACTTTTCATTCTAAGATTTTTCTGAACGTTGAAGTCAAACGGATTTGTCCTTAGTTCCCCAGACTCTCCTTTTTTTTTTTTTTTAATTCAGTAAGATGATGTATTTGCTGGGTGATAATAGCTTTGCATTTCTACAAGATTGTGTGGTTCAAATGACAGAGGGTTACTCTGCAGTGCTGAAGGTCCTTCCTTCCCTGTGGAATGTGGAAAAGGAAAGGCAGATCATCATATAAAGATATAGTGATTACAGTTCCCACATCATAAAACTAACTGGGCTAAGTCTGCTACAAGCTGAGGAACTCTGTGGCTTTTGCAGACAGAGTGCTGGAAAACATACTACTTGTTGGTTTCCATCTAAATCAAATCAAACTGTTATTAGGAAGAGCTGCTGCAAAAAGCTAACTGGGAAATAAGAATGAGCACAGACTCTTTTATTTTACAAACATGAGTATAATTTCTGTTGAGATTTTAATTATTTTTTTCTTTAATAATGTGTCATTGCGTTGTTCTCTCCTTGTGCTCACATTATTACGGCTCTGAAAACACAGAGCATTGGCTGCTAATTTCATCTTGAAGACTGTATTGTGGGGAATTAAAAAATAAAGATGAAGGGACCTTGTATTCACTGTTGTTGCTGCAAACAATAGCGAGCAGGGTTTAGACAATATGCTGGATGGGAAGGCTTTTGTTTCCTGCCTTAAGAGAATGAACAGGGCACAGAACAAAGCTGGAGCCGAACATTTCATGGAGTATGCTCTGTTGACCAAAATGCAAGGGTCGCTGTATGTGAATAGCACAAAACAAAAGAGATTTTAATTGCAAACATTGATCATACCCTTTAGTCTCTGGCACAGGTTGCTATGGCTTCGTCACTTGGAAGGTTTGCTAGCTGCAACTTTGCAGATATATTTCAGAGACCTTGTCAAAATGACTGAAAGTTGCTTTTTCCCCTCGAAACAATAAATAATCCAGTTTTTTCTTTTCCTTTTTCTTTTTTAAAATTGCAGCAAAACCCTGTTAGCCGTGAAGCTGCTGCTATTCCTCAGGTCACAGTTTCACTCTCATATGACCAATCTGCAGGAAACTAGGACTCCTGTATCCCTAGGCTAAAGAACAAGGCGCTCTCTGACTTTTTCTCTGCTCACAAATTCTGTTTGAGTAGATAGTGGTAGCAAAAGGTCTAAGTTGTGGCCTTGCCATAGATCTGCTAGCTGGGGGCTCTCCTGGGAAGCCAGAAGAGAGATTACGTTTGCCTCTCAGAAAACCTCTGTAAATGCCAAGCTGCAAACAGAGGAGCTGCAGCCTCCCGCAAGCACTTTTTGAAGAAGGACAACGTGGTCCTCTTAATGAAGGTGGCTAAAGAGTCACTCTGGGTCTTTTGAGCACAGTGATAGACTGAGCTAGAAGTAAAACAAACCAGGACCTCAGTTCCTGAGGCCAGCTGGTACAGAGCGGCTTGCATCCATACTGCTGAGCTCCCTTGTCCGCATGTCACAGGGACTTGGTCCATGCCCTCTATTGGGAATTGCCCTGGTGTGGGATAGACCCTGAGCTGCTCTCTAGCATGGTTCAGAGAAGGACTGTGTGCCCAGGTGGGTTGTGTGTTTCCAGCAGTGGCCCAGGTGGCCAAGAAGGCCAATAGCATCTTGGCTTGTATCAGAAATGGCGTGACCAGCAGGGCCAGGGTGGTTCTTCTCCCTCTGTACTCGGCACTGGTGAGACCGCTCCTTGAATCCTGTGTTCAGTTCTGGGCCCCTCACCACAAGAAGGATGTTGAGGCTCTGAAGCTAGTCCAGAGAAGAGCAACAAAGCTGGTGAAGGGGCTGGAGAACAGGCCTTATGAAGAACGGCTGAGAGAGCTGGGGGTGTTTAGCCTGGAGAAGAGGAGGCTGAGGGGAAACCTCATTGCTCTCTCCAACTACCTGAGGGGAGGTTGTAGAGAGGAGGGTGCTGGGCTCTTCTCCCAAGTGACAGGGGACAAGATGAGATGGAATGGCCCCAAGTTCCACCAGGGGAGGTTTAGGCTGAACATAAGGGAAAAAAGATTCATAGAAAGAGTCATTGGGCAGTGGCACAGACTACCCAGGGAGGTGGTTGATTCACCTTCCCTGGAGGGGTTTAAGGCACAGGTGGGCAAGGTGCTGAGGGACCTGGTTTAGTGTTTGATAGGAATGGTTGGACACGATGATCCAGTGGGTCTCTTCCAACCTGGTGATTCTATGATTCTATAACACAGGGAACCTGTTGCAGGACCTATGCCTAGATTTTAGCAGTATGGGTCACTGCTGGTCAGTGTCATGGCCCTGGTTAGGCTTCTGGTGTAGGCAAAGCTTAGTTAGGCCAGCAACACTTTCACTGTGATGTTGGTTTTAGACACCAAACTCTTCCTGTCTATTTCTGGGCAGTAGGGATAGTGTTAACAATAAACATTATGCCTTAGTTACAATATTAATATCTTACATGCATACAGACACATACGTGATACAGGGCAAAGCTTAACTGAAATAACAAATACGAACCCCAAGAACTTGTTCATAATGAACTGTAAACTGCTCAGACATCTTCCTTCCAGCAAGTGACAGGGGACAGAAAGAGAGGGAATGACCTCACACTCTGCCAGGGGAGGTTTAGGCTGAACATGAGGAAGAAATTTTTCACGGAAAGGGTCATTGGTCCCTGCAGAGGCTGCCCAGGTAGGTGGTTGAGTCACCTTCCCTGGAGGGGTTTAAAGGGCAGGTGGATGAGGTGCTGAGGGGCATGGTTTAGTGATTGATGGGAATGATTGGACTCGATGATCCGGTGGGTCTCTTCCAACCTAGTGATTCTATGATTTCAAGGTTTCGTGATAGCAGCTGAGCTAAGCTTAAATCTCCCTTTAGTTGATGTTTTTTTCTCTGCAGTGCCATTGTGACTATCTTCCTTTCTTCTACCATGATAAAACATGCCCTCTCCCTTCTTCTTCCCAAGCATTTTCTCTCTCTTTTTGTGACCTGTCCTTCTTTTTTCTTGGATATTGACACACTTTATTTAGTTATCCCTAGGGAACTTCAGCTGAAAATTCATTTAGTTTGAAAGACATGTTTACCTATACCCAACAAAGCCTTGACTCTTTTACCATCATTGGAGGGAGACAGGCACACCCAGGACATGATTTGTCCATACCTACATCTCAAATGGATCAAGTAGACTGTGCGAGGTGGCATGAAATCCAGCCTGGCAGGGTATCTGTAACCACATCAAAAGGCACAGATGTTGAGAGAGACAACACTGGCAGAGCACCCTGAACTGTGCTTTCTGCTCTGCGTCCTTCGACTGTTTGCCCTGTAAATCATAGCTGAATGGACAGGTTTAAGTGAGCTGGAAAAAGGCAGCCTGGTAAATACAACTGTGGATACTAGCAGTTAGCTTGTTTGTTTTCATAATGTTTCCACGTTTCTTTAATATTTAAACATTTTTTATGAGGTTATTCCTCTACAGATAGCTTTCTCCCTCACATGGCTCCCAATTCCTGTGCTCAAAGCAGTCCCTGAAATGAGAAATGCTGATGTGGATGTACACAGTAAGCTTTGTTAATGTCAAAGTCCATCCAAGTGTGACAACGAAGGTTGGACTGGTTCCTGTCAAAAATCCCATGCAGGTCCACCTCCCTGCCCAGTATGATCTTTCCACCACTTTCCTCTGGAGCCACAGGTGGATCCCTGCCAGTGCTTTTTGTGGTGGAGGTTGAAGACGCGCTATGTGCAATGATACAGAAGAAGAAAATAGTGTTAGGGCTTACACATTTAATGTCATAGGGATCTGGACAGGCTGGACCACTGGGCTGAGACCAATGGCATGAGGTTTAACAAGGCCAAACGCTGGGTCCTGCACTTGGGGCACAACAACCCTGTGCAGTGTTACAGACTAGGAGAAGTCTGTCTAGAAAGCTGCCTGGAGAAGGACCTGGGGGTGTTGGTTGACAGTCAACTGAATATGAGGCAGCAGTGGCCCAGGTGGCCAAGAAGGCCAATGGTATCTTGGCTTGGATCAGAAATGGCATGACCAGCAGGGCCAGGGAGGTTATTCACCCTCTGTACTCGGCACTGGTGAGACCACTCCTTGAATCCTGTGTTCAGTTCTGGGCCCCTCACCACAAGAAGGATGTTGAGGTTCTGGAGTGAGTCCAGAGAAGAGCAATGAAGGTGGAGAAGGGGCTGGAGAACAGGCCTTATGAGGAGCGGCTGAGAGAGTTGGGAGTGTTTAGGCTGGAGAAGAGGAGGCTGAGGGGAGACCTCATTGCTCTCTCCAACTACCTGAGGGGAGGCAGGGGAGGTTTTGGCTGAACATTAGGAAAAAATTTTTCAGGGAAAGGGTCATTGGGCACTGGAACAGGCTTCCCAGGGAGGTGATTGAGTCATCTTCCCTGGAGATGTTTAAGGGATGGGTGGACAAGGTGCTGAGGCACATGGTTTAGTGTTTGATAGGAATGGTTGGACTCAGTGATCCGGTGGGTCTTTTCCAGCCTGGTGATTCTATGGTTCTATGATGGCACTACAGTAAATAAAATCTCAGTCCCATGATGCTTGGTGTTATGCAAGAAAAAACTGAAATGTGAGCCATTCCAGACTGAAAATCTTATCATATAAATCTATGAAAAAAGAGATGCCTGCATTTAGAAACCTTTTGTAATGATGTAGTAAAAGAGCAGTAAAAATCAGACCATTTGGCACACAAGGTGAAGCAAGGAGGTGATGCTCTCAGTGTGCTGCCAATCACTCTGCACTGGCTGTAGAGGAAGATATGGAAGGGTAGATTTGGGCTTCATCTTGCATCACTCCCTTCAACCCAGTGCCTCTACCTGGTGCCATCTGCACCCTTCAGCATGGTCTGAATATGGCTCAGTGAAATAAGATTGAGTTCAGCATTGGCAATGCAGAGCTGAGCAGAGCCGTGAGACGAGGCGGGTTATATACACTTCCAGTATTTCTTCTCCTTCCCCAAGACACCCTGTGTGCAAACTCATTCCAAATATCAACAGGCATAAAGATCTCGGCTCTAACGAAGTAAAGGCAGCCTTGCTGACATGAAGCAGACACAGGCAGAATGCCTGGCTCCTGTTAACCCCTGACAGCTGCTTGTTATGTGGCCCTGGTGGCTCGTATATGGAGAACAGCTCTGATCTGTCCAGGGAAACTCAGCAGCTCTCCAGGGTCTTCAGTGCCACCCTGGAGAGGCAGGCCATGCTGGCTGGCTGTGATGCAGAATGGTCTCAAGAAGGGGAAAGTGAAAATGTTAATGCAGGAAAATAATTTAAAATAAATTTAAGAGGTTTTTTTACAGTTATGCAGAGATCCACCAAATGTCTAGAGTTTGTCTCTGGTTTGAATGTAGAGTTTCTCATTGTGTACTAGTGTATGTGTGCAAGCACAAATTTTGACTGGAGAGATGCTGTTGCTTTAAAATCTTACCAGTGTTTGCAGTTTTCCAACCCTTCAGGGACAATTTCACAGAATAACACCAGTTTCCTGTAAACATCTGAAGCCCTTGCTCATCTTGACTCATCTCCCAACAAGTCCTTATGCCCAGTGCTTCTTACAGGATGCCTTCCGATAGCTCCCTCCGCAGCACTTTCCTTTCATTGCCTGAGCCGCTGAACTCACCATTACCTAGTCTCTAATGAGCAGCAAATTTAAGCTGGGAATTTAAGCTGCCTGCATCTGGGCTTGCTTTCCCAAAGAACCACGAGCACAGCAAAATACCTCATCATCCTGTCCAATCAAACCCAGCTTTGTAAAGCGGCTTTTAGCCCTGTGAATGCCTGAAGACAACAGTACCTGACTCTACTGTTCCTATCCCGATAAAGCACTAAATGGATTTGCTTTCCTGCAATAAACCTGCTAATGGCTTTTTATTATGTTTGTCCTAATGCTGGCATAAATTCTCCCAAATTTATTTCAAATTTGCTTGAAAACCTCATTTGCCTAATTGTAATAATAAAACAACATCATATGCAGATGTCTTCCTTCTTTTTCAGACTCAATTTACTTTCAATTAACTGTGATTCACTGGTTGTTTTTTTTAGGGAGAGAGGCACACAAGCGGTCGTTAGAGGAAAGGTGTGTATGCCAGGTGGTATTCAGGAGGTATAAGAAAACAGTCAGGTTTGAGCATAAGCAATAGAAATAATCCATTGCCCTAGTCTGGCCCTGTAAATGTGTGAGAGATCAAAGCCAGAGCAGAGTATGATCTGGGAGCCTGGGAAGTGCCAGGAGAAGAATACAGTGTCCAAAGGACTGTCTCATGTGCAGATGCTGCCTACCAGTTCTGGGGGAGGTCTGGACCTTGTGTGCTGTGGGGCTCACTCATTTTGGAGATGCACCAACACAACTGGGTGTTGGTTTCGATAAGGAAAAATCCAGAGAGAACTATGAGAGGGAAAGAAGACACTGGTTTAGCTTGCTTCAGATGATGGGGTAATGGTTTTAAGCTGAAAGAGGGGAGATTTAGATTAGACATTAGGAAGAATTTTTTTATTGTGAGAGCAGTGAGGCACTGGCACAGCCTGTACAGGGAAATTATGGATGCCTGATTCCTGGAGGTGTTCAAGACCAGGTTGGACGAGGTTTTAAGCAACCTGATCCAGTGGGAGGTGTCCCTGCCCATGGTAGGGGAGTCGGAACTGGCTGATGTTTAAGGTCCCTTCTTACTCAAGCCATTGTCTGGTTCTATGATTCTATACTGAGAGTCCTTCTTGGCTCTTTACTCCAAAGCTGCCCTGTGGCAGAGCATCTTGGACAACAGTTAAGCCCTGAAGGCATTGGTTTGGAGTAAAGAAATTACATTAGGTACATTTAAGTGATGGGGATACTGAGACATGGAGTAACTCACAGATTCTGCATTAGATATTCAAAGTAACATGATTATACAGAGTACATAAAATATGTATTTTTCTCCACATATTGTGGTTATTAACAGGCTACAACTAAGGGGCAAATCTGCCCTGGGCTTCTAGGGAGGTAAGCTGTTTTAATCTGTTGCAGGACTCAGCTGTAGCATGATTTGAAGTGACCTGAACCCAGGCTAAAGCCCATGTGCTTTCGATAGGCCTGGAAGAAGTATAATCCATCTGATTGATAGACACCTCTAAAAGACTGTGATGCAGCACCTGAAAGCAGTAGAAAAGCAGCAGCATGGATGAGATGCTGTGGCTTTGTTTCTTCTCTCTGTTGGCATAAATGAGGCAGAGGTTTCCCAAAGTCATCAGCATTTTTATAGTATGTGTTTGTACCAGTGAGGTCAGATGAGGCTTGCAAGTACAGGAACGTGCAGTGGGAGCAAACCATTAGTGACCTCTCCAGGTGCTAGCAGAGTCATGTTGGTCATGGTGGCCTGGCATTTGGTTGCAATTCAAGCCCTTGTGCAGCCTTTGGCTATCTGGAGTTGAGCTGTGTGAGACGCAAATGAATTGTGACGAGCACCTGGAAGTCAAGGAAACTGCTATAAATAATGCATATGACATGCTCAGTTTTTTACAGTTCTCAAATGGAATCATCTGGTAAGTCATTTAGCACTGGTGAAAGAAGCTAGGTCAGTGTTCCTGAGGCAAGGGGTCCTGGTTTATACCCCACAACAGCAGCGGCACGAGCAGGCTGCCCAGAACTACAACCTTCTCCTTCCAGTTTATCATCCAAGACTTTGCAGCTCTTGATCTTCTCCAAGATGTTCTGGAAGAGTATCTGTTATTGCAAGCTGCTACTATGATGTTATGAGAAGGTCAGCAATATACTGGGAACAGATCTGAGAAAAATCAAACATTTCACACGATGCTTGACAGCCAGTAGCTGTCATCTACCCATCCTACTATTTCTTCTGCTTCTGAGGATGTCTTCTTATCTAAGACAAGAGAAGATCTTTTTCCTATGCCTTCTCTATCACTTTTCCCTCCTCTCTCAGCTGTTAGAGAGGAAAAGGACATAATTTCCCAGTGCTGTAATGGAGAGGACTGTGCTTTTGGCACTGAGGAGTTGCCAGACGAGGTTTAGGTTTGATATTAGGAAAAGGGTCTTCATCCAGTAGGCAGTGGAACACTAGAACAGCTCCTCAAAGGAGCAGTCATGGAACAAAACCTGACAATATTCAAGAAGCATTTGGCTAATGCCCTCAGGCTTATGGTGTGAATTTTGGGGTTGTCCTATGCGGAGACAGGAGTTGGACTTGATGATCCTTGTGTGTCCCTTCCAACTCAGGACATTCTGTGATTCTGTGAATCTGTGGTTCTGTGATTTCATGATTCTGTGATTTTATGGTTCTATGATTTTATCAGTGTATTTTTTTTAATTGCTTGGAAAAAATGAGATGGGGGGTTTGTGTGCCCTGGGACTTGTCCATTTCTTCCAGATGCATGCGTTGGTGTAACAGATACTTCCTCCTTTCCTTTGTGCTGCATCTGAACTGGGCAGGTAACTATATTCTCTCAGTGATTGCACATGGTAGTAAAGCACCTTGTATTTAGGTCACCTCAAGGTTTCCAAGACACAATGGTTTACTGATGTGTGAGGGAGTAGATTAGATGTGGGAATTGCTTTGCTTTGGTTTTATATCTGGGAGACTGGAGAGAGAAGGGTAGTATGATTCTACAGTCCCTCAGGAAAGACCTGCTGCTGACTCCAAGATCTTGGCTTCTGCCATGGGACCAGAAGGTTTCAGTACCATCTGCCGAAGAGCAGAGGTATCCATGCCTGCTGCCTGGGTCACCACTGTACAACTGTGCATGCACAAAATTCACAGGAAGACTGAAAGAGGTTTTGCATACAAATTCAGGATTAGTGTTCATAATGGAAACATGAGGCTTTTGTTTTCATGTGCCTTCTACTGTTGCTATGTTTGGGTGAGAAACACCAAAGAGAATGTTTAAAATCAGTTCCATGTCATCTTTTTAAAACCTCTCTTTTCAAAGGTTATTTCTGGAGGAGATTTACAGGCAGTATTTAAGGCAAGATCATAGACTCATAGAATCAGAATCATAGAATCACTAGGTTGGAAAAGACCCACCGGATCATCGAGTCCAACCATTCCTATCAAACACTAAACCATGTCCCTCAGCACCTCATTCACCTGTCCCTTAAACACCTCCAGGGAAGGTGGCTCAATCACCTCCCTGGGCAGCCTGTTCCAGTGCCCAATGACCCTTTCCGTGCATATTTTTCCTAATGTTCAGCCTGAATCTCCCCTGGTGGAACCTGAGGCCATTCCCTCTCGTTCTGTCCCCTGTCACTTGGGAGAAGAAGCCAGCTCCCTCCTCTCCACAACCTCTTTTCAAGTAGTTGTAGAGAGCAATGAGGTCTCCCCTCAGCCTCCTCTTCTCCAGGCTAAACACCCCCAGCTCTCTCAGCCGCTCCTCATAAGGCCTGTTCTCCAGCCCCTTCACCAGCTTCGTTGCTCTTCTCTGGACTCGCTCCAGAGCCTCAACATCCTTCTTGTGGTGAGGGGCCCAGAACTGAACACAGGATTCGAGGAGCGGTCTCACCAGTGCCAAGGGTAGCTAGACTTATGGCAATAATATCCCCTAAAATGCCTGAAGATATTAGAAACCTCCATGTTTACAGCCTGTTAACTAGGTTTTTTGTAATGTCCCTGGGTGAAGCGTTTGACTTTTGCAGCAGTGTAGCAAGAAGGGAAACCTTGACGTTGGTACGGCAGCTGCAATCTTGGCCTATACTTTGGCTGTGAATCTGGTCCTTCTGAACCAAAATAAGAAAAGTTTCTGCAGCTCAATGTCAGATTTTTTACAGTCTCTTTCCTCTGAAGGCATGTAGGTTACAGAACAAGGTACTGTGCAAGCTAAAGTTCCTGTAAGAAAGAGGGACCTATTTTACTGCAGAGGTCATGTTGCATATGGCAGATCCACCACACCTTTGATCCGCATGTGGCACAGAGACAGAGAAATATAAATCCACTTTCCATTGACTCTAAATGGAGGTTTCTCTAGTGAATATCTAAGTGAACACTAGGACAGCATATGCCATTAAAGGTAAAAGCAGATTAAGAGGGGGCTTTCAGTAGGTTGCTTGGTTGGGTTCAGTTTGGTTTGGGTTTCTTTTAAAGATTATCTCCTTCTCAACATTGATGGGACAAAACTGGAGTGCCGGGTCCAATTCTAGGCTCCCCAGTAGAAGACAGAGCAAGAAGGATGTTGTGGCTCTGGAGCGAGTCCAGAGAAGAGGAACAAAGCTAGGGAAGGGGCTGGAGAACAAATCTTATGAGAAGCAACTGAGAGAGCTGGGGTTGTTTAGCCTGGAGAAGAGGAGGCTGAGGGGAGACCTCATTGCTCTCTACAAATACATGAAGGGAGGTTGTGGAGAGCAGGGAGCTGGGCTCTTCTCCCAAATGACAGGGGACAGGATGAGAGGGAATGGCCTCAAGCTCCGCCAGGGGAGATTTAGGCTTGAGATAAGGAAAAAATTCTTTACGGAAAGGGTCATTAGGCATTGGAACGGTCTGCCCAGGGAGGTGATTGACTCACCTTCCCTGGAGGTGTTTAAGGTGAGGGTGGATGAGGTGCTTAGCGGCATGATTTAGGGATTGGTGGGAATGGTTGGACTCGACGATCCAGTGGGTCTCTTCCAACCTGGTTATTCTGTGAAATCCAGCAACGAACCAAAATTGTGGTTAAGGGCTTGGAACACTTCTCATTTGAGGAGAGGCTGAAAGTCCTGGGACTGAGCAGTATGGAGAAGACTCAGAGCATTATTCTCTGTGTACATAAATACCTGCTGGACAACAGCAAAGAAGAGAAGGCCAGACTTTTCTGAGCAGTACCCACTGACAGGGCAAGAGGCAATATACAAAAATCTGGAACACAGGAAATTCCATTTAAACATAAGAAAACCCCAAATCTTTTTGACTGAAAGGGGGATCAAACACTACTATAGGTAGTCCAGAGAGGTTGTGGAGTCCATATTCATGGAGATATTCAAATCTCAACTGGACATTCTATATTTCAGAGTTTCTATACAGGATGGGGGGCAATGTGATTTAGAGGAGCCCTGCAGAAAAGGGTGTAGTTTGATGAGAAGCTCGATGTGAACCGGCAATGTACACTCATAGCCCAGAAGCCCAGTCGTATCCTGGGCTGCATCAAAGGAAGCGTGGCCAGCAGGATGAGGGAGGGGTTTCTCCCCGTCTAGTCTGCTCTTGTGAGACACCACCTGGAGTCATGTGTCCAGTTGTGGAATTCCCAACGTAAGAAGCAGATGGAACTGTTGGAACAGGCCCAGAGGAAATAGTCCTTTATTTTCACATAGGAGCTCCACTGCCAGATTTCCCCTCCCTCCTTTCCTCTCTTGGCAGGTGCCAGTGGAGCATTTATGAGTCATATGGAGGGTATCAGATGATCTCTTGCTCCACAAACAAGAAGGGTGCAGACTAATGACTTCAAAGCCAGCCTCTGGTGACACCTGGAGTGTGGAAGTCTGGGGAAAACCTCACCTGGAGTACTGGATTCAGTTCTGGAGTCCTCCTCTGGAGGACATGGATCTGTTACAGTGAGTCCAGAGGAGAACACAAAGATGATAAGGGACTGGAGCACCTCTGCTATGAGGATGGGCTGAGAGAGTTGGGATTGTTCAGCTTGGAGAAGAGAAAGCTCCAGGGAGATCTTATAGAGGCTTTCTAGTACCTGAAGGGGATACAGGAAAGCTGGGGAGTGACTTTTTACAAGGGTCTGTAGTGATAGGACAAGGAGGAATGTCTTTAACTTGGAAGGGGGAAGACTTAGATCAAACATTAGGAAGAAATTTTTCACTTTGAGGACTGTGAGGCACTGGCACATTTCCTAGGGAAGTTGTGGATGCCGCCTCCCTTTACATGTTAAAGGCCAGGCTGAATGTGGCCTTGAGCAGCCTGGTCCAGTAGGAGGTGTCCCTGCCCGTGGCAGGCAGGGTGGCACTGAATGATATTTAAGTTTCCTTCTAATCCAAAGCATTTTACGATTCTTTGATTCCATGATTCTATGAGACAGTCCTGACCAAGATGTTCTAGCTAACCCTGCATGAATAATGGAATTTGACTTGGCTGTCTCCAGAGATGCCTCCAACCTCTACCAGTTTTCAAATACCCAAGTTTAACTCTTCTGACCAAAGTTTCTTCAATAGGTCCTGAAGTAGAGAAGTGTTTAATCTATGCCAGATATGCTGACATAAGATGAATGTGTCACAGTCATAAGAAACAGGATAAACTGCAACACAGGAGGACAGAACTGATAAGCTTGAAGATATTGTTTTCCAAGTCTGTCAAACTGACTGCCGAGAGGAAGGACAAAATGAGTATAAATTGCTTCATCCTCCAATCAGACAACAAAAGGAAAATCTGTTATGTTTTAGCTCTTTACCAATGCTTCCTGCAAGTTTACACAACATCTTCCAGTGGACACAGCTGCTCATGAACACTTCTCCCTACACATTTGAAGCAATTTATCAAGCCAGTTGTCAAGATCCTGCTATGGAAGATACACACAAACTGCAAGTGTGTTCACGTTACTCTTAATACAAATCTGTGCTTTCTCATCAGGGGACTAAGGCTGGTCAACCACCCATGGCATCTACCCCAGCTTGACTCATCCCATTGAGTTACTGACAAATGAGAGAAGACTAATGTCCATTCGGCTTAGACGATGTCACTACCACTCTTAAAAAACCCACAAACCCCAGAAACAAACAAACAAACCAGAATCCCAAACCACAAACCAGGTTGGATTTCTCTAATGTAAGAACATCGCCTTTCACAGGTACCCTATGCAGCTGTTCTCCAGATAAAAGCTGATGGGGAAAAAGGTCCAATCTCTTAACTCCTTGGGGAAAAACATTTTATCTATGAACATTTTGATATTTTGCCAATACCGAATCAACTTTTAAAAAGCATTCAGTTCTCGCAATCTGAAAAGTATAGTCCAGGCTGAATTTGACAGTAGTATTAAAATGATCGTATGTGATATCTTTCTATTTCTATCTAGATCACTTCTGTTTTCCTTTGTGTTTTCATTTCAAGCCTCCTTTGTTCCAACAGGTTTCTAATCTGATTCCTTTCCTCTTCTTTCCGTGAATGTTCACTTCAGTCTGCCGTGCTAAACAATCAAATTTATAAACCAATATATATTGTAATTACAACTTGAAGCTTATTTCCGGGATGTTATCTTTACGCTGAGACTGTGATGATGGAAAATTATGAGCAGAGAGAGTGAGTTAGGATGGCTTCCAAGAGAAACTGGGAGGATTGTCACTGGGTGGCAACATTCACTTGGCCAGAAGGGAAAGAACATAGGAAGACATCGTCATGTGAAAAGTAGGTTTCCTAGGCTGCTTCTTCATTTATCATTTGTGAAAAACAGGGCACTTGAGAAAGAAAAGAAAAGACATCCATTTGTAGCCTCATGGTCAAGATACTTCGGCATGAAAGCACCACAGTAGGAGTCAGCATTGAAAGAGTGCATTTCTGGTCCTCCAGCAACTATTTTTCCTACTAGAATGTTTCAGACAGCTGCTTTGTACATAAGTTTCCCCTTTCATAAAATGAAAAAAAAAAGGTTTATTTTTATTGCATTACTTCCTTTGGGCCCGCGCAGTTGCTCCCAAAGATATTTCCAGTGTGCAAGCACCCTGAATTTCACAACTAGCCATGGCCTCAGTGTGAGACCTTGATGGGTTTGTTGAGATTATTTCAGTTTGCGTAGAGTGCTCTGGAGGACAGGTATCTTCCTAAACTAGTGTATTTGTTTATCCTCTCATTGGTTAGGCAGGGGCCCAGGGTAAGTCTGGAGTTGATTTGAGGAAATATTTTGCAAATTTCTCAGCAAGACACAAGAAATTTATACATCCAGCACTTAGTGTCTCCTTCTCTATTAGTTTAATGGCTCCAACTCTTCTGACTTTTTATGTTGGGCTGTATCATGATTATTGACATCTTTGTGTCTTGTTCACTGATGAAGTCGATCTTAAAGACACATCGTCCGATGCAAGTTACAAGCATACTTATGACCATCCGTAGAAGCCTAAAGACACCCTTATGGCCACCAGTGGGAGATAAAACACAAACAATGAAAGCAGAGGTTTATAATTTTCTCTCTGCCTGGAACAGAGTCCATTCTACCTGAGTTTTTCTATAACCTATAACCTACTTTTACAGTAGAACCTTCAATGAGGAAATCTTTACACCTGTCAAAGGCATTTTCTTGAGCATTAGATAGTCTCCTAACATCTAACTTGTGCTTCTCTCTTTGCTGTTTAAGGTTCTTATTGCATCCTCTATGAAGATCCCCTATCAGCAGTAGGCAGAGGGAGCAGTCTGTTGCCTTTGATTCTTAAGAATCCTTTTGCTTGCTTGAAGGCCATTGCCAAGTCATCTCAGTCTCATCTCCTTTCAGTTAAGCAGCACTGATTTTCCCAGTAGAATCTATTTTCTGGGCTTTGTGGTCCTCTTCCAGAATCTTCAGTTGCTCTACCTGTTTTGAGAGGAGCATAGCTCTAGATGAGGTCTTCCTCATACTGACTCAAGAGGAACAACTTCATCCCAAATCTTGCAGACACTCATCCTGTGACCAGTGATAGCATTTAAGTATTCTTCTAGAATGCTGCTGCCCTCCTCCACATAGTATACATGCAATGTATTATCCCAACCGATGTCCTGTTCCTGTTGAAGCTGTTCCTACTTTCATTTTCAGCCCATTTTCTCTGCTCCCTTACCTTTCCCTTTGCTATTGAGTTTAGCACTAGGACAGAGTGATGTTGAATTTTAAAGCTGGTGGGGGTTGTAACAGCAACCAAGTGGATAATTGTGGCATAGAATAATTATTCTTCTATCAGTTGATTGCAACCACTTTGAATTTGAAGCAAACCCCCCTGATGTTTCAGTCAGTGGACTGAACATAAGTGCTTTCCTGAAATACGTCTCACATTTGACAGCTGAGCTACCTAGCTATTTTGAATTAAGAAATTCCCGTGGTCTTTGTGGACAGCCCTGAAATGTGCTCCCACCACTTTGGCTGTGATGAGGGACTACTACTCAGTTCCTGAGTCCCTCTATGCCGTGTGCCTTGTAGCAGAGGAAATTTGGCTCTTTTGTTGCTGTAGAGTCCATGAACCACCTCCATGGCTCTTCGAAGGTCCTGGACTGGGAGATTTCCTTTGCTTTTGGATGTGCTTTGCAGAGGAATTTTTGCTCCTATATTTTCGATACCTGATCTTGTGTTTATGCAACCAGATGTGAGCCTGAGTTTGGCAGACAGGGAAAGTTGTTGGGTTTGGTGGGAACAATGTTGTCTTGCAGTGCCACTGCTTACCCTGCTGCAAGCCAAGAGTGCCCTGTGCTTCACATTCATGTATCCTACGCATTGTGCCTGAAATTTCTGTGAAAATATAAATCTCTCTCTATTGGCTATGAGCTAAATGCAAGTATAACCTTAATTTAGACATCTGAAATTACACAAGGTGAATCCTGGCTTGCGCACCACTCTTCCCTGAAAAATTGGTGACAATACTGTCTGTGGAAGCTCTTTCAGGGTGTGAACTTGAGAAGTAATGTGCCTTTGATTCTATGGCAAGGGAAACCTCATTGATTAATCACTCACTAATTTAATTACCATTATATGTGCGAGAACGGGGAAATACATCTTAAAGTAATGGTAAATCCAAATGTCTTCTTTCATCTGTGACCACCACTACCTCATTTGGAGGCCAGACAACGCTTTTTATCCTAGTGAGGCTCATCCTGAGGGAACTAGAGACTAGCACAAACAGCTCCAAGGGAAAGAAGAACTTCTCCTACAGGAACCGCTTCAATCCGAAAACCATATGCGTGTAAGTTGTTTTGTGAGGACATTCAGGTGATGCTTCCTGGAAGGACTGATTCTCAGTAAACCTTGTATTTCCCAGCATCCACAGGAAGCACATTTTGTCCCCACAGAAACACATTTTGCACTCAAAAGACCAAGAATTTCCTCAAACTACTTCCTACTGGAATTGGGTTACTTGAAAATCCTGACCAGGGCTCCAAAGCTGTCACAGCAGAAGCCTGGTTTGAAGAACCCAAAAGACAGCACCATGCCACAAGCTAGTGATACAGCTGAGGAAACCAAGACAATGAGTGTTGTGTGCCAGATGACACACGGCATATGCTTGTCATCTGGCATCACTCACAGGAGTGAGGGATGGAGTGAGAACAGACTTCAAGGACCAAAGTTCTCTTACATTGACTTCAGAGGATTTAAAAGCCGTGCAATCCCATATCCAAAACGGGTTAAATTCACAGTCAACATAAAACCAGGATAACATGTAAATTGAGTAAACCAATAAATGCAGATCTGGAGTTCCCTCCTCTGAGGATCGATGCAGGTTTCTTTAACAAGAGGGTGGGGAGAATTAGCCAAATAAACAGGAACAAAATCTTGATCTCATCTTGGTGGGATAAAAAAAAAAGAATATATAGATATGAAGCAGGAAAACTAGTTGTGTTTTCTGATTAACAAACACAATTAAGGAAACAAAGAAAGAAAAACACTGCCAGCACTAAGGAAGGTTATTTTTATGTTATTCTGATTACATGAGACGGTCAGTGCTGGGTGACAGCTTTATTCTGATAGCTATTAGAGGGACAGAAGCAGATAACACTACAAACTAATTATTACCGCAATCTGTAATTTCTCTGCAGGGAACCAGAACTGCTGGGGACTAGGGTGAGAGACAGGAATAACCAACGACATCAATAACAAATGTGAAATTGAGGGGATGAAGGAGGAAAGTGGAACCAATGGGGAAATTATTTTCATAAAGCAGAAGTGAAAGGATGGGAAAGTTGTTAAGCTGATTTCATGGACTAACACAGGCAGGTCTTTCAGGGTCAAAATAAAAAGATTAAAAAGAGTCCTGTACAAGGAAAAACAAATATACATTATTGCTGTCCAGAGAAAATAATATATGTCTGGGTTATCAGCAAATGCTAACAACAATTGCTAGTATTCTCAGAGATTACATCAACCTTTTAAACTGTGAGGGAAGTGGAACTATGCTGTCACTCCAGATGGGATTTAAATGAATAAGTGTACGCAGAGACAGCTGAGCTGATCCTTTTACAGACAGTGGAGACTACTGTAAATCCTCATTCTTTGGGGCAAGTGTCTACTTATGACCCGAGGACTATCTTTCTGGTGACTAAGCAGGGGTGGATAACTTTGCTGAGGACATCTGAAGCAAAGAGAAATCACTTCTGTTCTCACTTTCTTTGTTGATATGACTGCTTAAGAGTGGCTATGGAGCTAATTTTTCTTCTTATAGACATAATTTACATGCTGGAGTCACCCTAGACTGACCTGCTTTGGGACCCAGTGTGCTTCATGGAACCATAAAATGGTTTGGATCAGAAAGAATGTTAAAGATAATCTACTTACAATCCACTCACACACCTTCCACTGGGTCAGGTTGCTCAAAGCCTCATCCAGCCTGTCCTTGAACACCTCCACGGCTGGGGCATCCATGACTTCTGTGAGGAACCTGTGACAGTATGACAACAGCCTCACAGGAAAAAAAATCTTCTTAATATCTAATCTAAATCTCCCCTCTTCTAGCTTCAAATAATTCCCGCTCATGCTGTCACTGCAATCCCTGGGAAAAAGCCCCTTGCCACTTTTCCTGTAGGCCTCCTTTAAGTACTGGAAGGCTGCTATAAGGTCCCTTCCCTTCCCTTCCCTTCCCTTCCCTTCCCTTCCCTTCCCTTCCCTTCCCTTCCCTTCCCTTCCCTTCCCTTCCCTTCCCTTCCCTTCCCTTCCCTTCCCTTCCCTTCCCTTCCCTTCCCTTCCCTTCCCTTCCCTTCCCTTCCCTTCCCTTCCCTTCCCTTCCCTTCCCTTCCCTTCCCTTCCCTTCCCTTCCCTTCCCTTCCCTTCCCTTCCCTTCCCTTCCCTTCCCTTCCCTTCCCTTCCCTTCCCTTCCCTTCCCTTCCCTTCCCTTCCCTTCCCTTCCCTTCCCTTCCCTTCCCTTCCCTTCCCTTCCCTTCCCTTCCCTTCCCTTCCCTTCCCTTCCCTTCCCTTCCCTTCCCTTCCCTTCCCTTCCCTTCCCTTCCCTTCCCTTCCCTTCCCTTCCCTTCCCTTCCCTTCCCTCTCAGCCTGTACGCTTATCAGGGATGCTCAGCTCTCTGACAGATCAATGTCCTTCCATCCAAGACCATGGAATGTTTAAGACAAAAAGTCCAGCAAGTTGGGTCAAGGAGGCAGGTGCCCCGGTTTCATTTTGTTTCCTCCTCACCTCATAATCAAAGCTGGTCCGTGTCCAGGTATCTAAATATTGTGTGGCAAATCCATCCTCCTCCTTTCTGGACTCATGACAAGGGAAGAGAGGACAAAGAACCAGGTGAGACCTCTTGGGTCACCACACCAGTAGCCAACTCCCTCAAGAAGCCACATCATAAAACTTCTATACTTCTTGGAAGTGGTCACAGAGATGCAGGCTGCTTTCTTTGGTGTGATGCTGCAGTGGGCAGTCATGTTGTCATTCTTCATGCTACAATGATTCCTAGGGTCAAAGCTGTAACAGGAATTTGCTAAAATCAATAACGAATAGACGGCTTCCAGAACTTGATTTGTTAAAGGATGCATTGTGTTGATCTGCTGAAATTAGTTCCTGCTGCTGGGAGATTTTGGTGCAAGGGGAAAAAGGGAAAGGAGGAAGTAGGTTACATTTTTATTTAAATGAGAAGGGAGGTATTTTGTGCCTTCTCTAATTCCGCCACTGGGCCTTAGGGACAAGATAAATCTATTCATTTGCCAAGACAACCCCAAAAATGGAACACATGACTTTTTGCATTATAATTCCAAGCCCTTCTCTCCTCCCCACCCTCCTTT
Source organism: Clamator glandarius (assembly GCA_033459285.1). Classification (NCBI taxonomy): domain Eukaryota; kingdom Metazoa; phylum Chordata; class Aves; order Cuculiformes; family Cuculidae; genus Clamator; species Clamator glandarius. The sequence continues at coordinate 275,693 of JAUNZM010001034.1, read as the reverse complement.
TCACTCATGAGGTATCTTCTGGGACATGAGAGCAGGGGAAAGCCAATGGCTGTGGCAACCTATATTGCTCTAAAAATAGAAGCTTACGTCCAATAATATCATAAGTTACCTCAGTTATAAAGTCTCAGACAGATTGTGCACGTACCACTTGGAATTTGTTACTCCTCTTCATATGCGGTTGGATTTACTGCTTTTAGTGTGGAAGGTCAAGCTATAATAATGTGTGCGCTGATGCAGGTTTGTGAGATGGGAAAACATTCTGAAGAGAAAAGACTTATTTTTGTAGGTGTGTATGTCCTTTGCTTTGAACGACCGTGACTTCTTACGGATATCAATGAACCTGTTGGCGTGGAAGAGCTCTGTGCATACATGCAAGGGAGCCACCTATCTCTATCAGCTCTCAATCAGTCTTTGCTGGGAGTCTTTTAAAAAGTTCTTAATGTTTGTCTTTGAATAGACAAACTGACCTCCATTCCTCATCATCACCACATCAGTCACCCAAACATACCTTTTTTGAGTGATTTTTGTTTCTAGCTCTGTCTTCTGCCTGTGGGTTTCCTTGATCTTATATCATCATTACTACAACTCATATTGCCTTGGCCTCTATTTTAAAGCACTGCAGTAGGTTAATGTCCTCTGAGGATCAGGACAGTGCAAGCTTGATCACAGCTGATGATTTGGGAACAGCTTTAACTATAGATTGAAATCCATGTATGGAGGAAAGATGAAACAATCACAGAACAAAGCGTATTGGACTGACAGTCTCCAACAGGATTCCATGGATTTCCACATACCAAGGACAACTGTGTGATTTCTTTCAAGTGTCATCACCATTCAGGGCCTTTGCTACTTAATGTAGTAACCAAACATTTAAGATCATTAATCAAATGAACCTGTTCTTCTTACTTATACCTTAAAGCAGCCAGCTCTTGTTGGCATGTGCAAGTCCTGGAAATAGGTGAGATCTCCTTATAGAGCTCAGCTGCCAGATCATTCTAGGATGAGGACAAGCACTGTAGAAAGGATTCCTTGAGGTGTCATGAGCCAGTGAGGAAGGTTTCATGATGATCTCAAGGGTTTGCTATGATATTGCCCTTGTTAATGCAGCAGATACCAGAGTCCTTGACAATGGTGGGAGTGGCATTAGTAGATTTTGTGAGGACCATTTCAGATTACTTTGAAGGAGTGTGGTGGCAAGTGGGCTAAAAAATAATGGCAACTCAATTTCACAATGCAGTTGTGGGATAAGGATAAGCAGGAACCATATTTTCTAGGCAGGTGAAATAGGCATCCAGAGGACAAGACCAAATAAGACACAGGGGATTTGAATGGGTTGGGTATTTGTTGGAGGGTGAATGTAGCTGTATGTGACTTTGTGACAGCTGAAATTTTAAGATATTTTTTTTTGTTTCAGAAGGGGAAAACTAGAGATAGGGGGAAAAATTCTGAAAATCTAAAGGTGAAAGGTAACTTCTTACCAGGCTGTCTCAGAGACAGAAACTGTCAGTTGTAAAGAAGTGAAGGAGTAAGAACAGCAAAAGAGAAACAGGCTTAACAAAGCGGGTAACAAATGTGAAATAATATTGCTTCCTTGGTAGAAAATCTCAGGAACAGTGACCAGCAGGTCCAGGGAGGTTATTCTCCCTCTGTACTCGGCACTGGTGAGACCGCACCTCAAATCCTGTGTTCAGTTCTGGGCCCCTCACCACAAGAAGGATGTTGTGGCTCTGGAGCGAGTCCAGAGAAGAGCAACGAAGCTGGTGAAGGGGCTGGAGAACAGGCCTTATGAGGAGCGGCTGAGAGAGCTGGGGGTGTTTAGCCTGGAGAAGAGGAGGCTGAGGGGAGACCTCATTGCTCTCTATAACTACCTGAGGGGAGGTTGTGGAAAGGAGAGTGCTGGCCTTTTCTCCCAAGTGACAGGGGACAGGACAAGTGGAAGTGGCCTCAAGCTCCGCCAGGGGAGATTTAAGCTGAACATTAGGAAAAAAATATTCACAGAAAAGGTCATTGGGCACTGGAACAGGCTGCTCAGGGAGGTGGTGGATTCACCTTCCCTGGAGGGGTTTAAGGGACTGGTGGACGACGTGCTGAGGGACATGGCTTAGTGTTTGATAGGAATGGTTGGACTCAATGATCTGGTGGGTCTCTTCCAACCTGGTTATTCTGTGACTCTGTGATTCTGTAAATATCAGCTCTTGCTGAAAGAGTCTGTCGAATACATATCAGCACTTTAAGCTAAATTAGATTAGATATTAGCATATAGATATTACTATAAGGGTGGTAAGACAATGGCACTAGTTGTTCAGAGAAGTCGTGGCTGCCCCATCCCTGGAGATGTCCAAGGCCAGGTTGGATGGGGCTTTGAGCAGCCTGCTCCAGTGGAAAGTGTGGCTGGCCATGGCAGGGGAGGTGGAACTAGATGATTGGACGATCTTTAAGGTCCCTTCCAACCCAAACCATTCAGTTATGCTGAAGAAAAGAAAAGCACAGGAATGCTTTGAGTGTCTGGCTAGTCCAGAAGGGAAAAAAACCCAAAACCCAAAAACCAAAAAGAAAACAACAAACAACCAAACAAAAAATTACAGATAAGGTCAAAAGAAGGCTGCAAATTTAATACAAAAATTATGGAAAAATCAAACTGTGGAGGAATAAAAGCAATGAACCAAGAATGTTAACTGAGAGGGTGAGTAAAAATTAGTTAACAACAGAAACAACAATAACAGAAAATCTCAAAATCAGTCAAAATAAGAGGAAGACACAAGGAAGTACAAACCCATTGTTCCATTGGGGAGGAGAATATAGTCTGTGGTGCAGAGATGGTGGAAGTGGACTGTAGTTTCAGAAAGACAGTAGGTGATGTCTATCTTCTTGTTAGAGAAAAGAAAAAGATTAATTGTGATCAATAGATAAAACTTTTAATTACAAAATTGATGTAAAAGAAGGAGTCCCAAGAGAGGAGACCTGATTAAGCAGCATGGAGGTAACAAGGATGCATCTGACCCTTCAGGACCTTGCAGAACTATCTTGAATGCTTAAGGAAGTGATTCTAAGCAGCTAAATTATTTTGTTCAATAATTCAGGGATGGCAGGTGAGGTCTCAGAGGAAAGGAGAATGGTGAGCATGACAACAGTCTTTGAAAGAAGGAAGAAAAATAGAAGACCAGTCAGCCTAATCTCAATGCCCAGGAAGATTTTGGAAGAAATTTCTAAACTACAATCATAGAATCACAGAATGGTTTGGGTTGGAAGGGACCTTAAAGATCATTCATTTCCAAGCCCCGTTTCATTGGCAGGGACACCTCCAAGTGGATCAGATTGCTCAAAGCCCTGTCCAGTGCTTCTTTTGATGCAGCCCAGAATACATCTGGCTTTCTGGCTGCAAGCTCACTTTGCTGGGTTACGTTGATCTTCTCATCCACCAGCATCCCCAAGTCCTTCTCCTCAGGGCTGCTCTCAATCTGTTCTCCTCCCAGCTTGTGGTTGTGCTTGGGGTTGGCCCAACCCATGTGCAGGACCTCACCCTTAGCCTCGTTGAACTTTATGTTCCTTACATGGCAGAAGTCTAACCAAGACCCACAGAGGTTCTTACACTCCTATCGGGCTTTGTGAACTGCATCATCTCAGCCCAGCAAAAAAAAAAAAAAAAGGGTTCAATTGAAGGATGTGAGTGGGACTGTAAAGCTTGGAAGATGAGGTGGAGGAGAGGGAAGCTGGAGGAGATGGTTGGTGGCAGCCTGCTCTGGTGACAGCTAGCTGCCCCACTCCACCACACCTGTAGCAGCTCGCAATGCCTTTCCACCTCAGGGAAGCACTGCTCCTGCTCTGTAGGCTTTTGCATTCATAATAAGCAACATCCATTAATGTACATCTTGGCTGCTGCTTTTATACTCATGCGTGTCTCCCTAATGTCACACAGAGAAATATGTTTGCAAACAGAACTTCAGGTAACTTATACTTCCTTCTGCTACAAAAGCTAAAATCTAAGTAATTGCTGGAGGGAGGTGTGTTCAGAGGGTTTTCAAACTTTGATGCCCAGTGATTTGCAACTCTCTGTAGTTGAAACTTGCAGTCTCTTCTTTGCAGCACTATTCCTGAGGGGAAAGAAATCAGTCGAAAGGCTCTAGCTGATTTCAGTGGCGTTTTGACCAAACCCTCAGTGAACTCTTAAATGACTTTAAGTGAAACTAAAACTTCACACATCCTCCTTTACCCCATGCAGTGGCTGATTACTCCAAAGTTTTCAAGTTCTCAGCTTGTTGAAGAATTGAAGAAACTATTTCACCTTTCCTGACTTAAAGTTATCCTTTCCTCATGCCTTTAGAATCAAAGAATCATAGAATAACCAGGTTGGAAGAGACCCACCGGATCATTGAGTCCAACCACTCCTATCAAACACTAAACCATCCTCCTTAGCACCTCATCCACCTGTGCCTTAAACATCTCCAGGGAAGGTGACTCAACCACCTCCCTGGGCAGCCTCTGCCAGTCCAGGTGGTTGAGTCACCTTCCCTGGAGATGTCCAGCCTAAATCTCCCCTGGTGGAGCTTGTGGCCATTCCCTCTTGTCCTGTCTCCTGTCACTTGGGAGAAGAGGCCAGCTCCCTTCTCTCCACAACCTCCTTTCAGGTAGTTATAGAGAGCAATGAGGTCTCCTCTCAGCCTCCTCTTCTCCAGAAGTTCCCTTTTAGTTCCCTGTTAGTTATTTTCTAAGTTAGATAACGATATTTGCCTTGTTAGTGAACAGATCTTACTCTCTGGGTGTGCTCCCATGAGTCTAGTGGGATTCTGATCCTGCATGCATCCTTAGGCACTGCTGAAAGGCAGATGATAAATAATCACAGTACAAAATAGGAGACATGACTGATTGTAATAGTTGCAAGCTGCTCCCTGTCTGGTCACTTAAAGCTTTCTTATAATCATGAAATGTGTCTGGCCATACAAGCAGCCTGAACTTGGTTTTGGCTTCCTCACTGGATGTCTGAAGGCTTGAGGATTTGGTCTTTTTTTTTCTACTTGATATAAAAATTAGAAATTACAGGAGACAGACAGCCCCATGCCCGATATGAACATTTAGGATCTTCTGACACTCTCCTCCTTGCCCTGTGATACTTCTACAAGCCACCAGAATAATTCAGCTGCAGGAATGTAAGTGTCATTAACTCCTCACTTCTTTGCAAATTCATTTTCCTTTTCCTCTCCTTGCTAATTACAACATTGTGCACAGGACAGTTGCCACATGCCTGTTGGTCATATAAAACATTGAACAACCAATGAGCGGGGAAAAGAAAAGGTGCCATTTAAAGATAAATCAGGATCCTGCTGTCACGGTGACTCATGATGTAGTTCAGATGCACTAACTAGAAGGCACCCTAAGGTGAGAAGGGTGAAAGAGGACCCATTGGCCATGGAGGCACCTTGTACAGAGAAATCTTGTACAGAGAAACCTCAATAAAATCAAAACCTCAATCAGGTTTTGCTTCCAGGCATGAACAGCTGGAGTCAGCTGCACTGCTGCTACTCTGAAATGAGTTGGTGGCCAGTACCAAGCAGTTCTGCAAGAGAGACATTTGCAGGTACATATAAGGAACAATCATCAACTCAATTCAAACAAGGTGAAAAGACCAATTAAACCATTTAATAGTTTAATAGCAACAGAATCCACTACCCAAAGCAGTGGCCAAGCCAGCAGGTACACAGTGTGAAAAGAGACCCAGGCAGAGAGCACACTCCATCTCTGCAATTAACTATTTAGGAATTAAATACCTCATTTTCTGAGTCCCTTCAGAACTGTTTCAACTATATATATTGGCTTAGGTGAACCCCAGTCATAGCACTTACGCAGATAGGAAGGTGAGCACCATGCAACACCAGTACCTAACAAGATGAAATGCTGAGGACAGAGGTCCCTCTCAATCCCCATACATCTGGAGCTCAGATGCCCTGGGTGACTGCAAATCAGATCTTACTCCTAAGTGTGAAATACCTGAACCGATGTCATAACTTCAGCAGGAGCAAAGTTACTGTAATAAACTTTTTTATGTGCTAAATGGAAAAACTACATAGAATCATAGAAAAACCAGGTTGGAAGAGACCCACCGGATCATCAAGTCCAACCACTCCTATCAAACTCTAAATCATGGTCCTTAGCACCTGGTCCACCTGTCCCTTAAACCCCTCCAGGGAAGGTGACTCAATCACCTCCCTGGGCAGCCTGTTCCAGTGCCCAATGACTCTTTCTGTGAAAAATTTTTTTCCTAGTGTCCAGCGTAAATCTCCCCTGGTGGAGCTTGAGGCCATTCCCTCTAGTCCTGTCCCCTGTCACTTGGGAGAAGAGGCCAGCGCTCTCCTCTTCACAACCTCCTTTCAGGTAGTTATAGAGAGCAATGAGGTCTCTCCTCAGCCTCCTCTTCTCCAGGCTAAACACCCCCAGTGTCTATTAGCAATAAATTAGTACTTTAACTCTCCAATCATCTACATTATTTTGTCTGTAAAGAAAAGTATAATTAGTTACACAATGTACCTGATATGCCTCACTTCCTCTGTTGTTTCGCTTGGACTTCCAGTGTCCTTTTGCACCACGGGGTTGACAGCTTTGATCTCTTCAGACGTAGTCAGGAAGAGCGCTATGGAATGGCATCACCACCCAGAAGTCTTCCCTAGCAGGGATGTGAGGTCCACAGTGAAGTTTCTTCCTCCTCACTGTTGGGTGCCACCAGGGGTATCTCCAACCCCAGCTTTCTGCATCATCTTCTCTCTGTTCCCCAGCATCTTCTTCTCTGGAAGATCTGCCCAGTCCCCAGCCTGGCGTGGGCTGCAGGACTGCTTTCTTTCAATACTCAGGTCATTTTCCTGTGATACTCTAAGATAGTGTTCTTGTGCTGCTTTTGCTTGAAAACACTCATGTCCACCTCTTCTATGTCCTAAATAACACCCTAAACTATCACAAACACCAGCTTTAGGGTACTCAGGCTGAGGGACAAGGCTACCTCTTGTTTCTGTGGAGCTAATACAAAAAAAGCCCCCACTTAAGCAAGGCATCTTTATTTATACTCTCTAGCTTCACCAGAAAGCAAGAGTTTCATTCAGGTGGAGGATTAACTGTGCTCTGGACCTTCTCAGTCCAAGAGGCTCTCCCGAGTTATTGTACAAATGGAGGGAAGAAGGAGCTGTTGTGTTTTAAAAGAAAGCAGCACCAGCTCTTTAGTGTGCAGAGTGCCTCAGGGTCTCTTGAGACTGCTGATGTATGAAGGGATGCTCAGGGCAGGTAATCTAAAGAGCATGGGGATTTCTGGGTAGGAGCTGCTCGGGTTTGCCATGATTCAGTGATTCTGTGATTCTCTGACAAAGGATCTTCTGTACATGCCTATTGGCAGAGCTTTAAGGGGAAAAAACGGTACCCATGTAGCTCAGGAGCCTCTGGGATTAGGAGGTGGATGAGTGGGGATTTTCAGGATCACTGTTTTAGAGTTAGGTGCCTAAATTCCCTATAAATCCCCCTTTAGGTTTGTAAATCCTTCGTGAATGCTCTTGGTAAATAGGATTGCAGCCAAGAAATACCTGGCTTGTGTCAGCCATTTCCCTCCTCCAGAAATTAATCCTGCAAAAGCATGAATATTGACTAGTCTGCAGCTGTTGAGTCTCCTGTACTTGGAGCAGGATGATGGACCAGCTGAACTGCTACCTGTTTTTTGTTCTTCTAAAGACCTTGCTGTGCTTCTTCTGCATGGAGTCAGAGACAAGAGATTTAAGACTCCAAAGGTATGAAAGGGGACTGATTCATCTCACTGTGAGAAGGGAGGTGAACCGTGTTTTTTCCACACCACCAGTTTCAGCATCTACCTTCAGTTTTGAGAACTGTGGGGCACTTTGAACCCTATTTTGTCTGTCCTGGGTAACTGCTTTGCACCACAGGCTGTTTCCATCAGCAGTGGATCCTCAGTACAAGTGAGATCCAAACCTTCCGTGCAGACTACCCGTCCAAAATACACAGAGGAAGATGAGGACAAGGTCCCCAGTTCTCCCTTCCTGCCATATCCAAGTGGACAAAGATAAAAGAGAGTTAGCCTCACACCAGGGCAGGAGGCTTTCCTGGTCTTCCCTAGCCCTAACACATATCCTTTTCTTTTCTTTTTTTTTTTTTTTGCAATTTACATTTTTCATTCATTTACACGTGATGTTAATCTTTCCTTAATCTCCAATTCCTTGGGGTGTGTGTGGGGGATGAATTCCATTTGTTTTTGTTCCACTCTATCAGACACAGCAGCTATAAGATTAAATGATAACTGTGGACCTAATAATAAAAATACAATATAATGTAATGAAAGTAATGTAGATCTAATCCTCTGTTTTATTGCATCCTGAGTGCCTTTGGTGCTATTATTTTTTTCCTATGCCTCTGTCTTTGACTTAGCTGCATCTTTTCAAGGAAGCAAAGGGATTTGTAAAGATTATAGTATTATTCTGTTGAGCACAGACTTGCTGTGGGGCACCTTTAATTACAAAACACTATCACTGCTTATAGGGATGTGTGTTTATATATTTGTGTGCTGGTGTGTGTTGTGCGAAGAAGATATTCCAAGCACCCCAAAGCACTAACGCCAGCTCAGACAATTCCCAGGCAATGTTGCTGTCTGCTTCTTTACAGTATATTTTTTTGTGCTGCTTCTCGTTCCTTCCCCCTTCCTTTCTTTCTCCATTGTTATTTGCATTGTTTTTATCCTTGTTTGACAAGAAACTTTAGAGTTGTTTAAAGCAGGAATGCCTCTCTGTGAAACCTCTCTGGTTTCATCTGCAGCGGCAGCTGGCCCCGATTTTTAGCGTAGTGAACCTTTCGTGGTCTCTGAGGTGCAAGGTAGCATGCACTTTCTGACCTGTGCTGCCCTCACTGTATCCTTCTCTGTCTGCATCATGCTGGGTGTGTAACTTAGAATGCTGGAATTGTCTTTATCTCAAAGTGCCTAACAGCATGTCCAGCCAGCCTTTAATGGCAAGGACACTTCACAGGCAGTTCAGATGAGGTGTGGGATGGGGAAGCATTGGCCTAGGATCCTTCATGGGATCAGTGGCAGAGATTTCCCACAGCTATAAGTTAATGTTTCTAGCACTGCAGGTCTTGGCAAAGAGAGAGAAGGAGCAGGTAAAGTGGCTGATTCATTGTCCCTGTGCTTATTTGCACAGGTGTGTTGCACAGGGCATGGACAGACCAACCCTGCTGTTGGGTTTAATCCTCTTATTAAACTAGAGACTACTTGCAGCTTGAGGGATCCCTGACAGACCCTCATTTTTCACCATGTCTCCCCAGCCCAGAATCTCATGTGCCCCTTTAAAAAGCTGGGATATCTGCCAGTTTTCTTCTCAGTTTCCCAATGCTCTGACACAGCTCGTTCTCCTTCTTTAGTCCTTGTGGCCCATGAGGATTGATGCTGTTGTACAAATACAGGTGCTAGGAATGATCTTGAACATCAGGCAGAAGAAAAATCAAGAATTCATCTGTGAAAAAAAATAATTCAAACATAAAATACATTTTTATTCTGCCTCAAGATGAAAGCAAGGCTCTTGAAATGCTCCCCAGAGAGGTATGCAAGAGAAAGGAAATGTTTTCTACTGTGGACATCAAGGAACTCACCTGGGATGTGAGACAGCTGCAGTCAAGGCTGTCTTGGCCTAGGAAGGACTTGGATGTGGATCTGTCACAGCATCAGAGCAGCCCCATGCCTCTAATTGTCATCTCATCTTAGTTGTGGAGGAGTATTTTTTTTGTGCAAACAAGGGAGTACTCGCTCAGAGGAAAGTACCAGGCAACATCCTTGGAGCAGGAGAAAATTCACTACCAGGTCTCAGCCTGGAACTCAGACCTGTCATAACCACAATATTATCAGTGGAATCCCACAGTGGGATCAGCTATCCTGACATTCTGAATGGACTCAACTCCAGGTGCAGATGTCTTGGAACTCAGATAAGTAAACACGCATGTCCAGCAACATTGAAAATGCCCTACGGCCTTCAACTGCTCTCCAAATGCTGCTTAAGAAAAAGACATCTCTCCAAGGCTGTAACATGCCTGCTAGGTCCACTTCAAATATCTCAGGGTATCTCAGATGTCACCAGACACATGTTTAGGCATCTGAATCGTCCTGTAGCATCTGTGGATATCAACACCTGCATGTGTATGTCTTAATCTATGAATTAATCTCATCTCTCCCCTCTGATCCAGACAGGAACTGAGAAACCATTTTAATATCATGTTCACTACAAGCCCTCTGATATCATGTGAACTTTTGGCTCCTGTGAAGTGGCATTTGCTTATGGAAAACCACACTGTGGGAAAAGGCATTGACAGCTTCTGCTAGAACATCATCTCGATCTTTGATTGAGCATCCATGAGCAGTGAGAACGTTGGTGCTCCTCCATCAGCCTCAGCTCTTCAAGGAATCTCTGACTAGCAGAAACCATCTGAAGGACGAATTATCTAAAGCAGTCAATGGAAGAGGTCAGTCCCTCTCTCTGTTGAATATAGGAGATGCCTTCTCAGTCTGGACATGGATTTTGCTTCTCTAGAAGTGTGTTGCATTCTGGATACAGATGTAGTCATCAGATAACAGTGCAGCATTTCCATTCAAGGCATGAAGGACAATCTAAACTGACTCTTACTCCTGGTCAGTTCAGTTGTTTCTACCCAGTGCCTGTAAATTTGCAAGTGGAGTGGGCACAGTTCAGTTGGTCAAACACAGAAATTCATTTGAGTTGTCCTAGCACTTCCCGAGAAGTCTCTTTAGAAAAGCACGGATTTCCACTATGTCTAGTGTCATTATTTATTCCTATATGTGTATCTCAGGGCAATCAGGCAGCCTTAGATCCCATATAACATTGCAGACTTGGCCTTGGTTCCCACTGATACCTCAGTCTCCCTTTAATGAAGCTCTGCGCTTACAGCTTTCCCCTTTTATCTGCCTCACCTGGTTAGGCTCTAAGCTTCCCCTAAACAAAGTCACCTTCCAAAAGAGTGTTCAGTCACTTGAACAGAGGGAAAGCAAATCCTGCAAGCTAGATTCAACTCCAAATTCACTATGATTTTAAGCATGGACACGAATTTGTCTGTTCTGCATAGAAACCAGCTACAGACGTAGCTGCATGAACCAGCCACGTGATTCAGCCTTCTACTTGCTCTCCTGAAAATGATTGCTCTCCTTCCTCTGAAGAGCTCCAAATTGCTAGTCTTCTGCCTGTCAGAGGGATACACATGCTGTTTATATGCTTGAGATATGCCTCCAGCAGTGTCTGTCACTGCTGCAGCACTGGGGAGAGCATTGCTAACACGGTTCACAGGAGTATATCCAGTAGGACACGACCTCCAGCCTGCTGGATGCACAGCCCTATCCCTCCTCTTTGAAATGCCTGAGCATTAGGAGAATGCAAATCCTAACTGTCGGAGGTTGTAGAGGACAGTCTCTAGAGGGAGACATGATCATACCAATTTCAACAAGCTATTGCCTTCTGAGGAACCATGTATGTCAGGGCTGGAGGGACCAGAACCCACAATGGCAGCTTTGCAGTCTAACCACCTCAGAATGCAGTGAAGGCTGCGCTTGGCTCATTATGCCTATCTTCTTTTTCCAACATATGCTTGGAACAACATATCAATCTTTTTCATAGAATCATAGAATCAGCAGGTTAGAAAAGACCCACTGGATCATTGAGTCCAACCATTCCTATCAAACACTAAACCATGTCCCTCAGCACCTCATCCACCCGTGCCTTAAACACCTCCAGGGACGGTGACTCAACCACCTCCCTGGGCAGACCGTTCCAGTGCCCAATGACCCTTTCTGTGAAAATTTTTTTCCGAATGTTCAGCCTGAATCTCCCCTGGCAGAGCTTGAGGCCATTCCCTCTCATCCTGTCCCTTGTCACCTGGGAGAAGAGGCCAGCACCCTCCTCTCCACAACCTCCTTTCAGGGAGTTGTAGAGAGCAATGAGGTCTCCCCTCAGCCTCCTCTTCTCCAGGCTAAACACCCCCAGGGCCCTCAGACTTGTTTTCCAGCCCCTTCCCCAGCTTTGTTGCTCTTCTCTGGACTCGCTCCAGAGCCACAACATCCTTCTTGTGGTGAGGGGCCCAGAACTGAACACAGGACTCAAGGTGCGGTCTCACCAGTGCCGAGTACAGAGGGAGAATAACCTCCCTGGACCTACTGGTCACATCGTTTCTGATCCAAGTGAAGGTGCCATTAGCCTTCTTGGCCACCTGGGCAAGGTGTTTTATAACGGTCAAGACAAACATTGCTTTAAGGCACTAGAGACAAACAGAAAAGTCTTCTAACAATGGTTCCTTAATTCAGGTAGCGCCTCTGGATGACCTTGCCTAGATGTCAGGTGCCTACCAGGCTGCTCTATCCTGCCCTTCCTCAGCAGGACAGACTGGGGAGAAAATAAGATAGAAAAAAATTCATGGGCTGAGATAAAGGCAGTTTAATAAAGTAAAAGCAAAGATTGTGCATGGAAGCAAAGGAAAAGAAAAGAGAATTTATCATCTACTTCCTATCAGCAGTTGATGTCCAGCCACTTCCCAGGCTTCAGTATGTGTAGCATATTTCCAGTTGCTCTGGGAGACAAACATCTAATGATACAATATATAAAGCTAATAATATATCATAATATATTAATAATATTATAATATTATAATATATGATATAATGAATGATCCTTCCTTCTCCTCCTTGTTCTTTGCTTTTATTACTGAGTACACGTCATTTGGCATGGAACACCCCTTTGGTCAGTTTGTGTCATTGTCCTGGCTATATCTGCTCCCAAGAACTTGCCCACTCCTGGCTTACTGGGGATGGGGGGATATTGGAGAGACAGCCTTGATGCTGCGGAGCACTGCTCGGGAGTAGCCAAATCACTGCTGTGTTACCAACATCTTTCTAGCTGCCGATACAAAGCACAGCACTATGAGGCCTGTTACAGGGAAAATTAACTCTGTCTCAGCCAGGCTCACTGCAGGGCGTAACCGGCAGGTTGAACTAAAAGATCATCCTGAATTGACTCTGTTAGATAAAAAGGGAGAGAAGGGTGCTGTGGTGTCTGAAACAGCACTTTATCTGTTTAGACTGCTGAACTGAGTGTCATAAAAGAAGGGAACATGCTATCCATGGTTCTTTGTGAATTCATTGCCATATTCTGGTAAATATTAATTTCGTTTCTCATTTCTCTTCTGCAGAAAGGAAACTGAGGCTCTGTGAGATCATGGGATTTCCTTAAGGTGGCACAGCAAGGCCAAATGAAAATACAGGTCTGTGGGCTCCTGCTGCTTCATGTCTGCCTTTGAACATAGTAAAATGAGCCCTCTGATTGTTGTCAAAGCAGGATTTAGCACAAATCCCCATACGTTCGTGACTGCTGGGACCAGCACTCTGCAAGTGCAATGTTTTGCATAACTGTGAGGAATGGAAATAACTGAAACAATAATCTCCACTCAGGGAGCTGTTTTCACTTTCTCCTTTCCCCTTCTGCAGAGCAGTACTCCCCCCACACTGAGGAAGTGCATCTTAAACACACAAGCTGGTTTTCCTATAGTGACTTTCTGAGTGACTTTCTTATCAGTCAGGCACTTGAATGCTGGTGTCATTTGCCCTGATCTGTGCTGCTCTGTCTCCAATCTGCTATCAAAACATAAGGAGGTACTGAAGCAGAAGACGCAAGACTCTCAGTGGCTGAAATTATAAGGTGGGCTGAGTTGGATGTCATGCAATCAGAAACCTCGGTTACGGTTGTAGCCTTAATTTGTAGTTATCTTCTTGCCCTGGGAAAACACATTAAATGTTGCAATGATGGGGTTTCAGTCTGTCCACTGTGGTAGGTGCAATGTCTGAAAGTTTTGTGAGCACATCTTTGGTCTTGATGCAGCTGATACTGTGAGCTGCAACATTTCTCCTTTTTAATGAATAGGTCAGACTTGCATCTCACAACTGTAGAAATGCAACTGGGCAATGATAGTGCATCTTTCCTTCTTCAGGGTCTTAACAAACAGTTAGCCCATTCCTTTGAAACTCATCTGCTTCTGGAGAGTAAAATTTCATCCATCCAAATTTATAAAGGTAGCAAAAGAGAAAAGCTTATCATAGAATCATAGAATAACCAGGTTGGAAGAGACCCACTGGATCATTGAGTCCAACCATTCCTATCAAACACTAAACCATGACCCTCAGCACCTCGTCCACCCATCCTTTAAACACCTCCAGGGAACGTGAATCAATCACCTCCCTGGGCAGCCTGCTGTAGTGCCCAATGACCCTTTCTGTGAAAATTTTTTTCCTAATGTCCAGTCTAAATCTCCCCTGGTGGAGCTTGTGGCCATTCCCTGTTGTCCTGTCCCCTGTCACTTGGGAGAAGAGGCCAGCTCCCTCCTCTCTACAACCTTTTAGGTAGTTATAGAGAGCAATGAGGTCTCCCCTCAGCCTCCTCTTCTCCAGGCTAAACACCCCCAGCTCTCTCAGCTGTTCCTCATAAGGCCTGTTCTCCAGTCCCCTTCACCAGCTTTGTTGCTCTTCTCTGGACTCGCTCCAGAGCCTCAACATCCTTATGATCTACTTGGGCATAGAACAGAGCTTTGGAAGATCTAGTGAAAAAAATTATATGGATTTGTTGAGTTCCAGAGGCTTTGGGGGAACATATTGTTTAAAAAAGATCATCAACATCGTTCATGGAAAGTATTTCTGCTAACGCTTACAAAAGTATTCTTGCAGAAATAAACGGTGATGCTGAATATATCAGTATCTCAGAGTGTGGAGGGAGCTAATGGGTAGTGTGTGTGGCTTAGGAGAGGTGAAGGCTGGTGGCTCACCTCCATTCTTGAGGACACCCTACTTCCTATAGGACAGCACATTGCTGTTAATCTATTTGTGCAAAAATGGTACCTTTTTTGACTTTCCAGAGGCAAGAAAAGATCCTTGTTAAAGCTCCATGGCAGGATGACCAGGATCAATACCAAATCAGACATCCCCTACTTGCTCTTTTCTGTTGTCAGGATGTCCCATTTCAAGCTCTAAGCCTGTTTGCCCGTGGGCTTGTCAGCAAGGACTCCACAGGTCTCCAGCAGTTCTATCAAGAACTCCCTTGTTCAGTCTGTGGTTTGTGATTGCCAGACATGCAAACAAACAAAAGCTCTGACCTTGATGACCTTCTACAGCTGCCAGTTCCTATTAACAACTCCCTGACTTACTAGATCAGCACTGCAAAGTTTATCTTCCCTATCCCACTGTACTGGGATAGGCAGCGGTGTTTGTTTACCATCGCACTGCCAGCCTGAGGAGTTCTAAGGACACACAAATTCTGGCCCTAGCATTCCACTAGCTCATCTCCTTCACAGTGTAACTTCTTAAGGATGGCAAGAGGGAATTTTAACAGGTCTTTCTCCAATAAGTGCATTGGTTGTCAGGGAGGCAGTGGAGGGAAAGTCTTCATCCATTGTTGTCAATGGATATTGTCAAACGGGAGAGAAAGCAACGGTCACACAGAAAGAAATCAAAAGATGAGGTCTTAGTTCTCTATGAATCCTTCTATTCTCTGTCAACCTGCGACTGATGGTTTGTATTAGAGCAGTCTGGCATCTTCTGCTACATGGAGAGATAATTTCCTAGTAAACAGGTTGAAGTTTTCATTGGATAGTGAGCAGTTTTCATTTGGATTATGCAGAGAGAGATGGTCTGCCTTTTTCCCTGGGTTAGAGGAGAAAAGGACTGAGAGGAGGTTAGGGGGGCTGCCTTTCCTCCCAAGGGCCTGCAGTCATAGGAGATGGTTTCAAATACTGGCCCATTTCAACTGCTATGTATTTCAGATGATATTTTGATTTCCACAGAGAAAGGATTTGACGTGGGCATGTAAGAGCTGCAGTATACTCTGTGTCATTTTGCTTGCAAGCATTGGGAATGACAGTGCACTAGAGGTTAATTCATACAACAGATGGAGGAGTGGAAATGAAGAGGAATTTGTAGTGAGACAGATTCCCTGCAAACACCCTTGTTGTTTAGGAAGTTCTCACTGTAGGATGCAAGGGCTCCTGAGGAACCTCTGCCTTGGTGGTGACCCATGTGCATCCTAGGCAGTCATGGGTAGCCATAGTTTCTTTTCATTGCATTTGAAGCTTTACTCTATGGTAGGAAACAGTGATTAATTGTACTGTATCAAAAGTTGCGGATGCCCCATCCCTGGAGGTGTTCAAGGCCAGGTTGGATGGGGCTTTGAGCAACCCGATCCACTGGAATGTGTCCATGGTCATGGCAGAGGGGTTGGAACTGGATGATCTTTAGGATCCCTTCCAACTCAAACCACCCTCTGATTCTAAATCAGGTTCTTCACCAGCACGTGGGAGCCATGGACTGAGATGAACTATAACAACTACAGAGTCCGGAATACATGAAATGAAAGTATTTAGTGCAGAGAAGAGATACCTGAAGAGAAGTATAACAGCATTCAACAGTAAGGCTGGAGCAGAAAAGTACCCAATGACAGATACCCATGCTCTTGGGATTAGAGACACGTGTGAGAGAAAATCCCATTCAAACATCTGCTCATTGTTCCTATAGGTCAAGTCAAGCAAGTCAAATGTTGGGTGCTGCTGTGACAGGAATAGAGAAGGAAAGATATAAGGTCTTTGCTCAAGGATATCTCCAGGTTTTGAAACTTGTGTGTAGTCCTGGTCTCATCCCAAAAGTGGTGGAACTGAGTGGGAAATAGGTCAAGGAAGAGTAAACAAGTGTAATGAGAGATCTGAAATGGCTACTTGAAAAGTAATAACTGTTTATGGCTTTACTAGGGGCAAGATGTGACTTCAGAGACCATGAACAAGTGTCATCCTTCTGAGGCTCTTAGGTTTCTTTGCAGTCTGTTTTTGGTCTGGTTGTCTAAGCAAAAACAAGCTCATGCAGTCCAGGGTTACATATTTCTCATTTTATTCTGTCCCTGTTTCTGTCAGCCATGCTTGTCAGAATGCAGATATCTAAAAGATATAAAATTCCTACACGTTTACTGACATAAATCAGACAGGTAGGGGACAGATACACCTTGCAGCACCTCCTCAATGGAGTGGCAGTAGTATGACCTTAGTTATTATTATCAGGGAATTATAGAATCACAGAATTATGTGTGTGGTTCTGTTTGGAAGGGACCTTAACAATCATCCAGCTCCACAGCAGAGGTTCCCCAACCCTCCTCTTGACCCATTCCAACAATTCAATATTGAGGTTATTTTATTAGAGAGAGGATAACTCACATAAGGGTCCCTGTGACCCCAAAACAATCTGTGCATCTGTGTAATTAATTCTTGAATGTTGACACTGACAGCATAGATGCAACCTTGCCCTTCTCTCTGGGAAGGCTCCAGCCTCCATTGGATACCTGGACTTGTTTTCACCTGGAGACAATCAAGGAGAAGCTGTTCTCTGCAAGAGTTGATTTCATTGACTCTACAGTTCATGGAAGGAGCTGTCAGCTGTGTTTCTCACTCTATCCTATATTGAAAGACTGCATTGGTTTTACACTATATAATATGCCCCTGTGAGATACTTCTGCCCTGACCTTTAATGTAATTGCAATAAAACAACTCTGTACACCTTGGACAGATAAAAGCACAAGATAAAAGCTATAATGAAGGTATAGTTACAGTAAAAAATTACCCAACACAGACATAAGGTGTAGTGTAATGAAGGACACTGGAAAAGGGCCAGAGAAAGCTGCCCTCGTCACTCTCTGCTCTTGTGCAAAATGCTGAGAGACCCTTAATGCCCATAGCATGGTTGGGTTTCTGTCTTACATCTCATTTGAAAGGACATTCAACGCAATTAGCCACCTATTACTGGTGGTTAATTGACTTCTAAAAGACATCGGGATTATAGCTAAAGCTAGAAGTCAATTAACGGCTTCCAGCTTTGCTCTAGCCAGCGTTAAAGTGCAGGAACAACCATTGTCCCAGCGTTAAAGTGCTGATTTGTTCCAGATCCCCAATCCATCGTTGACTGATCCCTCCTTCTCTTCCTTGGCAATATCAGTCATTATGATTGATGCTAAATGGCCATGGTTTTCTTATGTTGACAGGTCTCCTTTGAACTCTCAATGGATTTCTCTCTCCAGCAGGCACATCTTGCTACAGTTTCAACAGAAACTCATGGTTGAAGAGAGCAAAAACACTTGCTGGGGATTAGGCACTTCAGTCCTCAGGTCTTTTTCATTCAAGGGTTGCACCAAGGCAGAGTGGAGTGAGAAAGCGGGTCCTGAGAGGCAGTTGGCTGCTCCACCTTGTTCTTCTGGTTGATATGATCAGACTGAAACTGCAAACAGAAAGCTGGTTACATGGAAAAGGTTAGATATCAGCTCTGCTTTGCATAACTTTACAGCAGAAAAGTAGAGCCTTAAAATGAGAGTAGGACTTCTTAATGCTGACAGACCATTTACCCTTGCAGATTGCTTCCTTCACCACTCAAGGATGTATCTTTCTCAGGAGGGTAGGCAAGTGTCCAGATTGCAGAATATGGGCAATAGAGGTAAATTTTGTGTTTTCCTTTTAATGAAGCAAATCATTCCACCACACTGCTGCACTCAGGAAGCTTCATTTCCCAAGGATTAACGTTGCTCACTCCCAAGTGGATTCTCAGGTGGCTTTTAAGGGGTAAACTCATTTTGCAAGCTTTCCTTCAAAGCAAATTAGGCTTGTGTCCTCTATTTGGCTGCCAGTCACCTCCAAACCTGTCAGAATTCCACCCTTTGGTGCCATTAACTCTGCATCAGATGTGACAGGAACTGGTTATAATCAAAGAAGAAATTGTAACCATTTAGAGACATGCAAACAAGTAGACATATGCACAAACATACAAAGAAATTTCTAAGTCTTGTTATAAACATGCAGTTTCTTGTTTTCCCATTAGAATTTGAGCTATTTTCCCTTTGGAAATTCATCTGAGGGTCTAACTATGGACCACTCAGTCAAAGTGCTGCTCAGTTTTGAGCAGGATTTTCTCTGTCTAGAACCTGTTTCCCCAATATTACAAAGCCTT
This sequence comes from Clamator glandarius, assembly GCA_033459285.1. Taxonomy (NCBI): domain Eukaryota; kingdom Metazoa; phylum Chordata; class Aves; order Cuculiformes; family Cuculidae; genus Clamator; species Clamator glandarius. The sequence continues at coordinate 256,651 of JAUNZM010001034.1, read as the reverse complement.
TGAGAGATCAAAGCGATTTTAGAGTTGCATCTGGAGATGGGAATACACATAAGGAATGGCAGGGAGTGGGCTCAATAGGTCCATACTTGGACAATAAAATGAAGCTTGACTCAGTCTGGAGTACATTCTTGGTACCCTTTTCAGAAATGCTAGTTAGCATTCCCAGACAGCCCAAGCCTGTTTACGGGGTGTGCATGGGTCAAGGACTGTCCCTTTTGATGTGTTAGACCTTTTCTTGGAATAATGGCATTTAGCTGCAGAAATCAGAAGCTGTGTTACCCCAGCAGGCCACGGGGCTGGACAATTGGGGTTTCTGCAGACATGTGTGAAAGTCCCAGTGACAAAACCCAGGGAACTTCTGGCTTCTTGTGAAAAGAGGGATAGGAAAATACCTGGAGAAGGGAATGCTATAAGGGTTTGTAGCCTCCTTAGCAAATGTTTAACAGAGAAGAAGCTCTTAGAGCAGGAGAAGTGATATCAGCCTTACGGAGGTTCTTGCTGAACAATCCTACTCATGCTCAACACCTTAAATGTGGGTCCCTGACACAAGCTTATGTTGAAGTGCTATCTTATTTAACAAAGGGAATCCTTACAAACTCCACTGGCTACACTGAGTTTACCTAAGCATAATGCCATTTAATGCTATTTGAGACTCCCTGTAGTACCCAGTTCTTCACCACGGGATGAACAGATATGACACTGGATGTGCTGGTGATCTGAGCCCTTCGGAAATAAAGGCTGGAGTCAGGTGGGATATTTCTGGGCATCAAAAATGACAAAGACATTTGACTCACAGAGACATTTTTAAGAGACATGATTAGTGAGGTAAGTCTTGTCTCTCCTTTAGAGTGCGGGAATAGTCACTGTTATTCAGAGGCGGCTGTTATCGAGTAATATGAACTCTCACCAGAATAGCACAAAAATGGCCACATTGGCTCAAACTGACTGTTTACCCCAGTATCATGTCTTCAGACATGACCAGCAGAGGTAAATATAAGAACAGGGCACATGAGAGTAACCATTCTTCAAGTTTAACCTCTCATCTGAAGTGGTTTATGAGCCTGTATCGTGTTATAATATCTGAAGCCTAAATAAACTTACTTTTCCTCCTTACAGTCATTGCTCTCAGGTTTTGCACCAGAGGCTAACAATAGCCTTTTTTTTTTCTCCACAGCATCTTAAAAAGATTGTGCTTTGAGTCTCTCATCCTCTCTGCACTGGTACATGCATTGCAGAGGTAGCACAGTCACTCCTTTATAGCACCAAGGTGAGGGTCAGACCCATCACACCTTGTGATGAAAATGAGTGGACTTCTACTTCTCAGTTGCTTGTACTACTGTCATGCATCCACAGCATTTCTATTCTGACTGCAATTTTGCAACTGAAGTAATATGGTCACCAGGTGTTCAAAAACCGTCCCACTCATGTTCTTCAAGGTCTTTCTCCATCAAGATGCACATGCCTAGAATCCCTGCTGCTTGATTCTGGCCACAGGAAGGACACAAACTGTGCTCCCTGTTTTTTTTCTAAAAAGGTAAATGAAGATAAACAAATCAATAAACAGCAGCAGCTGTTGAGCTGCCTTTATCCAGAAGAAGCAGGTATGTCTGTGTGTTATTAAAAACAAAACATAATGCAAACAGCATCAGTGAAGAAATCCAACACAACCCTCCCCCCCCAAAAAGCCAAAATTTTGGTTTACATCTTTTCTACTGGGGAAGCAACAATTAAGATTGATAGCACTTAAAATCTGGTTGGTCATATAGGAAGAAGAACTTTAAATGGGATCAATTTGTTGCCTTCTTCACAAAGACAGTCTCTGTTCCCAGAACTACTTGTCTGTTGGAGAAGAAAAATAAACTCAGCATGAGAAGTTTCTCTATGAACTGGGGAAAAGATGGGCTTGGGAATTTGAGTTCAGGCTTGGAAATTTGAGTTCAGTTTTGAATATTTTTATTTTATTGTGGTGCGTGGAAGGACTTTTTTTTGCATTAGGGCTGTACAGGACCTCATCTAATGGAAGGCCAAGAAATAGCTTTATCTGCAAAACACAGATAAAAGAGTGAGACTGCTTAATTATGACACTTCTTTACAGGATGATTCACATCAGCTGCCTCTGACCATCACGGTTTAATCGGTAGTGGATTCCCCTAAGAAGGGACAGAGCTGTGAATGGAATCAGACTGCATCACAGTCAGCTTATATGTCACTTCATTTTTTTGCTTGAGAGAAACTGTACCGCAATGGCCATCATTAATAATTAGAGTTATTAATCTAATTATTATCATCTCTCTTTCAGATGTCCCAAAACATTTGAAAAGGCTGTCATCGAAAACGTGTTCTGATTTCTGCTGGTGTGAATTGAACGAAAACTGCTTTGTAATTTCTAGTTGTTTATGCACGTAATGAGAACAGTACATAGCCCTGACTGTTGGGAACTACAGTAATAACTTCACTGTTCAGATTATTTTTAGCTTTGTTTCTCACTAAAACAAGAATTAATTGCTTTTTAAACCACCGAGGTCAAAGAACACTTTTTATTTGCCAATACATTTATGGGAGAAGTTAGAAAGAAATTTATCCTGTGTTGTAGGGGGTTTAAAGGACTTGTAAGTCCTTTATACACTACTGAAGAAACTGTAGTGACTCTAATTTTTGGCCAGCCTAGCTATAAGCCTTTTCAACGGGGATTTGAAAGGGGCAGGTTTTGCTGGCTCATCTCCATATGAAGGTTCCTGAGTATTAGAGAGTCTGGCTCATCACATAGTGATGGTGGTAGCCAGAGGTATAGATTTAGAATTTTTTCTACCAATGCTGTCCGTGAGGCTTGGCTGTGTTTTGTGTTGGTTCCCTTGGGATGGATTTTTCTCTGAGGATGAATGCATTACAGATGGGCTGTGGCATAACAGAAGGCTTGAAAATACAGGCACACTATCTGTTGGTGGTAAATTCAGTTTCAGTCTCAAATGTTGTTTGTGAAAATTAGGGATTCCTTCAAGAGAAAAGAAAAAAAATCACTCTAGAAGATTGTAATCACTACTGCCAGCATACTCAGTTTCCCATTGGTGAGATTGGGCTGGGCAGCAAACAAAGACCAAGACCCAGCTGGGACCTCTCCCCCACCTCTTCCTCAACGTGCCCTTGTCTTCTAGGAGAACCACTTCAGACATGACTTTTAGTGAATTATCTCATCATTATCAATAATCCTATTTGCTAGATGGGGCTGCCTCAGGAATAGGCCCCCATGGACTATTTCCCCATCTCTGTCTCTTCCGTGTATCTTGTCTTAATGCCAAGCTCTCCATTTGTAGCTTGCTTTCACAGCAGCTTGATGGATGACACGTGCGATTGATTGCCTGCTGGGGTTGCATCATCCTTTTCCCCACGAAAAAGAGGGGATTGCACTATCTTTCCAGATGACACGTTGGGTTGCTTTTCTTCCCTCTGATGTTGAACATTCAGGCTTTTCTAAAATGCTGACAGGTCACACGGGTTTGGACTGGTATGCTAGGTCCTGAGTGGCCAGCACCTCTGTTCGGCTGATTATCATAGAACCACAGATTCATGGAATGGCTTGAGTTGGAAGGGACCTTAAAGATCACCCAGTTCCACCCCAACTGCCATAGGCAGGCTCACTTTCTGCTGGATCAGATTGCTCAAAGCCTCATCCAACTTGTTCCCAAACACCTCCACAGACGGGGCATCCGTGACTTCTCTGGGCAACCTGTGCCAGTGCCTCACCACCCTCACAGGAAAAAAAAATTCTTTCTACTATCTAATCTAAATCTCCCCTCTTCCACCTTAAAACCATTCCTGCTCATGCTGTCACTGCAATCCCTGACAAAGACCCCCTCCCCAGCTTATCTGTAGATCCCTTTTGGATACTGAAAGGCTACTGTAAGGTCTCCCTGGAGCCTTCTCTTCCCCAGACCGAAGAACCCCAACTCTCTCAGCCTGTCCTTACATGGGAGTTGCTCCAGCCATCTGATCATCTTTGTGGCTTCTTCTGGACTCACTCCTGTCTTTCCTGTGCTGAGGACTCCAGAACTGAACTCAGTACTCCAGGTGAGGTCTCATGAGAGCAGAGTACATGAGAACAGAGTAGTGCGGCACAATCACCCCCCTAATTCTGCACCTCTGCATCAAAATCTGGCATAAAATCACAGGCTACATCTATTTTAGCAGATGCAATGTCCAGACAATATCTTCCTGTACCCTTGACACTGGTATGGAATGTGTTGGACTGACAGGGCTGGACTTCGTTATCCGTATTAACAAGGCTCCATCAAAAACAACTTATTGATAATAGTCCCCAACTGTGTTATCCCCGTGTTATACCTATTTGATGTCTAAGAGTGGGCTGTTCAGCATAAGCCAAAAATCAGGGAGCACGTCAGCAATTAAATTATGTGGACAAGCAAGAGAGGGCTGCAGTCCATTCCTAAGTATATAGACCCAGGCACTTTTTCATAGCTGTTGAAAAGCTTATGAATGGCATGGTGGGAATTTAACTCAGAATAATGTATCTGAGATTAAGCTCAGCAACAGGAGCCATGTCCAGCCAGGGAAGAGAACCCTGCTGTACATGTTTTTACCAATGTGAGGATGTGTCCATACTGTGGTCACTGCTCTGGCTACAGGCTGGTAGGGGCATGCACATGCTTGTTTTAAATTAGCCAGTTACTCCAGCCACAACAGCATGGGATCAGCTTTCTGTTTAACGGTTTATGCCAAGATTCATGCTGCTGAAAATAGATTACAACTTGATAATTTAAAGAACACAGAAAAGTCTTGTTTCATGTTCAGATAGTGGAAAATACCTGCATTTTGGCACTGGGATCTGTAGTAGCACTGAAGGAGGTGGAGACACATACACACCATGTCTACAATTGTGCAGGCTTTCTAATTAACTCTTTTGAGGCTCCCTGAGAGACAGAAAATCCCCCTACAATAATGGAACTTATTCAATATTTAATTGGACACTAATAATTAAAATATACCTTCTTTCAGCCCAAACCTACTGAGCTCACATTAGTTGCCAACTTAATTATCAAGACACACTGATTGTTTAATTTCCACGGTCCTTGCTTTCTGAAAAGCAGCAGTGAGGATGAGAAATAGTGCGATGTTGTAAAATTCTTTGGAAAAGGTGCCTTTGCAGCTTGTGGGAACAGGCATCCATCACTACTTGGGATTTCTTGCTGACTTTTCCAGCCTTGTTCTCTATATCTCATATCCAGAGGATAACTGATGTGAAATGTTAGGGCATCCTTTTCAGTACCACAATGAGAAAAGCACCAGGTCTTCAGCTGGTGTAACATTTACCTAACAAATTAATAGGTTAGGAATCTAGATAGATTTCTTGTTGTTGTTTTTGCTGTTGATGAGTGGCTTTTTTGTCTGTTTGCCTGGGTTTGTTTTGTTTTAGCAGCAACTGGAAAGCTGCTTATATGGCATTTTCAGACTAACATTTGTAATGTGCCTATTTTCAGGCTTAGACTAGTGATCTGAAAAAAATCAAATATTTTTTGCACAGGTCTTGCTATGAACAGTTGGGAAAGGGTAAAAATGTTTAGAAGGAGGGAATACAAAGACTCAGATGTGAAAACCCAGGGACTGAGAGCTCTTGAAGAGCTGGACTAGCCTTATAGCTGTTTGTCTGCAAGAATGGTATGTTATTATTACTATCATTATTATTGTCCCACTTGAACTTAATGTAATTTTTAGCTAGAGGAAAACCGAGCAAATGTGCTGATCTGTCAGTCCACCGTGTCAACAATGAACCTAGAGACAGGAAAATTCATTGTACCCTAGCAGACAGGACTATTTAATCTGACCAAGCCTAAGAGCTGGGTCTTTTTCACTCCTTCCTACTAATGCTATTTTAGTGCAAAGTTTACAAGAGCTTTTAAACTAGTCTAATTATTGCTAGGAAAAATACAGACAAGTTTACAGCCTAGTTCAGGACAAAGAGGTGCTGCCTGGTCAACTTCTAAAAGGCTCTGTCCCGGCTGCTGTCTTTCCAGAAGCTGATTTTACTGCAACCTCATGGAGAGTTTGATCTGTTCCTGCTTTGGAATAACTCATCTTCAATGTCTGCGTGTAGGCTAAGCAGATGTGTAAATCCTTCCTCTTAGGACATCCTCTGCCCCTTCTTACAAGCCCTGTATGATACTCTCATTCAGTCTGCTCCATGTTGCATGATGTGCTGTTGTTTATTTTCTTTAACCCAGGAGCTGTGCAAAATGCTCTTTAAAACTGGCATATAGATGGCAAGTTGGGAGATGACACTGTAACCATTTTATTCATCTGATCTGTCGTTGAAGAGTTTGCAGCCTCTGTCTCCAGATCCCTGATTTTGTTCTGAATCATCTCTGTGCTCTTGGATGGCCATTAGTCAGGAATTGCAAATTGTCATAGAAATAGGCTGTTGAGTCTGTGTTTTCCCTGATTATTTTGCTTTGGCAAGGACACCAGAGATGATCACTAAAGCTTCCTGTCCTGCTTCAGACTCAGTTACTCCCTAGCCCCTTATGCAAACAGAGATTCCTGTTTGCATCTGCTGTGCTGTTGTTCTGATGAGCTTTCAAGTGCAGTTGCTGCATCAGGTCATGCCAAATTAGCTTGGCCCTGACTAGCAAGAAACAAAAGATAATTTTTGACAGAAGCCTTCAGAAGAGACTGCATAGATCTACCAACATGGCTATATGTCTTTCTATTAAACATAAGGCAGGACAAACCCATCTGGAGTGATGGGAATAATCTAAATGACACTACTCACTTAGAAGAACAGATACTGTCATGCATCCTCCTCTTAGATCTTCCCGCTTTGAGGAACTGGCCCTTTCCTTTCTGCAAGTGTCCACACAGCTGCCACTTTGCTCTATTGCATGCACCCTTCATACTTCATCAGTAGATGAAGCCTTTTCCTGTTCTTGTCCTATTTTTCTTAACTTTTAGTTAAAAATCATCTCAAGCTGACCATCTGCCAAGCTCAATGTGTGCATCCTGCTTTGGGTTTTTAGTGCACACAGGGGTAACTTTACAGTGAGAGGCTTTGGGAGCCACCTAAGTTAATCTGAGAAGGGAAAATCTACTTTGCAATTTCTTCCCCTTCTTTCCTCCATTCCCCTCGTAATTTGCCCTTGACTCACTCAATTCTTTCATCACTAGTTTGCTATCTGGCCAGGGCATGATGCCAGGAATCCCTTGCCAGCCTTGAATAATAAATACCAGCTAAGTGATAGACTAATGCCAGGGTGAACTGCTCAGAAATATTCCCTCTATGTCTCCGATCAATAACACTTAGCTCTTGTTCTGAGGTTGAAGACAGGCAAAAAACCACATCATCTCCCCAGGAGCACAGGAGGAGCTGGCAAAGAAACTCATTTACCCCCCTTCAAGTCCCCAGGCATACACATGTGATTTAAAGGGCATGCCTCAGCTACACGCTTTCTGCCTAGAAATACGTACCTGGGACATGATATGTTGACCAGAGGATGGCTGATACTGAGACCTAGATTGTAGAGGAAAAGGTGCTGGAAGGAAAATTTTGATGGATTGAAGTGGGAGATTATGGCATTATGAGGAACGGCTGAGAGAGCTGGGGTTGTTTAGCCTGGAGAAGAGGAGGCTGAGGGGAGACCTCATTGCTCTCTACAACTACCTGAAAGGAGGTTGTGGAGAGGAGGGAGCTGGCCTCTTCTCCCAAGTGACAGGGGACAGGATGAGAGGGAATGGCCTCAAGTTCCACCAGGGGAAGTTCAGGCTTAACATTAGGAAAAATTTTTCACAGAAAGGGTCATTGGTCACTGGAAGAGGCTGCCCAGGGAGGGGGTTGAGTCACCTTCCCTGGAGGTGTTTAAGGGATGGGTGGACAAGATGCTGAGGGACCTGGTTTAGTGTTTGATAGGAATGGTTGGACTCAATGATCTGGTGGGTCTCTTCCAACCCGGTGATTCTATGATTCTATGATTTATCTCCATCAATATGACCAGGGCATAAGACTGGCCATGGTGTGGATGATGAGAACCTTGGATGCATTTAAACTTGCTGCCCAGGTCCTCGCTGTATTGGATCATGGTCAAAAGGTGTCAGGACCAGGTAGTAGAGCACCCATTAAGCTCAGCAGCATTAGTCAGGGGATGGATTTCTCCAGGTTATCAGGGGGTCATAACCCCCACCACAGCTAGCACCATTCAGTAGTTAGTTAGCTGCTCTTGACCATGTGAATCAGGGCATGGCTGTCCAAACTGGGTCTCTGCCAGTGACAAACTTGGTATATTTTAATAATTACATAACAAATTTCCTAAATGAGGATTTACTGTGTAATTTTCTCCTCCTATTTCACAGATGAGGCAGCACCCTCCTACCTCAGGTCCCTCTGCTGTTGCAGCTGCTCTGCAAGCTGTGGTAAAGCCAACATCACGCACCTCCTTGACACTGACTTAGAGTTCAACATGCCAAGCAGATCACTGAGATCTGTCGATTTTTAAATTACTTGAGTGCTGGAAAATAATACATTGCTCTTCCTGACAAGTTAATTGGAAAAGCCCATGTTCCTGAGTCAGTGTGAGAAGTGCAGCTGCTTGAATTGTCTGGGCTGAGGGATGGATGCCGGGCAGTGTCAGGAGGAGAGCAGCAGCCCAGATCAAAATCAGAGTTTTACATTTCAGTATTTCTTACTATTCTTTTCATAGGGATGACAAAGTTCTTCTATTCTCTTTCCACAATCTTGGGAAGACCTGTTCCCTGCAAGGAAGGTAAATCCCCCTCTTCTGCCACTTAGGTCTTCGTTCAAGGTTTATATTGTTTTTGATATTGGCTGAAATGACATCAAGATCCACATTTGTGCAGTTCAAGAGAAAACTGAGGACACAGAACGCTAACATCCCTGGGGATTTACAACACTTTGTGTACAGAATCTGGAAGCACATGAGAGGCTACAGACAATGGAATGCTGAGAACATGGCTAACAGACGAGCAAGGCCAAGTGTTTTAAGAGGTGAAGTTACAAGCACTTTCTTCAGGTACATGAACTCAATTCCTCTAGTTCACCCAGTCAGGAACTCAGTACTTGTGGCTCAGTAACAGTGAAGATTTGGAGTCAGAAAGCAGGACTCCCCATGATGCTCTGTCAATACGAATAGGATAATGCCTGGCCCAGAGAGATCATTATTCACATGCAGTGTCTGATGGAAGAACCTATCTTTTCTGTGGAGCTGTTTTCAATTGCCTATACAATTCTTCTGTCATTTATTTTATTTTATTTTAATGCTCCTCTGTTAGGCTAGAGTACCTTGCTGTATAAATGTCAAGCCTTGGCACCTTTTGATGAATGATTAGGATGTATATGCACCAGTACCAAACCCTGGCTGGAGACAGAGATGTTCCCTTGTACTTCCAAGAGTCAAGAGCCAGTGGAGATGTGTGTTGGATTCCACACATGACCGAAATAAATCTCAGCATCAGTGGTGAAGGAGTAGTGTCAATTAATTTCCTCTGGACCACTTAATACTCTTTTCCTCATCTGATCCTTCTCACTTCAGGGCTTTTCCAAAAACCTTTTACTACTATAGAACACCAACATGAAGATGAATTTAAAGTGAAGGGCTTTCCTAAAAGACACATCAGCAATGGTTTTGTACACCAGGAACACAGAGGTGGGGATGGAAGTACTGTTAGTAAGACAGTCTGATATAGATCTGGGGGGACAGGACAAGAGGGAATGGCCTCAAGCTCTACCAGAGGAGGTTTAGACTGATCATTAGGAAAAAAGTTTTCATGGAAAGGGTCATTGGGCACTTTAACAGGCTGCCCAGGGAGGTGGTTGAGTCACCTTCCCTGGAGGTGTTTAAGGGATGGGTGGACAAGGTGCTGAGGGACATGGTTTAGTGTTTGATAGGAATGGTTGGACTCAATGACCCAGTGGGTCTTTTCCAACCTGGTGAATTTATGATTCTATGGGTGGTTAAGGGAAACAGTTTTCCAAAGGGTATTTGGTAGGGAGCAGGTGTCATTCTGTGAGTATGAAGCTCCTGTACACAATAGAAACTCAGAGTGTGTAAGAAAAAAAGGCCAACAGTGAAGTAAGCTGGGCCAAAGTGTTATCCAGCACACTAAGCTGTCATCTTCTCCACAGCCTCATCTTCTCTTTAATGTGGAAGACATTTTCATAATGCTAAGTGTCTGGTTCTAGCAGATGCTGATGAATGTGTAAAACAATTTGTATCCCCCTACCCTTACGTTCAAACCCTAACAACATCAGAAAAGGGAAATTGTGCTTGTGTGGGGATATGGTGGCAAAATGCAAATTATTGAGCCAAGTCAAAAGTATTTTGTCATCTTTAGTTGTCATTTCCAAGAAAGCAGCAGTCGCATAGCAAATAAATTAGTGGGTTTCTCATTCACCTGTGGATGAAATTCTTCTTACCCATACTTGAGGTGAGCAATTGTGATTTCCTACATTTATCTTTGTCTATGCCTCTACCTGTGGAAGATGTATTGTATTAAAAAAAACACCTGAGTGAACTCCTCTTTGGTGTGGTGTCTTCATAGCCTGCAGAGCGCAACAGAGAAAGGAATCGTCTGCAGAGAAAAGTGGGACTCCCATAAAATTAGAAATGTGCAATCTTCTATTAAAACCTGGCAGGATGCACTTGAATTTTCTCTTTTTGAAATGTTTTTACCTGAAATGGCAGCAAAAGCAGTGTTGTCCCTGAAAACACTCTCCTACTGCAATGTTTCATCCCATATCTGGGGTGGCCATAGGAAGGGAGGGTAGAGAGAGGGATTCATTTTTAGGGACTTTTCACCTTTTCTTCAGGCTGAGGTGACTCCCCTGCACACATTACCTGTCCCAATGATTTGCATCTGTATGTCTTGCCTGGGAGATGTCACCTCAGGGTCTGCTCTTCATGAGGCACAAGGAGCAGGGAGAGACAGGAGAAAATGTGAGCTTTATTTATTTAACATGTAGAAGCAAGGACAGGGATTATAAGGATTTAAGATGCAACAAAAGGTGAATGCTAAATTGACATATTGATTGACTTAGAATAGAAGTTGTCCGAGAAGGATTAGCAATACAAGGGCAGTGGCACCACAGGGAAGAAACTGGATGGTGACAGGTAGATCCGGTGTTTTAAAAAGGAGTTTCATCCTTGCATAGAAACAGGCTGTTTCTAACAGTTAATAGAGAAAGCCAACATCATTGTGGGGCAAGGTGGATCACACACGTGCACCAGGGGTTTGCGTGGGGGAATGTGCATGGGAAGTAAGTGACTAGGGGTCAGAGCAGAGAGAGAAGCATAGTGTAAGTGTAAGACAAGAAAAGTATAAGGTCTGAGCCTCTGTCCACATGATTTAAATCAAGAAGTCAAAGAAGCTAGAGGAGTTCTGAGAGCAGCTACAGATGGAGAGACCATTTGAAGTGCACTTGGTCATGTGTTTATTCTCTTTTCTCCTGGATTTCAGTCCTTCTTGTCAAGCTCTTCTGCACTGATAACTTATCTAGGCAAGACTGAGCAACGTGGAAGCCAGAATCTCTCCATCATGGCAGGTCTCCACTAAGGAAGAGATATTATATCTGGCTACTTCCATAAGCCATAGACCCTTCTAGTTTCTCCCTTTCCCTGCGACCCTGTGATCATCAAGGTCTTGGTTTGTGGGTCAAAGAAACACATGAGTGGGAAGTATATCATGTACTGCATATCTAGAGAGGTGGATTTGTCTCTTTACCAGCTTCCTGAGAGCCTTGATCACTTATAACGCAGTAGAGAACCCTGTAGCACTTTCAACATTCAAAACCGGGATCTGCGGTACAAGAATGACAAAAAAAAAAGGAGCAGCATTATCAACTCATGTGAAATAGAGAGGACTCTTCCTATTTATTGATCAGAATTAACTTGTCATGGACAGTTTGTTGGATGTAAACTAACTGTCTTCCTGTTTGAGCAAACATACAAATATCTTTCCATACATCAGTGTTTAATGAGCTACTGCTATCTGACAAACTGGTTTTGAGCTGTCTGTAGAGTTCTTAGAATCACAGAATGGTTTGTGTCAGAAGGGACCTTAAAGATCATACAGTTCCACCCCCCTGCTATGGGCAGGGACACCTTTCACTGAATCAGGTTGCTCAAAGCCTCATCCAAGCATGGTCTTGAACACCTCCAGGGATGGGGCAACCGTGGCTTCCCTAGGCAACCTGCGCCAGTGTCTCACACCCCTCACAGGAAAAAAATTCTTCCTCATATCTTATCTAAATCTCCTCTCTTTCTGCTTAAAACCATTGCCCCTCACCCTATCACTACACTCCCTGATAAACAGCCCTTCCTCAGCCTTCCAGTAGCCCCCTTTAAGTACTACAAGACTGTTATAAGGTCTCCGTGGTGCCTTCTCTTCTCCAGGCTGAACAACCCCAACTCTCTCAGCCTGTCTTCACAGCAGAGGTGCTCCAGCCCTCTGATCATCTCTGTGGGCCTCCTCTGGACTTAGTCCAATAGATTTATGCCTTCCCTGTTTTGAGGACCCCAAAACTGAGCGCAGTACTATAGATGAGGTCACATGAGAGCGAAGTAGAGGGGCAGAATCACCTCCCTCAACCTGCTGGTTACACTTCTACTGATGCTGGCTTTCTGGGCTGCAAGAACACATTGCCAGGTCATACTGAGTTTCTCATCCACCAGCACCCTCAGTTCCTTCTCTTCACGGCTGCCCTCAACAGGGCTGCCCTTTCCTTAGATTAGGAAAAAGTTCTTTAAGGAGAGGGTGGTTAGGCATTGGAACAGTCTGCCAAGGGAGGTGGTTGAGTCACCGTCCCTGGAGGTGTTTAAGGTGAGGGTGGATGAGGTACTTAGGAACACATTCTCTGCCCAGCCTGTATTTGTGCTTAGAGTTTCACGAGGTGCCTGCCTGTTGCTGTCAAGTCATGACGGGGCACCTGGTGGGTAAAATATTTAGATTTATTTAGTTCCACCTCCCTACATCCTGCCTCCCTGCTTTGATGACACCTTAATAATACACAACAACATCTACAGTTAATCTCACCCTCCCATTCCTTTGTTTTTCCAGTCTGCAGAAGCTGACCTGGACTATTTTCCTTTGAGTTGTTGTGTTTTTGGGTTTTTTTTTAACTCTCCCAGTGTGGCTCAGCAGAAGAAAAAAAGCTGCCTCCAGTTACAGAGTGATTTGAAGGTTAACACAATGACCTTCAGGGGCTCCTAAGAGGGATAATGATCTCTCACTCTAATCAACAATGCATACTCCTTTTGATACCAAAATAGCAACCGTTAAGTAAAGCTGCTTTTTCTCCTTTCATTTTTTCCCTTCTTTTTTTTTTTTTTTTTTAATTCTTTGCCTCTTTCCTAAATCTGTGAACAGAAGCTCAGAAAGTAAATTGGGAAATAATATGATCTTGAAATGGATGCAAGACAGTCTTCAATTAGACTGTTGATCATGCTCCAATTCAATTAGTTAGAAGCTGATGCTAAGTTTGTTACAGGGTCCTGGGGGGGAAAGGTGCTGACCCTGTTAAGATGATCACTTGTTGGAGTGGTTCCTAAGTGGTGCTGGATATGGATACTCACACAGTGCAGGACGGAGATAATGGCAAATCTCTCCTTTCTGGTCATGCTCTCAGCGCTGATGCTGGAAGGGTACCCTGTGCAGGAGCCAGCCAACACTGTGATCTCAAGATATTGATGTTTAATTGTCACTTTGTCTGTGCATATCATGGATAATCTGCAATGTCAACTGCCAATGGAAAATACAGATAAACTGTCCATAAGTGATATACTTACTGACACTATGCACCTGCGTGATATAAGGTACTTTGTCTGTATTTTGTATTAGTAGCTCAGATGCAATAACAGTGCCTACATAAATACACAAGATGATTATACAGTGTTACAGTGTATCTTTTTTATATAACTATATTTTTGTTTTCTTTGAATAATCTGCATTGAACAACTGCTTTGTTTCTTAGAAGTGTTGGAACTTGCATTTGGAGGCTCTTCCGAACTGAGCATTATCCTTAGTGAGTAGACTTACTCCAGCTGGACTCCGTTACACCGTGTCACTTCTAACTGAATGCTGAAAGCACGTACACTGCATGGTGTCTTCTGATCCTAATATGCTTTGCAGTGTCAACACATTAGAAGTCTGTGAGAGGCTTGTCTTTCTTCTTTTTTCCTGGTTTCCTTGATTTGACTGTAAAGGTAAGAAAAGTAAAATTCGGTGCTGCTTGGGGTAAGTTGCATGCTCTAAGTGGTGGAATATTCATGTTTGTCGCTGTTGCCTACACTCAAAATTCAGGCTAAAAATTTGTGTGCTCACAGACTTAGTGGAAAGAATCTGGAGGGGAATAAATGAAGCACTTAAAAATCACAGAATCACAGAATAACCAGGTTGGAAGAGACCCACCGGATCGTCGAGTCCAACCATTCCCACCAATCCCTAAATCATGCACCTCGTCTACCCTAACCTTAAACACCTCCAGGGACGGTGACTCAACCACCTCCCTTGGCAGACCATTCCAATGCCTAACCACCCTCTCCATGAAGAACTTTTTCCTAATCTCAAGCCTAAATCTCCCCTGGCGGAGCTTGAGGACATTCCCTCTCGTCCTGTCCCCTGTCACTTGGGAGAAGAGAAAAATACATTCTGTACTGCACTTTTACAAGCCACATTCACAATTCCGTTGCAAGTATGGCATGAACTCTATGTGCTGACTGCTGAGGCAAAATCTAGAGCTCAGTCTGCCGACTACTCATGCTTTAATATCTCCCTGTGATGTGGTGCCTGGGAAGTGGTTACCCTACATCCCCTTGCCCCTGTGTCACTCCAGTGTCTGACCAGAGGGGCAGTGCTGGAAGCACTGGGTCTGACGTGCTTTCTTAAAAAATCCATCTAAAAATGTGTTAAAATTAATTGATGAAAAATCTCATAGCATCCATGGAGTTAATTTGCTCTCTGGACAATGCTTGGTCTGGACTATTAAGAGAGAGGACTTCTGGAGTGAGGTTTTTTCCCAGTTTGTCTCAGGATGTGCAACACGTGCTGCTAGTGTGTATCTCTATGCACATGCCTTGATGATTGCAACAGGAGGTGGTTCCAAGCACATGCCATTAGAGCTGATTTTGTGCAGACATGGGCTCCATCATCTTGTCACCTGGTGGAATCCACCGCTCTGGGGTTCCTTGTTCACTCTGTTGTAATCTCATTCAGGTCCAAAGACACATCTTAGGTTGTCTCTTACCCTTTTGTGAGTGCTAGGTTGCCCAAAAACCTCCACACCCCACAAGGTTCATCTTTTGTGCATATTGTAAGCAGTGGAATGTCCACAATCTTCTTTTGGAAGTGTGAGCAATCAGACCCTCCTTCTCTTCCCTGGTACCACGCACTCATTATCAACCATGCAACCAACGTAAAGGCGAGCAGCTCTGTAGATCCCATATTCCACTACACAGAAAACCGTAGTTGCTGGGATGTTGTAAACTCAAGACAACATGAATTCCATTTAATATAGGAGCTTATATAGGAGGAATGTGGAGAAGATGTTTGTAGGTGTTCAGCTGGAGTAAGTTTCATAGGTCCAGTGAAGGTGGAAGTGTGATGCTGCTTTACACTACTGGAGTTGCCCCTGAGGTAGAACATATCTTGGTAGGTCTGGTGTGGAGGGCTGGCTGTGGAGAGCTGGCTGGAAGATGCTGATCCCCTGAATGAGAGGATATTGTGGGAGACAAGGCAGAGGTACCTGTGCTATACGTGTCAGGAATTTGTGGTCACCATCACATGAGGGCTGAATGATAGATAATGATTTTAAACGTTTAATATTCCTTCTCTGTTGAAGGGTATTTTGCATTCGGATAAAAGGAGCCATAAATCTCTTCTGGCAAATGAAGCTCTGCTCTTCCACTCTCACCCTCCCCCTCCTCGTTATTATTGAGATCTCACCTGGAAAAGAAAAAAAAAAAAAACAGATGAAGAAATGATGATGAATCATAGCAGCTGTGGAACAGCCCAGATAAGGCATAATTTGCATTTTCATGCGATAATTTGCCTCTCTCGACACTTTCAAATTACCTTTAGAACCACATTAATTCTGTCACCACAGACTCTGGAGAGAGAGTAACCATGAGAATGGCAATTCAAGTGACAGCTCCTGCTTGGCTCTTCTGGGCCTTGAATGGCATCTAGCTTACAACATCCTAGAACTGAGAGGACACTTTGGTGGCTTTTTCATAGAGCATTTGCCCATTCCAGATGTAAAGCTTATGATCAGAAATGAGATGAGTCTCTCATATTGATCCAGATTAAGTTCTAGTATATTTTCTTTTCTCGTGATGCATGTGCAAGTAGAGCACTGTTGTCTCGTAAGAGCACAGTCATCATAGTCAATAAATGCCGAAGGAGAATGACTATCCCGACCTTTTATTGTGATAACAGATTATTACATACTTTTTTTTTTTTTGCTATGAAAGGGAGTTGGTTAAATAGATTTTCAGTATTTAATCCTGTCTATATGAAACAAACATCCCTCCAAGTGGTCTGAAGAGAGTACTGCCTCTGCCACTGTCTCCGTTGGAGGTTGTCATCACTTCTTATGAATACCTGCTGCATTTGCTGCATTGATCTGCTCGTGAGCTTGTTCCCTAATGTGTTACAGCCTAAGTGAGCCAGGTTGTTATAACCAGTTTCAGAAGTACATTTCTGCTAATCCAGTTCATACCAAGTGCTGTGAGTTAGGAAGCAGTTGCCTGAGCACATCGAGTGATCTACATGAGGAGGAAGCAGGAGAAAGGTGATAAAGAGTTGCAGGTGCATTTGGGAGCAGTAACCACTTCAAGAAGCGCAGCTGGAGCCAGAAGTGTATCCTGAGTATTCATCTCCGTTCAGCATTGCACAGGTGTAATAACAAAGCTAAAATCAGGCAGGCTTAAACCTGCAAAGGATTTGTTTGGATTTTTGTTTGTGGTGGATGAAGAAGAGGTTTTTTGAGAGTAGGTTCTGACCATAGATTTCAGCCAATTTGGTCCAAGTTCTATAGCAACAATATTTAGAATCATAGAATCACAGAATCACCAGGTTGCAAGAGACCCACAGGATCATCGAGTCCAACCATTCCCATCGATCACTAAACTATGTCCCTCAGCACCTCGTGCATCCATCCCTTAAATCTCTCCAGGGAAGGCGACTCATCCCCCTCCCTGGACAGCCTGTTCTAGTGCCCAATGACCCTTTCCATGAAAATTTTTTTCCTAATGTTCAGCTTAAACCTCCCCTGGTGGAGCTTGAGGCCATTCCCTCTCATCCTGTCCCTGCCACTCAGGAGAAGAGGCCAGCACCTTCCTTTCTTTAGTCTAAAATGGTTTCATTGTGGGGGAAAAAAATAAAAACGTCTTACTACATAATCTTTAGGCAATTTATATGTGTATATGCTCTGGACAGGAGATTTTGGAAGTCGAAACATCCCGTTTCTGACATTTTCAGAACACAGTTAAAAATGTTCACTGAGATTTCGCCCCCCCTAATCCTAATTGCTTACTGTAAATGCTCCAGGTAAGAGCCTGCGTGCAATAACTAACCAAAAGGAGATACTTCTTAAGCAGCCTTGACCCTCATAAAAACCATCCTCACCATGGTCATGTTTCCTCATAAATAAACCTGGCCAACTTCATCTATTTTATGTGCTTATCACTCACATGGCTATTGATTAAGTGCCGCCTTCTTTTCCTTTCAAAGCTGAAGGCACATCCCTACATGGTCTGAAACAAGGTAGGATCAAACTCCAGCGTAATATTTTCTAAAATATCTTGTCCATGAAATGTGATTCTGTGTACTGAGGGAATAGGAGGCTTCCCATCAACTTTCATGACAGGTAAGTGGAGCTAACACAGGATTCTGACCTCTCTTTTTTGTCAGGAGAAAAATGCTCCTGGCATCTGAAATTTCAGGTCATAAGAGTTACTGAGCTTAGAGGGGTCAGAAACAACTTAAGAAAGCGAGGTATTCTCTTATTTCAGCATTAGTATCAACTGGAGATTTTTCAAGGAAAACGTTTCTCTTCCAAAGCAACTTCATCTAACTGACAGGAGAACTTTTTCTACTGACCCCAGTGCTGTGTGGGAGCAAAAAGTGCCATAGATTCTTGAAAAGTGAATTATTCCATGGCTCAGTGACAAAAATCGAGAGGGAATGACTGGGGCATCTTTTAAGCTGGAGATCAGAGGACATCATGGAAAGAACAGAACAGTGGCTGCCCCTTGTATGGGGACAGTGAACAGGAAGAGGTCAGTGCCCTATGGTTAATGTCACTGGGAATAGCATTAGTTACATACCCTGAAGACATCTCTCTGTGTCTCTCCTCTACTAAGGAGAAAAAAGCCCCACTGTAGACATCACACTTCTGCCAGGGAAGACCTCAGGGTGGAGATGACTTGTAATCCCTCCCCTCAAGTTCCTTCCATCCTGCTATGGGGACACTGGGGCTGTCAGCCCTGGGACAAAGAGGGACTCTGGCAGGTTGAGTAGCACCAGAGGTAGGATATGAATACTGGGAAGGTGGGAATGTTTCTCTATAGCATCATTAATTGTACCTTTATTGTACTAATTTGATAATTTGGTCTGTTAGATTTCTAAAACACTTATTGCTGTAAGGATAAATTTTTAGCCCTTAGGTATAATCTTCCCTTTGTCCCACAACAGGATTTTGACAGTATTGGTGAGCCTGTTTTTCACTCTTGGAGAGAAACATGCCTTGCTGGTGTGCAGCGAATCTCATCTTAAAAGACAGAGATGTCTAAAACAGGGTAGACAAATCTCACTCCAGAAGTACCTATTTCTCTCCTGTGATTTTAAAGAGCATCAAGACAGCTGGCTCAGGGGGTGATGTGTGCTCTCAGATGGGAGAGGTTAGGTGAGATAAATCCCTAGCTGGGTGAATGAATTTTCACTTTGACTTCAGGAGAGATGTGAAGAACACTCCTGGGATCCTTCCTGATGGAAGTGTTGTTAAATCCAGCACATTGGAGTAAATATGGTCCTTATTCTTCATTGTTCCCTTGACCTTAAGTATCATAGAACACATCTAAGTCCATCTTAGGAGCCTCTGCTGGTGGCATAAAAATGACCACCTATGTTTCTAGCAAAGAGAAACAAGCTGGAGAGAGATTTGGAGATTAAATTTCTTGAAGTGAAGAACTATATCCAGATTCATCTGCTGTGTCCCTGATGGAACAATTTAATAACACCATTTGTCTACTTCTTTGGGAATCCCTTATCTGTGGGGTTTTTAAGTGAGAAAGGTCTAAAGACTTCTTTTTTGTTTTTTTCCTTTTAAATTTCCTGGAGATTTCTGTGAAATGAGTGAATCATTTGTCAAAAAAGCCAGCCTTCCTCACCAGACACACCAGACATCATTTTTAGTTGATGGCAAACACAGTCTTTGATATAATGCCAGACCATGCAGAGAAAGTGCATCTGAGGATGCTTTTGCTAAGGAAAAAGCCACTTTGGGGTATCTTTTAGAAGATGCCTGTGGCTTGGAATTGGAAGGTGGGATATTATTTCTGGCTCCACTACTGTGTTGTTGTGTGGTACGGGGCAAACCTCTGCTCTTGGATCCATGTCAAAGTCCTTCCCTTAATTAATAGAGGCAGAGAGAGGCCATTCTCCCCATCCTAGGATAGGTCACTGGCTGGAATTGCTCTGGGGAGAGGGTGTCTGTTTATCTGTGTGTCCTGCAACAGGGATTTTGATGGCTTTCTTAAGCTCCATACCTTATTTTAAGACAGCTAGATGAATGCCCTGGTGCATCTCAGCCCTGGTTCTCTGTACCATGCTTCCAGCAGTGTTGTACTACAGACGGCTGGTGTGGAAGTGATTGATAAAAGACTATGCTGATTTGTAATGACACCACAGAGCCAATGCAGCAGACTGTCTATGCTGAAAGAACCAGGCAAAGCTCCTGGAAACTGTTAGGAAGGATGTTTTTAAAGAGTAAAACCAGGGATCTAAAGTAACAGGTAATAAAGAGAATGTGCATAAATCTTATGCTGAGTATTACAGGAATTCTAAGCCTCTTCCCAAATGAGAGCGACAATGGTAAAGTAAGAAACTAGATGCTGGGTTTGACTGATCCATAACTTATTTGTGAAACAGGCTGCCCCAATATGGCCAGAAGACCACAAGTTTAGATCTTGAAGGACTCCTGGACTGTGAAGGACAAGAAAGATGGAAGTTTCTTTAGGTTGGACGAGCACAAGGGGCAGAACCCACCACAGCTCTAACTGGAGATGAGGGAAGAACTTCTTTGATGGGGAAATTCTTCTGCCTTGAGACTTCTTGTGCTGCTCTGGGAAGTATCTGCAGGGTGTAGCAATCAGAAGTGGGTATTGTTTCAGTATCAGCCACTCAGAGAAGCTCATAGCCAGGCAAATTTTACATTCCTGGAATATTCCTAATAACTGTTATTTTAAAGGGTGAGCAAGGAAAGGAAGCACATTCACAATTTGTTTCTGTAGAAAGAAATCCTGCAAAATTAGCAGAAGGGGAAAAGGGAGTTACCATGACAACCACCTTCACCACTAGCACCACCACTGACTACAGTGTGTGAAAATCTAGAGAAAAGGACTATATTGAGGTACATGGCCCTGTATGTGTCTGAGGGGAGATTTTGTCTACCTAAGAAAAAGACCCGGAGAGCTACCAGTGTACCACATTGTCTACCACAAGCACCTCTGAGAAGCTCAAGACGTGAAGAGAGATGAAGATGGTGTACATATGTCTGGTGAGGTGTGTGTCCATGGGACAACAAGGAGCTGTTTATGTGGCTGTGATGGTCTGGCCAGGAGGATATGGAGATCTCCCCAGAAAATGCTCCTAATGGGAATGCAGATGCTCATCCTACATGTTCATCCTCCCAGGGATTGTGTGTCAACACTCATCCTGCATCCAGCGTTGTGGTCCCAACTAAATTCATTTAACAATAAATATGCCCCTACTACCACCATGGCCAAATGACCATCCACTGGCCACCAAGAAGGTCTGATGCTGAGCTCTTGCCTTCTATTTGGAATGCTGCTAGCTAGTACACAGCCTCAGTCCCTTAATAAGAATTATCCAAAGGGATTTCAATCAAAATAATTCCCAGGGGTTAATAAATATACAGCAATACCTGCAAGGTTGAAGTAAATCATTTTCTGTGTATTGTTGGAATGTCATTGTTTTACTGCCATATAAACACATATATTAAAGGGGGGAGAATCGGCAGCTGTAAGTAATACATAAAAGTTCGTATAAAAATGAATTATGCAAATATGATGTCTCTTTTCTTGTGAGTGCAATAATAAAAATGTAAAATAAATCTCAATAACATGTGTCTGACTTAAAATGCTAAAGGGTAAAAGGGGAAGGGGGAGGGTCAGCGCTGTTGTTTATTATTGAATTCAGTGCTGAATCCAACATGCCTAATGTTCTTGGAGAAATTGAAACATCTAATGTCAAATAAGATCTCCATGGTCTAATTCTTCATTCAGAGCCCTGGGGATAATGTATCCGACGTGACAATCCAATAAGCTTTCACATCTTCATCCATTTGTTTTCAGGGAGCCCTCACACCTTTGCTTAAAAAGTAAAAAATACCTTTAAAAAATCATTATTTCTTACATTGTAATAAATTCCACTGGAGCAATATGAGTAATTTAAAAAAGAAGGGGAATAAAAAAGGGAGAGAGATTGGATGATGGATTGTTTGCAACTTTAATATACAGGATGCAGCCTATCATCTGTCTATCTGTTTATCCATATATCTGTCTGTCTGTCTATCCACCCATCCGTCTTTATTATCGTAGCATCTCCTATTCCATCTCAAATGGATGTTGTAGAACTGCATATTTGTTGGTGAAATTTTGCTTATAGTTCACTGCCTTTCTTCAGACCTGCAGTTTTTCAAGGAGGCCTGAGACTAAATAAAAAGATAGATGAGGCAAGCCAACTTCTTCTGCTGTGGACAGCACAGTCCCACCACGAACTCATCAGGAGATGATTGTGTCCTCTCTCTCCACATCATTCAATTAGCCAGGGGCATGGTGAGTTCTCTTGGAGGGAACGATAACAAACTTGGAGGGGACTGTCAACCTGCCCCAGGGTAAGAGGAAGGCAGAATATCCAACAGTGCTGAATATCCACTAACACTGTTTTATACTAAGGGGTCTAGATGAAGAAAGGCTTTGATGACAAAATCATAGAATAACCAGGTTGGAAGAGACCCACTGGATCATAGAGTCCAACCATTCCCATCAAACACTAAACCAGGTCCCTTAGCACCTCGTCCAGCTGTTCCTTAAATCCCTCCAGGGAAGGTGAATCAACCACCTCCCTGGGCAGCCTGTTCCAATGCCCAATGACCCTTTCTGTGAATTTTTTTTTCCTAATCTTCAACCTAAGCCTCCCTTGGTGGAGCATGTGGCCATTCCCTCTTGTCCTGTCCCCTGTCACTTGGCAGAAGAGGCCAGCTCCCTCCTCTCCACAACTTCCTCTTGGGCAGTTGTAGAGAGCAATGAGATCTCCCCTCAGCCTCCTCTTCTCCAGGAGGATGGAGGATGCGAAGCAGGATACTGGTTTTGAGACCTCTGGGGACAGTTGTGTAGGGTCTGCTCTGAGTGTCAGAACTCTTCAAACTTTTCCAGCTGGACACAGAATGCAGGAAGTGCAGGTAAAATTTTTTTTTGAGACTTGCATAACCTCAACCCTTTTATTCTTTGATGATGTATTGTATCACATTTGATGACAGCAACATGACAGGGTGTCGATGGCAGTCTGCAACCCTAGAAGGGCATGCGTATTAATGACTGGTAAAAGCAACAGAGATCTGACTAGGACCTGGATTTCCCTTGGGGATGGCATTTGGTGTTGTCCCACGGAGCTGAGTTCAACTCCATTTATCCATCCACCTGCTGAGAATTTCTTCCACTTCTGTTGCTGCAAGTTGTATTATTATCTATGAGGTATGAGTCAAACTGCAAGATCTTGCTGCTGGCTTTATCTGCTCTTACTGCTAATGGAAAGGATGGGAAATTAAAGGAGGACCTTTCATCTGTCATTGTGCTGCTTTAAGGCTAAGAATATGTTCTGCTATCAGAACTGGCCCACATTAGCACATCCATATCAAGGTAAACAGCAGTTGCTAGTTGCCTTTCATCAACATGAGGATGAGTCTGTTCTTTGGCACGTTAACAAAATGTTAATTGTTCTTTTCATATGTATTTTTCCTGCCAAATGCAGAAATAATCCTGACACTGCCTTACATCCTAGGCTTTGGGGCTTAGGTCAGATTCAGAGTTGTCAAACAATGAACCCGCACTAGGCTTTCATTTGGAAACCCAAAGCTATGCAAAGCTCCAGGGTTCAGGGTTGTTTTAGCAAGCTTTGAAACAGAGGTGAGGTTTACCAAGAACATTACCGAACAAATGAAGAAGTTGAGAATGAGCCTGTGGCCTCTGGTCTGGAGTTGTTCTAGCCAAGGATTTCAAATAGAGGCTTGGGATAAATTGGAAATAAAAAGTAGTTTGTTTAAACGTAGGTACTATAGGACTTCATTTGCAGAAGGAATGGGGACAAATTACAGACTTTGAGGAATTCTGAGACTCATTCCAGGTCAAATCTGTGGTCATGGTCCAGGAAGACATGGGTTAAAGTTCAAAGGAGCCCAGCTTTAAAGAGAAAATTAAGATTGCTTCCTTAGACCTTGGAAAGGGTTTTGAACAGGTCCAGAGCATCACACGTTCCACGTAACGCACCAAGTTAGTGGTTATTCATGTTTAAAGATGGGTCCTCTAGTTTGCAGAAGGCTGAATAAAGGAACTGTAACTGTGGAACCTGATCACTGTGTGACTTTCCTCAGCAAAGCTGTGTATCTGCCTCCTGATGAGCAGCAGGCATGGGCTGAAAGCAGTGGCCATGGCCTGAAAGTGAGTCTGGGAAGATGAAATGGTGTTTCTTCTGTTTCTGGTGATAAATGCAGTGCACGTCTCCCATACAGGACTGTTCTGTTTTTCTATCAGCAGCTAACGTGCATTCCTTAGGTACTGCCACATCATCTGTCTGCTACAAAACATATGGAAAATATGATAGATAAAGGTAACCGAAGACAATGAGTCAGGGTGGAGGTAAATGTATTGAGGGAATCACTTTCCTGTTCCAAAGGAATAAGAATAAATTGATTTCCTTATGGAAGTCTTTGCCATGAGATTTTGGTGGCTAGTTTTGTTTTGCATTTCCTGGGAGAAGGGGAAATCCCAGACTGGACTTCCTTATTTTATTTCTTCAAAATATTGTTTATTTTTTAGCAACCCAGCATGTACTACTGTTTTACAGAAACAAACACAGACGTATCCTTGAGTTGTCTGTCTCTGCAGAGTTCTCCTTTAGATCAAGTGCTGTCAGCCTGTTTTTCTGAAGTGGGAAGGGTGAGCATCACAGCTTTGGCTGCCCACTCTCACACCACCTTGTCAGACCCCCAGTGTGATACGCACAAGCTGAGCCCATCCGTGAGACAGGAATAACTCCTCTTAAGATTGCTCATCAAGAAAGTCCAAGCAACTTTCAATTTTCTCTTGACATCTGTACTTTTGCTGCTTCGCAAGAGCTGTGTATTTTGCAGCTGATCGTAAACCTGGAGGAACAGGAGAAGACAGAAGGGAAATAGCCATATAGACTTCAAATAAAACAAAGCTTTTCTAGTTTCCTTGTGCAACTCCATCCATCAATGAGGGTAACAAAAATTGATGGGTTCAGCTGCATGGTAGGAGATCTCCCCTGCACATTGCTATCACCAAGGACCCAGGGCCGAAAGAGGAGTTTGACCTCAGGAAAAGGCCTCTCAACTTGCATACCCAGCTTTGCACTTTGCATGCAGCATTTCTTCTAATTTCTGAAGAGTACTCTGTAATATTGGCTGTATCACAGGAGGCCAATAAAGGGCAATGAGGGCTGCAGTTATTCCCATGGTCTCAGTGGGGCCAAGCATGTGTGTCAGTGTTGGCAGAGGGAATTCAGGCTGTTAAGGAGTGGGACCTCATTTGCAGGCTGCAGGGCTGTGGATGCTGAATAGTTAGGGCTGGGGACCCTTCTGCTACCATTGTCCTAAGCATCCCTGGAAAGGAACTGCTGGAAAGACCCATGAGCCACAAGATCCTGCATGACTGAAGGATAATCCTAAGGATGTATTGACCCTGTCAAAGCAGTTGCTCTTGAACTGTTGTCTGTTTTCCTTTTTCTTCTTGCCTTCAGCTTCTTTAATTTACTTTTTGTTTAAATCCTGAAGTATAAAACTAGGTTATTTGTGCACAGTTGGATAAAGGAGATCTTGGGTGATGCTACCGTTTTACAGTCTCAATAAAAATCCCAGTGCAATGGGGCCTAGATTCTGAAGGGGCATTCTTCTATAAACCAGGAATTTCTGTTTTGTCCCTGCAGATAGTTCGACCAATCATGGAATGTCTTTTTTGTCCTGGTTCTTGGGAGAAAGGAATTACGTCTCATTGGCATTGCACAGAGAGAAATAGAATGACAGTAAGAACCAAACTATAGAATCACTGAAAGGGGAAATAATTTTGAGGTTAAGAAATTGTTCAGTTTTGCAATGAACATTCATATATATATGTACACACACACACACACACATCAAATTCCATCATTTACACATAATTTATTAAAACCAAGAGTGAAATCCAGTGGAAAGACTCAGACATGAAAAAGAACCATAATTTCCCACTGACTTGTGACTGAATAGTTATTATTTGCTTAGGAAGACCTTTCTTGCTTTCTTTTTTCCCCCCCTCCTTTTCCTTTAACGTCTCATTAATGTTAATGCAACCCCAGCTCGATAAAAATGAGCAGATAGAGAAATAGCAGTTCAGCAAATTTATTTTGTGAGAGTAATATCTTCAGTGTCTGTAAATGATATTCATTCTGTGAGGACAGCTGTGCAAAATGAGCGTCTCCGGGTCCCATTAACCAAAAGTGAAAGGATCCAGACAGGGATGATCAATGGGAGATGAAGGAGTTTTTTTGACTTTGTTTCTTTGTTTCTTTGGTGAGGCTGCACCTTGAATCCTATGTTCAGTTTTGGGCCCCTTTTTACAAGAAACACATTAAGGAGCTGGAGCACGTCCAGAGAAAAGCAATGAAGTTGGTGAAGAGGCTGGAAAGCAAGTCTTACAAGGAGCAGCTGGGGGAACTGGGGTTGTTTAGCCTAGAGAAAAGGAGGCTGAGGGGAGACCTTATCACTGTCTACAACTGCCTGAAAGGAGGGAATCGTCTCTTCTCCCAAGTGATAGGATGAGTGGGAATGACCTCAGATTACACCAGAGGAGGCTCAGGTTGGACATTAGGAAAATTTTATGCACCAAAAGGCCCTCAGGCACTGGCAGAAGCTGTCCAATGAGGTGGTTGAGTCCCCATCCCTGGAGGCATTTAAAAGACAGATAGATGAAGTGCTTAGGTATATGATTTAGTAGTGGACAAGTGCAGTTGGGCTTGATGATCTCAAAGGTCTTTCCCAGCCTAGTGATTCTCTGATTCTCTGATTTTTGCTTCCATAGAGAAGGCTAAAAGGAGAGTGCCAACTTGGTGAAACCATCAGAGGGGACATGAAGCTTGAGAGAGAAGAGTAATGTTGCTGTTAGGGAAGTCTATCTATGAAAGATAACAAAATTCTGTGAAAGATAACAAAAAAATCTTTCTATAAGTACATTAACAATAAAAGGAGGACCAGGGAGATTATACAGTAGCTGTTGGATGCAGAAGGAACTACAGTGACAGGGGATGAGGACAAGGCTGAGGTACTTAATGCCTTCTATGCCTCAGTCTTTAATAGTAAGGAAGGTTTTTCCCTCTGTGTACACACCCAGGGGTTAGAGGAGCAGGCTCCCATGATCCAAGACTAGATGGTTAGAGACTTGCTTGCCCAGCTGGACACTCACAAGTCTATGGGGCTGGATGGGATCCATCCAAAAGTATTGAAGGAGCTGGTGTATGTGCTGGCCAAACCCCTCTCCATAATATTCCAACTTTCCTAGAAGACTGTGGAGGTTCCACTGGACTGGAGGCTGGCTGATGTTGTGCCCATCTACAAGAAGGGTCGCAGGGAGGATCCAGGGAACTACAGGCCTGTCAGTCTGACCTCAGTGCCAGGGAAAGTCATGGAACAGGTGATTTTGAGTGCTGTCATGAAGCACATGCAAGATAACAGGGTGCTCAGGCCCAGTCAACACGGGTTCACAAAAGGCAGGTCTTGCCAAACTAACCTGATCGCCTTCTATGACAAAGTGACTCGGCTGCTGGATGAGGGAAAGGCTGTGGATGTATCTTCGTGGACCTCAGTAAAGCCTTTGACACAGTTTCTCCCAGCATTCTGCTACGGAAACTGTCACCTCTGGCCTGGACGGGCGCACACTCTCCTGGGTGGAAAACTGGCTGGATGGCCAGGTCCAGAGAGTGCTGGGAAATGGTGTTAAATCCAGCTGGAGGCCAGTGACAAGTGGGGTTCCCCAGGGCTCAGTGCTGGGTCCAGCCCTGTTCAATGTCTTTATCAATGACCTGGATGAAGGTATCGAGTGCTCCCTTAGCAAGTTTGCAGACGACACTAAGCTGGGTGGAAGTGTGGATCTGCTGGAGGGTCAGGAGGCTCCAAAGGGATCTGAACAGGCTGGACCACTGGGCAGAGTCCAATAGCATGAGGTTTAACACAGCCAAATGCCGGGTCCTGCACTTGGGGCACAACAACCCTAAGCAGAGGTACAGACTAGGAGAAACCTGGCTGGAAAGCTGCCAGGAGGAGAGGGACCTGGGGGTGCTGGTTGACAGCGACTGAACATGAGCCAGCAGTGTGCCCAGGTGGCCAAGAAGGCCAATGGCATCTTGGCTTGTATCAGAAACGGCGTGACCAGCAGGTCCAGGGAGGTTATTCTCCCCCTGTACTCGGCACTGGTGAGACCGCTCCTCGAGTACTGTGTTCAGTTCTGGGCCCCTGACCACAAGAAGGATGTTGTGGCTCTGGAGCGAGTCCAGAGAAGAGCAACGAAGCTGGTGAGGGGGCTGGAGAACAGGCCTTATGAGGAGCGACTGAGAGAGCTGGGGGTGTTTAGCCTGGAGAAGAGGAGGCTGAAGGGAGACCTCATTGCTCTCTACAACTACCTGAAAGGAGGTTGTGGAGAGGAGGGAGCTGGCCTCTTCTCCCAAGTGACAGGGGACAGGACAAGAGGGAATGGCCTCAAGCTCCATCAGGGGAGGTTTAGACTTGACATCAGAAAACTTTTTTTCACAGAAAGGGTCATTGGGCACTGGAAGAGGCTGCCCAGGGAGGTGGTTGATTCACCTTCCCTGGAGGTGTTTAAGGGAGAGGTGGACAAGGTGTTAAGGGGCATGATTTACTGTTGGATAGGAATGTTTGGACTTGATGATCCTGTGGGTCTTTTCCAATGGAGTGATTTTGTGATTCTGTGATTCTGTGATATAGGGCGAGAAAGAGACTGTAGGGCTCCAGGAGAAGAGCTCTGGTCTTTTCTTTTGTGTTTAAATGCTAATCTCACACTGTGTCTGTCTGTTTGGTCCAGTGTGTCTTAGGGCCAACTGAGGCATGGTTATTTCCATGGTCTTAGGACAAGTTAAATGTATCTTGTAGGAAACTGGATTTGCAACACTTTTGGTCTCCACTGAATGAGAATCAGCACAAAGAGCATAGTAACTCCCGTTTGGGTCACTTTTTTTCGTTTTCTTGTTTGAAATCCTGTGTGGGTTGGAAAAGACCATGATATGGGGTCAGACAAGGCATAGAGACAGGTAAACCCAAGCAGTCAGACTTGTTCCCCAATGTACTAAATGGGCATTAGATTGTGCCCTGTAGGAACTTTCATCTTTGCCTTTTATAGACTGGCAATCTCCAACTACCTGACTTTCAGCTGACACCTGGCCTGCACATCTCCAGTGTGTATCTGCTTATCTTCCAGGTCTGAACATGTTTCAGGTATTATAACACATCTTTCTGTGGATTCAGGTGGCTCAAAACAGTTGCTTGTGCATACAGAAAGGTCAGGAAAGTGCTAGGCATGCAATTCAAGTGAGTTCAGGATTTCCTGCCTAAAGCTTCAGGTTAAATCTCAGCTGCCAGAAGCACACAAAATCCTGCAAATGCATCTTGACAAATTTTCCTAAAGGCAAAAGATGGCTAGATTTTTTTTCCATACGTAAAAATGCAAGCTGATTTGAGCTATCCAAACTCTATCTACTTGCAGTGGAGAGAAAGACCTCTGATGAGTGATTCATTCATCACTATTATCAAGTCTTGCTTTTTTCCCCAGTTGCAGCCTTGCCTTATTTACATCTGTGAAGGACATTCAAGCTAGTGGCTTGGTATTGAACCCTCTTAACTTGCTATGTCTCTGGTGTAGATGCCTCTGAATCATCCTCTCCCTTCTCTCCCTTTACAGTCAATAGAAATAGATGGATACCCAGTCTACCCTCATCTACCACGACAAGTGTAAAGCTGATGAGATTTGGTTCCTTAAGGTCTCATCCCATCAAGTTTAGAACACTTCATGGATGTAGGGCTTGCAGAGGCTTTGGACACCTTCCCTGATTTTAGCTGTTGGCCTTAAGACAAAAAGAACTGTGCCTAGTTCTGACTTTGTCTTTGAAGTAGTTGTAACATCAGTGTTCGGTGACTTCATTTGGTGGAGATGTCTGTGCTACAGAGATGGGATTAAGTTCAGATTCAGATGTCAAGAATGTCCACAGTTCAGATGACCCTGTGTGAACTGAGTGTTTGAGATCTCCTCTTAACCACTGGAGGTTTAGACAACACAGTCATTGCAGGTTCATTGACCAAGACAGGTGTCTACTCTAGGAAAAGGTGGATAGTTCCCTGAACTCCTCTGACCATTTGATGTTTCCAAAGGTCTTCAACCCACTAGGATGGAACTGGCAGATACGAAACAGGACTTAAAGGTCTTTATCCTTTTGCAACGGCAACTGAAGGCCAGGTGGAATATGACTCAGGTTCTAAAATGAAAACAAACCCCTACATTTACTCCGATGAATCCCATCCCTGCTGTCCTGGGACAGGTAGAGTTGTCTGACGATAGGTATGCAGTTCCATGTGAGGTGACCCAGGGAATGAGAGAGAAGCATGCAGGGCTGGCTGGTAAGGAGCAAAACATACAAGACCTCCATGCCCTTCTGAGTGTCAGACAGTGACTCTTGGACAGAATACCTGTGACAGAGCAGCTGGATAGATTGCTGAAACACGAACGAATAGTTTATTTATTTTTTTTTTCACACACGTGATATACATAGCTCCTCATTCAGCAGAGATACACATGCTAGGAGCCCTGTTCATGAATTTTATTGCTTCCTTAGAACGTTGACAGATGGAGTCCCTCATTGTGTTTTTCCTCTTCTTTCTATTCCTTGTGTTATTCATCAGGACTACACCATCATCTTCTTATGTCAGTACCACATCCAGCTCTTCCTTTCTACTTCTGGAGGAAGCCATTTACCATTCTGTTTAATAAAAAGGGGAAAAAAAGGAATGAAAGGTAACAATTATCTTTTTCAATCAAGATTCATATGAAAGGTCTCTAATAATAGTAGCACTTAACACTCTTGAGCTCCAAAGTGCTTTTCAGACATTAACTAATGAATCAAAGATTCAGGGAGGAAAGGCTTGGAGCTCATCCATCTTGATCTTTCCAACTGTCATGGGATTCAGACTAGGGCTATTGCAACTATGGGAGTAGGAGAAAAGAAATATCTCTGTTGTTAACGACAGAGAAGACTCTTCAATAGTCCCAGGATCTTTGAACACCAGGTTCTGAATCCAGTTTGGGTTTCAGGAGCTCTCCATTTTATTCTATGGGAAAAGAAAGACTGACTCCACAAGATGCAGTGTTCATGTGAAAACTGTCAAGTATCCAGTCTTATTCACATCTATGCGTATTGACACATCTTGTTTCTCAGGGTCTCCTACTGCTGTCTGTAATTATGATTATAACTGGATGCCGCTATGGTGTTAATTTGCACTCCTGACCTGATTCTCAGCCTCATTGAGTGTCAGCATTGATGAAGTCAAGAACAGAGATCACTGCTTGAACATAGGCTCAGCTGTTATATATTTGACATTGACATGGTCTCCACAAGTAGGAAAGACTCTACATTTCCAGGATAGAGGCATTATGCTAGGGGAGGGTGAGGTAGGACCTACATAGGAGGGCTTACAATTTGCATAGGAAAAAGTTGACATAGAGAGACTTAACGCAGCAAGGGACTTCATCAGCCATTGAAAATTAGAGCTGCAAAGATAGTAAGCTAGAGTCATTTCCAGCAAATTAGTTCCTGACAGACACGTGTCTTTAGACATTCAAGGATGGCAGCTCTACCCACTACCATCATCTCCCAGCTAATCTCTGTAAAAACACTGATGCCCCAGAAGACAGTTTCTGATTCCGAACCATCCCTGCTGTTCTTTATAACAACAGTTTCTAGCATTATTCACTACTGACATGGGATACAGAATTTTCCCTTCAAATCTGAATCTCAGGAGCAAATGACTTAATCAAATCCCATTCTTACCTCATCTCTCTTCTTGTCTCATTTTCAGGAGTGCCTTTCTCAATGACTTGTTTACCAAACCTTTGCTCGTATTAAAAATGTGGCGCAACAACAGAAAAAAACCAGCATGATTCTGCTTTTAAATTCTCAGCTATTAGTTTCGTCCTTCCATTTTAATGTAATGGAAGGACAGGAGCTTGAGACACCATGAATACTCTATTTCCATACTTATATATCTATGCTATGTATTATCATAGAATAATAGAATCACAGAATCACCAGGTTGGAAGAGACCCACCAGATCATCGAGTCCAACCATTCCCATTAATCACTAACCCATGTCCCTCATATTGTTCAAGAGAGAAAGAAAAAAAAAGGGAAGGAAAAGGAGAAAGGAAATAATGGAAAGAAAAGGAAGCACATGTCTTTAAATGACTGCTTTATCATGGATGGATATTTTACAAGGACTAGAGCCAAAGTCTAGCCACAAAGTCTCTTCAAGAGGAGGAAGCAGGCAGAAAATCCTATTTTCAACACTCCCATGTTTTTGCATTTCATAGTCAATGAAAAACAATAAAGTCAGAGCGGGGCTAACAAGGTTGTCTTTATTTCTGTGAGGAAATATTGAAGGTATGAGGGAACATCTAAAGCGAAGTCTAACTGTTAACTCTGTCATGAAGAAAAGAAATCTGGCACTCGAGGAAGTTGGAAAGGGGAAAAGATGAGATTAAGCCCTTTCAAAACTGAAGGAAAGAAGGGAACAAAACTCACTTTTGCAGCTGATGAGGATAAAGCTGAGAAATGATAAACCCTTTAAAATAGCCTTTAGTTCACAGCATAATTGGATTTCATGTTTTGGCAGCAAAATGTGATTATTCCCTCCTAACTAAAACATTCTTCCTATGAATGATGACCGTGTAGAATTACCATGGCTAAGGAATTTAGTGAGGAAGATGCTTTGCTCAGCTCCTATTTTTTTCTACCCAGGATCTGAAAGCATTTTTCATGTGGTTATTGCAAAGTTCTCCGGTATTTCTGATAAGTCTCTCATGCCATTCCCACTTTTCTGGTAGGGGAGATAGAGAACAACATTTACCAGTATCCTGAAGTTTGCATAACACACAAGAGAGCCCTGTACTTTGCTGTCCAGTCCTTCCATCATGTGTACAGTGAATGCCTCTGAAATCCACATCTTGCTATGACTGAAGACCAGACTGTCAGTTCTGATAACAGATTACCATGAAGCAGGTCCCAGATGTGTTTGGATTTCAGCTCTCCTGCCTCTAAAATAATCTCAACAGTCTATAGTTAATGAGAAATCCAATTGGATTAGAAGAATTTAATGAATATTCAGTATCTTTTGCTGAGCTTATTTCCACTCTATTATGCTTCTACAGGGACTGTTTACAAAGGCTTGGAGTGATAGGACTAGGGGCAATGGCTATAAATTAGAGAGGGGAAGATTTAGACTAGAAAAAAGGAGGAACTTCTTCACGATGAGGTTGGAGAGCCACTGGAACCAGTTGTCCAGGAAAGTTGTGGCTGCCCTGTCCCTGGAGGTGTTCAAGGCCAGGCTGGATGGGGTCTTGGGCACCCTGATCTAGTGGGGTTGGAACAGGATGAACTTCATGGTCCCTTCCAACTCAAACTATTCTATGATTCTGTGAAGAAGAAAACATCAGGGCAAAGAGATTTCCCACTAGACTTAGTCAGAGGTCATTTTTTTATGTCATTTATCTCACATTGGATGACTATGGAAGAAATTACGTATTGTTCCCATTGGCATTACCCTTTCCCTTTTCATATTCTCTTGTTGGTCTCTCTCTGACAAATCATCCTGGGATTCTGCTGGATTGACTCCAAATGCTGGCATTCATAGACGTGTGGAAAGATAAGGAAATGTACGACTTGCTGAACTCAATCATAAACATTATCTCAGACAATAACAACACTAGGAAACTCGCCAAGTTATGTATGGTCAGAGTTATGCTCCGACACAAAATAAAGATTGTTAACCACTGCAATAATCAGAACAAGTCTATTTCTGAGCTGTAATTACTCATTCTTTATTCGCAAAATCTGCATGGGATATGTACAAAACAGGTTCTGACATTGGAGAGCCCCAATAACTTAGTCATATGTTAAGTCACCGTTAAGTCATAGTCATATGTTGAGTCACCGTCCCTGGAGGTGTTTAAGGTTAGGGTAGACGAGGTGCTTAGGAGCATGATTTAGGGATCGGTGGGAATGGTTGGACTCGATGATCCGGTGGGTCTCTTCCAACCTGGTTATTCTGTGATTCTGTGATTCTGTGATATCATCATAGAATGGTTTGGTTTGGAAGAGACATTAAAGCTCATACAGTTCCACCTCCCCCGCATGGGTAGAGACATCTTCCACTGGATCAGGTTGCTCTAAGCCTCATCCAACCTGTTCTTGAACACCTCCAGGGATGGGGCATCCGTGACCTTCTAGGCAAGCTCTAAGCTGAATAAACACAACTCTTTCAGCCTGTCCTTGTACAGGAGGTGCTCCAGCCCTTTAATCATCTTCATGGACTCCTCTGAACTTGCTTTAATAGATCCATGCCCTTCCTGTGCTTATGAGATGCTAAAGTGACTAAGGAAGAGAAATCTAGCACTTAAATACCTACCAGGCTTAGCTTGGACAAGTCAAGCGTATTAGATTCTCTTGATCTTATGACTTAACTAGCTTCCAGAGGTAAGTATAAGCTTGCTTAGCCAGAAGAGGGAGGTGATTTTATAGGCTGGACATCTGATAAATGGGCTGTCCTGTTTTCTGTGGATTCTGCCTCAGTCCTACTGAATGGACAAAGAGTTTTCCTTACTCTGAACTGGGTCTGTGGCAGTGCTCTGCTCTATCAGTCTCTGCAGCCAAATCTTCACAATGTAAGCAAGACTGTTACACCATTCCTCCTTGCCTGTGTAATATGCACTATTCGTAAGTTTATGTGTCAGTGTTTTCCCTCAAAATCCTCATTTTCAGCTACACTGATCACTCTCCCAGCGATGGTGTTGGTAGCTGAATTCAGAAAATGATGCCTCATGGAGGGGAATAACTGCAACATTTCAGAAAGCCTGCAGTCCTGTTCCTGAACCCAAACAGTCCATCCTGGAGCTGCAGCAACAACTTAATCAAGAGCAAGATGTTATATAATAGCTTAAAGCAGAAAACGTGAAAACAGAAACAAAAGCAGAGTATAAAGCGCTGAGATAAAATGAGGGTAGTATAAAACCTTAAGATACACAGGAACAAACTTGAACTGTGGTACTCATTGTCTAAATGAGAAAAACCTATAGGAAAGCTAGAAATAAAAGAATAGGTCAGTAACTGAAATTTCAGGAGAACATAAAGAAGCAGACTGTAATTTACCGTAGGTAAACATCCTCCCTCCTCTTACAAATCATCCCTGTGACACACACCTTGTAATCTTTATGGCTAGAAGCCTAGCAGTGAGAATATACAGCTGAGCGAGCGTGAGAAATCTCAACATTTGTTTTTCCTCCCAGTCTTAAGCACTGTTATAGGATGGATGGAGAGGGGGAGATGTGCCAGTCTTTGGATTTCTGTTCCCTGAAGCTGAAGTGGTGAACTGCAGAGGTGAGGTAAGCAACTATTTTAAGTGTCAACAAGTCATAATGAGGGGGAGGCTTTTCTGTGAATTTACATCTGTACTGCACAGCAAAAGCTATGTCAGTCCTGGCGATGATTTGCATGGTTGTTTGAAGCATGTCAGGTAAAGACTGGAGGAGAAAGGAAAAGCTGAAGCCCTTTTCTAGTGTGTCTGAACTAGTGGCTGCAGAAAGGAAACTTCAGGGGAAGAAGCTCCAGGAAAACCTGAGTGTCAGCCTTGTGACTGAAAGTTAGCTCCTCCCTGATCATGGCCTCAGCACAATGAAAATGCTTTCAGAACTCCTCCTGTTTTTTAGGACTGCCTCAACACCTGATGGGGTTGTGAATTTTTGCCGCCGGAGACTCATATTTGCATATTGCAAGATACTCATATTTTTATTCTGTGGAAAACAGGTTGCGGCTATCACAACTGGTACTGTAAAAAGACCTAAACAGTTGAGAAACTTCACTACCAGCTTTGACTTTTAAAGTGTTTTGGTTCTGTCTGTTTTCCAAGGGGACTTTTTTGTCTTGTGCTTAGAACTACCCTAAAAAAGGAATTCTTGGGAGAACACAAATGATTAGGTGAAGTGCTTTGAATGTTGCCCACATTTACTCTCTATGCCATAAAATCTTGCTGTATAGAAGGTACAACTGAACAACTGTGTGATTGTGAGAGCCAGGAGTGTTGTGGGTGGTGGGGAAAGACTTTCCTTGCAGCTTCTGCTGGAATGGGGGTTGAATACTAAGCTAGGTGCTGACCAAGAGCAAAATGAAGAGTTTGAAACAGACATATCTGGAAAATAAATCTCACTATTCCCTTTCCACTAGTGGGGAACAAAGAAGTAAAATAGCCTCTCTGTCCCAGACTAGCTTCTACCCTGTCCTTCTCCTCACATTTGGTTTGTCTTCAGGTAGCTGATTCTTTTGCAAAACAGACATCAGTCCTGAAAGCAATGATGATCCTCTAGGCTTTCTGGAGAATGAACTACAGCCTTGACACAAGCAGTTGGACCCTTGGTTCTGGGGATGTACCACCACCACCTTTTGCCTGCCAGAGCACCTCCTCCCTCCTTCTTTCTCTCCTTCTCATGTGTGTTTGAAAGTTGGCTTTGACTTGGACGATGTTCAGCCATTTCTCAAAGGCCAGGAGTGAGACAAATCTGACCAGTTTTTTGGGCTTGATCCTAGGGCTCTCGCTATTTTCCAGTGCGTTCCTAGTCTCATGTACTAATTTGTTCCCCCATTTGACCGTTGAGAGATTCACAACACCAGGCTAAGAAATGGCCCTAATACTGTTTGCTGCTGCTGTGGATTAGCCGCCACAGGCATGTCCTCCTTTCCCTTCTAGGACACTGGAAAAAGGCTGAGCCTTCATGCACCTCACTCATGTTTTCTCACAGCACAGAAAAGTCTTTGCTGCTTCTTCCTCCTCTCCCCAGCAAGGTCATGCACAGACACTCTACAGATTTCCCACTCTGCAGACTTCCCACATCACCAGTTCTTTATCCTCTGTACTGAAAGGATAGATGATTTGATCAGGAAAGCTATTTTCCTGCAATGTAGATTATAATGGAAATCTGGAGAACAGCCCTGACTCCGAGTCTCTGCAGCTTTATCCTCTTAAAAGCACAAGCCAATTAACCTCAGCGTGCAGGGAAAGAGCCCCCCTGTCAGCAGCTGGGTCTTGGAAAATGAGACATAGGGGATTTAAAATCACAGGGCTCTGAAACTCCGGCCTAGGCATATGGCACTGCTTGTGCCTGTGCAAACCTCCACAGTGGTGCCATAGCTGGGGAGATGGAGCTGTAAGTTCTGTATCTGCTTTGACTCTCAGAACCTCTGTTGGGGGTCCATGCCAGGGACCCCTGCAGCTCCTGCAGATGTTGCTCCACTGCCCTCAGGCTGCTTTGGCGATAGAAGGGTTGGGTTGGATGTGAGGACTGGACTTTCCTGGGTACAAGAATATAATTTATGTGGAGGCAGTTTGTGGAGAACCATGTTGAGAACTCTCTAAACTTGTGATGTTCATAGATGATAGAAAGCAAGACAAGGCCCAAGCTCAGTGCAGAAATCACAGTAGTGGTGTTCTCACGGTGAGAACTGAGGAAAACAAAGACTAAGTCATAAGCTTATACCATGAGGAGGCCACTCACCTCACCTTGGAGTAGCCAAATTGCCTGGATCCTGGAAACACCTATTTATCTCCCATTTTAGGAACTCTGATGAGGCGTCTGAATGCTGACTAAATGAGCCAGATCTGAGTGTCATTGATACTTCTTTCAGAAAAGGAGTATATGTCTTGAACGACAGAGACAGGGCTTTTTCCATATCTCTGATGGTCTTCTATATGTTCTTTGCTTATCCCACAAAACTCATCTGCTTGTCTGATGTGCAATGTGCTACCCTGGCACTAATTGTTTGCTGGAAGGGGAATGTAAGCGCACATGAAATATCCTCTCATCAGACACTTCTCTCAAAGTCATGCTAACTACCTGTCTTTGCAATAGACTGTGTTCCTTTAATGACAACAGCTCTTGTTTGAGATGTTAACATCTCCAGACATTTGACAAGCAGCTGAGTAAATGTCAACACCCTTCTAAAGGAAGTGTGGGATTTAAGTGAATTGCGCACCAGCTAGGAAATTGCAGTTGATTCTGGAGTGAGACTCACTGGTTCCTAACAGCTGAACTAATGCCAGCATTTTAGGCAAGTCAGCAAATAATTCTGTACCCATGGAGATGAGGGATGGACATATAAATGTCCCTGCTCCTTCTAAGTTACAAACCATGAAGGTTTATCATGACAGGGGAGGGGTTTTGAGGTTAGAGAATTATTCTGGAACATTGGAAAAACACGTTTAATACTCTGTCACAAACTCCCTGAATAGCCTATATTTGTGCATTTAGCATCTGGTGGCCTTAGAATTCCACCCAAAAATTCCTTGCAAAGGTTTCCTTGGACAGTGCTGCTTAGGAACACTTTGTACTCGTGCTAAGAGTAGTCCCCTAAATAGCACACCGAGGAATTGCTTCAGTATAGCCTCAGTGGAAACAAATCTGCTGTATCGATGGAATAGTGTTTCTCAAAAGACAGTATCTTCCATTGGCTCCAAGTACTCTATCAGGTCTTTTCTTGTGAGCACCCAGAAATTTCAAGCCCACACCCCACCCCACGCTATTGTGGTCATTTCCCTATGATCTCTGATTTATAATCTGTGTGCAATATGTGGCATGAGGCTCATTTTGCTAAACCTTGAAAATCAACACTGCAGGCACATTCTTCCAAGACAGTTTTTTCATCCCTTTTACAGAAGAAAAGAATTTATTATGGAGCAGTCCATCTCACCTGGAAATAGATACATGAAAAAGATGAGATGAACAGCTCCTGGACAATGCCCATTACTCTCCTTTAATAGATCTTATGGGGAAACAGCTCTGATAAATCTCACCTGTTGCACCTAGAATCTATATAGTAAAGATATATACTATCACAGGGTATTGAATGAGGTTTACTGAGTCACAGAGCTCTGTTTCTGCATATTAGAGATATGTAGTATGAGATGGACTTGAGTAATGACTTTTCCGTGCAAGATTTAGGGGTTGTAATCTGGAAGAACACACAAAGAGAATTACTTCCCTCTTGGCCTTTTTAGTTCTTCATTAAGAGCTATTACTACTTTTAATGCAGAGTACAACAGACTGATGAAACTCACTGCTGCAGGATATTAGAGATTATTGTGCCTTTAGATGGCATTTGCACTGAAGGCCTGTGTTATCGAGCAGTAAGTGCAAGCCAACTGTTACCACTGTGGGTTTAAAGTTTACTGAAGCTCATTTAGGCAAGACTAATGTTAGGAAACATCTTCTAACAGCAAAGACAAGAAGTACTGGAACAGACAGGGGACAGGACCAGAGGGAATGGCCTCAAGCTCCACCAGGGGAGGTTTAGACTGAACATTAGGAAGAAATTTTTCACAGAAAGGGTCATTGGGCACTGGAACAAGCTCCCCCGGGGAGGTGGTTGAGTCACCTTCCCTGGAGGTGTTTAAGGCACTGGTGGACAAGGCACCGAAGGGCATGGTTTAGCGTTTGATAGGAATGGTTGGACTTGGTGATCCGGTGGGTCTCTTCCAACCTGGTGATTCTATGATTCTATGACTATCCATGGGGGATGTGGACTTTCCCTCCCTGAAGGGCTGCAAGAAAAGCTCCAGCAAACAGATGACATCGGTTTGGATGGTCCCTCAACCTGCCAGAGGAAGGAAGAATCAAAGACTCATAGAATGGTTTGTGTTGCAAGGGACCTTAAAGATCATCCAGTTCCAAATCCTCTGCCATGGGCAGGGACACCTCCCACTAGATCAGGCTCTTCAAGGCCCTATCCCATCTTGCCATGAACATCTCCAGGGACGGGGCAGCTACAACTTCTCTAGACAACCAGTTGTAGTTCCTCACCACCATCATTGTTAAGAATTTCCTCCTTATGTCTAGTCTAAATCTTCCCCTCTCCAATTTATAGACATTCCTCCTTGTCCTATCACTACATGCCTTTGTAAAAAGTCCCTCACCAGTTTTCTTGTAGGACCTTTTTATAGGAAGATTAAGTGATTGATAAGACCGTTCTCTGTTCCCATTTCTAGAAGAATTGCAGTCAGTTTTCAGCACCTTTAAGAAAAAAAAAGAGCCACTTGATAGAAATGTAGAATAGTATAGGTTGAAAGGGACCTCTAGAGGTGCTTAGTTCAACCTTCATCTCAAAGCAAGACCAACATCAATGCTGGACTTTGTGCACATGAGTTATAAAGATTTCCCATGTGGTTTTGCACCACCCATGTGGCCCTAGTCCTGGTGCTTAGACAAATTGTGAAGGTTTTGTTCTCGTTTTCAGCTGGAACTTCCCTCACTGCAACCCCTGACTGCCACCACTTGCCATTTTGCTGAGCATCTCTGGAGACAGTCTAGCTCTGCCTTTTTTCGTCATCTATTATAGGTGGTGGTTAGAAAGCAAAAAGATCCTCTTGAAAGCTGCCAGCCTTCTGCAGGCTGAACAAACCCAGGAATCATAGAAACATAGAATCATAGAATAACCAGGTTGGAAGAGACCCACTGGATCATCGAGTCCAACCACTCCTATCAATAATTAAACCATGCCCCTTAGCACCTCGTCCACCTGTGCCTTAAACACGTCCAGTGAAGGTGACTCAACCACCTCCCTGGAAAGCCTGTTCCAGTGCCCAGTGACCCTTTCTGTGAAAAATTTTTTCCTAATGTTTAGCCTGAACCTCCCCTGGCAGAGCTTGAGGCCATTCCCCCTTGTCCTGTCCCCTGTCACTTGGGAGAAGTGGCCGGCACCCTCCTCTCCACAACTTTCTTTTAGGTAGTAGGACTCTCGGTGTTTCCTTTGTAAGCCACATCCTTCAGCTCACTAATGGATTATTTCTTCTGCACTCCATGTAAAGAGGCCAAGAGTTTTACCCACTTCTCCCAGTTCTCACTGTGACTTGTGCCAAACCCCTAAGGCCAAAGAGAGAACTGGTAAGAGCAAAGCTGGTGATTTCCCTTAGGAAGTGACTTAACACTGCAACACCTTGTCCTCAGGCTTCACTGGGCTGGACTTCAGCTGGGGTGAAGAAGGAGGTATGATACACCACTACATAGAGATGGGAGGTGATAGTCCTTGTTCTTGCGACTTCTGTTGGTACCAGCATCCTAGGCAAAACACCAGCAGCAGCCTGCACGCAGGCACCTTTC
Source organism: Clamator glandarius (assembly GCA_033459285.1). Classification (NCBI taxonomy): domain Eukaryota; kingdom Metazoa; phylum Chordata; class Aves; order Cuculiformes; family Cuculidae; genus Clamator; species Clamator glandarius. The sequence goes on along the minus strand of JAUNZM010001034.1, from coordinate 215,657 downwards.
TCAGAATTCCAGAACTACCACCACTCCACTGTGCTGGAGCAAAGGGTGTCCTGAAATCTAGATACTTCATTGCTGTGTTTACTGTGGCCTCCATCCCTCTCTCTCTCTCTAGTTGCTAAGCGATATCTCTGCTCTCCAAAGTCACTGATACAGACCCTTGGCTGCTGCATTTTGCTATTCAATTTGCAATTTAAATTCTCTGACAGGCAGAAGCAACCAAGCTGTTCACTTAAGATTGCAAGAAGTTATATTGAAATCCAGGAAATCGCCAGTGCCTCAAGCTATTCATAAATTTCACTTTGATAGTAATAGAGACAGAGGTGGGAAGAGGGAAGGAGAGAGAAGAGGGAAGGAAAGAGGTGCTTATGTAGGGGAGGAAAGATGGAGAAGAGATAGTGGGAAGTGATCAGAGAGGAGGTGTTTCACCTTTATTTCTATTGATTATTGCATGCACTGACCTCTGAAACCTGGTGCTTCTGTCTGGGCTAGTTAACTTACTTTCAGTAAACAGCCACTTTTATCTCTCTTTTACTCCTCCTCTTGTGTGTTAAAGCTTCCAGCAGGCAGAGATAGGTCCCCTTTGCATCATTTTTACCCTTTCCTAAAACACTCACCCACTGTTTACTGCCCCAAGGGCTGCAGAGAGGTGTCTCTCCTACAAGAGGGTGTTCTCGCGTCCTAGACAGCCACTGCCTGTGACTCTCCTGGCCATCATGCAGGGTCCTTAACTGCTCTCAAGGATGGGGTCTGTACCTTAATTGTGGCCATACAGACAGGGAGTGGTGTTTTTTTCCTAGTTAGATGTATCCTCCTTGCACATCTGGAATTTTGCCTGTATGAGGAAGAGAGCAGCATCTCTAAATCAGAATGTGTGAATTATTGGGAATAAGCAGCTCTGGAGAGGCTTGGGAAAGGGGACAGGGAACTTCAGCACTGGGGGGAATAGGAAGCTGCACAGGGGCAGGGTTGCTGCTGTGGAAGAAAGTCGGGAGCCTTGGCATTTCAGTCTCATAAACAGGCATTTCCCTGCACTGAAATCCTCTCTGCCGGCTGGGAGCCGTGAGTTTTCAGGCCAGCAGAGGGAACCCTCCACCGCAGTTATCCCAAACCCCTCACCTGCAGGGACTGGGGGTCAGCAGGGCTGGGGTTCCGTTGCAGCTAGTTGCTGGCCTGACTTCTTAAACGGTTTGCAGACATCAATTAGCCTTTGGTAATGCAAGAGAATGACAATGCAGTGGTCAATCCTTGCTTCATCAGCAGGACACCTGACAGACCCCTGCACTGGAGGGAAGTGATGGGTGAGAGATAATATCACTGGACAAGTGATATAACAAGAGGGAACAACCTCAAGTTGCCCCAGGGGAGGTTCAGATTGGATATTAGGAAAAAATTCTTCACTGGGAGGTTCTCAGATGCTTGAAGAGGCTGCCTAGGGAGATGGTTGAGTCCTTATCCCTGCAGGTGTTTAAAAGACAGGTAGATGAAGTGTTTAGGGATATTATTTAGCAGTGGACAGGTACTGTTAGGCTTGATGATCTCAAAAGTCTTTTCCAACCTGGTGATTCTATGAAGTGGAGAGAGGTAGGAAACACCCTCAAGGTCATCAACGTCAGAAGCCAGGCAGCCAAAGCTCTGTCCTTAGCCATGAGCCTTTGGCTGGGATAGTCTAATGCAATGTCTCACACTGGAAGTAAATAGTAAAGACTCGTGTCTGCCTGGAGGGACAGAGGCACACCACAAGTGAAATTCAGAATAACCATAGAATCATAGAATCACCAGGTTGGAGAAGACCCATCAGATCATCAGGTCCAACCATTTCTATCAATCACTAAACCATGCCCCTCAGCACCTCGTCCACCTGTCCCTTAAACACCTCCTGGGAAGGTGACTCAATCCCCTCCCTGGGCAGCCTCTTCCAGTGCCCAATGACACTTTCCATGAAAATTTTTTTCCTAATGTCCAGCCTGAACCTCTCCTGGTAGAGCTTGAGGCCATTCCCTCTCATCCTGTCCCCTGTCACTTGGGAGAAGAGGCCAGCACCCTCCTCTCCACAACCTCCCTTCAGGTAGTTGTAGAGAGCAATGAGGTCTCCTCTCAGCCTCCTCTTCTCCAGGTTGAACAACCCCAGCTCTCTCAGCTGCTCCTCATAAGATTTGTTCTCCAGCCCCCTCACCAGCTTCATTGCTCTTTTCTGGACTCACTCCGCAGCCTCAACATCCCTCTTGTGGCGGGGGGCCTGGAACCATGTCCAATACTTTCTTGTATGGGCATTATCCTTTCCCCCTTTGCTGTGTACGTCTCCAGCTCTGTGCCCTTTGTCTGAGACATGGGACAGAGCCTGACCAAGCAACACCATATAACTACAGGAAGGTCTCACAAGTATCTCATCAAGACTGTTACCTAGACAAAGGTACACCCAGGGAAAGGCGACATGTCTGAAAGAGTTTGGTAAAGCTTGATTTTTCACTTTCAGCCTCAGTGCCCTGTTTTGGGGAAACTTCCCTCACAGTTTCTGCCAAAGTGCCAAAGGGTCTGTCTTCTGATTGTCATCTGTGACAATAAGAGACAATCCTGGAGTTGCAGGCTTCTTTACCTCCACTGGCTGGCATCAGAGAGAGGCTCCTCAGAAGACAATTCTCCTTTTTTTGGCCTGGGACTATGTGATAACAGAATACAGATGGAATTTGATAAGCAGCAAACACAGCTCACTCTCCTGTATCCTTGGTTCCTAAGAGCTCCATGGGGTATCTCTGCAATTTCCCATCTTGAACGCTTTGTCTCAGCAAGTCGCTCCAGTACCCTCAGGGCTGTCTTAAAAATAAGACAAGATTGAACTGAAAACAGCAGGATGGTTTGCAGAATGCCCCTGCGAAGCGATGTCTTCTGTTCCTAACTGCAGCATTGGAAATGTAATAAAGATTCCAAGAGAAAAGAAGTGCTTGGCCAAAGGAAGCTCATTTCTGCTTCCTCTTCTGGTGTTATGACCATCTTGTTTTCAAAAATATGTTCAAAATGAAGATTTCATGTTGCAAGTTGCATGGCAGGATGCTGTACCAAGCTCCTAAGGGTCTTCCCTCAACTCAGAAAGAGAAACTTAGCTTCATTGTACTGATGAATCCCCTACCTGGACCTGCAGCACTCACATTCTTCAAGTAGTTTGAGTTTGTCCTCTGTGCTGCTCATTCTCCATAGACCAGTAATGCTAGATAGCTCCAAGCATTGGATGTGTTCAAGTACCTTGCAGGTAGGCAGCTCTTAACCCTGTCCCTCCAGAGCCCTGCAGTCCTAAGCCATTTAGAAGAACTTGGGCAGCTCTCCCAGCACATGTTCTCCCCGTTCTCTCTATAACCCCATGGGTTCACCAGCCAGATGGTGCCTTGATGAAGACCACCAGGACACTAGGATGAACTCTCTGTCTGCCTTGAAGAAAGAGTAGGAGAGGTTGGTTTTCATGCTTTCTCTTCCAGTGAGGTGTTCGATGGGAAGAATAACAGCTGTCAAGGGAGGCAGGGTTTTCAGCCAGGTCCAACAACCTGGTGCATTTAAAACATTATTTTTGCCCCTTATCCATCCTTGTTGGGCTTTATCACTCTTCAGGCCACTGCCAAGAGCAGTGGATAGAGCACACAGATTACCCCAACACAACAGCCCACACAGATTAATGATTGTCTTCCCAATGCCAAGTACATCACCAATTTCAAATGGAGATTCCATAGAAGGGTTTTGGACAGATTTTGAGAGTTAATGAAGATTGGACAGGATGTCCTTATGAGTCCTAAGTCCTTACGGCTGCATTTGTTTCTGATGAAGCTTGGTGGCCAGGGCTGGTGTCACACACAAGAGAGCTGGTGGATGCCTATCTACCTCTTTGAAGGACAGGGGTTGTTGAGGGGTACAATTAACCCTCTTCCCCACATTTCCCCTCCATTTCTCTCTCCTCCTGCTCTTGTTGTAGAAATTCTGTGTAAATATTCATCCTGGATTCACTTGTTTTTCTCAAGTGTGAAGCAAGCAGTCACTAGCCCTAGATATCCTGTCCCTTCAGCTTAGTCACCAGCCATCTCAACCAGTTTCCCCCTCTTCTGGGCCATCAAAAAGGCTGTTTCAGATGTCCACGTTCAGGGTTGCATCCTCAAGAGGCAGTTCCTACCCTTGCAGCCAATAAAAACTTTGGCAAAAGAAGATTTTTTTTCCAGTGTGGCAGGGTGTCTGGTAGGGTCTGGCTGGGGTGCTTACTCTTCCTTAACCCAATCTCACCTGCAAGATGCAACAAACTGGATTTGTGCCAGCACCTGTGAAAGTGTTTGTGTGGCACCCTCCCTTCACATCCCTGTGCTGAATTGGGGATCAGAGAGCAGACTTGAGCCTCGTCGCACCACCGTTGTCGGACTCGTTCCTCTGTTCCTGCGAAAACAAACAGGCCTCTGAGCCGCAGCAAATCGATTCGCTGCATTGTAACAGAATTACAAGCCTGAAACTCTCCCTCTCTCCTCCTTCTCTCTTCTGTTCCCTGCCTTGAAGAAAGAAGGGCCTTTCTTCCCAGTGAAGCCAGAATTGGACAGAGGAGATGTGCTGTGACCTGTCTCCAAGTGTAGCCTCAGTATCACTGCCTAAACCTAAAGGACAACCTCATTTCTCCCCCTCTGAAAGGTATCTGGTAGGATATTAAACATATATTTATGGGGAAAGGTCAAGAAGAGAGTCAGTGCAAGGACATGGACATGAAAGGAGATGATTATTTGCTCACCTGGAGGTTGTCTTGAGTGGGAGTTGCTAGACCCTGTGCTCTGCCCCTGCAAACCGCATCAATTCCCCCAGACCTCCACGCAGAAGCACCCCTTGAGGAAAAGGAGGTCTAGAGTAGGAAACTAAGTTTTTCTGTCTTGAATTGATGATAGAGACAGGGATCTGCTCCTCCAAAGCTTCACAGAGAAAAAATTATTGTGGTGAGTTGTGGGGCAGTAAGGCAACTAGCATTGTCCTCTAAGGTGGAACAAGTGCTTTTAGAAAGTGAGAGAACTCTTACTTCACAGAATAAAAAGGACTTTTGGATAAGCACTGCTTTCTGTCTTGTGTTATCTACTTCCCATCTGTGAGCTATGAGTACTAATCATGTGGAAAGGCAGAAATAGACTTCACCCCTAGGACAGCTATGGGAGGAACAACTTTCTTGAAGGACTCTAGACCTCCTCTGGTAAAATGTACTGAGAGTCACAACGGGATACTCCTTTCTCTGCTGCTCTGTATCCCTGTTGAAGTCCTCATATGCTTTTTAACTCCTGAAAACTGCCTGTGCAAAGTCCATTTGCTGAGGCTCCAAGAGAAAGGTGTCTTTCTCTCCTGCACATCCGTGTAGCCACAGAGAGGTTTGGAAAGCCACCAGCCTCCTAGCCAGGGAGCACAGGGAATATATAAAAACTGTGGGACCCCCAGTGGAAAAATGGCCTGTGTTCAGAGCAGGCTTGTATTGTGCATGGAACCACTGGGAAAGCATAGAGAAATTGCAAACAGACATTCGGAAATCAGTATATGTCTCCCGGAGAAAAGGCAGGTCGAATACTGAGTGCCAGAGTCGAGGTAGAGGAACTGTGGCTGCAGCCCAGGCTCTGGTCTCAAACTGTCATCAAATTCCCTCTGTAATCAACGGAGTGAAATCAGAGCTGCTTTAGGGTGATTCAAGTCCACTTATCTCAGACACCTCCCTCAGGAGGGCTGAAATGTCTCTATCTCTTTCCATAGTGCAGAGATAGGGGTGAGGCCAACAGCTTAAAAAAGACACTAAACTTGCATGCAGGAAGCATTAGCAGAAATGCATCCAACCCTGGGAAGTATTTTCAGGACTCCTGTAGGCTTCGGAGCAGATTCAGCTGCTTTGTGACTCACTGGTTTGCCAGAAGCTATGAGGTGTAAGTCTGGCTTATTGAGTGCAACCAAGATCCCCACTTTGCACCCCATAAAACTTCAGGGTTTGTTGTTACAATTCACCAGAAAGAAGACTTCACTGCAGCTGGGATGAGCTCAGGAACTCTCAGCATCTACCATATCAGCCTGCTGAGGAAGAAACGGTTTTCCCTCTCTCTCCACTGTCCAGCCTCACCCTTTCTTGCACATCGACTCAGGTCCACATCCAGAAACCCCAATGTTGTTTTCCTAGCACACAACTTCCAATTCCCCAGTCCTGCTTCCTAGATAAAATGAGGTTTCATCTTAAAGTGGTAAAACAAAGCTGTCCAAAGTAAATGAGTAGCATTCTGGTTCCGCTCTCCTCGCCCAAGGGGACAACAAGCTTAAAACTCAGCTCCTGCAGGTATGTGATAAATGGGATCCACCCAAAATAAATAAATAAACTCAAAGCCACACCAAAGGGCAGCAAAGTCCCCAGGTTATTCCTCTGTTACTCAGTCATCTCAAGGAGAGAGCAGCTCTCTGCCGGCAGCTGGCTGAATCATCAGCTACCTAATGCTGCTTGGAATGAATACAGATGCTTTGGAATTGCCTTCTGTAAGCACCACAATGAAGACAGCTAAAGCAGCTTTGCTGTCTCCAGAATGGTGGCTGACAAATTCAGTCGACAAAGTGACTCTGAAAGCACTCCTGGCAAAGTATGAAAGGGGAATTAGAGGCACCGCAAGCCCCGCTGCCCATTGCCTTCACATCTTTGCTAAAGAAAAAGACTAGCAGTGACCTGGCCAACCCGTCTGCTTTGTTCATTTAACACCTACTAATTCATCACAGCCACTTGTTCTTTTGGTGATTTATTTCATTGCTTTCATTATTCCTAGAGCGTGTGAGCATGCCTGTGTAGGGGCAACAGCCCTCTCCATCATATCTAATGGCAAGAGTCTGTCACTAGAGGTCTAAAGGGATGAAAATAGTGGCAAAGATATGTTGGGATGGATTGACAGCCAGGAGCATTCATCTCAGCTATGAAGAAGAGACAGTGAGCCTAGTTTGCAGGACTAACATTTTGAGATGGGTTTCACACAGGACTCTAGCATCAGTAGCCCAGTTTTCTTCAACAGAGTCTGAGCATCTTCAAGGGTTCCTGTGCCATGTGGAGCTCTGCTCTCAAGGCTGTGAAGTGCCAGTGTAGCTACTGGCATGTATGTGTTTTACAGACCATCTTCTTTCTTTGCTCTGTCCTGTCGGAAACAGGATCTGGCTGATGTTCAGTCTGCAGTGTCTGTGGTTTGAGTGATGGATGGCCCTAGCCTGAGCTGCAAAATAATGACTACAACACCTATTCCCAGTTCATGGTCTCCTTATGCTTATGCTTAGCAGTTTTCCAACCCAGGTGAATCTCTGTGCAGTGAATATTGGTAACCTTCAAGGAAAACATTCATGCTCAACTTCTTCCCTTCTCTTCCCAGATTTTACTCTCTTTCATATCCTCTGTTGTACACACTCTCTTTTCATCACACTGCCTGGTCCTCTGGCTCCTCAGAGAGTCTGATAGGTGAGGACAGTCTCTGTTGAGGGACCATGACTCCTCTCACCAGCCTTGCTTTGCTATCCTCTAGCTAACAGGGCTGGCAGGGCTCATGCATGAGGCTGAAGAACATCTTTCCCTGGGTGGACTACCCTGGATATCAAACTCAGAGCTGCTGTGACAATGTCATCAATATTCAATTACCAGTTAAATCAAACATGGTGGGGGCTGTCCCCATATCTTAGACCAGCTGTCATGGAGCAGCAGCTAGCAATGTTTTTTGCTAGTAAATTCCCTTGGACTCCCAATCAGGCTGGCTGCAAACACACTGCCAGAAGAAATGGCCAGGGCTAAAACATTGTTCTTGAATCATAGAATCATAGAATCACCAGGTTGGAAAAGACCCACTGGATCTTCGAGTCCAACCATTCCTATCAAATACTAAACCATGCCCCTCAGCATCTAGTCCACCCATCCCTTAAACACCTCCAGGGAATTGCTGGAACAATGTCCAAGCATCACCCAGGTGAGCAGCTTCAGCTGCAGCCGAAAACTGTTTGAGTAAGGCCATGAGGTGTAAGGAAGCCTTCAGCTCCTGAACTGCTGCAGAACTACTTGGACTGATGGTTTGTGGCAATGTGACAATACCAGAGATGTCCTGGCTGAGATTTGTTACAAGCCTGCACCGGGCCATCTATGTCCCCAGCATGAGAACAAGTAGGACATGGGCTCTCTAGCACAATGCTTTAGATGGGAGGGAGCTCAAGACTTTAATACGTAGCAGGGAGGTTTTTGGGTACTTGTCCTCAGCTGTGGGAGAGGAGGAGAACGAATGCAGAGGGGAAGCAGCAGGCAGGGGGGAGAGTGTCTCTCCCCAGAAAGGCTGGGAAAGAAGGCTTAAACATTAGGTTGCCTGGCAATGGGTTTCTAGGCATTAGAAATTGCTCTGTTTGAGTAGGGTGCTGGCTCAGAACAAAGTCCCTCTCTGGTCCTTTAAAGATGGGGAGGAGATGCAAGTTGGAGTTGTATCACATGAACACAAGACTGCCTCTCCTCTCACTCCGCACCAAGTTTTGTTCAGGATGCTTTGGCATGCACCAAGCTCAGCAAAACACTTGGACCCTCTCTGGGAAGCCAGGGAGAGCCAGGAAGATAGGATCTGGTGAAGTGGCAGTCATGGTAAGGAAGAAAAATAATCCTGATGCCTATGTTGCATTGGCAAGCACCACAGATTTCAGTGTCATCAGGGCTTGGAGGTACCTAGACTCTGAGGCCAGTGACTTTTGTTGCTTGTCAGTGAGGTGAGGCAGCATTGCCTGGAATGGCCTCTGGGGAAGCTGGAATGAGGAAATTACAAGGACTATGAATTATTAAAATGGTGGGATTGCACCTGGATGGCCCACATTGGTCTTGCCTCTCTATATATGTGTACTCAGGAAAAAAAGACCACTGTCCTGCCCTTCCTCCCCAAAGCCTTTACTCAACAGTACTGGAGTTAGTAATTTTCTCAGGTGTTCAGGAAACATATGAGCTGAGCTCATCTGCTCCATACTCCCTGCCTCAGACAGCGGGATTTGTTCTCCACGGCTCTCATTTACTCCAGCTGCCAGAATGACCTCTCCCTTCCAAGCCCAATTGCACCATATGATTTTGCATTCATTTAGAGCTAATTGCCAGGCAACGAATCCAGTTTTGCGCACTCCATTTCAATCTCCTCACACTTCTAGCTGAACAATCATTTACATCCCGCTCTGGATCCTCTTTCAAAACCTTTACTGTCACCCCTGCTGCTGCCTTTGTAAGCACACAGGATGCTGCAAGGGAAACGCTGGTCCTTTTAAAGGAGTAATACCAAGGCACAGCCATAGATTTGCATACAGGAGGGGAGAAAGCACATTCCCACTGCTTCCAAACCTTTTTATTTTTGGATACAGAAGGAAATTTTGAGTTATTAGGACAGAGTATTAGGGACCAGCTTGGCACTCAGTGCAAATCCCTGGCTCTGTCACTGATTTCCCATACGTCTGTGAACACATCCTCCCCTAGCTTTGCTAGCTGCAAAAAGGCTAGCAGCAACCACTGCTTCGTGGGGCTGTGTGGCTTGTTAAACACTGCAGAAGCACTCCGATACTCCAAAGTTTAGAGATATTCCCTTAGGCAGATCATCTTACTAGAGTAATTACCAGAAATATGTTGAAAACCAACTGAATAAGCACTTCTTCACTAAGACTTATCAGAACAGAGGAAGAAGCATCTACTTACCCAATGTATTTCATAATCCTGTACAATTTGGGGAAGGTCTATTAATGGGGCAGGCAGGGAAGGAATAAATCCTTCTGTCCATTGGAAAACATCTGAATTTGAGTTTGTTGGCTTTTTAAGTCCCTGCCTCCCTGTTGTTTTAAATGACAGAAACTACCCTGGAGAAGCCTGTGCTGTGCAAGAAGGAGCAGCAGGATGCTGGGAAGCCAAGGTGGCGAATCATGGCTTTCAAATAGCACTAATGGGAGTGCAGGGGAGAGCTTGTTTGCGTTCAGGTAGAATGAATTAACTCTGTGGGGTGTTCAGCAGCAGCTGCCTCAGGGAAAGGGACAGGGTTGCAAAGTGCCTGATGACTTTGGCAAGGACAGTTTGGCTGGGGAAGAGATGTGGATGTACCTCTGCCCCTGGACATTCTTTGAGCTCAGTGCAGAGCCCTGTTTGTCATCCCAAGGAGCTGCCGTACCAGCCTCCTGCTTGCTTCCAGCACTGTGGGCCTCAAGGGGCATGAGGTAATGAATGCATCTTCTGCAGACTATACAGAAGCTAATTTCCAGAGGTGGCAAGCGTCTGTCAACCTCATAGAAAGGTTTCAGCCCGTTTGGAAAATGGTGAGATAATCCCCACAGCATCCCACTGCAAGGAGAAAGAAAGGCAGGATTAGACCTTTATCTGTGCTAATGCAGAAGGATGTGGCGTCCGAAGAGCTTTCACCCATCAGCTAGCCCCTAGCTATATTACGAGATCCAACAAGCCCCATCATCCAGCCTGAGTTTAACTCCAGTGAAGGGTGGGGGTATTAAAAGCCCTCTGCGTGACAGACCCTTGTGCAGGTTTTCCACATGTATGGAAGGATGAGATTAGGCTGCAAAGGAGGTACAGACTGTGTGTAGCAAACAACAAGTCCAGAGGTGGAAAGGAAGAAATGGGAGAGTGGAACAGGAGGTCCCACCATGTCTGCCCAGCCACAGACCATGAGGGCTGATGCTACCTGTACTACCCCCTTGCTAATATCCCACATAACATGGGTGTCTGCAGTAGCACTAGACACCTATTTGTCAGAAGTTGGATGGAGCCTGAAACACCTTGCATGAGGTTGCCCTGCAACATGGAATGTCAAAGAGCATACATCTCCTGAACCCACGTCAGTGTTTCCATCAACGGTTGCACAGTTAAATGAACAGGCAAATTTAGGGACACAAAACCCCATCCACAGCTGTTAAGTATAAACGCTCTTTCTCAAGAAGTCCATGAGTTGTAGCTCACTGGGGGCTGAAAGAGCGTTTTGAAAAGAATCACTCCACACTTACACTTTCTTTATATAGTCTCTTGACACCTACTGCTGATCATTTTTGGCAACAAGACACTGAGCTGCAGCAGTCTTCTGTCTGACCTGGTGTGGCTATCCTTATTCTTTAACTCCTATCATCTCTGTAATTATCCTTCATTACTTCAAACAATGGTTCTTTTGACTATTTCCTTCTACCCACATCTTCTATTCGCATAGCAAAGTATGGGATCTGTAAGCTTCTGTGCCTTCCTGTGGATTGTACCAGTCTCTAACAGCAAAAGGAGAGTTTTTGAATGAATATGTATTTGTGAGGCTTGTGTGCAGCATTGTGTGCCAGGCTAAGGTACCAAGAACTGGAAGACAGTCCAGGGTATAAACATTGTGGAGATGATCAACATCAGCAGGGATGGGTGTGGAGGAAAACAACTCAGGGCCCAATTGGTGAGTTGTAAAAGGAGGTGATTTCCTCTGCTCCTTCAGAATAAGACAAGGGACATGCACCGGTGAGAGCAGCTGGAAGGGCTGGGTTGCGTGTGCCAGGGAGCAGGGATGCTCATACTTCATCATGCACCATTAGGGTTTACAGGCCTACGAGCATCCCATTGTTTTCCAGTATAAGCTCATGCATGTTATGGTCATACTGGGTTACAGAGGAAGGTTTTTTGTTATTTAGGACAGCTCAGAAACAAAAGAGGATTATGAATAGTTCATAGACACAGAGCTAAGCTGCACAGCTCACCTCAGCCTGAGGGACTATGCTTTTCTACTTTGAGCAAAGGACATCTCCAAGAAAGGAAAGAAAATATTTTTGCAGGTTGGGGAAAGTTTTGTATTTTAAAGACCAGCTGCAGCTTTTATTTGATCCTCTGTGGGGGATGTTCATTCAGGCATTGTTTGTCTTTACTTTTCTTCCCCTCTGAACTATGTGAGACCACAAAATTGAACTATATATTTGAAATCAGGAAAGAGAGGTGAAGGTGAATTCGTGATACTCTGTCCATGAAGTATATGTGCAATGTCTGGGGTTTTGAAACTTCATTCCATCCATGGAAGAACTTTTCCAGTACACAAAACAGGGCTGCAAATGCACTTGCATTCAGATGCAGTCCTGGCCACCAAAGCTGCCCCAACTTCACGTTTCATCTAAGTATTGGATGAAACAAAACTGGAACAAGATGACCCATTCTGGTGTCACATTAACATCCAGCTATAGACATGTTGCTTCTCAAGGGGTAGCACTTAACAAGTCTCCATGAAGGTTTAGGCTAGATGTGAGCACATGTCCTTGTCTCAGTCCAGCTGTGCCAGAGTAGGCATCACCCCTAGATTCTCCTCTTTTCCTAACCTCCTTCCTAGATTAGCTCCAACAATTCAACAGGCTGCCCAGGGAGGTGGTTGAGTCACCTTCCCTGGAGGTGTATAAGGGACAGGTCTACAAGGTGCTGAGGGACATGGTTTAGTGTTTGATAGGAATGGTTGGACTCGATGATCTGGCGGATCTCTTCCAACCTGGTGATTCTATGATTCTGTGATTCTAATTTAAGTACTACAACCATGTTGGCCAAGCTAGTTTGGACTGACGTGGCCTGAGCAGTGCTCACCCAACACTTCAAGGTGAACATCAAGTTTGCTGGGGTATGTCCAAGCTCACAGATTGTTGGGTCAACTCTGATCTACTATGAAGTGTGGTTTAGCAACGTGAGCTCACGATGTTCTTGTTTCTACATCCTCCTACTTTTATCCCTTCCTATCTTGCAGTTATACTGGCACAACCAGTAGTGTCCACAGGGTCGATAAGTGCAAGGAGGGGTCTGGTTTTGGAAGGAGACACTCAAAAAGTCTGTAGAAAAAGGGAGATTTTTTAGAGGTGAGTCAGCTGTCTGCTTCATAGCATAGCCTGTGCAACCTTGAGTCAGTCCTCCTAAAAGGATAGGGTCAGACAGAGACAACTAGCAAGTGAAAAGGATACCTAAGGCTGCTTCCATCTCCGAAGACAACACATGATCAACCCATAGCCTAAAGGAATAAGCAGGGGAAGGTGGCAATACCCTAAATCAATATTATCCTTCAACACTTTGTGTCATAAATGACATGCCACTCTTCCCTGGTTCGTCCCTCCCATGCCAGGTCAAACACCTTGGCAAACCACACGGGTGGGCACTGAGCACTGGGCTGGCAGGTGCTACAGCTCCTTATTACTGAGACCAGTGATGGGAAGTGATGTGCGAACGATGACTTGCAAATGATTACTTGATTTTCACGGCCTTGAGGCCTCGAGAGGGTGTTAATCTGCACCTGGGAAATGTCAGATTCAGTCAGTGAAGCCCTAATGGATTGTTTGCATTTCAGCAGTGGGGGGAGTGGGAAATGTGTAGCTTGCATAGGCTTGGGTGAGTCAGAAAAGAAACGGCTATTCCCCTGTGCCATCTGGGACAAGCAGTATGCAGTTGCTACGGAGAGGACGGAGGGTAGTATTCAGACACTTGCTATTTGGGATGCTCTGCCTTGTCTCTCCAGGGAGCCAGACTCTTGTAGCAACTGGCAACAGGATGTCTAAAATGCCTTCTCCTTGCTCAAGCTTAGATGTCATTGCAGCTGCAAAGTTATTAGCCTATCCTACCCCCTCCTGATCAGGCAATCTCTTATGCCTCAGTCTCCTTATGAATCTTTCTGCACAACTGACAATTTAATCACAATCCACATACAGATATAGGTAAGTATATATGCACGCATATATATGTATACAGAAACTAGTAAATACCCTCAAAAAAGGGGGTTTGGAAGAAATTCAAAATTATTTGTAAATTCACATTTAATTTAATGAGTAATTTAGGCTAGAAAAGAAAACACAAAAGGGAAGTGTCAGAGAAAAACTTGTGCTTGGATAATTTCAAAAGAATGTTTCAGTTGTTCTGAAGTATGACTTCCATTAAAAAAAAGACCCAAATTTCTAAGAGGACAAGTATTAAAATTGAAAACATGAAAATGGAAGAACACCATTTGTTCCATGTTGACCGAAACACCTTGCTTTTAATATTTAAAATGCAAACAAAACTGCTTAGTTTCAGGTCAGTGAGCCACGAACATGACTTTTCTATATTTTCTATGTTTATTTGCCTTTTAAAATAATTTCTTTGGGTCAGAAGTAACCACCTTGCCTTCTCATCTTTGGGTTTTTTTCCAGCTTTGATGTAAAGTAAATCCATTTCTTGTGCACCTCCAGAGCCATTAACAGACATAGTTTATTTTTTCAATTTTTTTCTTATCATTTCCTGCCTCTTAACTTACACTTTAGGTCTGTCTACACTGGCAAGTAGCTTTGGCTGTAAGCCCCTTCTCTGTTCAGTTTGAGGCACCACTGGCATCACCCAGCCACTGGTTCTGGGGACCAGGAAGGAGGGAGCAGGTGATGGGGAGGAGAGGAGGAATATGTCTTTGGAGAGACCTAAGAGTAGGGAGGAAGAAACCCAGGCATGACCTTCACGCTCCTTCTTGTAAGACATCAAGGTGATGACAACTCACAATGTCACTGCTTTACTGCTACCTTTAACTGTAGAGCCCAGAAGGACACTGGCAGTGTGTATCTCACACCAAAAAAAAAAAAATAAAATTTTGAATTACCATTTTAGGATAGAGAGCAAATATAGAGGTGTCCTCCAGGTAGTTTTATTCCAGACTAGCACAGCAGCACGTGTCTCAGTTTAGGCTATGGGATCAGTTTTGAAGCCTGCATGTGAAAATGTTTTGGAGATAGGCATGAATTAAGCCTTGAGTGCCACGCTGAGATATAAAACATGTTTCCTCATTAGCAAGAAGGGCTTAGGGCCATCACAGCTGTCTAATGACACCACACTGATGATAGAGTATTCTTCTCAGCTACGGTGGAATGAGCCCAGTGAAATGAGCCCTAGAGCGCTCTGCTAACACCATATCTATATAGATGGGATCTGGTATTGTCGGCATGGTTTGGCTCTCCCACTTAACACTGAGGCAATGGTCCCAGACACATAACTGGATCCTGGGAAGGCTGGTGTTATGTTATCTTCAGGGTTTGGAGCAGTCAAAGGTCAAGCTGTTTACTGAATGTCTGCAGAGGGCAATGTTTAGGCCAATCTGGAACCTGTGTGCCGAGTGGACTTTAATTTGGAAGGATTTGACTGAATTTAGAGTCGTTTTGGTTGAGGTCGTGTCTGGCTCCCATTGAAAAATGTTCCCCAACACAGAAGTCCTTTATTTTACGTGTCTCCTCCTGATCTACTCAGGTGACTCATTCTGAGCCCTGGGATGTAATTGCACATGCAATTCCACAAGTGAAAAGTCACATCTCCTGAAAGAAGTCACTTCCTCTTAGCATCATCCCAGCATCTTGGCTTTGAGCTTTCGAACCTCTCAAATTTTACGTATGAGTTTGAATAAGCAAAGAGGAGTTCCTTTTGGAAGTGGAGAACATCAGCCTGTGCTGACATCAAACACTTCCCCTTCAGTCTGTGGTAAACCCAGCTTCCCTCTGCAATCTCTTTGCTGATGTAAACTAGCCATTCTTAGCAAAGATGTCATTTACTGGTGCTTGAAGGCTTAAGAGCTTATAGAGCGGCTTGAATAAGGGAATTTGAAAGGAGAACTTTTTTGTTAATGAGAATGTTTTTAGCAATTATGATGTTTTTAGTTATGTGACTTTTTTTTTATCATAGTACTATTGTTTAAAGGACTTACGAAGCAGTCAGCAAAGCAAGTTCAGCAGAGCAAGAATATCTGTCAAATTCCTTGCTTAAAGAAATGTCCACGGCAAATCCTTTCTGATGCTTTGCTGTTTCAAACTCTTGGTGAGGAAAACAATGTCAGAAAGGTCACTCCAAAAGTTATCCTTTTCTGTGCTCCAGCCAGCCCCATTTCTCTCCCTGATGACTTTGTCCAGACCCTACAGAGGGCAATGGTGGGTGCACCCTCTCACAAAAGGATCCCTTGAGTTAGAGTTGTTACTCCAGGTCAGACACACTGTGCAATGCATCTGACACAGCCCTGAAGGTAAAAAGTGAAAAATAATTTCCTTGCAAAACCCTCCTCTACTCTGTATGTTGTTCTTTGTGTCTCGCTAGACAGCAAAAAAAATGTAGGCATTGCTTTGCCTTTTTCTTGTACAGTGCCAGTGGCTCTTCTCTGAACTGAAGTCCCTTAGGACTGCTGAGAATTTGTCTTCCCTTCTATTGAATTCATCTGACTTCTTATTTCAGAGCTTCTCTTATTATTTGCTGAAGATTTCTGGAGAGTTGGAACTGGTTTTGACAGCAGCTGTCAATGGTTCTCATTTAATTGCAGGGGAGGAAGAGAGGGGAGGTCCTGGGAGAGTGTGGGGTGCACAGGCTTACCAAAAGCTGTATGACAGGAAAGAAGAAGAGAAACAGGACGTACTGAACATGGCATAAAGTTGGGTGATAGGTATCCTGGTACAGTGTGCCTAAACATTGTAAAGAAGCAGGCTGTTAAACTGTCAGCAGGAATTTCTGTGATCCAGGATGATATGAAACATTCCCTTGCAGCCTTGGATTTGAGAGAAAGAAGTCTGTGAAATACTAAGCTGATCCTTCAAAATCAGAGATTTTCCTTCCATTGTGTTACTTAAAGTCACTCTGATTATCTTCAGAGAGTGGTATTGCCAAGTGGCCACCTTCCCTGGACTTGAGACTCCATCAAAAAGAAGAAATCTGAGTTCCCTTCACCCCAGACCATGGTCCAGTCCCTGCCTGAATCCTGGCTCAGAGTTATATTCCCTGCTATATCCTAGAGGGACCTGGCTTGGGGAATAGTGTCTCCAAGGAGGCTTCACACTCCTCATCCTGCCACAAAGCAGGATCCCTTCTGTTGACTTCTATGCTCTCACTTCTTCCTCAGCAGGATGCAGATTGCGTACCTGCCACTTCCTCCAGCCTTCCCATATCCCTGTGTGGTCACCCCAAATACTATCCCAGAGACTCACCGCTGCTCTTGGGAGACTTTAGCCAGATGTCTCCTGGAGTGCTCATCTTGACTTAGAGCCCCTGAGAGTCCTGGGAGTGTCCTAGGAGCTCCTGCGTGGGCACGATTTGATTGTACTGACACCCCTGCCACTCCATCTGGTTTCTCTGACACATAAACACCTCCCTAAGGGGGGATAAAACCATCCCATTTTGCTTTCCCGCATCCCTGTTGGAGGAAAAATACTTCTACTACTGTGAGGCTGGGGGAAAAATCCCTTGCCCGGGAAATACCGACAGCCCAGAGAGCCTCACCCGTTACAGCTAAAGCAGATTAACACCCGGCTGGTTGCGCACCAGGACACCTCCAGACTCTGTTCCTGTAAATCCTTCAAAAACATGAAGCCCAGCTGAAAAACTGATTTTATTTTTCTGATGTGATGTTGCCCATGCCCCTCTGCTGTACCACGTGCACAGTTCCCAGTACGTATCAGCTGAGATGACCCATGAGGTATCTCTACAAAAAGCAGGAGCATTGGCTGCCCTGCCTGTTTAGCCCAGAATCTCTTCTGGCCTCACATCTCAGTGCCTACGTAGCACCTAGTCCAGGCAGCACAGCTCCTCATTTGGCAGGGAATGCTGTCATTCTGCTATTAACTAATAATAATATAGGCCTGAGCTTAGCACCTGAGCATAGTATTCACTGCAAAGCCAGCCATGTAGCCAAGAATGAAGATTAAAAGAGAGGAAGAAACCTGGCAGAGAATTACTTATTTTAGTACATTTCAAACTCAATAATTATTTCTTTAAAAATAGAACTTGCTGAAGCAACTTCTAGCTTTTCATTCTTTTATTTTCCTTTTCTTTTAATCAGTGCATAATGAAGTAATTAGTAATTTGTGTCACTTCTGTATTTTTTTCCTTAGCATAATCACAAGGAGTGACACATTTCTACAGCACATTTAAAAAAAAAAAGTATAATAAAGAGAGGCAAAAATCAGAGCTGATGCTTGAATCCTGTTAAAGTAAGTAACATGCATTATGCTTCCTCAAAATGATGATTGCATCACTGCTGATAACATTAATTAGACAACCCTTGGATGGTGAAGCAGGGAAAATACCCTGCGACAGAATCTGATCTCAACTGGACCCAAGGAAAATAAGTGCATTCCCCAGGGTAAGGCGAGAAAATAAAGCTCCAGACTGATAATGGTTTCTTATCTGTATTTTGGATGTGCGAGACAAAAAAGTCCCAGTGGTGTGAGCTGTTGCTGTTTGCAAGCAAAGGGAGGAAGGAGGAGAGAAAGTGAGAAATGTTGGGAGTAAGTGATGGGGAATGTGAACTCCTCTGCAGAAGACCAGAGAGGTGAGCTTCCATCAGCTGCCTCCTCATCTCAACCATCCTTGAAGAACTGCAGACTTCTCTCAGCCTAGTGCTTCACTTGGCAAGATCCATTTGTGTGGTAGGAAGGATGATCTCCTATCCACCTTCATTCAGCCCATGGCTTAGAAAGACTCTGATGAGGTCCTACATGGATTTTGCAGAAGTTCAGTAAGACCTTCAGTCTCCTACACATTCACCGTGAGAGTGGTGAGGCACCGGGCCAGGTTTCCCAGGGAACCTGTGGATATCCCATCCCTGGAGGTGTTCAAGGCCAGGTTGGATGGGGCCTTGGGTAACTTGATCTAGTGGGAGGTGTCTCTGCCCATATCAAGGGGCTTGGAGCTGGATGATCTTTGAGATGAGATAACTTCCAACTCAAACTATTCTAAGATTTTGCTGTCCTCTTAATTCAGTATGTATCAGCAGATGGGCAAAAGGCAGGAGGATTTTCTTGTATGTAACTTTCTGGACACTCCAGGCTCCTTGCTGATTCAGGAGCTGCTAATTGCTCATCTCTTCTGTTGGGCATCTCTTTCCTGGTGGCCTGAAAAGCCTCAAAGGCAGCTGGAACGAAACCCAAAACTGAACCCTGACTAAGTGCTGACCCAGGTTAAGGTCTGTCAGCCCAGGGTTTGTATTATCCTGTCCTCTCTACAAATGAAGATTTGCAAAGTACTCCCAAATACACAATCCATCCGTGGTCTGAGGTGGCTATAAGTCCCATTGCTCATTTCTCCTAACAAAACACCAGGTCGCAGGCTGGTGTGGGACCTTTTTCCACAGAGTGGGACAAGGGACCCCAAATCAGCTAGGCTAGACTGGCTTTGTAACACAGCAGTAAAGCAGGATTCAGTCCTGGCTTCTTTTCCAAACTGTGCTTCTGGTTTTGTCCAATGACTCACTCATGCAAAATGCATAAGCAGTGGCTGGAGCAGAGGTGAGCCCTCTGGATTTACTCCTTGCCCCCAGAAAGATGTGAGAGACACTCCTGAGCACTTAGGAACCAGAACAATGCTGACACTCCTCTCTGCCTCTGACCTTGACTTGTCTGTAGACCAAGGCTGGAACTCTTCAACTTGACAGATGGAACCAGCAAGCAATGGCTGAATACATTCCGTACCTTCCTCCCTTAAGACGAGTTTCATTACATGCACCTTAAGTTGTGTTCTCCACAGCTTTTGGACTAATTTTGTCTTATTTAGACTTCCTTAAGCCCCTTTATGGCTGCTGAGGAGGTAAAACCACATGGCTCACTGAGCAATGCTTATCCTCCCAGTTTCTCTCCATAACGGTCACTGTCCTCCCTTCCCTCTCAGTTTGGCATGAATTTAGAAGATGGGGCAATAATACCAATAAGCGAACAAACACTGAAAGACATTTTTTCCTGAGAGTCTTGCCTGTCTGTTGTTTCAGATAAAAGTCGAATCTTGAGAAGACACAAGATTTAGACTGTAGTTATTCTAAGACATCAATTAATCCACCAGCCCAGCCACTGTCTCTCTTGCCCTCACTATCTTCTTGTTGCCTGTTCACTTAGACTCTAAAGTCCTTGGGCTCATGACAGATTGCTTCTTCAATATTTGTGCCATATCTATTTCAAATTTCTCCACAGTTTACATCCATACAAATTAGTTAAAAACAAACACAAACACAAACCCCCGTTCTTTGGACTTCTGGCTAAGATGCTGCTTGAGATGGCTGCAAATCAACTGCCTGTTGGGAATATCCATGGCCAACACTTATCCTCTAATCATGCTTGGGAACTGCATGGGAGCATGCAAGTTGGCATGGATAAAACCTATTTCAGTAGTCATGCTAATATCAGAACTCTGCAAGCACCTCTTTCCAATGCCTTGGAACATTCCTGAACTGGTGATTTTCCATATGAAGGTAGCTGCAGAGTAACTTTTAGCAGTCAGGTTGTGTTGAGTGGGTATAGGTTCAGGTCTAGATCTAACTACAGTTTTCCTGGCTGGGGTTAATCCAGTTTTATTTGTCTATTTCAGAGGTAGGCACCTGTAGCTCTTTTCTTGGTAAAGGAAGAGATAGGTATTGCCAA
Organism: Clamator glandarius; assembly: GCA_033459285.1. Taxonomy (NCBI): domain Eukaryota; kingdom Metazoa; phylum Chordata; class Aves; order Cuculiformes; family Cuculidae; genus Clamator; species Clamator glandarius. The sequence goes on along the minus strand of JAUNZM010001034.1, from coordinate 195,284 downwards.
GATCTGATTTATCAGAACTCTTCTGAAAGAAGCTCCAACTAGAATTGATTTGGGGTTTTTTCACAGAATCATAGAATCAGCAAGTTGGAAAAAACCTCCTGGATTATTGAGTCCAATCATTCCAATCTGCCACTAAACCATGTCCCTGAGCACATTGTCTAATCATCTTTTAAAGACCCTCAGGGATAGTGACTCAACCACCTCCCTGGGCAGACTGTTCCAGTACTTGGTGAGCCTTTCTGTAAAAACTTTCTTTCTGCTGTCTAGTTTGAACCTCCCCTGGTACAGCTTGATTCCTTCTTGTCCCATCCCCTGTCACTTGGGAGAAGAGCCCAGCTCTCTCCTCTCTACAACCTCCTTTCAGGTAGTTGGAGAGAGCAATGAGGTCTCCCCTCAGCCTCCTTTTCTCCAGGCTAAACACCCCGAGCTCTCTCAGCCTCTCCTCATAAGGCCTGTTCTCCAGACCCTTCACCAGCTTCATTGCTCTTCTCTGGACACTCTCCTGAGCCTCAATATCAACCCCCCTGTAGCAAGGGACCTAGAACTGAACACAGTATATGAGGAGCGGTCTCACCAGTGCCGAGTACAGAGGGAGAATAACCTCCCTGGACCTGTTGGTCACACCATTTCTGATCCAGCCAAGATGCCATTGGCCTTCTTGGCCACCTGGGCTACTGCTGGCTTATGTTCAGTCGCTGTCAATAAACACCCCCAGGTCCTTTGCCTCTTCCAGCCACTCTTCCCCTAGTCTGTAGCTGCATCGGGTTGTTGTGGTCTAAGTGCAGGACGTGGCTTGTGGCCGTGTTAAACCTCATGCCATTGGACTTTGCCCAGTGGTCCAGCCTGTTCAGATCCCTTCGGAGCCTCCTGACCCTCCAGCAGATCGACACGTCCACCCAGCTTAGTGTCATCTGCAAACTTGTTAAGGGTGCGCTCAATACCTTCATCGAGGTCATTGATAAAGATATTGAACAGGACTGGAGCCAGAACTGAGCCCTGAGGAACACTGCTTGTGAGTGGCCTCCAGCTGTAGTTAACTCCACTTACCACAACTCTTTGGGCCTAGCCATCCAACCAGTTTTCCACCCAGGAGAGTGTGCACCTGGTAGAAGGGAGGTGGACTCAGGAACTGCATTCACAAATACACAGACCTGGGACCAGGGACAAACAGTCAGAAAAGTTCTTCACTGGATGTCAGCCATTGAGGAAGATACATTGACCGTCATGATCTCTCTTGTTTATACTGAATATGACATATATGGGATAGAACGGCCACAAGCTCCACCAGGGGAGATTTAGGCTGGACATTAGGAAAAAACTTTTCACAGAAAGGGCCATTGGTCCCTGTCAGAGGCTGCCCAGGGAGGGGTTGAGTCACCTTCCCTGGAGGTGTTCAAGGGACAGGTGCTGAGGGGCACGGTTTAGTGATTGATAGGAATGGTTGGACTTGACAATCCTGTAGGTCTCTTCCAACCTGGTGATTCTATGATTCTATGAATAAACTGTTAGTCAGTTTGGGGTCACTTTTCCTGTCCACCACTCCCAGCAGCTGTGACCTTCTTTTACTTATGGCATCCTTCAGCTTGAAGAAGGTCTTGGTTACTCTAAGAATAAGGAATGGCCTTTCTGCATCCTGTACCCCATGCTATTGCTTCTAGAGAGAGACACTTTCTGGAAAACCTGCAGTTAACTTCCATAAAATTAAGTTACATAGACAAGACTTAGCTGACATTAGAAAACTGATTCTACTTTAGCTCAAACCAGAACAATAGTATAGAGTGCACAGCATAGTAGTAGATGCAGGCATAGTTTTCAATGAAGCTAGTGAATATTCCTTGTCTTTGGATTTCCTGGACAAGCCCCTATGTCTTAGTTTCACAGTAGAAAAATGATGTATTTATCTTTTTCCACCTCCTCAAAACAGCAAAAGGTATGGCACAGGCAGAAATGGACTAGATGTCTTGACCTTGCAAGCCAAACCCATTTTCACACCCAGTGACCTTCATACATAGACATAGGGATCTAGTCTTACTTCCGAGCATTATTCAGAGAAAGTGTCTGAGGTGCTAAGGGGCATGGTTTAGTGTTTGATAGGAATGGATGGACTCGATGATCTGGTGGGTCTCTTCCAACCTGGTTATTCAGTAATTCTATGATTCTATGTCCTCCTCCCCTCTATGCACTTTACATGTGAGTACACCCTCACTCCTGTAGATGTGATGGGTAGGATGTTGGGTGGCTGCATTTTTCAAAAAGACTTAAGCTTCCTTTCCCTGGTGGATCTATCTGGTGAGTCTAGGAGAGCTGTTGACTACTTTTCATCACCAGCACATCCTAGTGAGTCCATCTCCCTCTAACCACACATGGGGCACTAAATTTGGATGTATGCAGCAACCACATCATTGACCCTACATGTTGTGGAGAACAAAAGAAGAATCTTCCCAATCTCCCTGCTGCCAGTGTCAAGCACATTAATATTTCACATCAGTGGCTGGTTTTGTTGGGTGCTGCTATTCACACGCAGATTGCTTAATAATCCAATACATGTATGCTTATTCTGAGTGTCAAGGATCATTTCAGAACCAGCCTTGTGAAAAATGATACCAAAGCAGGAGAGAGAGAGAGAGAGGGAGGTGGACTGGGGAGGGAGATTTAAATTGGAACAAGGAGCTGCAGAAAGGCTGTTTTATTATTTTTTCCATCAAAGTTTCTGGGAAAAAAAATGACCAACCAAACTGAACTGGCTTTGTCCCACCCTTGAGCTGCAACTACTGGAACTCCCCTATACCTCAGAAGAGCCTGTGTGGATCAGTACAGAGGCAAGTTATTTCCATGTGAGACTGTCTCATGGTTCTTTGTATTGAAGTGTTCTGAGCTTCTTTCTCATTCCATTATGCCAACAGACCCAAACCTCCCCTGCCTCCTGAAAGGAACTCTGTGAAAGGCAAAAGGGGCAGAGACAGGTTTTGGTACATGGTCTGCACTCTTATTGCTCTCTGTGTGACTTGTCAGCTCAGGTGTAAAACAACCTTCATCTTCGTATTTGGATCAGAGTTTTCTTGAAGATTCCACAGAGGGTTCAAATCAGACCCCAGGTAAGGATTTTGCTTATCTACAGAAGCAGACAGAGCACTCCTGGCTTTCCTACTGCAGCCTCAATGCCCTTGCCCTTTACAGTCTGTAGTCATGCTCAAAAATACAGTCTCTGCAGGTCTTTGTGGAGGGGCAGAGCTGGATAAATGGAAAGTTTCTCTCTTCCACTACGCACAAATCATCTCTCTCCACTGTGGGCCAAGCTAAAGTCCAAACCAGTCCCAAGACTCAAATGTCTGCAGCACTGACCTACACGTGCTCCTCAGGCTGAGTGGGGATGGTCAGGCAGGGTCATGGTTGTCGATGCCGCATCCTAATTAATCAGCAGATGCCCGAAGATCAGCTCTTAGTCGAACCTCAGGTGGAAACAAAATGCCTACAGCGATGAGGACTGAAAAGGGGATGAAGGTAGACAGCTCACGTGAAAGCATTTAGCATCTGGGATCCCCTTCACTATGATCTCTTGTGCGGTTTTCCCACCTCAAATGTAAATACAGACCAAAAACAGATAAATAGTTTTGAGGGGGCTGCTGAAGCAGGTGGGGAGCACTTTTTGAATATAATGAAGGAATCTGATGCATGTTTCTATGCTGTGTAAACTTTGTGGCAGAAATCTGAACCATTTTAAACAGAATACTTACTTTCTTCCTACAAGCTTCACTGCCGACAGTTGCCATGGGAACTCAGCCCACTCACCAGCCAATCACGTGAATAGATTTGTTTTGTTAGTAGTAGTAATATTAGCATTATTTTTGTTACAAGAGACTGATCATCGCTATCATTTATGTTCAAATAACCCTTTATTGTAATATCTTCAATGGAATATGTGCCTGTGCCCAGTACTATCTGGATAAAGAACTGCTGGCAAACATGCCTTTGATCCTGAGTGGCTAAGAGAAACCTTTCCTGCATTAGGAGATAATCTATTTGCCTGTTGCTGTTAGGTCCTGAATCCCTGTGCTAAGAGGGAGGAGAGTGAGCTGTGAATCTCAGATTGCAACTCTGATATTGGAGCCACAGAAAAGGGAAAACGAGAGCTGTGGGGAGGTGAAAGTGGGAGTGGGTATTGTAATAGCAATAGAGCTAATGGGGAGAGTCAAGGGACTGTGGAGGAGAAGATTAATACTGAAGGGAAGGAGCTTGCACTGAAGTGCAGTTTGTCATGCTGTTTGCAGATCTGGTCATGCCATTTGCAGATCTGTTCGTTAGCCATAATAAATTGAGCATGTAATACATCATGTCTGGAAGAGCAGATCCCTTTGCAAGTGACAGCCATGAAGACCCCTTGTTAGCAGAAGAGGACTTGAGTAAAGAGGCAAGTTGAAGCAAAGGGTTATAAACAAACTGCTTCTAAGCAATAGAATAAAGGTTTATGTCATGTTGGACTGTGTGCTTCCTACAGAGAGGGAAAGGACAGGGGGGTATTCGAGCACTTGGCATCTCTCTAACGATGCTGATATGCTGTCATGAAGGTCACTTCTGTGCCTAAAAGGTGTAGATCGTACAGTCTATGTTTATAGGAAAATTAAAGAGCAGGATTCAAGATTAATTCACCTTACAGGGAAGTGAGAATTACTCCACATTGAAAAGTGATGCCTCATCCAAAGCATCCACTGGTCTGCAGCACCACAGTAGGGAAAAAAAGGGTTCAGGAATGAGAATAATTTATGAGTCTACTGCATTTTGTGGTTATCAGGATCTGATGTGATAGACTTATCACCCAACCTGTGCGTCCCAGGTCTCTTTGGAGTACTTACCATTTTCACATAGGATAATTGTCCTCAATTGTGAGAAACAACAGCATAGGTGCATGTGGATAAGTGGTATCTGTATATATGGGATGGGAAGGGACAGAGAGAAAACACCAGTGTGTGGACACACGTATATGCTTTCACCATCTCTCCTGACAGCTAGAAAGTGGGAGGAATCCAAAGCAAAACTGAACTGCTATAGTAACAGCAGAGGTAGAGATAAGCTGTCTTTCATGGTTGCTAATGATTCCTGAGCTCATGCTCAGGCACAACAGCATGGCGTTTTGGGAGATGGGGTGTGTTTTTAAACCTCATCAGACCAACTATAAGTCCCTTATCCCACAACAACTTTTCCCATTGTTTGCAAAACATTAATGCTGTCATCAGCACGATAGCCATGAAAATAACATCACTCACAAAAGTGTCTTATTGCTTTGCCAAAGTCTTTCCAAAGACAAGTTCAAGATCTCAGATATTTTTCAGAGCATTAACCATTGAAAATGCCACAGATGGATTCCAAATATCCCCCATCCCCTTTTATATATATATGTATGTGTGTGTGTGGAAACAGAATGGTCTGTGGCAGGGATGTGTTGGCTCAAAATTCTGGTTGTATAGGTTTTATGGGATGCATAGACTGATGATTTACCTCCTTTGGATTTTTCCCTGTATTTGTTAGCCATCACAGCATCATGTTTGCTATTCTCATGCTTGGTAGGGTTCCTAGTGTTGTCAGATTTCCCAGATGAGATTGAAGCAGTCTTGCATATATTCTGCTGTCCAGAACAAGTTAGGGTGCTCCAGAAGAACCTCACTTCCAGAAACCCCAGCTGGACCTCTGCACTGCTCCAAGGTATCTAGCTGTGTCTTCAAGGTTACCAGCTGCTGTTAGGGCCTGGGAAAGACTTTTTGCCAGTAACTGTTTATAAAGGCAGCAGAGGGGATCAAAGAGTTGAACATCAGCAGCGTGAGTCCTGCTCCAGGTTATGCATCTTGCAATGTGGTCATTCAGTTACTCCTTATATCAAATACTTATTAGTGTAACTTAAAGATTTGCCATGGTTACTAATCAATAGAAATGCTTATAGACATCTTCTCTGCCTGACTGAAGAGTATACTGTATTTATCTTCCATTTTTAACCCACAAACCAGATTATTAAAGTGTTTTAGAGCTGGGTTTTTTTCTGTTATAGAGGAGCTTTTATACATAATTATACCCATTATTCAGTTTGAGTCAAGTGATATTCCCAGGTATAAATCTCCCTTCATTTTTTTCCTACAGAATGAAAAATAAACCTCAGTAGGGTCAATGTGGTGTTGAGTTATAAAATACAAAATGCTTCATTTTCCTGGAGGGGCCACTTGCCAGCTCGGTTCCATTGTATTGCTCTCTTTCTAACAACCTGCTGTTTGATGTAGATGATTCCACTGGCAGGAATAATTTCATAGGGAAAGATGGGAACCTAGTCTACTAGAAAGATTTTGCAGTACACTATTGAGCAGAAATATTTTTAATCGAGTTCCTAAAAGCAAAACTTGAATTATCAGCCTGAATGGAAGAGAAAACTACTTCAAGGGAAACATTAATCATCTGAGCTATTCTAGATCTCTGCTTCAGAATACATGGTCATTCCTGAAGATCCTGTTTTTTTCCATAGACTACAAAGAAATCTGTTCCACTAGATCATGAGTAAAGGCCTATTCTGCAGACATCCAACAGTCAGTGACACGTGCTGTTTCAAGAGCAGAGAGGATTATTAACAGCTATCCCACTTGATCACAGTTCCATCCAATCTGACCTTGATCAACCCTGCTGCAAATCGCAGCCCCTGATTAGACATTGGCTCCAGTCACACTAGATGAACTTCATCTCCAACCTGGTATGATTGAGTTGTTCGATATAAATTTAAAAATGCTTATCAAAGCTATTTTTTTTAACTAAAACATGAGAAAAAATTGTTTAAAAATGACTGAAGAATGCATGACTTTTATGTTCATCAAGTCAAGTGATGTATATAACAACTAGCATATGTCAACATATAAAATGATAAGCAAATGAAACTGTTATTCGTCGAGATGATCCTGAAGAAAACGTATTTCTTAAAGAGGCTGCAAGACAAATAATTATCATTCAGTAAGCCTAACTGAAACCTTCCTTATGGCAAGGGTGGGGGAGGCTACAGAAACTTACTTAATTAATCAAGCAGTCCACATTATAATTAAATTGAAAGAAGAAAAACAATTATCTGGGTAACTGCTAGTTAAAGGACATTTCTTCTAATGACTTTGTTCCATTCCATTTTTAGTTGCTATGTGCTAGATGAGATGAGTTAGATACAAGGCTTTCCTGTGTAATTCTAAGCTAAAAAGTGCTGGATCTGCTTAATGGTGAAAATTACACAGAGTGAAAAAGATATGTGTGTACAAAGCTGTATTCCCACATATGCACATTTTATATTCTCCATCCCCTGCATACACCATTAAAACAAAGTGCTCTGAGTGTAAAACAGTGGAGCATTAAAAAGCCATTAATCATTGCTTTGTGTTCCTTGCTGCTAGATGCTAATTTCAATTTACAGTCACCTATTCAGTTCCCCTTCTGTGGAGTGGTTGGCTCTGTTCCTAAAGGCCGTGACAATGAAGGAAGGGGGAGAAAGTCACCTCAGGCAAAGATGGGGGGACATAGAGGGTGGACAGGCTCCCCTGGGACACCATTCTTCTCTTCCCTTTTTTCTCTGTATTTACATCAGGAATTGGATTGTCCAGATGGAGGAGCTTTTAAACTCAACTGAAGGAGACAATGACATTTCCCAGCTGTTCTTAAAAAAAAAAGGAAGGAAGAAGAAAATTGCTGATTAATCATGTCTGGCCCACGGGGTAACAATTATCATCATGCTAATTGGGCAAGATTCAATAGTGAGGAAATAAGGAGAAGATAGCCTGGTTTCCTGCCAGCCAGTTTCCATTTTCTGTGGAGATGACCCTAGCCAGTTGTGGAGACAGAGGCACATGCCAGACATGCAGGGAGGGTCAAGACTGAAGCCACCCCACTGCACTTGTGGGTGGGGGGATGAAGAGTTTCACTCGGTCGTACTTTATGTACGGTCTGTACTTTTTCCTGGGCTATTGGAAAAGCTGGAAGTGACAATGCTCCTGGTTGAAACATCTCACGTGCAGTGCTTGAAAGGAGCTGGAGTGATGAATCAGTCCGGGTTGGGTCCATGAGGTGAGGTGTTAACAGATGTTTCATCTTGTTTTCTTCCAGTCATTTGCATATAATTTGTGGGGTAAGAGTCTGTTATGTCTGGTCATGACATGAAGGAGCTGTAGCATTGGGCTGCAATGGGGAGAAGCAAACCACATCAAACTGTATTTATTTAATAGCAAACCCCAGTTTTAGCTAATTCTTGCAGTATCTACAAGTGCTGTTGCTTGTTCCCTCTGTCCCTCATTCCCTTAGGGACACTTTGTTCACCGGATTTATCTCTTCTTAATATTATAGCGCTCTATGATGGGTTCAGGATTACCTCACTTTTCCCAAAGCAGGCATCCTTGGCTTTCTCTGCATCGTAAGATGAACCCTAGGTTTGCAAGCAGATGAGAACACACAGATTTGTATGAGAGTTCCTCTCCACATTGCTGATTCCAGTCCAGCTATAGCATGACCATACAACACCTACTCTGTCTTTAGACAGACTTGAACACAACACCGATATGTACCCATCACAGAAGCAGCAGAAACCTTCTAGGCCTTCTGGGACCCCAGTATATTCAGGACCCCATGTTAATATATTTGTGTATATATATGTATATTTATATATATAAAAGTATATTTTTATATATGTATATGTGTGTGTATATATATATACACACACATAGAATCATATAATTATAGAATAACCAGCTTGGAAGAGACCCACTGGATCATCAAGTCCAACCATTCCTATATAAGTATATATAAGTATATTTGTGTGGGGGTATATACATATACATAGTTGTTTGATAGGAATGGTTGGACCCAATGATCCAGTGGGTCCCTTCCAACCTAGTTATTCTATGATTCTATGATTCTATATAATCTATCCAGCACAAATGGGTGACATGGATAGCAGCAGAGTGAGATGCTGAATCTGCTCGACCTCTTCTACTTTAGATTAATTGGTAGATCTCATCTAAAAAGTGATAGTGCAGTGAGCAGGTAGACCAAGGAGGACAAATTTGTATGTTCAGGGAATACGAGTGTGCTCAGAGGGCATATTCCTTTAGGAATTAAAAATACTTCTCTGTCATCCAGCTCTGGATTCTGCTGGACGACGTGTGTGAGTAGCCAGTGTCATTGACTGTTTGGTCCCAGTGAAGCTATGCTCTTTGGCCACGAGGTATGTCATGCCCTTCATTATGTTATTTTAGAATATGTTTTATGACCTGGGGTGCGACAGAAACTTGACTGAGTGAGCAGGGCTCATTGGGACAGCACTGGATGTAGTTACTGCAGCATGAAAATTGTGTCTCTCTGGAGAGTATCGCAGTGAAATTATCCTGTCAGCTTGCCTAGATTTCTGCCTACAACGAGCCACTGGTTCACTCTGGAAGCAAGCCCAAGAGCACACATGTAGGATGGATGCCCAAGAGACCATGCACCTTTAGAAGTGAGTCAGAGTCCCCACCTGGCTGTGTGCATGCTCAGCTAAAGAGAAAGATGTGAAAAGTCTCTAGCATCTCCTCCTGTGAGCATGTCTTCAGATCCAGCAGATGGGTCCAGCATGGCGCAAAACCAATCAGGAATAGCTTTGGCGCAGCTCCCGGAGTGATTTCAGATTATGCCTTCTCTGGCCATGTGGCCAAGCTGGAAAAAGTGTTGGAAAAAGTCAACTTCTAGCCTGCAGAGCCAAGATCTCATTAGGCATGGCAAAGAGGAGCATGGAAAACAAATACCTGGCATCGCGATTTCTCTTTAGCAGGAAAGGCAGAGATTCTGGTCTAGAGGCAAACACAGTATTTGCAACAGATCGTCCCAACTGTCATGCCCTGGTACTGGTAGAAGGTCTCATTAAAGTAATCAGCTGTGGAGATGACACTGTTTATGCTCTCAACTTAGGCTCTGAATTGATATCAGGGTCTCTGCGATAGGAAGGCTGGTGAGGATGCTGCAGTATGCATGAGCAATAAGAGGGGTCTCCTATTAGCACTGACCTTTGGGGAAACGAAAGTGAAGAGAGCGAAGAAGAAATAAAAAAAATATCAAGTCCAGGCCAGTGGAATGTCTCTTGCTTTGCCTGGTTTATTCATAGCTGACTGCTTCCTTATTTACTGTTTATTTATTTACTTGGGGGAGAGGTGACCTTCAAAGCTGCTGCTTGTCACTAGCAGCCTCTTGGTTGCAAGTTGCATGTTAATTCTGGCTTAGACACTGAAATCGAACATCCTAGGCATACTGTGGTGGAATCAGTGCCTCATTTTCTATGCTTTTTAAAAGCAGGGGTCTGCTTTGGGTAGCCAGGCTGGATTTGTAGGCCTAAATAATAAAAGGCTGTAGGGAACTTGTGGTCCTGATGATGCAAACTCCCATCATTTTTATTCCACTTCAGCCCACTTGTATAAGAATCATATGACTGCCATAGAGGGATTGTTTGCAGACACTACAGCAGGTGTGGAAATGATCTCTTCCTCCAAACTTTGTCTTTACAGGTGGCACTCATCCGTCTCCTACAGGTTCAATTCTACATAGTTTGTTTTCATTTTTAACCCACTGTAGACACAGGCATCTCTCCTCCATCATTTTCTACCTATCAAGGCAGTCCACACAGGTCCTCAAGGTGAGGTTACAGCCTCCAGGGCAGCAAAGTCACTGCAACAACAACCACAAAGGCATCCAAACTGTGTCTGTGGTGCATGACTGAACATTAGGCCGAACATTAGGAAAAAGATTTTCACAGAAAGGGTCATTGAGCACTGGAACAGGCTGCCCAGGGAGGTGGTTGAGTCACCTTCCCTGGAGGTGTTTAAGGCACGGGTGGATGAGGCTCTGAGGGACATGGTTTAGTGTTTGATAGGAATGGTTGGACTTGATGATCCGGTGGGTCTCTTCCAACCTGGTGATTCTATGATTCTATGATCTGCAGAGTAGCAATACTTATAGTGGCAGGATGAGAGGAGGGACTTCCAGGGTAGAAGCCAAAGGAAAATGTCAGATGTCTATGTTATTTGTACCACTGCCAAGATGACAGCGAAGATTCGTTGGCAACCGTACACTTCAAGCCAGGACTTTGCTAGGCAGGCATCTTGTGGCAGGGTCTATCAGGTGCCCTGCACAAAGTTCCATTTGTGACACTTCCCTCTGTTACTTCATTATCCAAATAATATTGTGCTCTGCTTAGTGTCCCAATTAACGCAACTTGCTTTGAGGCAGGGGTTGATTCTGAGCTGTTCTGAAAAAATTTCCTTTTGCTGCTATATAGATGCCCTACTTCACCAGGAGACAGGGTTTCTTTTCTGGTAATAAAAACCTTTTGCCCTGGGTTTCACTTGCAAAAATGGAAAATTTTGCTTCTTAGGAAAGCAGAAGAAATGAAGTCAGGAAATGAAGGAAGGCAAAGAATATAAAGCTAGGAAACAAGTTTTTTGAAGAGGAAGGCAGCCAGTGGTATGAAGTCTTCCTTTTCTAACCTTCAAAAATAATTATGGTGAAAATTATCCCAAACAATGAAGACATTTTATTGAAGATACAGATGCCTTCTACCTTAACTTGGTGAATCCTACCCATAATTTTGAATGAATCACCCTCAAGGAGGAGCTATTTCTTTCCCCTGTCAACAGGATCTGCTTAAAAGATAAGACAGATGTAATGAAAGGAAATGAGCTCTACATGGAACATTTGAAAAATACGTTACAAGAGATGAATGGTTACATAGACACAGGCTGATTTCAGCTGAGCTCTGATTTCTAAGGAAGATCTTGCAAGCCTACTGCTGATACAGAGGAAGGGGGAATCTCATGACTATTTTGGATGTCTCTGCTGTCTACAGGACAATCTTAGTTACTGGGCTTCTACCAGAGGCATTTCAGTCTGTTCCTTGAGTTACATGATGCCAGGGCATAGATAGTGCTGTCTGTAAATGTTTGCTTTCTGAACAAAGAAAGCTTGGAGCATGGGCAGGAGGAGGAGAATGTCCTGTGCTAGAAAACAAAAAAAAAAACAGTTGCAGGACAGCCATGACTCCAATGATTTGAAACAAGGCCTCAGAGCAATGCCCTAAATTCACTTGAAGAGCTAATGCAGTTCTCAGATTCATGAGCTGGGGCATGTTGAGTTAGATGAGGCAAGTTATTTTTAATCTGAGTGTGCAGGAAATGGGAGGACCCAATTCTTATGTCTGTGACTTCAAGGGAATATCTAGTGCTTGGATAGACATTAGAAAAGTACAACAAAAATGACTCAAAAGGCTGGAGGAAAATCTCTGACTAGAAGATATTTCAAACACACTATTCAGTTTATAGAAATCAAGTGTGATAGGTCATCTCCTTATGATATTGGAGGAGTTTCTGGATAGGGAATGAAGAAAAGCATAACTCAAGCCAGCCTGGAGGAAATAAAGAATAAGGTGAATCAGGGGGAGGATTTAACATTCTGGAACAAATTCCCAAAGAATGTGGTGGATTTTCAGTATATTCAGAACACACTCTGGAAATTAGGCTTTAGTTCAGCACAAGTTTCTATGTGATTGACAACAGTAGGTGGGGAAAAGCAAGTTGCTTGCAATATAAATATTAAACAAATATGAAGTCCCTAATTAATTTTAAGTATATAAAATCACAGAATCACAGAATAACCAGGTTGGAAGAGACTCACAGGATCACCGAGTCCAACCATTCCTATCAAACACTAAACCATGTCTCCAGCACCTCGTCCACCCGTGCCTTAAACACCTCCAGGGAAGGTGACTCAACCCCCTGCCTGGGCAGCCTCTGCCAGGGACCAATGACACTTTCTGTGAAAATTTTTTTCCTAATGTCCAGACTAAATTTCCTCTGACGGAGCTTGAGGCCATTCCCTCTCGTCCTGTCCCCTGTCATCTGGGAGAAGAGGCCAGCTCCCTCCTCTCCACACCCTCCTTTCAGGTAGTTATAGAGAGCAATGAGATCTCCCCTCAGTCTCCTCTTCTCCAGGCTAAACACTCCCAGCTCTCTGAGCTACTTCTCTTAAGGCCTGTTCTTCAGACCCTTCCCCAGCTTTGTTGCTCTTCTCTGGACTCGCTCCAGAGCCTCAACATCCCTCTTGTGGTGAAGGGCCCAGAACTGAACACAGGATTAGAGGAGCGATCTCACCAATGCCGAGTACAGAGGGAGAAGAACCTTCCTGGACCTGCTGGTCATGACTTTTCTGATCCAAGCCAAGATGCCATTGGCCTTCTTGGCCACTGCTGGCTCATGTTCAGTCACTGTCAACCAACATCCCCAGGTCCTTCTCCTCCTGGCAGCTCTCCAGCCTGGCTTCTCCTAGTCTGTAGCTGCACTGGGTTGTTGTGATCCAAGTGCAGGACTCAGCATTTGGCCTTGTTAAACCTCATGCTATTGAACTCTGCCCAGTGGTCCAGCCTGTTCAGATCCCTTTGGAGCCTCCCTGCACTCCAGCAGATCCACACTTCCACCCAGTTTAGTGTCATCTGCAAACTTGCTAAGGGTGCACTCGATACCTGCATCCAGGTCGTTGATAAAGACACTGAACAGGGCTGGACCCAGGACTGAGCCCTGGGGAACCCCACTTGTCACTGGCCTCCAGCTGGATTTAACACCATTTCCCACCACTCTCTGGACCCTCCATCCAGCCAGATTTCCACCCAGGAGAGTGTGCGCCTGTCCAGGCCAGAGGTGACAGTTTCCATAGCAGAATGCTGTGAGAAACTGTGTCAAAGGCTTTACTGAAGTCCACGAAGATACATCCACAGCCTTTCCCTCGTCCAGCATCCAAGTCACTTTGTCATAGAAGGCGATCAGGTTAGTTTGGCAAGACCTGCCTTTTGTGAACCCGTGTTGACTGGGACTGATAACCCGGTTCTCTTGCATGTGCTTCATGATCGCACTCAAGATCACCTGTTCCATGACTTTCCCTGGCACTGAGGTCAGACTGACAGGCCTGTAGTTCCCTGGATCCTCCCTGTGACCCTTCTTGTAGATGGGCACAACATCAGCCAGCCTCCAGTCCAGTGGAACCTCCCCAGTCTTCCAGGACTTTTGGAAGATGATGGAAAGGGGTTTGGCCAGCACATCTGCCAGCTCCTTCAATATCCTTGGGTGAATCCCATCTGGCCCCATAGACTTGTGGGTGTCTAGTTGGGCAACCAAGGCTCTGACCACCTCCTCTTGGACCATGGGAGCCTCATGTTGCTCCTCTAGCTCTGGGGTTTATACACAGAGGGAACAACTTTCTTTACAATTAAAGACTGAAGCAAAGAAGGCACTAAGTACCTCAGCCTTTTCCTCATCCCCTGTCACTGTTGTTCCTTCTGCATCCAATAGGGACTGTATGGTCTCCCTTGTCCTCCTTTTATTATTTATAGAAAGATTTTTTGTTATCTTTCACAGACTTTGCCAATCTGATTTCTAGTTGAGCCTTAGTCCTTCTGATTTTTTCTCTACACAATCTTACTTTCTTCCTGTAGTCCACCCAAGAGGCCTGACCCCTCTTCCAGAGCCCATAAACATTTCTCTTCTTCTTGATATCACTCAAGATCTCTCTATTCAACCAGGCTGGTTTTTTCCCGTGCTGGCTTTTTTTTCCAGAACATGGGGATGGCTTTCTCCTGAGCTGCTAGAGTTTCCTTTCTGAAGATCTCCCAGCCCTCGTGGGCTCCCTTGCCCTTAAGCACTGTCTCCCATGAGACTTTGCCAACCAGCCTTGTGAAGTGCTCAGAGTCTGCCCTCTGGAAATTTAATGCTACTGTCCCGCTAACCACCCGCTTCACTTTACCTAGAACAGAAAACCCCATCATCTCACGATCGCTTAGTCCTAGGCGTCCTCCTACTGCCACATCCCCAACAAGGCCTTCTCTGTTCACAAACAGCAGGTCCAGAAGGGCACCTTCCCTTGTCGGTTCATTCATCAGCTGTGCAAGGAATTTGTCTTCCACGCACTCCAGGAACCTCCTAGACTGCTTCCTTTCTGCTCTATTGTACTTCCAGCAGATACGAGGAAGACTGAATTCTCCCACAAGAACGAGAGGCATCGATTTAGAGATTAACCCCAGCTGTTTATAGAAGAACTCGTCAGCTGCTCCTCCTTGGCTGGGTGGCCTGTAGCAGACTCCCATCACAAAATCACAGAATCACAGAATAACCAGGTTGGAAGAGACCCACCGGATCATCAAGTCCAACCATTCCCACCAATCTCTAAATCATGCCCCTAAGTACCTCATCCACCCTAACCTTAAACACCTCCAGGGACGGTGACTCAACCACCTCCCTGGGCAGACTGTTCCAATGCCTAACCACCCTCACTGTGAAGATTTTTTTCCTTATCTCAAGCCTAAATCTCCCCTGGCAGAGCTTGAGGCCATTCCCTCTCGTCCTGTCCCCTGTCACTTGGGAGAAGAGGCCAGCTCCCTCCTCTCCACAACCTCCCTTCAGGTAGTTGTAGAGAGCAATGAGGTCTCCCCTCAGCCTCCTCTTCTCCAGGCTAAACACCCCCAGCTCTCTCAGTCGCTCCTCATAAGGCCTGTTCTCCAGACCCTTCACCAGCTTTGTTGCTCTTCTCTGCACTCGCTCCAGAGCCACAACATCCTTCTGGTGGTGAGGGGCCCAGAACTGAACACAGGATTCAAGGAGCCGTCTCACCAGTGCTGAGTTCAGAGGGAGAATAACCTCCCTGGACCTGCTGGTCGAGCCGTTTCTGATACAAGCCAAGATGCCATTGGCCTTCTTGGCCACCTGGGCCACTGCTGGCTCATGTTCAGTCGGCTGTCAACCAACATCCCCACGTCCTTCTCCTCCTGGCAGCTTTCCAGCCAGGTTTCTCCTAGTTTGTACCTCTGCTTAGGGTTGTTGTTCCCCAAGTGCAGGACCCGGCATTTGGCCTTGTTAAACCTCATGCCGTTGGTCTCAGCCCAGCAGTCCAGCCTGTTCAGATCCCTTTGCAGAGCCTCCCGACCTTCCAGCAGATCGACACTTCCACCCAGCTTGGTGTCATCTGCAAACTTGCTAAAGGAGCACTCAATGCCTTCATCCAATCTACCTTCTTATGGGCCACAGGCACTCAATCTCCTCATCGGCACAATCCATCTCAACAGTGTCCAAGTCCTCCCTTACAAAGAGGGCTACCCCGCCTCCTCTCCTTCCCTTCCTATCCCTCCTGAAGAGTTTGTACCCCACCATATCTGCATTCCAGTTATATGAGTCATCCCACCACATTTCCATGATGACAAAGACATCATAGTCTCCTTGCCCTACGACAGCTTCCAGCTCTTCCTTCTTATTCCCCATGCTGCGTGCTTTGGTGTAAATGCACTTCAGCTAAGCTGCTGAGCTTTCAGCCCTCTTATAGGGAACAGAGTTCATTCCCAATTGCCTGGTAATGAGTAGCTAGCACCAGAGTGCCTGTATCTCCCTTACCACCCCCAGGTGTGTTCTCCCCCACTTTCTGTGTGGTGCTGTACTGGTGGTCCTCACCAGCACACCCTCTCTGAATCACTAGTGCCTCATGTCCAGGCTCGCTTCTGTCTAGCCTGATCTCAATCCCCTCGCCCTTCACATCTAGTTTAATTCTCGTTTTATGAGCTTAGCTAGGTTTTTAGCGAGGGCTTTAGCCCCCCTAGGAGACCCACATGTCCCATCCTTAGCAACAAAGCCTGGGAGTGCATGAGCTACCCCATAATCAAAGAAGCCAAAGCCCCTTTCCTCACCCCAGGCTCGGAGCCAGGCATTAATTGAGTTCTTCTTCCTGACTTCCAGGTCCTCTCTATTTAGCCTGGGGGTGGAGCAGAATACTATTTGTGCCCCAGAGCCCTCCATCATTTTCCCAATGGCCCTGAAGTCTTTCTTGATGGCTTTGTTCTTTCTGTTTACTAAATCATCATTACCAGTTTGGGCTACTATCAGTGGATAGTAGTCTGTCTCGTGGACCAGGGAAGGAAGTTTTCTAGCTACCTCCTTCACTGATGCCCACGGTAAGCAGCAGACCTCTCTGTGGAGCGGGTCTGGTCTGCAAATGGGTCCCTCCATTACTTTTAGGAGGGAGTCCCCTACAACAATCACCCTCTTCTTCTTCTTAATGGAGGATGTTTTTATCTTTTTCTGAGGATGGTGTGGCCTAGGGAAAGATTCTAGGCTGTGGGAGCCATCATCCTCAGGATTGGATTCCACCTGCAGCACATGGTACTTGTTCATCAGGGGGATCTTTGGTTTTGCTGTCTGGCTGAGGGGAGCAGGTTTCCTTTGTCTGGCAGGAACTTGCTGCCATTCCCCATCTCGTGTAACCCCAACCTTGCAGTTTGCAGGTGGATGATGTTTGGACATACCAGCTCCATCAGGCTGCTGAGTTAGTGAGAGGGCACTGCTCCACTGGTCTATCTCCCTCTCACACTCCCTGATGGTCCTCAGCCTCTTTACCTCCTCCCTTAACTCCTCCACCATACGATGGAGTTCCCCACTCGAGTGCAGCTTTCACAAGCGGAGTCAGTACCAGAGGCACGAGCTGGTGTGGGAGGGGGGCTCTGTCTGCAGCTCAGGGTCTGGGTAGCTGCAGGCACCCACTGTGGCTCTGTCTGAGTGGCAGCATCCATCCTGCTTGCTGCAGCACACGGAGCAGCTTTAATCTTCTGTCGGGTGGCCACCAGTGTCTTCGGTGTGTTCTGTCTAGTCTCTGGGTCCTCTCTGTACCCTGCCTTCTCACCTTGCCCACTCGAATAGCCTCGCACCTCTTCACCAAGCTCCCAGGGGCCATTTAAGTCTCCCACGGTAGCCACTGGGACAGACCCCTCCCGTCAGGCACAGCACGGGACCAGCGTGTGTGTGGCCCTCTCCCGCCTGGGTTTTTCAGGGATTTTCCCGGCTCAGGGAAGCTCCCACCACCTCAAAATGTCCACCCCACCACAGAACTCACCGTCCTGCTGCCAGGTGCCGCCAAAGAAGATGAAGCCAAGTTACAGGCTGAAAGAATGATGCTGGAGCCTTTTCTAGGTTTTGGAGCAAGATTCAAACTCTCTGAGCACATATAAGGCTTTGTCGCTCAACAAAGTTTAATTTTACAGCCTTACTCTAATAAAACAGGATAAAAGACTCCAGGCATGCAAAATAAATAGGATGGAACAGTAATAGATGAAGAAGTGGAGGAAAGTCCTGGAGAATAAGCTGTGTCAATACTGCTGTCAGGAAGAGGCACAATAGTTGTTTTCCTGGGAATAGCTACACTGATTCCAAGAGTTACTGGTGCTCAAAACTGAGTGGAGGACATGCCTTCACAGAGCCCTGCCTTGAGCAATGTGTGGTATTCTCTGCTATACAACTGTCTCCTTCAACTGTTCCTAGGGTTAGTCCTTGCAGTGAAGAGCTGAGCTTAGGTTTCACTCCCTAAATTCCCCAGATTTCAATAGATTTCCTATAATTTATTGTTTCATTTTTACCATATCACCAAACTCCCCTCTCTTTCTCACAGGTGTATATTCTTCTCCCACTTGCAAAGACGTCTTCCTACCTCTGCAGTCCTGCCAGGCTCATCTAAGGCCTTATGATCTGCTGTCAGAAATTATAAAGACGTTCCCAATTTCCAGGCTGAACAGCCAGGATCACATTTGCAATCAGTTTTAATCACAAGTGTAACCGAGAGGATTGCAAGTGATAAGCTCCATCTGCAGACAGCTGTGATGTAACGAATATGACAGTTCAGAATTGGGTCTGAAGGTTATTTTTGGGAAGGGCAGAGAATGACAAAATTAGACTCAATGCAGGTGAAAAAGAGAAAACCAGTGCTTTTAACCCACACCACTGAGAGATCACCTCCCTGCCAGATAAGACAAGCTTAAATAAACAAAATTAATTTGTGGAGGAAGGCAGCCACTCAAAGAGAAATCAAACAGGTGACCACAGCTGGCATGAAATTTCACAGGATGAGAAGGCAAGAGGACTGAAATGAAATAGCTACAAGCTGTCCTTGCCTTTATAAGGAACAGAGGAGGGATAGAGACCCCTTTTCTCAAAATACTTGGATGCTGAATGCATGGAAAACAGCTGTTTGGAAGAAAGACCAGGAAAAATTACCTGGGAGCAAACCTGGTGTCTTCGAATGCAATCTTGATTTTTGCCAAATGCGTGTCACCTGTTAGCCAAGCAGCACATGTGGAGTGGAAGATGCCGCAGCCTCCTGCCTCGTGTTTCTTTTTTATCATGATCAAAGATCTGAAGAGCAGAGTCCTTGCGACGGCATTTTAGAATAGTTTGGTTTGGAAGAGACCTTAAAGATCATCGAATTCCAATACCCGTGCCATGGGCAGGAACATTCCACTAGATCAGGTTACCCAAGGCCCCATCCAGCCTGGCCTTGAACACGTCTAGGGATGGCGCATCCACAGCTTCTCTTGACGACCTGTTCCAGGGCCTCACCACTCTCATGGTGAAGAAATTCTTCCTAATGTCTAGTCTAAATCTGCCCTTCTCCAGCTTACATCTGTTCCCCCTTGTCCTATCACCACAAGCTTTTATGAATAGTCCCTATCCAGCTTTATTGTAGGCCCCTTTAAGGTACTGGAAATTCACTATAACATCACCTCAGAGCCTTTTCTTCTCCAGGCTGAACAAACCCAACTCTCTCAGCCTGTTCTCACAGAGAAGGTGCTCCAGCCCTCTAATCATCTTTGTAGCCTCCTCTGGACTAGTTCCAACAGTTCCATATTCTTCTTACATTGAGGATTCCAGAACTGGACACAGTACTCCAGATGAGGTCTCACAAGAAAGGAATAAAGCGGCAGAATCACTTCCCTCACTGCTGGCCACGCTTCTTTTGATGCAGCCCAGGATACGGTTGGTTTTCTGGGCTGCTGGCTTGTGTCAAGCTTCTCAACCAGCACCCCCAACTCCTTCTCTGCAGGGTTGCTCTCAATCAGATCATCCAATCATACATCTCTCCTGTTTTGATTGCCACATGCCAGATCTGGCATGATCTGCAGTCTGCAAGTACCCTGCATCTTTAGACAGAGAGTTATGGAGCAACAGAAGTGCAGCAGAGCAGTATGGGGCAGATGGTGCCTGCTGTGGAATTTCCTTTGAATCACAGGCCTTGGCTTATCCACCAACAAAGTCACCTTACCAGCCCTGCACCAGGAACTAGGATGTTCCCAAGACTTGGATTCATGCTGTAACAAATTTACTTTGTTGGAGCAGAGACTGAGTTAACTGGAAGGAATTGCTGGATTTGCATCAAGGGAGGAGAGGAATTAGTTCATTGATTAAGAAACATCTTCTGGTCACAGAATCTATGGACTTAGGAAAGGGAACAGATTCCTTCATGATGTCATGAGGTCCTATGCAATTAATATGTGATCATATAATGAGCTAAGGAAGGTTAATTCAGATTTGTCCCACTGAAATGGGAATGAACACAACCAAAGATTTTTAATGCTGGACCAGGTCATGGATATGTTTATCCTGCCCTTACCAGGTCATTTCAGGCCATCGGTCCATCCATCTGAAACTCTCTTCTTGTCACAATGGATCATGGCATCACCCATTTCTACATCCCGTGTCCTTCTGTACTGCTGGTGTGCTATCTCCTGGCCTGTCAGATCAAATCACTGGCTTCTCCTGCCTCTGGCCATTGCTAATATTCAATGAGTCAGAAAGGAGTTAAGATCACCTTGACCTTTATCAATAGGATGGTGTCACATACTGAAAAAAAGATATGATAAAGGTAAAAACAGGCAGTCTGATATCCCTCCTGATTTCTCTGTCCAGAACAGTAAACCAAGATAAAAGTATCTGTTCCTATTCAGCTACCTCTGCTGACCTCAGTCTGCATGCTGCATGCTTGGAGATGGTATCGGTTAAGAGAATAGTAACCTTCTACATATTCACTCCCTAAGTAAACACTTCTCTGAATCTGAACTGGGTGAAAGTCTGAGTGGAGGAAGGGAGAAAAGTGGCCAACACATTTCACTTAAATTGTTTTTTGTTACAAATTTACCTGGTGCCTTTTTGTTCTGAAGTCCCAGCTGTCTGTGCACTTATCACAGGGAAGTAAATCAGACTGAATGGTTAATATAGATTAGCTGAACTGCAATAAAACACACACATTTTTACTCAGAGCTTTAGTATCCTTAGCCTGACTTATTCTGATCCCTTTGGGCAGAGTTATTTTCATAGAAACATGGAATTATTAAGGTCAGAAGAGACCTATATGTTCAGAAGAGACCTATATGTTCATACAGTCCAAGAGCCAACTCAACACTGACTGCCATGCCAACTAAACCATTTTCTGAAGTGCCACCTCCAGGGGTGATGGTGGTGACTCCACCACTTCCCTAGGCAGCCTGTTTCAATGCTTCACCACTCTTTTGGTAAATAATTTTTTCCTAATATCCAATCTGAACCTCCTCTGGTGCAATTTGAGGCCATTTCCTCTCATCCTGTCACTTGTTACTTGGGAGACCAGCAGCCACCTCACTACAACCTCCTTTCGGGTAGTTGTAGAGAGCAATAAGGTCTCTTCTCAGCCTCCTCTTCTCCAGGGTAAACAATCCCAGTTCCCTCCGCCACTCCTCATATGACTTGTTCTCCAGACCTTTCCCCAGCTTCATTGCCCTCCTCTGGACACACTCCAGCTGTTATTTTCATAGAAACATGGAATTATTAAGGTCAGAAGAGACCTGTACTGAGAGTACAGGAAAAAAACTAAACACAGTATTTTCCCCACAGAAAAGAATGTTGTTTAACAAGTCCAGCTGTCCACTGTATTCAACACAGGCTACCTCTTCCAAATTTCTGTATCCAACCCCAACTTGCATGTTGCTTGTGCTGGTCTCCAACCATGGACTGGAGAATCCTGTAAGAAGCAAAGAACAGGTATGATGGACTGTTGTGAAGGATACATGGGCTGAGCTTCTACTGAATGAGTAACCGTGATGCTATTGAATCACCCTGCAGCTCCTTGCCCCCTGTATCAACATTGGCGACCATCTGTTCTGCCTTCACGCTCAACCCACATGGTTATAGGATTGTTTTGGCACAAGTATAGGTGGTTCAGGTTCTCTAGTCCATGTTGCCTCTCATCACCACTACAGGGCTGAAGATTAAGAGTGCTTTAAGTGTTGTGATTAAGGCTATTTGGCTTGCAAATGGGCACCGTGAATCCATCAAAACTATTGACCTCTACCTCAATCAATGCTTCATGTGAGATGAAGAGAGAGGAAACGAACCAGGGTATGTGTAGGATACTTAGACAAAGACCTGTTCACAGTCATTCTATGAGCCAGTTGGACTACAGGGCTTGAGCTCTGGTATTTCTATTCATTCAAAAGGGCTCTGCCTTCTTCAACATATTTTCTGCCTTACCAATGAAAATGTCCAGCTCTGTCCCTAGCATACAAGCTTTTCTTTTTGCTCCTGGATGCCAGTAAAATATATCTGAATCTTTTACCTACTTAGACTAGGTCACTAACACTCCACAACTGAGTGTTTGGGTTTTTTTGGTTTTTTGGTTTTTTGTTGGTTTTTTTCCTGGATAGAAAGGAAAAGAAAAGAAATACAAATCAAAACAGAATCACAGCTCTCATTATGGACTGCAGCTTGGAAAAAATGGGCTGGCATCTTTGGAAACCTGGCCAGAGCAAGGAGGTTTCATCATGAGGATTTGTGTCTAGCAACTTTAGACTAAGTCAACTCTTCTGTTTCAACTGGCATTTTAAAGACATTTTCATAGAAAGAGAGAATAGTTTTGGTTGGAAGTCACCTCAAAGGTCATCCAGTTTCAACTCCCCTGCCATGGGAAGGGACACCTTCCACTAGATCAGGTTCCTTAAAGCCCCATTCAATTTGATCTTAAACACTTCCAGGGATGGGGCAACCATGACTTCTCTGGACAGCCTGTTCCATTGGTCACTTTTAGATAGAGAAAAGTTAATACTTTTAAGACACATATTTGAGGTTCTTTCTACTGAAATAGACTCCTTAGGCCAGATATAATACGTCCTGTTAGTCCACTCTGACCGTAAGTGGAGTGTAGAGTCACTAGCTCACACATTGACAACTGCCTTGCAGTAGATCGAACCTTGGTGAGATGTTCCAGTCCCAGCAGAGATGAGCCTGTTTGCTCCTATTCATTAACTCCTTCATCCTGTAAAGGTGTAAGCTCGTTAGATGTACTAGTGATCACGGTCCTTAATTGGGTACCTCAGTCAAGTGAGGAGTGTTAGTTGGGATAATTTAAGAACTGAAGAGTTTCCTGACCAGTCCAACTCCAAAGTGTTCTTTTGATTTTGGAACTTTTCCTCTTGTATGGTGTTAACTCTGGAGGAGCTACAAATCTTCAACAAACCTGCTCTGCATCTCCACAGACTGCTTCATCTACTGCCAGATTTCAGAAGGGATCATAATACCCTTTATACTAGGACATATAACAGTCTACAGCTGTTCCCAACCCCCCAGCTCCCATCTGGAGTTGGAGTTCAGGGCTCTGGCATGTCTCCCAAGAGCATACAGAATATAAAAATAAGGCCTCAAGGCATAAACAAGGTCAGCTCCTGAATGTTAACTTTCACATGAATGCCTGGTCTAAGAAGATCTAGAAGCCAGCAGATGTTTCCTCATGCTAGATAGCCAGGCTTCACACATCCACCCAGAGACATCAGTGATATGTGCTGCTCTGCTGTGTACCTCTGGATTTCTCCTTCTATAATCCAGATGACAACTTTTGTAACTCTGCCTCCCAGAGACCAAACAAATCCTTTTTCAGACTGATCAACCATCGGATGCTGATGCTGTGAACTGTCAAAAAACTTTGATCTTCATTGATCTCCTGGTAGGGCCAAGCAGCTAAGCTTTTTGTATTAGTCTGGACTGAAACTGAGAGACTATAATGACTGTCATCCCTATTATTAATATTGCATTTGACATGTGTGGACATTATCTATACTCAAGCAAAAAATGGTCATGTTATTATCAGTTTTGATGACCTTTTAACTCAATTCTTTTGAAAGAGAAACAGCTGCATCAGAAACAGGGAAGCTTTGCTATATGCAGAAACTGAAGTAAAAGGAGGTGTTGTGCCATGGACAAGGTCATACAGAAAAGGTAGCAATGAAGATCTCATGCCCTTGCCACTGTGATTTTACGTCTCCTGGAGCCCTACACGGTCCTTCATAGGGTTGAATTCTGGCAGGGTTAATACTATTTTGTACTGTTAAAGCATTTCCCTCTCTTGATATGACTGTAATACTGGAAGGCAATGCCAACTGTATAGCACAACTGTAAAGTAGTGATGTTTGATTCATGGTCATATCTCCAAGAACTTGAGAAAATTTCTAGGTGTTCAAAACCTGTATAATACCACTGCAAACATTAAGTACTCCTGGACAAAACCCACTTTAGGATGATTGAAGTTGAGCCAGAAAATGAGCCCAAATCTTGTTTTCCCTAAGGGCTGGTACAAAGACCTTCAACACAAGCATTGAGTTGCCATCTAAGATATATGGTCACAAGATAATGAAGAGATGGGCACAAGAGAAGATGTCCTGTGTAACAATCTAGTATAGGACGTGATGTATCATCCCACAAAGTTTGTGCTGGTAAGATGGACATCTTTTCAGGTTGATTCTAATGACTCTGAGATGACCATGGTTGGGAGAGTGGGGCTGACTGTGCCAAGGACAGAATGAAGTTTCCATCCATTGGAGAAGCTTGGGAATTAACACATAAAGCAAGCACTGGTAACTTCCATTACAGATCACACTGTAGGTCTACCTAACCCACTATAGGAAAGAGTAAAACATCAAATACAGAGTAACATCTGTATTTATACAGCCTCCAGAGGACAGAATCACAAACATTCCTGAGGTATCTTTGTATTTACTAGGAACTCCATGATTTTTGTCCCATTAAGTTGTTTAAATTTTTTAGATCAAGTAAATTTTTAACACTTTTGCTTGTTGGCAATGGGGTATTAACTGCAGTTCAGCCGCACTGTGTGAAGCGGGTTCTTTGTTCTGACTTTCTATCATCTCAAGCACCTTTTTTTGTCTTTTCAAAGAAACAAAAAATAGTTGATCTCTTTCATCCTCTTCATGCCACTCATAATCTGATACGGCATTATCATACTCTGCTTCTGTCATCTCTTATTCAGATGAAATATTCCTCGAGTACTTCATTGTGCTATACCTTTGATCAGTCTATTGTCCTTCTATGTATCTTTCCCAGTTCTGCTGCATCTTTTCTGGGAGGGGAACATTAGAACTACCCAAAACATTAAAGAATCTCACACATTGAATTTATTCAGGGACGTAATAATTCTTTCTATTTTGATGTCTATACCTTTTCTATTAATTCTTAAAATTCAATTTGATTTTTGTCACTGCCATTGAGCACTGAAGTGAAGTATTCATAGAAGTGCTTGTTATAAACACCAACTCATTTCTGAGTAAGTAATACTCCATTCACAGCTCAACACTATATGTAAAGTAAGAATTGCTTTTTTTCCCCATGTGTACCAGGCTGTAGTTATTTCCACTAAATTTCTGATGCTATTTTATCATAAAACCACTCAGCAGCATGACGTCCCTCTGCAATTTTTCCACATCAGCCCTCATCATTACTACCTTGTATAGCATCATCACTGGATTTCAGTCACCTCATTATATCAGCCAGCACCAACACACCTGAGTTACATCTCCCTCAGCGGTAGTTGCCCACCTTCCCATCTTGATGGCCAGGACCCATTAGAAGCAGTAGTAATGCAAACTCCTACAGAGAAAACACACTTATGCTATTTGTTTCTCTAAGTTCTTCGGTACAGGCAGGTAGGACTGACACAAATAATGACTTTGCCTTTATCTGTGAGTGGTGAGTGCATGTACTGAATTCAGAGCAAGCTGTTTTGAATAAGCTGTGAAATGGGAGCCTCTGTGTGTGCACTTGCCTGTGTGTCTTTTCATCTCCTTCTTTTTACTAGTGTGCGTGTGACATTGTGTGTGGCCTTCCTCTGAATTTATTTTACTTGCTTTTTGATTGCAATAATAAGAGTAGTGTTAAAAAGAAACCTTCTCCTTTAAATTCCCCAATGCCAAGAAATGAACTTTGAAATATGAAGGTTAGCAAAGACTTTGGGAACAACTTTGAAAGCAGCTAAGCTGTAAGCGATCGCCTTGTCCTTTAATCAGATGCTTGGCTTTGCAGCTCCAGCCATCTTCACGGATTAACTCCCATGAACTTTCTGAACTGCTTTTATGGAAAAGCACATCAAACAAATGACTCTACTAAGAAGGAATTAATCAATTAAGCAGAAGCAGAGAAGTCTGCCCTCCGCTGAGAAACTGGTCTACTGCCACCTCCCCCCTCCTCACTTCCTCCCTTCCACCTGGCTCCAAAACTTGTTTTCTCTATAGTAGATGAAGGAGATTGAAATGTAAATGTAGGTTCACATCACCCCCAGCTTCCCTTCCTGCCATTTTGCTTCTGAGATAAATATGGTTTGTCTAATCTGTAACTCTGAGCTCTACAGGGACCAGAAGTCTTCAGTTGGGACAGTATCACTGGCATATGTTTCCTGGTTAGCCAGGGTGAATAGTATGAACAACCTTGCAGTGTCCTGGGTGATGAGCCTTTGACTCCTTGTAGTGGGAAGTTGTAGATTTTCTGTCTGTATCTCCAACGGGAGCTATTTAGGATCTGGATTTTGCTATTTCAGTAAATCACTGGGGTGGTAGCAGTAGTGTGGATAGTAGCCCTCAGACTCAGTGGGAACCACCTGGGTGCTAAAGGCACAGTAAAATCTCATAGCAGGTTACCAGACTTCATGCTGGAGAGGACAAAATGAGCTCAGGTACAGGAGGAAACCACGGGATAAAGGGATTCACATTACACTATACAACCATGCTGCTTGGGCACCACATCACTCAAGACTCCTGAATCTTCCTGAAAAGCTCAGGGTTTAGGCTCAAGAAGCAGCTATGAGCTCATGTATTCTCTTTTGTGATGACTGACAAGCTATGGGCACCACTGAATAAGCTGAACTTAGTGGATGGGGGTTCTGAGTTGGGAGAAGCCAGCTGGGATTCAGCTCAGTTCTCCACTTCTTTATGGCCTTGGGTAAGTTGGGTAGGCTTGGATTCAACATACAGCTTCAGCCAGGTAACAGACATCTGGTCTAAGTTGATCTTCTAGGGCCTTTCTATTAATGGACAGAGAGAGAGAGGAATTTCCAAGGAGAAAATTACCCCTTCCTGAATTCAACGTGCAAATAGGGTAGTATGAAGTGGTCACTGGAGGTGTGAAGGAAAGAACCCAAGTGACTTGCCAGCCATCATGATCCTACATGCCATCATAAATATCTGCACCTATTTATGACACCCATCAGTGTTCCAAAATTGGATCCACAGTATTCAGCTCCTCTTTGTATGTCAATATGGAGCAACCAGGGATGCAAGCTCAGATTTCCTTTTTTTCTCCCTCCAGATGAAGCTTCTTTTGACTTGAAAAGGGATGATCTTTCATGTCAGGAAGAGTTATGAAATTATAGCATTGCTGCAGATGGCATTTAAGGGAGGTTCCTCCCATCTGTTTGCCCTTGAGAGTGTTAAATTCCTGATGTTACAGATTTCTGTAAAAGGCAAAGCGAATTTCCAAGAACATGAAGTCTGAGCTATCATATCAGCCTTCATAGCCACACTGACAATAAATAGGGATGCAATCTGCAGAAACTTGGCTGTATGGTCTTTGTAAAAACAACTCTGCCTTTCTCCTGCAAGATGAAGTGATGTCCTCCCAGGACAAATCTATCTACAGTTTCAGGAGTACTTGGAATCCAACTCAGAGCTTTTGTTAAATAGAGGGTTGGAATTTGTCTTGCTGAGACAAGGTCATTCCTGTAGTTCTTCTCAGAAATGATCCTTGCAATATGGACTACATCAAACTGCATTTTCAGGATCATCTCTCCCTGGTCACATTGACTCCATCATATCAAGTGATTAAGAGACACCTTAATACTTCTTTTTGTTCTCTGCACTGGTCCTACATGGAGGCTGATCTACAGCAGATGGTGAGAGTTTTTCTTCTAATTCCCACCCTAAAACAATTCCTGGTCTATGATAAATAGATTTTTACTCATTTTTACTGATATTAACAGTGTTGTTTTTCTTAAGTACCTCTTCATCCTCCCTGCTGCTTACCCCAGGTGTATTCAGAAAAGTGCTTTTATTAATGGAGAAGATATTTTGGTTTTCAGCTTATTTCCAGCTGAGTGTTTCAAGTATGACTGTGCAGGTTTCAGGTGGTAGGAAGATGGAAATATATCAAAGAACTAGTTAACATCAAAACAACTCCCTCACAGACAGATCTTCTTCCATATTCTACCTTGTTAGATTCTGTATGATATCTCTTATTTCTGGATATCACAAGAATGCCAACAGTCTAATAATTTCTACTAGCCCTGCATGGCTACTTTCATGCCGATATTTATATGGCTTTGTGGATGACTAAGACTTTAGGCTGTGGTTTGGGATATAACTCTAGTTTTTCAACTCAATCATTGTTGAGTTGCCTGGTGGAGAAGGACCTGGGAGTGTTGGTTGACAGCCTGCTGAATGTGAGCCAGCAGTGTGCCCAGATCTCAGAAGCAGCATGGCCAGCAGGACTAGAAAAGTGATTCTGCTCCCGTATTCAGCATTTGTGAGGCCACACCTCAAACCCTGGGGTCAGTTATGGGCTCCTCACTACAAGAAAGTCATTGAGGTCCTGGAGCTTGTCCAGAGAAGAGAAATGAAGCTGGTAAAGGAACTGGAGAGCAATTCTTATGAGGAGCAGCTGAGGGAACTGGGGTTATTTAGCCTAGAGAAAAGGATGCTGAGGGGAAACCTTATCACTGTCTCCAACTATTTGAATGGAGGTTGTTAACTGGGTGTCAGTCTCTTCTCCCAAGTGACAGGTGATAGGACGAGAGGAATTGGCCCCAAGTTGCACCAGGGGAGGTTCATATCAGACATTAAGAAAATTTCTTCACCAAAAGGGTTATTGGGCACTGGCAGAGGCTGCCCAGGGATATGGTTAAGTCCCCATCCCTGGTGGTATTTAAAAGACAAGTAAATGAAGTCCTTAGGGATATGATTTAGTTGTAACAGATAGGGTTGGGCCTGATGGTCTCAAAGGTCTTTTCCAACCTGCTGATTCTATGATTCCCCAATGAACATAGAGACGCAGGAACTTCTTCACAAGACTGATAATCTAGCTCCAAAAGTGTTTTTTTTCCATACTTATTTCTCATCCTTGGTGTATATTCTACAAATGTGATTTTGTGCCACTGTCTCCAAGGCTGCTGGGAAACCAAACAAGCTCTCCTGATTAAATTTTTCTTGGTAAGCATCTCAAATGAAGAAATTAACATTTGAAGACAAACTGTGCTGTCTGCACAGGTAGCTGTGGGCTTCAGGTTAAGCAGTATGAGCACTACTTTCCCACCCTAAAGCCCAGGGCACACAGATCCTTCCAGCCTCAGCGGAGGAAGACAGAACCACAGAATGGATGAGGATGGTAGGATATCTGGAGATCATCTTGTCCAACTGTTCTGCTCAAAGCAAGGTCAGCTAGAGCAGGTTGAACAGGACCTTGGATGGTTGGGTTTTGAGTATCTCCTGAGATGGAAACTCCGCAGCCTCTCAGAGTAATCTCCTCCAGTGTTCAACCACTCTTACAAGAAAAAAAATACACTTTTTATTATTTTAAACATAATTTTTTTGTATTTCAGTTGGTGGCCATTGCCTCTTATCTGTTCACTGGGCACCACTGAGAAAAGTCTGGCTCTGTTTTCTTTATATCCTCCTGTCAGGTGTTTATACACATCGAGAATAACCTCTTTGTAAGATGAACCTTCTCTTCTCCAGGCTTCAGTCCCAGCTTTCTTGGCTTCTCTTCGTATACCAGGTGTTCCAATTCATTCACCATCTTTGTGGTGCTTTGCTGGACTCTGTCCAGTAGAGCCATTTCCCTCTTGTACCAGGGAACCCAGACTAGAGATAGCTCTCCAGATGTGGCCTCGGCAGGTATGGGCAGAGAGAAAGGATCACCCCCCTCAGCCAGTTGGTAACGTTTTTCCTTAAAACAGTCATTCTGTTTTCAAAAATGGGATCTGAAAGCAAATCTGTGCTGCCTGTTTCAGAGCTACAGCCCACAGCTGAGCGCTTTCAATGCCCAGCACACTTTGTCTGCAGCAAAGATATTTTTGGAACAGGGAATTCCAATAAAGTTAGGGTGTCTGCAGTGTTTTTAAGGTCTGTCAAGATCACTCCTGCAGCAGTAAGCATTGATGTGAAGAAATAGAAAGGAGAAGAAAAGGCACACTTTATTTTTGGATTAAGAGTTAAGACCTTTCAGATTGTACTGTTTCCCAACTTTAACGAGCAGGGTATCTTGATCCAATCTTTTTCATTGCATTTTTGTCCCCTAATCATAGGATTTTTATTTTAAAGGACACAAAACTGCAAACATTTTACCCAGCTCTACTTTAGCCTTATGGAAAATAATACACTAGTTTGGGAAAGACTGTTAAGAGTAATAAGCAACAAGACTGGGCCTGTGATTTGCATTTTCATGTTATTTAGAAAACCAAAACGTGGCTGATCCCAGAAAGGAGGATGCCCCTCCATTTTTTGACCCTCAACATCTTGTTACTGGCAAAAAGGACACTCTGTATCTGTAGGAAGTGACCCTTTTATTGTTAGCCTCATTAAAGTCTTAACAGCTGGATCAAAATGTAACACTTATTATTAGTCCAGTTACAAATGTATTAACAGAATCCAAAGTACCATAGATAAGTATCATTAATAAAACAGGCAAAATCATTATGCAAAATAACGTCAGTTTTCTCTGTTATGACACTGCTGAAAGGCACCAGCGACCTACAGCAGAAACTTGAGGGCTGTCACTGAAGTTATCATCACTCTGAAATTTTCAGCAGGAAGAGTGTGATTTTCATGGTCAGGTTTCTTCCTCCATACTCTCTGGCCCCTCAAGGGGGATTTTCATCCCTTCTCTCTCCACTACTGGCTCCCTCCTCTGTGGTTCCCAGCACCAGTAGCGGAGCTTCCCGGCATCCAGACTGGATACGCAAAATCTGGTGTTTGCTGGGCAGTGCTTGCTTTGAGGCAATTGCCCTTGGCCATGCAGGATGTATCGGACACTGAGGTCGGGGAGGCTGGACATGAAGTCCTTGGCCACAGGACACTTGTGATAACAGGTACAACGAGCCCAGGCCATGGCAAGCCCAGATATGTCCTGAGACCTTGTGCTATTGTGTTAGTGTGAAGTCCGTGGCCTTCTGCTAGTGATGGACAAAATCATACTGAGTGGGCTGCATGTCATTCATGACTTCTGGGAAAAAGTGAGATTAGGATCTTGGTTGTACTATGCAAGAAATCAGATTAAAAGACTCAGTTAAAGGAAACTCCCATGGCTGCTGGTGTTGTAAGGATATCCAATATTGATCCTTTCTCTACCAGCAGGACAGAGGACACTACTCTACAACCAAGCAAGAGGCTGTGTTGGATCAATTACGGCACTAAAACTGAGCATATAAAGGACTCAAGATCAACATGTTTTTGGAAACATCCTCTCCCACTTTGAGCAGAAGGTTAGGTTAGATCAGCTCTGGAAGACCATTGTAATCTAAAATATTTTGTTATTCTACAAATGAAGCCTTGTTATATGGATGACATTGTTACCTAGAAAGAAGCATGCACATGTCTGGAAAGCATAGCAAAGAGTCATCTCTCTAGGGTCTGCTTGCCAGGGTCTGCACTACAAAATGCAGTTCTGATGGGGAAGAGCAGTGGAACTAGAAGTAAAGTATACACACTTCTAAAATGATCGCAAAGGCACTGCTGACATCTGAGCATGGCAACCAAGGTCCATAAGCACCTCCCCAAACTGAGGCAGCTCCACTTGAGCCAATTCCTTGGGGAGAGTGTGGGCTCAAGATGGGAAAGCCAGGGTCCTGCTGTTGCCATCATAGCAAGTCTGGAGGTGAGATATGGACTTTTTCTTCTGCCTTACAATTATTGAAAGATGCTAGTCTATATGTTTGATTGTAATGATGAAGAGCAGCATGGATATGTCAGCACATAGCCCTCTCTTGTCTCTGGCAGGAGCTCAAGTTATTCTGCATCACCATTCAGTCCATGTTTGACATTGTAGCAGAAGCAAGTTCAGCCATCCTATAAGCAGCTGAAGAAAGCAGAAAATAGATGAAGATAAATGAAGGCTTCCATTGAGACAATAAGCTGCACTTACTCATGACTGTGATACAGTGGGTAGGATCCAGTTGCCCCTACAGAGACATTAAGTCCCATTTGAGATGGCCCAGGGTGTCCTGCCTGGCCTCTAATACCAAATCAGAAAGATGCAGCTCAACAGTTGGTCCTGTGCCATATCTGTCAGACTTAACTACCCCAGAGCATCTCCAGCGGCTCTTGGTGATGCAATTAGAAAAAAGCTTCACAGCTCCTCTGACCGCCAGGCCAGATGGGCTGTCTGAAACCCACTGTTCTTCTCAATATAAGCAGGTCCCAGAAATGTCTGAACTCTGCTAGGGCTGTTGCCTCCAAACAGTTCCAAAGTCAGAATTTAAAGAAGAAAGAATATTTCTCATTAACTTCTAGGATCAGAGGCCAGTTCATCTTGGTTTCATGAGAACCTAATTGAAAGCTAAGCTGGTTTTCACTTCATTTTGTGTTTGGGTTCATCCCCTTTGTCACAACTCCCCACAGACCTTTTTAATGATGAACACAAGAACCTCTTTTCAAAGAATATCTTTTCCTGTGGTTTTGGTCCTGTGATATCCTAAAGAAAAGATGCACAGAGTAGCACGTAATACATCAGGGTTTGCCATGTGATAATGCCCTCCTCCTACTCTCTTCCTCAGTTTAACAATTTCTTAAGCCTCCTTTCTCTTTCAGATATCTTATAGAAGAACAGTATATAGGATCTGCACATGCTGTCATGCTATGAAGTCCAGAGGGTGCCTTGTAGAGTCTGTAGTCAATGAGATGTGATAGTAGCATTTATAGCTGAGGTCTACTACCAAAACACAACCTGCAAATGTTTAACAGTGGGGACTTCACCTCTTAATGGAAGTGCAAGCCTCTGACACTTGTTTTTGAGCTGCTGGATGGTATAATGCTTTCCTTGCCATCCTTTTCCTTACCACTCTGGGAACTCGTACTACTTGGTGTTTTCAAGTAGTTTGACTTGTCTAAGTTGTTGCAAAGCTGTTCTAATTTTCAGATATTTGCTTTTTTGTCCTGATCTCACCTCTGACATCTTTACAGCTTCCCTCTGCAGCATGGCAGGCAAACAAGAAAGTCCACCTTATTCTAAGTGTCTGGGAAAACCTTGTTTTGAAAATAAAACTATACCCTAAACCATGCTGACCCCAGAGTACAATCCTGATCAGACATTCTGTGTCTGTCCCCAGAGTGAAATCCAGCTTTTCCGAATGAACAAATCTTCCCGTACCTTGCAAACAAATGTGGTACTCAGCCTCCCTGCTTATGCTGCTAACAACACATGTTGGTCTGGTTGCTGCTGAAAAGCTCACTTGGCTTCTTCACAACAGCCTATTTATACATGAAATGGGGAACTCTTCCTGCCTTTGCAAGTCTTATATTTTGACTGGTCTAAAAGGGTCTAATTATAGCATTTTTACAAGTCATGCTCAGTTCAAGAACTCCGGAAACAGAGGGAATATGTTCCATCACCTCATCTCTCACTAACGAGTTTTTGGGTTGCTCTAGCTGCTAGGCTTGATGATTCACAGTGGTCACAGCCCTGCTGTCCTAGTTGAAGCATGGCATGCACTGAGACCTGGTGACAAACAGGCTTCCTGCACATCTGTGTCTAATAGAATCAAGGGCATGGACTTGCTGCTTGCTGGCAACTTCCCAGCCTGCTCTGAGTTCATAAAGCAACAAATCATCGTGTTTCAACCACAGAGTTCCCCCAGCAGCACTCATCTGCTCTGAGGCAGTGAGAGGGAGAATTACTAGTACCTACTGGGTACCTCTGAAAGCCCATCACCTGGAGAAGGATATAAGGTGATGGTGTTATTGGTCATGGCACTTATATACACAGTGGAGAAGACTGAAGAAAAGGAGGTAAAGTGACAGTGACACCTGGTCTGCGCCAGCCACAAAGGGCTGTGCTGTCCGTAAGGAGAGCTCAGTCACCCTTGCGAGACTTTTCTTGAATGATTCACATGCCAGCATTGTGAGCAGCAGCTGGGAGGTCAGTGGAGGCTTCAAAGAAGAGAAACAGCCTGTAGTGTAAAAATCAGGGAAAAACTGGTGCTGGGGGATGAGGGTTGTGTGACCTTAGCTCACTCTCTCAGATTTGAGGAGATGTGATATGATTGCACCTTGGTAAGACATTTGTTTAGGAACCAAAAGCACCTTTTTAAACATCTGCTTTATCCCATCTCAAAACACCTGGCTTATCACATCTTGAGCTTTTAAGAAAGCTTTTCTGTCTTTCACTTGAGGGTGTTGTTTCTGATCTGGTCTCGTGCACCTCCCTGCGTTATCACACACAGAATCACACAGAATAACCAGGTTGGAAGAGACCCACTAGATCGTCGAGTCCAACCATTCCCACTAACCCCTAAACCATGTCCCTAAGTACCTCATCCCCTCACCTTAAACACCTCCAGGGAAGGTGAGTCAACTGCCTCCCTGGGCAGACTGTTCCAATGCCTAACCACCCTTTCCGTGAAGAATTTTTTCCTTATCTCAAGCCTAAATCTCCCCTGGCGGAGCTTGAGGCCATTCCCTCTCATCCTGTCCCCTCTCACTTGGGAGAAGAGGCCAGCACCCTCTGTTGCTTTATGAACTCAGAGCTGTTATTCTCCTGCCATGGCGCTGGCTGCTCCATCACGTAGCTCCTCTTCTCAGAAGCTGCATTCAGAAGCCATTTCCCAGACCCATATAATTTTCCTTCAACAACGGTCTCTTTATATCCTAGATTTCACCTTATCCATTTGTAGGATCTACTAGATAGACCTGATCTGGATGGATTAGGAACTAATGGTCTTTCTTCCCTGACTGGTTAACTCCTCTCTACCCTTCAATATTGGAGTAATTGTGAACCACAGACAGCCCTGGAGGAAGGGCTATTGGATTTGGGTTAATTTTTCCCTCCCTCCCTGCTTCACCCTTATTGTGACAAGAAAAAGAAGGTAAGAGCAGAGAGGATGCTCTATGCCTCATCTCACAGTACCCCTGGAAGGTTGCGGGAACACCAAATTGTGATGAGATTGGCACGTTTTTAATTCTCTCTCATTACAGCCCTTGTTAAAACTACATTACAATAATTGCTTTAGTTCTGCTATGGTATTTTCAGGTCTCTTAATGTAACAGCTCAGTGTGTAGGGAACAAACACCAGAGGAAACACTCAGATGAAAGCCTGGTACACAAGCAGAGAGGGTCCAGGACTGGGCCAAAGTTTGAGTGAGAGGTATGAGTTGGTGAAGTACAAGGTTGCTGGGGGTTCTGCTCATATCCTGCTTTTAAGGAACCTCTGTGAGCCAGAAACAAGGCTTTTATTCTCCTATCTCACACCACAGATTCCCACAAGCCCATCTCTGGTGAGAGAAACTGCAGCTTTTTTCTCTCTGTCAGAACCAGGACAATGGAGAGACAACACTACAGTGGAATTCTGTGTTTGCTTGTGATATTTCAAAGCACCTCTCCATGCCTGGGCCACTATCAAACAGCCATAGAACAGTTGGGATTGGAAGGGACCTTAAAGATCATCCAGTTCCAAACCCCGTGTCATGGGCACAGACACTTTCTACTAGACCAGGTTGCTCATGACCTCATTAAACTTGACCTTGAACATCTCCAGTGAGAGGAGCATCCACAATTTCTCTGGACAACCTGCGCCAGTGCCTCACCCTCACAGGAAAAAAGCTTCTTCCTAATATCTCATCTAAATCTCCCCTCTTTTAGCTTAAAACTGTACCCCTCATCCTATTCTTCCCTTCCCTTCCCTTCCCTTCCCTTCCCTTCCCTTCCCTTCCCTTCCCTTCCCTTCCCTTCCCTTCCCTTCCCTTCCCTCTTCCCTTCCCTTCCCTTCCCTTCCCTTCCCTTCCCTTCCCTTCCCTTCCCTTCCCTTCCCTTCCCTTCCCTTCCCTTCCCTTCCCTTCCCTTCCCTTCCCTTCCCTTCCCTTCCCTTCCCTTCCCTTCCCTTCCCTTCCCTTCCCTTCCCTTCCCTTCCCTTCCCTTCCCTTCCCTTCCCTTCCCTTCCCTTCCCTTCCCTTCCCTTCCCTTCCCTTCCCTTCCTTCCCTTCCCTTCCCTTCCCTTCCCTTCCCCTTCCCTTCCCTTCCCTTCCCTTCCCTTCCTTCCCTTCCCTTCCCTTCCCTTCCCTTCCCTTCCCCAAGCTCAATACTCTCAGCCTGCCTTCATATGGGAGATGCTCCACTCCTTGGATCATCTCTCTAGCTTTCTCTGAACTCTAACAGATCCACGTCTTTCCTGAGATGAGGACTCTGGAACTGAACTCAGGACTCCATATGACATCTCACAAGAACTGAGTAGAGGGACAGGTCCCTTGACCTGGTGGGTCCCACTTCTTTTGATGCAGGCCAGGATATGATTTGCTTTCCAGGCAGCAAGCACACATTGCCAGTTCATGCTGAGCTACTCATCCATCAGCACCCCCAGGTCCTTCCCTTCAGGGCTGCTCTCAATCCATTTACTGCCCCGACTCTAACGGAGCTAATTGCCCTAAGGGACACAGTCTAACAGCCCTCTCTTTTGGGAACCAGCCTCAGATAAGATACCTCTGGATTCAGTGTGCGTTAGAGATTTACTCACAAGACACAAACCCCAAGTCTCAGTGCCTGGACAGGGGAGATTAATCACCTTGCTCAGCTACCCTGCCAGGAGCTGTGCTCTCTCTAAGTGCAACCCTGACCCTTTCTGCAGCTGCTTTTGGCTTTTTTTGTTGTCTTCCTCAGTCAAACAAGCCAGCTCTGGCTGCACTCTTCAGGCTTGTACTGTCTTGGCCACCCTACAGCTCCTTTCCTTGCAGCCAGTCGGCTTCGCTTCCAGACCCCTTATTCTCCCACACATCTGCAGCGGCACCAGCACTCCAACCCAAGGCTCTGCACAAACCCTTCCTCCCACTGCAAGAGCAACACATCAACATCCTCACCCTTGAAAACTCTACCCTAGCCACTGCCCACTCCAGAAAACCATGAACATGATATCTACACATCCTTTAAAAAGCAGGCACTCCTCCCCATCCATATGACCATATTAGGGCTGCAAGCAGCATGTCTTTTACTTCCAAGCGTGATTTCCTCCCTACATGTGCTGTGCATTCAAAAGCAAGCCCACCATGGAGACCTACTCCTTTCTCAAGCCCATACTTTTCCTCACAGAACACAAACACATGCTCTCACACTTTCTCCATTCCCACAGCCATCACTTACTCATTAACATCTCCATAGGAATTTGCAGCCATGTGAAGACTTGTTCGTAATTAGTTAGAAAGAAAGAAAAATAAAGTCTCCTAAGCTGTCAGCAACCCTCCAGAAAACTAGCAACAGATCTGAGTGCCATTTGGTCTAATTAGTCTTGATATTTCACATAACATATTTCTCAATTTTCAGTGGAGAAAGAAATAAAAAAAAAAAATCCCTCTGAGGAGAACAACAGGAGTATTTTTTGCAGAGGGATCTGATGGCAAAGCCAAAGGGAAGTCTTAATAAATGTGCATTTATATTCCTTTACTGAATCATTCACAACAGTTGCTTCACATTCTGCTTCTATGGGCATGCATGGGCCTGAAGTAGGGCTAATCTGCAGCTGGCATGAATCAAAATAGTTCTTCCCTCAATATATATATTTCTTAATTTTCCCTACTGTTTTGAGGCTGAATGTCATTGATCATCAGCCTGTACTTCCCATGGATGTTGGTTGTGTTGGTGGAAGAGCACTGAGACATAAAACAGAGAGTCCAGTTGTATCATGTCCATTTCAACACCTTCAGTGACCTCTGTAGGCTGCAGTGAGAATCTGGCTTTAATTTACCTGAACAAAACTACAGAGCAAGTAAAATCTGCCTGCAAAAGCAGGTGCTTCTCAATCCACATATAACATTTCCAGGTTTCCTCACACGCTTACGAGGAGCAGTTATAGAAATCCAGTTTTGTGGATGACCAGCACTGATTGACCACGGTGATGGTGGTGTCCCACAGCTTGCAACAAATTAATAGGTTGTCTAAGTGAGATGTGGAAGAGCAGAGAGTCTGTGTCCCCTCTGCAGTCAGTAGAAAGAAGATGGGTGTCTTCATCGTGTTAAACATCTAAGACAGAGGCATGGACTCACTGCCCATAGGTGCCAGTCTCTTCAGTGATTGTGGAAGGAGTCTAGACAATTATCTAGGGATGGTATCCAACGATTACACTACAGAATCTGTCTCTGAGCATGTCATCCTCAGCTGTCTCTATCAGAAGAGACAGTCAGTGTGGGCAATGAAATGTAGTGTGATTCATCTCTTCCAGAGATGACATCCGCTTTTCATCAGTTGAACGACAGCTTAAACTCCACTGAGGATATTGACTCAATGTCAGTTGTCTGCAAAGGAAGCCAGGACATCTAGCTCAGGTGCAGACCTGTACATTAAAAATATTTGAGGAAGGAAGAGGAATTTAGCTGCATATACACAGCATTCAGTGGCATTTATGATGCTGCAGACAAGGATGGGTATACAAACAGGCTCACATGCATGTTCATGAAGCTTTCATCACTAAAATCTATTAAACCAACAGCTCACAAAATGCTGGAGTCTTTTGTAGGGTAAGACATAGTGCTTTTTAATGATTTTAGGTTTTTATTAGATTTGATAGGAGAATCGGAATCCAGGTTGTGTGGAGACCCACACCGCCCAAACTCCAAAGCTTAGCTGTTCGTGTCTGAAACTCACTCCCGCTCTTAAATTTGATTGAGCCAAAGCCTATAGGAGATGCATAAGTTTTACATGGAAAGAATAATTTGATATGAACCCAGGACTCAATGTACAGGACAGAGGACAGTGGAGCATTAGAGTTCAGAGAACTGGACCTTAGGTTGTTTAAGCATTGGTCACAGGAATATGATTGCTGGTTTAGGAAATACTTTCAGTGAGCATCCAAGTAGTCCTGCTAGTAAACATCCTGGCATTCTAAACATCTTGGAGGAAAGAGAAAGAAGACAGGTGAGATCTAAAACTGGCCTGCTATCACCATCAGTTGCAGGAAATTTTGCAGTTCACAGAATCATAGAATTGTTTGTGTTGGAAGGGACCTTAAAAATGATCCTGTTCCACCCCCCTACCATGGGCAGGGACATCTTCCACTGGATCAGGCTGCTCAAAGCCCCATCCAGTCCATCCTTGAACATTTCTAGGGAGGGGTATACGCAACTTCCCTAGGCAACCTGTTCCACTGTCTTACCACCCTCACCATGAAGAGTTTCTTCCTAATACCTGCAGGCTGATGAGAGGTTAATTTGGGTACTGACTGTCTACCTGATTCAGCCTTCCTGCTCCTCTGAAGTGGATATAGTAAACTTTTCCAACTTCTGACCTCAAGTATGTTATAGCATAGCAAGGGGCTGGTAAGTGATATCAGCAGGAAACAGCTGTGTACACCTGTTGTTTTGTAGATGAAAAATACTGTCTAAAATATAAAGAAGAAACTGAACACTCCTCACTGCAAACCCTCTATGACACCCAAAGTTTACTAACTGCAAGGCAACATTTATGGCTCCAGTGAGGAAGACTTTGAGGCCGTAAGAGGAGAAATGGAACAATAGAGAAGATGTCACTCTAGTTATTGGCTGTAGGTATCACCCAGAAATGCTGTCATCACACTTTTACTCACTCCATCCTCTGGCCCATAAGCCAAAGGAAATCCCTGAGCATCATGTTCACAAAGGTCTTTTCCAACCTAACTATTCTATGATTCTATCGTCTGTTACTGCTGTCCAACAGCAGAAGGGTAAATGACACCTCAGAAGGGTAAGTTACTTGGCTGATCTAGGGGATAGGAAGCAGCATCAACCAACACTTCTGTTCTGGTAGTCAGAGTGACTAAGCCATGGCTAGATGTGTCTGCATTAAGCTGCGTAGCCTCATCTGCTGTCCATCATCCAGTCACATGCTTTTGGAGCAGTTCTCTCCAAAGTTACACTCGTAAAACTAAAACTGTTTCCCGGCATCTTCAGTGCATCTTCTCTTGTCATAAGCTTTGCCTGTGTAGCATGGAAACCATATCACCAGCCCATGTTCTCTCTTATGAAATGGAGTCCACCTGTCTTGGACTGTCATGACAGCTGAGCTCTCTTGCAACACGACAGGCAGTAGGTGCTTAGGAAGATCTGTATAGGCTTTCTTCTGTCTGGATGGGATCTTCTGTGCTACAGCTGTAGATATGAGATGGAGCCTGACCAGACAACACAGCAAACAAAATCTCTTCACAAGGTTTCACAACCTCTTCTAGGATTCAGATCTCCTCTACTGGAGCAGAAAGGATGGTTTTATAATTGTATTTATCATTTTGGGCAACCTAGGAACTAGATAGGGGCATGACACATGTTGGACTGGGTTGGGCCATTGAAGGCTTGGTTATGGCAGGATCAGTCCATGCTGCAATCTTGGGACCCAGTCACAAAACACCACTTGGGTGTAGGACTTCCAAGAAACTGAGACTACTTTTCAGTTCAAAATATGTACTGTCCTTTTTCTCCTCTTGTTCAGGTGAGCCGTCTGCATATGAGGAGAGTCCTTTTTGCTTCTTCATGTTCCTCTTCTCCTTCTTATACTTCTTATTGTTGTTTGATTTATCTTATCATACTTGTGAAGAACAGTTGCTCTTAATTTCTGCAGGGAGAAGTTCAGAAACAGGTAACAATAACAGAGATGGGGATCAAGAAGAGAAGTGAAGGTGATGGTGGAGAATGGAGAAAGGGAAAAAAAGGAGTCCAGATATTGCCAAAGAAAAATATTAAATAATGAAATAATTGGAGTTGGAAGAGACCTTAAAGATCATCCTGTTCCCACCCCCCTGCCATGGGCAGAGACACCCCACTAGATCAGGCTGTGCAAGGCCCCATCCAACCTGGCCTGGAAAACAGAAACATGCATTGGTTTTGTAAGAATTTAAACCCACAGGGTCTGTGGAACAGACATCTCATCCTGGGGAAAGGTAATTCTGTTGTTAGACTTCCCTGGGATGCTGCTTGTGTCTCCTGTAGCAGAGGAGTCTAGCAGGAAGGAGATGAGGGTGAGATAGGTATGTCCCTCTGTGGTGTTCATCTGTTTCCATCTATCTAACGACTGGTTGCCTCCCACAGTAAATGGATCCCAGCTGAGGGCATAAATACTGCAGGTATCTTGGGTCAGAACTGGTGTAAGTAAAGGACTAGCAGAGAAAAGAAGTGAGAGTGAGGAGCATGGTGCAGATTCAGCAATATGTTATATTCTAGTTTTTACAGCAGGGATTTAGGCTGCCAAAAGTAATCATAGGAGGCAATAGGAGGCGTGCATCCCACATGGCCTTGGGATGATGTTACCCTCAGATGAGGAGCAAGTGCTGTGGGATCAGGCTGGGGCCCCTGGGAATGTGGAAGGGCTTTCCCACATTTCTGTCACACATCCAGCGTCTATAACTCAGTTTAGATAAGGAGATGGCTTTCCAACAGAGGCGTTTCTTTCTACAATCATCCAAACTGGTTAAAAACCAAAACCATTGCACTGGGAGAAAGGTTCCTTCTTTCCCTCCTTCCTCCTTCTCTTCTTCCCTTCGTTCTACCCTCCCTTCCTATTTCTCTTATTTTTCTACCTTTTTCTTCCTCTCTTTTTGTTATTTTATGTTGCATTTCATATTTTTCTTTCCCCTGTTTGCTCTTTTCCCTATCACTCCTACCTGTCGTATGAAACGTACCCTGCCAGAAGGTGTGTTGAGAGTCAGCAGGGCACACAAACCTTGGTCTCACTCAAGGATTTACCTACCGCAGATGCTGTTTGCATCCAGCACAGCTTTTCACATCACTGCTGCCTCCTTCTCTGGGAGAGAGCAGGACTTGGAGCTTTATGTGCCCTTGTCACCAGCAGATTAATGAAAGATAGGAAGGCTGGGATCAGGGGGAGGTGTCACAGCCCACTGAACCATGACCAGCTCCCACTGCCACCAACCCCTCTGACACAGCAGTGATTTCTGGCTCAATCTCTCACGCTGCCAAGAGGGACAACAAATGGTGGGAACTGGTGATAAAAATGACCCTATTCATTTAACAAAGAGCTATCACAATCTGTATCACTAAGATGGACTCATCTCTCTGGGTTTTTCCCCATTATGGGATTGTAGTTCTGAGAAGGCTGGGTATGATACGGGCTTTCCACAACTGATTGTTTAGGCCAGCAGAGCTTGGCTTGGTTTCGCAGGACTCTGACATAGTCTCAGAAAATACATCTTCATTTCTGGCAAGAAAAGTAGTATAAATTTCCTTGCTCACAGGCATCTTGTGCAGCTTGAGATGTTCTAGGTTAGCAGATGTGACACCGCCTGTATGATTCCCAGTCCTTTATAAATAGTACCAGGCCAGGTAGGGAATATGATATCTAAAATGGTACCCAGCACCTAATTGTAGACAACTCATGCTGCTCCCATGATCAGTAAGGGCCATGCAAATTCTTCCTTGTTCTGGAAACTCCCCTACCATTTGATTTGCACAATATTACTTCAGATTTACCATAGAGAATCACAGAGTGGTTCGAGCTGGAAGGCAGTTTTAAAGGTCCCCTAGTTCAACACCTCTGAAGTAAGCAAGGACATCTTCATCTTGGACAAGTTGCTTAAAGACCTCTTCAACCTGACCTTGAATGTTTCCAGGGATAGAGCATCTACCCTTCTATAGGCAACCTGTTCCAGTGCTTTATCGCTCTCATCGTAAAAAATTTCTTCCTTATATCCAGTATAAATCTACATTCTTTTAGTTCAAAACTAATACCTCTTGTCTTATCACTACAGGACCTGGTAAAAACTTTGACCCCATCATTCTTATAAGCCCCCTTTAGGTATTGAAGTGCCATAATAATGTTTCTTCAGCACCTTTTCCAGACTGAGCAACTCCAACTCTCTCAGACTTTCTTCATAGAAGAGGTCCTCCAGCCCTATGACTATTTTTGTGGCCTCCTCTGGACCCATTCCAACAGATCCGTGTCTTTGCTGTGATGAGGACTCCAGAACTGAGAGTAGGACGGCAGGTGGCGGTCTCATGAGAGTACAGCATAGAGGCAGAATCACCTCCCTTGATACGCTGCTTTTGGTTCGGCCCAGGATATGGTTCTCTTTCTGGGCTGTGAGTGCACTTTGCTGGTTTCCCACCCTTCAGATGTGTCAACCACACCACTCAACTTTGTGTTGTCTGCAAACCTGCTGAGGGTGTACTTGATCACCCTCTCTATGCTATTGATGATGATATTAAACAGTACTGGTCCCAGTACAGACTCCTGAGGAACATAATTTGTCATCAGTCTCCAGCTGGACATCGAGTCATTGACCATCACTGTCTGTATGCGACCATCAAACTAACCTCACGTCCACCAAATAGTCCACTCATCAAATCCATAGCTCTCCAGTTTAGATGGAAGGATGTGTTGGGACACCATGTCAAAGGACTTACAGAAGTGCAGATAAATGACATCCATAACTATTCCCTTGTCTACTGATGTAATCACTCCTTCATAAAAGACATCTAGGTTGGTCAGGCAGGACTTGTCCTTGGTGAAGCTGTGCTGGCTTCCTTGAAGTACCTCCTTATCCATCATGTACAGAATCACAGAATCACATAATAACCAGGTTGGAAGAGACCCATCGGATCATCAAGTCCAACCATTCCCACCAATCCCTAAACCATGCCCCTAAGTACCTCATACACCCTAACCTTAAACACCTCCAGGGACCGTGAGTCAACCACCTCCCTGGGCAGACCGTTCCAATGCCTGACCACCCTCTCCGTGAAGAATTTCTTCCTAATCTCAAGCCTAAATCTCCCCTGGTGGAGCTTGAGGCCATTCCCTCTCGTCCTGTCCCCTGTCACTTGGGAGAAGAGGCCAGCACCCTCCTCTCCACAACCTCCCTTCAGGTAGTTGTAAAGAGTAATAAAGTCTCCCCTCAGCCTCCTCTTCTCAAGGCTAAACAACCCCAGCTCTCTCAGTCGCTCCTCATAAGATTTGTTCTCCAGCCCCTTCCCCAGCTTTGTTGATCTTCTCTGGACTCGCTCCAGAGCCTCAACATCCCTCTTGTGGTGAGGGGCCCAGAACTGAACACAGTACTCGAGGTGCGGTCTCACCAGTGCCG
Organism: Clamator glandarius; assembly: GCA_033459285.1. Lineage (NCBI taxonomy): Eukaryota > Metazoa > Chordata > Aves > Cuculiformes > Cuculidae > Clamator > Clamator glandarius. Next base: position 150,860 of record JAUNZM010001034.1, on the reverse strand, counting down.
AGTACAGAGTGAGAATAACCTCCCTGGACCTGCTGGTTACGCTGTTTCTGATCCAAGATTCTTGGCCACCTGGGCCACTGCTGGCTCATGTTCAGTCACTGTCAACCAACACCCCCAGGTCCTTCTCCTCCTGGCAGCTTTCCAGCCAGGTTTCTCCTAGTCTGTACCTCTGCTTAGGGTTGTTGTGCCCCAGATGCAGGACCCGGCATTTGGCTGTGTTAAACCTCATGCCGTTGGTCTCAGCCCAGCAGTCCAGCCTGTTCAGATCCCTTTGGAGCCTCCCGACCCTCCAGCAGATCCACACCTCCACCCAGCTTGGTGTCATCTGCAAACTTGCTAAGGGAGCGCTCGATGCCTTCATCCAGGTGGTTGATAAAGACATTAAACAGGACTGGACCCAGGACTGAGCCCTGGGGAACCCCACTTGTCACTGGCCTCCAGCTGGATTTAACTCCATTTACCATCACCCTCTGGGCCCGGTCATTCAACCAGTTTTTCACCCAGGAGAGTGTGGGCCCGTCCAGGCCAGAGGCCGACAGTTTCCGAAGCAGAATGTACCTTCACGCAGCTTCTAGTATGATCTGTTCTATGTTGTTCCCTGGCACAGAAGTGAGGCTGACAGGTTGGTAGTTCCCAGGATCCTCCTTTTTAAAAACTGGTTTCCCTTTTTCCAGTCAGCAGGGACTTCCCCTGGCTCCCATGACTTTTCAAATATCATGAAACTGGCAATTACATCAGCCAGTTCCCTCGGGACTGTGGAATGCATCTCATCAGGTTCCATGGCCTTACATACGTCCAGGCTCCTCAGATAGTTGAAACTCTGATCTTTTGCAGTGAGAGGGACATTGCTCTCCCAGTTCCCTTCTTCTGGTCTTGACAGGTGTGGGAAAAGAGGTTGCCAATGAAGACTAAGGCAAAAAAAGTTGTTGAGTACTTCAGCCTTGTCCTTGTCTGTTGCTACCAGTTTGCCAGTTGTGTTCATCAAGGGGGAATACACTTTCTTTGACTTTCCTTTTCTGGCTGACATAGCTGTAGAAGCCCTTCTTTTTATTCTTTGCACCTTTTGCCAAGTTCTACTCTGGCTGCACCTTGTTCTTCCTGATCCCACCCCTACAGAACCAGGCACCATCCCTATACTCTTCCCAGGGCATCTGTCCCTGTTTCCACTGCTTGTTTGTTTCCTTCTTGGCCTTAGTTTGACTCAGCCACACTAATCTCTTGCCTTCCCTTCCCAAATTCTTTGAGACAAGTTTTAGTAGGCATGGTGGTGATGGGCTGATGGTTGGACTTGATGACCTTAGAGGTTTTTTCCAACCTTAATGATTCTGTGATTCTTACAATTGGGGATTAAGAGCTCTTATGATCTGTTTCACTCTTTCAGGAGGGAGATCTGAAGTCAGACCTGAATGTCATGACAGTTTTGTTCACTGAAAGAGTGACACCACCACGGCTTTCCAAGACTTTTTGGCAGTGGAGAGATAAAAAAGTCTGGGAGGAAGAAGTTATTCTAAATAACTAAAGCCTTTACTGACATGCAAATTTGTATAATAATCTAGGATAAAGTCACCATCTTGTTCTGGTTTCCTAGCCTCAGTTTTGTGGCATTGTCTGCACATCTTCACACCATTATTAGATGCAAACAAAATTTACACATAAAAAAACCCTATCTGTTTTCTGACTTAGGGGAAAAGTGGAGAGAAAGGAGACAAAAGCTTGACAGTTGTGGATTTGTTTAGGTAAAATGATACTTGCTTGACTCACCCCTGGAAATTTGCAATTAATTATCTCTCTCCCAGCTGCTGTCTCTCCAGAAACCTGAGAATCCACCTGGGGAACAGGTGGATTTTGGAAAGGACATTGGAGTGACTGAGGAGTTCCCAAGACTCATCACGGTCTCCAAGGAGCAGCTGATCACAAACACCACAACTGAATTTTCACTGGAGATGGAAGCAGTAGAGGAAATGAAGAGTGAGGACCTGCAAGATAGATCAGATGATGAGTAGTTAAAAAATAATCACTGAAGACTTTTTCAATTTGCACATTTATTAGGAGGGTGTGTGGAAAAGAAGATGATCATGTTAATGATAAGAATAAAATACTAATAACAACAACAACAATAATAACAATAATAAGGATGGGGGAATATATTGTGAACTCTTCCCTCAGCACCAAGAAAGGAGATAGATACTAAGAGCAGCCGAACAGCTGCTGTTGCCTCCTGGGGCTCTGTTGCCTCCTTGGCCAAGCTGGGGGATGGCATGATGCTGCCTCTGGGAACAGGGCAGGCACCACTGTCCCCATCATTCCTACTTGATGGTGGTAACAGGGACGACCTTCCTATTATCTCCTACCTGGCTTTGAAGCCCTCCTTTTCAGCATTGTCCCTCTGGCAGGAATAAATTGATTGATATTTGAGAGGGAATGGCCTCAAGTTGCAACAGGGGAGGTTCAGATTAGACATTAGGAAAAAAATTCTTCACCAAAAGGGTTATTGGGCACCAACAGAAGCTGCCCGGGGGGGTGTCTGAGTCCCTGGAGGTGTTTAAATGTTGGGTAGATTGAGTGTTTACTGATATGGTTTAGTAGTGGACAGGTACGTCTGAATTCAATGATCTCAGAGGCCTTTTCCAACCTAATGATTCTATGATTTTATCATTCCAAGCTCTCTATAAGGAAATAAAAGATTCCTAGTGCCTCAGAGGTTTGCAGACCATAGCCAGGGTGACAGATGCAACAGGGAATTTGATAGAGAGAAACAATTTATTCAGCAGAGCATTAAAGGCAAATATTTCTTTGCCTTTCTCATTGATTCCGCACCTACTCCAGAAGTTCCTTACCATTGTTTAAATCACTTTATCCTACAAATCCACCAAAGGCAGCTAAGATCAGGATGGCTTAGCACAGAATTGCAAATATATGATTGGGATATTTTCTGTGAAGACAAATAGACCTTATAGTGCCTTAATGTTTAATGTCAGAATGCTGTGCTTAATTAAGCAGCTACAGGGCCATTTACAAATGTGATTTCTGGATTGATTATCTATAACTCTCCCTGCAGCCCCTGTTAAAAGCATCCTATGAGTAGGATTGTTTCCTATAAGTGTCTCATCCAGAAAGATGGGGTGTCTGCCATTGCCAGGCATTTTATTCTGAAGGATCAACATGAAAATATCGACTAATCAGCAACAAGCATTGAGGGGGCAGAGAAGGAAGTATAAATATCCTCTGGGGCTTGCGGGGAAAGAATAACAGTGATGAATCTGCAGATTAAAAGGCTGTTACATTACCATTCAGAAAGAGTGTAATGTGTGTGCATGTATATGTGTATACTGGGGGGGGTGTGTGTGTTGGTGTGTATGCATGTGTATTAAGCCAGATTCAAAGCTTGCCTTGTGTATTTGTGTACCAGAGCTTGATAAAAAGCTTGTTCAAAGTTACAGAGTGAAATTTGGGTACCCGGTTGAAATGTTCAGTCATTAAAGCATTGAAACAGGAGGCTGAGGCAGAGGAAACTGGCAGAGGGAGAAGAGGCTGGTTGTAAAACTTTTCCCAGGAGGATCTCAGAGCAGTGTGCAACATCTAGTGTAACTGCATTGTTTTTCAAGGAGCTATTCTGCTATAAACCACCCTTTTTCTGCCCTTAAATAATCAAGTTCTATAGCCCCCCTGTGAAGAGGATTAGCAAGGAATAGAGCTTGTTATTTGTCTTTCCTCCAGTAACTGTGAAGTAACTCCTGCTATGTGCATTTTGAAGACCAAGTTTTAGACAAAGACCCGTTCCCAACATAGCAAAAGCATCCAAGCAAAAGGAGAAGCCAGCAGGTAGGACACACAGACACCTGTCCAAAGGCCTATGTCAGTGGGGGATACTCGCAAACTGGATTTCTGTGATGCAGTTCACATTTCCAGAGTTTGCTCACAGATGACCACTAACCAGCAGAGTGACTGAGGTCCTGAGGTCTTGCAAGACAACTTTAGATGTTGTTCTTGCCATGCCAGCTCTTCATTCACCCACAGTGCACAGTTTGTTTGTGTAACGGGGTTGCTGAGCAAGGCAGAGAACTGCTGGCAGGGGTGTTGTGATAATGAGGTGCAGCACCAGGTTACACAGCAAAAGTAGACCAGCAGCGTTAGGAAAAAACTTCACAGAAACATGGCATTTGGTCTTCTCTCCCACTCTAGTATGACATAGCTCAAACTGGCTTTATAAACTGAGTAGGCAAGAGATTGTAGATTTTCACAAGTGCCATCCTGCTAATTACAGTATGACTGCCATCTCTAGCAATGAAAACGTAAAGAACCAATGCCTGCAGACTTTCAAAAGAATTATCTGGGGAAGATAGGGGGTATCCTGACCTGGAAAGTCCAGCCTTGTACTCAGTCAGGTCAGTGCAGCAAAGGCATCATTTCTCAACTGAAGGAGCCCTCTTCTTTAGCCTTTCTGTGGCTGAAGAGTAGGGAGGACCAGGGAGCTGCCTGGGGATGAGATTACCACTTCCCAACTCTGCACTTGCCCTGGGGAGGAGGGATAAGGAGTAGCACATACAGGCACATAGAAGAAGAAAAGAAAAAAAAAAAAGGAGAAAATAAAAATACATCAATAATTTAAGAGACAAAGCTTCTGCCATGAAACTCAATCTATTTCAGGTGCCTGCAGCAGGTTTTGGACACCTTGATTAATCATAACTCACTACATATTATTTCCCTATAAACAAACTACAATGTTACTCATATAAACAGCTTTATCTTGACAGCTGCAAAATGCCAGGATTTAATGTTGAATGAACAGAGCTTCACCATATGGTACCGCTCTGGGCCTGAGACGTTATAATCCACAGCATATTGCCTTCCGGAAACAGTGATTACAAGGAAGACCTCTCTCCCTTCTTCTTTTAATTGCATTTGTTGTCTCTAGTTCACATTGTCTCCTCTTTTTCCTGATAGCTTAGAATAAATCTGTCTCTTAGGGTATTGTTGGCTTGAGTTATTTTCTTTTCTCGGTTTTGGTTCACAAGAGAGGGGTTTGAAAAGGCACGGAGGGTTTGGTTAGCTCTTCCAAGGGCTCAGGGTTGCAACATGACCTTATCTCCCTGTCCACTAACGCACAGGCTGGCAGATCAGAAAGAGCTTCATGATTATGTCTACATTAACTAGAACTGCCAGATGGCTAATGCAGTGGAGACTTCATCTCCTACTTGCTAATCCCCATTTCTTTGATAAAATAACATGGGAGGGAAATATTAACTTTTGCTTTTTCCTGTTCTCTGTCTAAACCTAGAGGACGTGAGTCAAGTTCTCTGTCCCTGGGGACCCACAGTTTGTGTTTTCCCTCTCACAAGATATGAAGGTAGATGTGAACACAGACAGTGTGGCCAGAAGGGAACCCGTGAGTGCAAGAGGATGCAGGCTGTGAAGCCTTAATATGAGCACCACATCATCTAATATCAGTTTCCTTGGGTTCAGGAGAGGAGGAATTAGTTATTTTACATGTGTCCCTGCAGTAGTAAAATTTCTGCCTTGGCTCTCCCAGGCCCAGATTTGTGTTCTCTCTCCAACCCAGCCAGTGGAGTGTGTGGAAATCACACCAGTGCTGCTCTCTGGTCAGGAATTAGATGATACGAACACTGTTTGGTGTTCTGGTAGGGAACAAAGTAAGGGAAATCCACTATACCCTTCATTTTTCAACATCAGGTAATTCAAAGCTGGAACTGTAAATCAACACTGGCTCAGAAGTAACATCCAGGGAGTACACAACTATTTTAACGTGACTGCCAGCCAGATAGCCACTTTCCATGTAAAAGCTCTTGCACACCTTTGACATAAAATTGTAGAATCATTTAAGTTGGAAAAGACCTTTAAGGTCATTGGGTCCGACTGTAAGCTTAAAACTGCCAAGCACCACTAAAACATACCCTAGACATTTCTACCTCTGCCTGGATATTGTGCAGGTTTCAGGTGGCCATGCTCTGTGACCAAGGAAGGGGATTTTTTTTAGTTTTTTATATTTTTGCAAAGGTTTTGTTTTTTTGGTGTTACAATTGTCATTTGCAGCTGCTGGAAAAGAAGAAAGTTTTTACAACCAAGCTATTACAACTCCTCTAGGCTCTCTTAAGATTTGGATGTAGCTTCTGGTTTTGTTACAGAATTCCTACGTGACCCAACTCATGAAATTTTTATAAGATTCATTTTTTTCCCACCTGAAAAAGGAAAATAAAAAAAGATACCTGTTTTTCTCTATATTCCATTGCTCTGCATAGGTAGCCATGCTGGTTCCCAAATATTGCTCAAATATAAGCACGGTTACTTCCCTTTGGAGTGGGTATGACCTCAAATTGAGGTAACATTCTTAAGTCCCCTTACCTTGCAGCCCCTTTACATGCTATAAAGGTAGGAATCTGCATGGCCATTGGACAGAAAGATATGGGGTTATATATCAGCAGAGAAATTTGTATTGATACTAGGAAACACCTTGAACCATAAGGGGAAATGAAGAGGGTTGTTCTGATCCTTGCAGCAAGCCTGGTCACTGCTTTTCAGGGAGCATAACCACCACCCAGAACAGAACATGGACAGAACAGAATAGAACAAAAAATGGACAGGACTGGTGGGAAAATTCATCCTGGTCCTGGCAACTAAGCCAGCGACTATGGATCAGAAGACAGTCAACAGGTCCCGAGTTTCAGCAGTGAGGATCTTGTTCATGAAACAAAGCCAAACATTGGCAACACATAGAAAACCCAAGGAAACATTGAGAAAACAGTGGGGCAGGCACTGACAGGTCATCGAGATGCCTCTTGACTTAATCCATGCCCTTAACTATGGTTTGTCCAAGTTTGTTGTAATACTTTGGGCAATATGTTTCATATTAAAGCTCTTTTTGTTACCCTTATTACTGCATAAATCCATAACAACAGTGAAAGGGAAAAACAACGTTAATTGACCACTTGCCGAAGTGGAATAGCAATGGGATTCATCTTCTTCCATTTCAGATGTCTCATGAAATTACCCACAACTCACATGCATGTCCTTTATGCAAAGTAATTGCTGTATAGCTTGTATTAGGATAACAACACAACCATAAAGAAGTGGAAAATCAGTAAAACCATTTTCCTAGCTAAGAAGGAGTGGCATCTTGTTATCGTCCTGCCTCTAACTGTGGTGCAACAGCTTTTCCTGTGCCCACTGTGTGAGTTGCTGGGGTTGGAGCAGGGTGTAAGTTATGACAGCTCATGATGAAGTAGATAATCTGCATGACCGATGAGGAGTGCCTGCTTCTAGACCAGTGAGATAGCTCCAGTTCCTGGCCTTATGTGAGAAACTGAATTTGATGATGCCTCCTCTGCCATGGGAGTAGCAGAAAACCAGAGATGGAGAAGTACAGGTCCAACCAGAGAAACACTTAAAGGGTGAAACATTGCAGGTTTGTGAAGGCAGCCACTTTGAGGTTCAGAACAGCCAATTCCACAGGCTACAGCCATGAAATTCATGCTAGGACACAACCAAAACATCAGGTTTATGGACAACCATTAAGCTGGATTTATGGCTCATCTGCAGGATGGTGCATTAGCAATCTGGCTGGACCCCAGCACTGACAATAAAAGCCTTCAAGCACTACAACAACTAGGGTCTTTGCTGGAGAGGTAAGTGCCACTTTTCTCTCAGCACTCTTAAAAACATGGAACAAAGCAGTTCTGCTTGGCTGAAGTCTCCCTACATCTTTTCAGTGTTCCTTCCTTCCTCATCTCTTTTGATCTAATTTACAAAGAGTAATTAAAATCCACAGTCAGAACATGAAAAAGTTGGGGCAGGATGACAATCTTTGCATTAACAGCAAGGGGTGAAAGACAGTGAGTGAGGCTAACAGCGCAGATGGGGACCAGCAATGAGTATGGAGCCCAGTCATAACCTAATGAATTGCAGCTTGATGTCTCTGGGCCATCTGGAGCTGGTCTCCTCTTGACATGCTACAGGATCGCAGGGCCAGAAAGGGGAGGAGTAGCAGTTGAGCTGATCCAGAGTTGGTTAAAGTGGAATTGGCATGCAGTGAGACACAGAAAATCAAAGGCTGAAAACTGCCCTTGGAATGGTGGCTACGAATAGCAGGTAATTGTTTCTACTATAGTGGAAGGAGGCTGAGCTAGGCAGAGGTGGAAACTAGGGCTCATTTGATGAATCAGTGGAGAAATAACCTCTGTGAACAGAATTGCATGCTAGCTGCATGACGACCGCATGTGCTAGCAGGTAAGAACACCTGAGAGCTCGAAAATAGCCACAGTCAATGAGACTGCTTTGTTATATGCTTTGTAACCCTTGCTGCTCATTCCTTAGCCATCCCAATCTACCAAACCCTGGGTAGATATTTACCTTGAAAATATCAGTGGTGGTCAATAGAACTCAGCACTAGGGAAAAGCAAGCCCTAAGGGTGGCTGCTTCTGAGTTGCTTGGGGAGCTTCCATTTGCCCATTAATTCCAATTTAACTAGCAAGCAACTGTTAACAAAGCCAATCCTTGCCTGTTTACTTGGACTAACCCTGTGAGCAGTGGGAGAAAGGAAAGCTTTCCAACACCTCTTGCCTCATCCTGCAGTAGCTGCTTCAAGGGGAAATGATGAGTTATGTGACTTCAATACAGGACAGGGGATGATGTGATTGAGAGCAGCCCTGCAGAGGACTTGGGGTACTGATTGATGAGAAGCATAATATGAGCCAGTAATGTGTGTTCACAGCCCAGAAGGTCAACTGTATCCTGGGCTGCATCAAAAGAAGAGTGGCCAGCAGGTTAAGGGAGGTGATTCTGCCCTCTATTCCCCTCTTGTGAGACCTCAGCTGGAGTATTGTGTCCAGTTCTGGAATCCTCGACATAAAAAGGATATAGAGCTCTTGGGATGGGTCCAGAGGAGGGCTACAAAGATTATTAAAGGGCTGGAGCCTCTCATACGAGGACAGGCTGAGAGAGATGGGGTTGTTCAGCCTGAAGGAGAGAAGGCTCCAAGGAGATCCTATAGTGACCTTCCAGTACCTGAAGGGAGCCTACAAGAAAGCTGGGGAGGGACTTTTTACAGAGACATGTACTGATAGGACTAGGGGCAATGGCTATAAACTGTAAAGGGGGAGATCTAGACTAGACATTAGGAGGAATTTCTCTATGTATGACAGTGCTGAAACACTGGCACAGGTTGCCCAGGGAAGTTGTGGCTGCCCCATCCCTGGAAATGTTTAAGGACAGGCTGGATGGGGCTTTGAGCAGCCTGAGCCAGTGTGAGGTGTCCTTGCCCATGGCAGGGGGGTTGGAACCAGATGATCTTTAAGGTCCCTTCTAAACCTATTCTATGATTCTGTGATATGCTGAAAGGTCTGAGGGTGACTGGTCCAGGTACAGGCTCTACTTTGTGGTTCTACGTTTAGACAAAATGAATTCCAGCTGTAATAACCATGCTGGGCTTCATTCAGCCTCAGCTTTACTGAACACCAGAGCTGCTGCCCAGCCTTGCCAAAAAGGATGGATAATTGTCCAGGACTCTTTTTAACAATTCTTCTGCTCTTTTCTCTCTTCCTGGCAATAAGTAGAGTTGTTATCTTAAGCACAGCACATTTGCACACAAATAGAGGTCCGTGTTATGAGCAACAAATCATGTCTTAGCTTAACAAGAGTAAATATACACACACCTTGTAAGTGCTGTCCCTGGGGTATCCACAAATCAACAGCTGCCAGCAATGTAGAAGTGTCTGTATTGGAGCACTCCAAGGGAAAATTATTGCCTGTGACCCACATGTAGGTAATTCTTGTTCAACAGTAAGAAACAATGTCCAATAAAGTTCATCTCTCCCTTCCAATTCACTCTTTTTCAAGTAATATACTTCACTATTATTGAGAATAATCAGAGCCATAGCAGAAACCTTAATTAAAATAGAAAAGGTATTTTTCCTTGGAATGTATAAACTTTAAACATAAAATACAAAGATGCAATAAACAATACAAAGTATTTTGTATCGATGTATATATATTTAATGGAATCATTACTGTACCCAATTACCTCAAAAAACTTTTAATATTTCAATAAACAGGTAAACTGTTTATGTATGTTATGCATAATATAACATTAACATTAATTCAGAATCAGCTCAGTCAGCACACATGCTTTCAGATTTGTTTTCATTTGCATATTCTTGAATTTACACAGTAAGTTTTGCTAATTAATTTTTATCAGAAACCCTATAAAGCAATGCTGTGTTCCCACTCCTCCAAGGATGCTTTGTGCAGTCATCTCCTCCCAGGGAATGATTTAGTAAAAGAAAAGACTTTTCATGGGAAAGTTAATGGGGTTCATAAATTCAAAGCTAAGAGTCATTCTTATGTCTTGGGTGGCTTAAACTATGTAAAAGATGTTTTCTGGCCTTGACTTAATACAAGGGGTGAATATGTATCCCTGTGACAAGCTCCCCGTGAAGAATAGAATCCCATCTGATTTCAAAATCACCATTACAAAGTCCAAACTGTTATTCTGGTGTTTGCTAAAGCATTTAAAGTAATATCAGTCCAGAAAAAGAGATAAAAATAATCCTCCATGTTCTTTGAATCAGTTTATTGCATTAAAAAACTCTTAATGTGATTGAAGACTCTCAAGGTTGAATAGTCAAAAGAAGTTGCTTGTGTGTTAGCTTTTAGAGGCCAACATTGTAATCCTGTGGCATTCAGCTTCAAAGTCATCATAAAATCTGGGAAAAAAACTAAATTGCTTTATCCTCCAGAAGAGTTCCCATTATTCTTTTTATAACCAGTTATAATACAGTTATGCAATCGCCTTATACTTTAATGCAAGCTTTTAATAGTAATTTCATCGTTAAAACTTCAGCAAAATCAGCTGAAATCCTTGTAAATCAGAACAGTGCAACTTTTGGAGAAGTGCTCTCCTTCCTTTATGATTGTGGTTAATTAACATAATGCACTTTTTGCTTTCCAAAATGTTAATTTTATCAACCCCTGCTGCAATTCGCAACAATTCACTAAAGATTAATCACTAAAAGCAACATTGCTATTTGAAACTAAGTAACTCGGCATCATTACAACTTCCCAAACAGCACCGTTAACAGTCAATATGAACTGGTGCATATTGAGTTGAGTCCCACCAGGGGGCTAAATTCATAGATGTTTACATGTGAGTAACTTGAGAGAAGCCCTTAATTTCATTACCTCCAGCTGAGATAAACTCTCCTCTTACAGGCAGTGAAGTAAAATATGTGCCAGCCCCAGTCTGTAGCTCTGCATTCAGGTGAGATGAGTCATGCCCTGGAAGTTCCAGGATCTCTCCAAAGACTACAAACAGAGTCTAGACTGATTCACATGTGAACACCTAGAGTGCAGGGGTCTACATTTAATCAAATGAATCCCACCCAGATCTTCAAAGATTTTTTCTCTAACTGAAATCACAGGAGGAACTAAAAGTCTTGCAAGATTTTGTCTGAAGATGATGGACATCCTGGGAGGTAATTTTTGAGCAACGTTGTAGTGCTGTGTTGAGGATAGATACGCAACCTTCATGCTCTCTGAGCTGCACTGAAGAACACAGAATAAAAAGGGGAGCAAAAAAGCTGGCCTGTCCCAGTCCCTGCTCCAGACAAAGCTACTTGATTCTCCCTCTGTCACGCTGAGAGGGATCGTGCTGTGAAACACCAGTGCTTTCGTTAAGAGCAATCTCTGTAACTGTCAAGCAGCATGAGATAGACACACTGATGCCCCCTTCTCCTTCTGAGACTCCTCCTCTAAACTTTGTTCATTTCCATGCTGTCTGACTGACATTTCTCCCTGGGTGATCACTGATGGGAATTTTGAATTGGAGCTTTTTAACCAAGAGCGCTACGGAGAACAGCAGCGAGTGACCCATTTTTCGCTGTGGCGCAACTATGGATAGATGATACTAGAATTAAATTTGGACCAGGAAGCAGGAAGTAAAGGTTATTTCTTTAGATGTCACTAAGGAGAATGAATCAGTCACAATTACTTAGGGAACCTCAGGGAGCAGTTCAAGCATATGTGATGCATGAAGGCAGATCTAATTGGGGTGATTTTTTGGGGAAGAGGTTCATAAAATGTGCTTGTCTCCATGGTAACTGAACATGTAGGAGTGCATTTGGTCTGGCTGATCACTGGAGTCCTCAGTATGTGACCTTCCATCTCTTAAATGAAGCCCAATTTGTTGTTTCTGATCTTTTTTCTTAAGCAAGAATCTGACTCTTTCTTACAAATGTTGCGCACGAATGATTTCTTACACCAAAATGCAAAAACTGTGCTTTCCAGAACTGATCCAGTCTGCTGAAAGAAGTGCAGTAGGGGTAGCCTTAGACATTAAACTTCTTGGTCTCCAAAGAAAACTTTATCTCATGTGTTTATCATGCACAGAATCTTGTCCACACGTAGTATATTTTCTAGAAATCGTTGGACCATCAGATAGAAAATATGAAGCAAGAAAAGTAACCATGACCTTGCATTAAATCTGAGTACTACAGGCATGTTTTTCATTAGTTAATTGAATTATATCCCCACATATATCACGATCATGACTGCATCAGTCTCCATCAATCAGCAAATCAAAACACACCCAGCCAGGATCCTCTGCTAGTTCCAAACAGATGGAAATGGATCAATAGACAAAGCAAAAGGTTAACTCCATCTTTCATAGATACTGTTTCCCAGTTACTTGTGGACTGGCAAATACAGAAAAACATGGAAGTACAAAAGATGTTAAAAATAGTTCTATTGCTCTTTCTGAAAACACAACCCTTAAAGCTTTTCTTATTCTGGAGAAGCAACAGAGGTGCATTGAGGTATTATTCATAGCTCTTTGTATAGATTACTGGATTGGGGCAGCTAATTATTTTTCAAGATTAGCCCATTGATAAAATTATACAGATTTAGAGGATGATGCTTTGTGTATTGCTGACAATGTATTAGTTCATCTTTCAATTGATAAAATAATTAAGGGCTCGGTTGGAAAGGGCATATTTTTCTCTGTGGCCGCTGGTGCCTGAAAGCATGAAATTTCAAAATGTTTCTAATAGTTGTTCATTGAAAAGGGAATAATCCATTTGCTGCCTAATTATTTTCAAGAGAGCAATAAAAATGGCATTAGGAATATTTAAAAATGTAAGAAGTGCACTGCGTTCAAATGGTTTGAACTTTGGAAATGCACCTTCATTTGCAGATGATAATGAAAATATCAGCATTGGGAGAAACCATTTTGCCTACAACTTACTGACAAATAAGAGGAATATTAGCTTCAGGATAATTGCTAAGTTCATACAGTGCTTCATACGGCAAAGTATGCTACGCATTTGTTGTCATTCAGTTCTGCAGGTTATGTAACTAAGTTTTAAATCACTTTTCCTCATCTGGCAAAGGGTTTCAGAATGACAGAGCGTACTTAATAGATCTTATTGTAGAATATATGAAAAACCCAAAGAATGTCACCATTAAATGGACGGCTGTACAATCTGAGTGAGTCTTAAGATGTTTTCCGGTTATTAGAAATTAAATATTATGGTAGAAGATGATTGCTCAATTATAATCTTAAAAATCCTGAAGGATGATGAAGATAGAGATGATACTTTCAGGAACTGAAAGCTGACTGCTTTTATTTCCTTTTGCAAAAAATTAAAGTGTTTTCTTGGTGTTGAGGGTCTTTTTGGCTTTTTTCCCCCTTTCTTTAATGGCACAGTTATAAAAGTAAAATACTCTGATCTTGCCTGAGAAGAAATTTATGATATAATGTGTTCACTGAAGAGTAAAGTTAAAACAAAAAATGGTACATCCTTTGGTCACACTTGCAGCTCCTATCTGAAAAATAACCATGACAAAGTAGCAAATAAAGAAAAGGATTTGAGTTCTCTAATGCTTGACTTCACAATTTGATTTTGGCAGGTAAAAATCACATTAATCAAGAATCTAGCTTTAAATCACATTACTCTAGACCTGTTTTCAAATCTCAGTTTCTTAAAAACTAATGGAAATTATGCTGTTCAGTTGTGTCCTGAATGCAGCATGGAAAGAATATTTTCAGTGTACAAAACACCCTGCTCTGGGCCGCCCATGTTCTGAGCTGGATGTCCTTGTTATCACTAATGTGCTGTGGTCAAGGGCCTCCTGCTCAGCTTGGCTGAGGTTGGTGCTGAGGACTCCACACATGGCCAAAGGCTGCAGAGTGGACTTCATATCAGAGGAAAGAAGAGACATTAGGACATATTCTAGTATAACAGTTTAAATTTTATTATTGAGATTTTTCTGCGCAACTTTGGACTGCACTAATGTAACTGGACTAATAAAATCTGTTTATTGCCTTTTGATAAGAGTTTTATTTGACTCTAGCAAGATCAAATATAGGGGTTTGCCTCCAGATGTATCCCTTTAGCCCATGAAAAGACATGGAGCGCAGCACTCACTGAATATGCTGTGGATCACTGTCTTCCAAAATTTGCTGTCTCTACCCTACACTCAGTTAGCCCTAATCAATGTGATCCAAACCAGTTGATGTCAGATGTCTAGGGGTAGGAATTGGTATTTGATGGCCTTTTATACAAGAGCATAGATTTAGAAGGTCTCTGGAAAAGTTCATAAGTGCAATGGCACCTCCAGGAGGTAAGAGCTGTGAAGAATGCCAGTTAATTGTTTCTTCTTCTGCTAGTTGAGCCATTCAGAGAAAAAGATTTTTCATATAATTTAAATTCTAGATAAAAATTATGGTCTGGGTTTTTGTTTTATGTGTTTTTTTTAGTTGGTTGGTTGGGTTTTTTTTGTTATTTTTGCTAGCTTTTTTTGGTGTAGTTTAGATTTCATAAATAAATATTTGTATTTATCTTCTTCTGAAGTTCACGGCAATTTTGAGATAACATCCCAGCACTCTCTCTGCAGAGGTATTGTGATCCTAAAATTAGGTACAAACTACGAAGGGCCCAAAGCCTTAGCAAAAGCTATAAAATATTTCAAGGGATAATAGGATACGCATCCACTTTCTCTGCATGAATGAGCTCATACCACAGAGGTCAGAAGAAGGAGAAATGTCTTCTAATAATCAGCAATAAGCAGGAAAGCTCTCTGTCATGTTGCAAGGTAGACAGGAGCATGACTAAAATGTTAGGGTGCTGAGAAAAGGCTTGACAAAGAGGTATGAAAGCACGTTTACTCTTCAAGCAGAAAAGGACGGTAGAAATGGTGCTGTGGGCTGGACTGGACGATGAATTCAATGGCACAGCAAGAGAAAAGCTGACTCATAAAGTTAATTGATAGCTGGTTGGTTTGCCACTTACATTTTTCAGTCATACCCCCTCGTGGAAAAAGAAGGATTCTTTCTCTCATAGACATTAAATGATTGTGAGATTAGTGGCCTAGGAATTATGAAGTCCTCCCTTTGACACCCTCTGGCTCTAGGCATTAATCAGATAATTGTCTGGGATGTGAGACACATCTACCTGATTCTTCTTTCCAAGCCTGAGTATTAAACCTTACCTCTTCATTGGACTGGCTTCATCCAGGTTGGTTTTTGCTGCTGTAGACCATCTGCCTCTTTTATTGTGCCCACTTACATGGAAGTAGAAGATGGAGCAGAGAGAAGATGGGTGGTTTTAAGGAACACGAGGCCTGGTGAGATGGTCCACTGCACCTGTAAGAACTATGCTGCATAATCTGTTAAACCCACAGCTTAGTAGGCACAGTGGTGTTGGGCTAATGGTTGTCTTGATGATCTTGGAGGTCTTTTCCAATCTTAATCACAGAATCACAGAATAACCAGGTTGGAAGAGACCCACTGGATCGTCGAGTCCAACCATTCCCACCAATCCCTAAATCATGCTCCTAAGCACCTCATATACCCTAACCTTAAACACCTCCAGGGACGGTGACTCAACCACCTCTCTTGGCAGACCGTTCCAATGCCTAACCACCCTCTCCGTGAAGAACATTTTCCTAATCTCAAGCCTAAATCTCCTCTGGCAGAGCTTGAGGCCATTCCCTCTCGTCCTGTCCCCTGTCACTTGGGAGAAGAGGCCAGCTCCCTCCACTCCACAACCTCCCTTCAGGTAGTTGTAAAGAGTAATAAGGTCTCCCCTCAGCCTCCTCTTCTCCAGGCTAAACACCCCCAGCTCTCTCAGCCGCTCCTCATAAGATTTGTTCTCCAGCCCCTTCACCAGCTTTGTTGCTCTTCTCTGGTCTTGCTCCAGAGCCACAACATCCCTCTTGTGGTGAGGGGCCCAGAACTGTACACAGTACTCGAGGTGCGGTCTCACCAGTGCCGAGTACAGGGGGAGAATAATGATTCTGTGATTCTAAATGAAGGCATCAAATTCCATTTAAGTAGTTTGGTTTCTTGTCTCATCTCCTCCTTTGATGGCAAACTCCAGATCTTCTGATTCTGATGGTTTGACTCTTTACCTAGTTTTCAGCCTAAACATATTCACAGGCTCTCTGATCTCTCTCGTTATGTATTCATGGTCTCTGCAGTCCTGCCTTTCCTGTCAGCTAGTTGAAGAGGTTTTACCAACTTCTCTAGTTTTTATGTAGTCCAGTGAAATTTTTCTGCATGATAATTTGCTTCAGGAAATGCAACACAGTAAGTCTCCTTTCTTAAAATAGGCTTTGCCGCTCCTCGGTCATCTGGTCAGCCCTTAGTTTTACTTGTTCCAGCACAAGTTAATTTATAGAACATGGGTGTCCCAAATTGCACATTGCATTTGCCTCCCTACCAACATGAGACAAGATTGTGCTGACCTGCAAAGAAACTCAATTTCACATCAGTTATAGAGGAAGAGGCAGCTATCAGGGTGTATATAGGAGTGGAAAACAGATGGAAGAGGTTGGGTATTATTCCCAAGATCATGCATAAGACAGAATCCATCAGTTCTCATACCGTAATGAAGCATTGCTAGCACAAATTTGGCTCACAGAAGTTCCTTTTATGCATTTTTTAATCAACATTGAAACAACTGGCAATCATGACATGTAACATAGCTTAGAGTTAACAACCCCTTGAGATGAGTGAAGGCAGCTGTGCCTCAGAGATGTATATTCATGCCCTCTGCAGATGCTGCTGTCTCTGTTTTCATCTGATTCACAGTTGCAGGGTTTCTCTGCAACCCCAATACCTGACTGAAATTTCTCTGGCTGCATGAGGGCATCAGTGGGACATGCATCTCTCATAGTCACCCTCAGCTGCTTTTCCTTCTGGTGGAGTGAATAAGGCTTCTTGATTCATGACTCCAAAGTTGACTATAAAGATTTCCCAGGAAGAGATGTAGCTATGTGCCCTGGATCTGGCTAAAGACAGGTTGGATGAGCCCTGTTGTTATTTTCCCCTTTGAATGAGAGCAAAGAGTCAAATGAAAAGAAGCAACATCCACAGAGTCTTCCAGAGTCTCGGCAAAGAGGATCTGCTGGACCCAGCTGGAGGCCAGTTACAAGTGGGGTTCCCCAGGGCTCAGTCCTGGGTCCAGTCCTGTTTAATGTCTTTATCAACGACCTGGACGAAGGCATCAAGTGCTCCCTTAGCAAGTTTGCAGATGACACCAAGCTGGGAGGAAGTGTGGATCTGCTGGAGGGTCAGGAGGCTCCAAAGGGACCTGAACAGGCTGGACTGCTGGGCTGAGACCAACGGCATGAGGTTTAACACTGCCAAATGCCGGGTCCTGCACTTGGGGCACAACAACCCTAAGCAGAGGTACAGACTAGGAGAAACCTGGCTGGAAAGCTGCCAGGAGGAGAAGGACCTGGGGGTGCTGGTTGACAACCGACTGAACATGAGCCAGCAGTGGCCCAGGTGGCCAAAAAGGCCAATGGCATCCTGGCTTGTATCAGAAA
The DNA here is from genome assembly GCA_033459285.1 of Clamator glandarius. NCBI lineage: Eukaryota > Metazoa > Chordata > Aves > Cuculiformes > Cuculidae > Clamator > Clamator glandarius. Next base: position 133,021 of record JAUNZM010001034.1, on the reverse strand, counting down.
CGGCGTGACCAGCAGATCCAGGGAGGTTATTCTCCCCCTGTACTCGGCACTGGTGAGACCGCACCTCGAATCCTGTGTTCAGTTCTGGGCCCCTCACCACAAGAAGGATGTTGAGGCTCTGGAGCGAGTCCAGAGAAGAGCAACGAAGCTGGTGAAGGGGCTGGAGAACAAATCTTATGAGGAGCAGCTGAGAGAGCTGGGGGTGTTTAGCCTGGAGAAGAGGAGGCTGAGGGGAGATCTTATTACTCTCTACAACTACCTGAAGGGAGGTTGTGGAGAGGAGGGTGCTGGAAGAGAGGGAATGGCCTCAAGCTCTGCCAGGGGAGATTTAGGCTTGAGATTAGGAAAATTTCTTCACGGAGAGGGTGGTTAGGCATTGGAACGGTCTGCCCAGGGAGGTGGTTAAGTCACTGTCCCTGGAGGTATTTAAGGTTAGGGTGGATGAGGTATTTAGGAGCATGATTTAGGGATTGGTGGGAATGGTTGGACTCGACGATCCAGTGGGTCTCTTCCAACCTGGTTATTCTGTGTGATTCTGTGACCCCTAATGTTTCACAGCTCCCTTTCTCTCTATCCATACGTTACCCATAGAGCCAAGAAATATTTTATATGCACATGACATTTCTCCCATCTCCCAGGCTTTCATGCCCAGTGCAGCATGAGGAGTAATTTTTCTCATCATTGCTGCTAAGATTTCAGCTCTGACAGCGAGATACACCTTGCTAGATGTAATATAAGAAGTGGGGAGAATTGTATGTGACTTTTTTTGCCTGCTGAGCAGGGTCTGCAGCTCTGTAACGCTACACAAATAAGTTCATCGCTGATTTGTAAACAGAGTGCATTTGAGGAGGAGGAACTGCAGGGTTTTCCATTGAAGGCTCTTGACAGCTGTGTCTGAACACAGCTGGCAGACAAAGGCAAAATGAGCGGTAGGAAGGAGAAGGTGGCAAGATTTAAAATGAAAATAAGAAACAAACTTGTAGTAGGTTTTTTTGTGAGATGGATCATCAGTGTAACAAATCATCTTGGAAGGAAGAGCTTCTGCCCTTGAGATCTTTGTAGGTAGGGTGATCTAAAAACTTAGCTGTGCCTTGTGTACTAGCTCCTGGGCTAAGAGCATGCAGTCAGATTTCTCTGGAGGTCAGACAGGATCAGAGTGGCCCCTCTGGTCTTTATGCCAAGGCATCTAGCATTGCAGGGGAGAATTACCATCCATATTTATATACAGGGAAAGCAAGATAAAGGAGCAGTAATGAGCATACAAAGGACTTATCCTGCAGTGCTGATCACTGCCCTTTTCTATGGAATTGCTTCTCCCACCACTTGCTTGGTGATCACAGCCACTCAGTGGGTGCAAACTCAGTCCTGCTGCAGGAGCTCAGCTGTGCTCTGCTGTCAGTAAGGACAGTGCAAGGAAAGCTCCCCACTTTCTGTAAGTGCAGGAATGATGCTGAGCTCCCTGTTCTGCTGCGAAATAAAATTATGGCCAGAGGCAGAAGACAGGTCCTTCACTCCCATCCCCGTGGATCTGTCACATGGCATGAAACATGCTTCACTGACCCATTCTATACCCCAGTCACAGGTCCTGTTGGTCTGGTATAACATTTCTCCTGCTCTTCCACCAGGAAGCTCCAGGTTGGGGTGATCCGAAAGGAGGAGGTTTTCCCCAACCCTCTGATGCAACCATGTGAACCCTGGGATAGGGTCAATGTGTGATTCAAACACATCATATCTCATAAAGAAATTTTTTTCAGAAAATATGCAGAACTTTCCAGAGGAGTGGGAGGAGATGGGGTAAGAAAAATATCCAGCTGACACAGCCTGAGGAATCTGTGACTGTTATCATTACTTGCCTGGTAAGGAGTCGGGACCATGCGGGTATCTGTCACTGCCAGAAGGCTCTTGAACATCTGTTGCAACTGCAGTAGCATCCCAATGAGGAGGAAAAAAATTAATCATGCACTGGACGATCCTGGCTAATGCATCTTCTCTGCTAGCCTGCAGCCAGTGACAGGAGTGTCCTGAACTATGTTTTGCAGTGGGCTCAGCAGGGACACCCAGACAGATGGGAGGCTCTGGCTTTAAATGGCTTCATTTAAATGTTGCTCTCTGGTTTGATTGCTTTTAAATGCTGCTAACTTTTCCCTTGCTTTCCCCCCCCCCCCCCCCCCCCAATCCCAGCTTCAAAAGGGAGGATTGAGTCTGAAATTGGGTGCAAACTGAACTTGGAGCTGGATGAGGCTGGCTTCATCTGAAGAAAGGAATCATCACAGCCTCAAGGATGGTTGTGGCTTCAGGGAACAGGAAAGGAGGATGCAGGTGTGGTTCTGACATGTAGAAAAGGCATGTGTAGGAAAAGGTGAAAATAGAATACAGTTACAGCAACTAGAAACTCTCCAACAGCCAATGAGTGTTGGGTCAGGGGAGGCATTTTATGGCTCCTTCACCATGCCTTCAAGAGCTATCATGTGGCAGGGAGAAGCTGCCTCTGTGTTAAGAGATGCAAGAGCTTCTTCTCACAGTAAACCCAGCTGCTACTTGTCTGCTTTCTCTGCGGGATCAGTAAAGGAAAATGGAAGGGAATAACCTAGGTTCACCGTGCAAGGTCCATGTAGGTATATACCATCGCTCTGCTACTCCGGCCACTGGCTATGTGGCTGAGAGCTTTATTGAGTTGTTTTCATAGAAGGATGTACTGCTTGTGGTTAAATACTCTTTATGGTTTACAGCTCTCTCCTGATCCCCCTATTTTAAGATGGTACATCACAGGCATTTAATATCACCTAAAGGTACTGAAGAGTCAGGTACTGTCCACTCTTCTTTCCACCTGACTGGAAAATCAAGGTAATCTCCAGAGTTTCACCTCACATACATAAGATGCACTCAGTTGTTAGCATCTTTTAAAGATTTCTTTCTTAGTTTTCTGACGAGGATGCAATTGCACAGGATCAGTCTCAATCCCATTTTAGGAATAACCAAACTGTCTGTCCAAGTGAGTAGCAGCAAATACCACATCATGGTAAGTGCCAGTAATGATGATTAGATAAACTCCCAAGTACTGAGATGATGGAGGGAATAGTCATTGAGCTGCGTGCAGGAATAGACTGTAGAGGCAGTACATTTTGGTATCGTGGCATTTTACAGTTCCCTTTCATTTTTGTTACCTTACAGATTCATAGTGAAAATGGGTTTTTATTCAGTTTGACAAGATCATTTCTCCCTCTGCAAGACAGGCCATTTAAAAAATAAACGCTGTATAACAGTATTTATCTGAAGGCTGTGGAAGAAGGAAATAAAATAGGAAAGAAAAGAAACTTTCTCTGTCTTTCTGTCTTAGAAGACAAAGCTACAAGTAGCAAAGACTAGATTCAGCAAGCCAGTCTCTACTTAGTCAAGTGGATAGAGTCCTGCTGCCTTCAGAGGACTTCAGAGGTGAACAAGCATCCAGAACCAGTGAGGAGTATTATGGAGTATTCAGCAGAAGTTAAACCAGTGAAATCTGACCCTAGGGAGAACAGATATTTCCTGATCTAGAGTAGAATCTAGGAGTGTTTTTTATTCAAGACCTATATGCCATGCTTACCTTATTTCCTGGGATGAACCAGAGCAAAGAAACTGTCCAGCTGCTTGGCTAGTCCACTGCTGGAGAAGGATATGAGAGAATATGATCATCCATAGGCCCAATCTTGGGCTCTGAGTAGGAACAGAACCCCAAACTACAACCCTCATGGGGCACACAGGAAGGATTTCAGTCACTGGACTTTGGCTGTGAACCGACTAAAGAGATGATGGCAGCTTTGCAACCAAGATCCACCATTAACAATATCTCTTCTCCCTTGAACTACCTCCCTCCTTCCTTCACAGAGGCAGAGCAAACTGCAATTAGCATCTGCACCTGCACTCCAAAGCAGCTCAGAGCAAGAGCAAGCAGCGTCTCAGGCCATTAGCTCTGGCACTGTGCCATGAAGTCCTTCTGCAGCGTGTCTGCCACTGTGATGGATGGTGGCAGGTTTCAGTGCTCAGCTTGTTCCCAGGGAGACACTCGCAGTAACTTTCTCAAGGGTTTGAGGGCAGAGGAGGAATAAATGGTGCATGAAGCATCTGTGGGTGAAGGAGATGACTCTAGGAAGAAACTCCACCAGCACATTAAACACCTCCACCCTGGAGTTTTCTCCACCCTGGAGGTGTTTAAGGGACAGATGGATGAGGCGCTGAGGGGAATGGTTTAGTATTAGATAGGAATGGTTGGACTTGATGATCCGGTGGTACTTTTCCAACCTGGTGATTCTATGATTCTACGTGGACCATCCCTCTCTGAACACCCACGGACACAAGCTACCACATGTGGTACCCAGGGGAAGGACCATTCCCTGGAGGCTGGAGATAGAGGCAGTTTCTAGGGGTGCAGGGCATGTGGATGGTGTGAGGGAAAGCTGCTGGAGGTTCTAGGATGAAACATAGCTAGCGAAGTGATGCAGCAAGGTTGATGCTGGAGACAGTGCAAGGCAAGAAGCTGTCGTACTGATGTAAAGCTTAAGCAGTGGGTCTGACCCTACCTCAGTCTCATAGGAAAGACAAGCAGGCAAGTGGATATTGCAGCTTGATAAAAGCCAATTATGCACAATATCAGTATCTTGCTAAGCCAAATAAATGCAGTTGCATTTGCAGTGCTGAAGGTTTTTGCCCCAAGAGTGGCGGCCATGGTGAAGAAAGGTCACGTCCTCATTGTTTGAGGAAGCCTTTTCCAGGCATTCACATATCACCACAAGCTTTTCTGAATAGTCCTCTCCAGCTTTCTTGTAGCCCCTTTCAGGTACTGGAAGGTTGCTCTAAGATGTCCTCAGAGCTTTCTCTTTTCCAGGCTGAACAAGCCCAATTCCCTCAGCCTGTCCTTCTATGGGAGGTGCTCCAGCCCTCTGATCATCTTTGTAGCCCTCCTCTGGACCAATTCCAACAGTTCCATATCCTTCTTATGTTGAGGATTGCAGAACCGGACACAGGACTCCACTGGTTGTGGAGAGGAGGGAGCTGGCCTCTTCTCCCAAGTGACAGGGGACAGGATGAGAGGGAATGGCCTCAAGCTCTGCCAGAGGAGATTTAGGCTTGAGATTAGGAAAATGTTCTTCACAGAGAGGGTGGTTAGGCATTGGAACGGTCTGCCAAGAGAGGTGGTTGAGTCACCGTCCCTGGAGGTGTTTAAGGTGAGGGTAGATGAGGTACTTAGGGGCATGATTTAGGGATTGGTGGGAATGGTTGGACTCGACGATCCGGTGGGTCTCTTCCAACCTGGTTATTCTGTGATTCTGTGATTCTGTGACTCCAGATGAGGTCTCACAAGAGAGAAAGAGAGGGGCAGAATCCCCTCCCTCGCCCTGCTGGCCGCGCTTCTTTTGATGCAGCCCAGGATACAGTTGGCCTTCAGGATGCTTCCTTCCTTCTGGGAACCAGGACCTAGAAATTATCTTAGTAAACACAGAAACTCAGAAGTCTGAAACTTCCTAATGCCAAGTTAACTTGATTAAAGCTGGCCAGGAAAATCCTGTACTTTTTCAACTGCTTATTAAATAGAGAATGACAATGTTGTCGTGGTGAGATATGTTTGCATGACTGAGTGAATAATTTTTCCTTCTCTTTCTTATGAGGCACCCTGTATAAGCAACTGCAGTGCAACAGCAGCCTTGTTACGCCTCTGTTTCAGTGACCCTGATTGTTATTAATGATAATAACAGCACTTAAAGGTCCTAATCAGGACCAGCGCCACACAGGGTGGTTCCTGACTGAAACACTGTACAAGCAGTATGTACATCTCTTCCAACAACCTGATCTTTTCTAAAACTGTAGGAAGGTGTGATTAATCTGACATCAACAAGAAAGCTGCTTCTTGTTATTTTCCCATATTTTTCCCCTTCCAAACAATAGATGAGGTTCGCATTTTATTTTCTGTATGCCATGTATTTTTCTATAGACCAAAACCTGTTACTCCCTTGAAACACTACTTATGGCACTCTGACACCAGAAATTTTGGTTTTGCCAACCTTTTTTCACCCAATATTTCAGCACACACTTGATTAATGTAATTATTTTAATTTCATTCTAGTTTAATCACTGTGAGCTATAAAACCAAGTGCCCGTGATGTGCAGCCAAATTGAAAGCACATGATATATTTGTGCCAAATTTAAGAGCACAATAAAAGATCAAAACATTTTTCTGCACTGGAAACTTATGGAAACTGCACAAACTGCATTCTCTCAATGGAGAAAACTATACATGGAGAAGTTAGATATACATTATAATTCGGCGTAGATATGGTAAGACATTCTTCAGAGAACGTGATTTGCAAAATTCATAGAATCATGGAATGGTTTGGGTTGGAAGGGACCTTTAAAATTGTCAGAAGCTATGTGAGTTTCTCAAATCGTGATATTTGGCCACCAGAGTCCTCTTGACTATTAAAAATACTTTATAATTAAACATCTCCAACCATCAGATGTTGCAGGGAATGAGGTTTGTAGCCTACTTCCAGTATACAACAAACAAGTTAATGAACATGAATCCAGTGGAATTCTTTTCAGCTCCCCTACTGAAAGATGACTAAGAAGCCTCATGACGCAGGATAAAATATGTTCCTAGATGACCAGAAAAATGAAAGCACTCTGGATCTACTGCTAGAAGACATGTGGGAGCACTGATCAAGAAGTGCCTTTCAATGAGTTTGATATTAATAACTAAAATGAAAAAAACCAGCTTGTAGCATTCATGAAACTATCATCTCCCCAGCTAGTGAAAACCATGGGTCATTCCATCACCTTAGCTGTGATTTCACCTTCTTCCCACTCATCCTTGTCTCACTTTGCTAGACTGGAGCCCATGAGCTCTTCTGTAAGCTGATGTTCCCAAGAAGTAATGAACATGTTTCAAGCAATCAGTCATTATGAGCCTGTTTGCTTCCACTTGCACTACAGCTGAGTTCGGGGTCCTTGGGGCTTGATTGCCGTAGAGTGCACGCACGTTATGTGATCTTGCTAATACTGTGGATCTACCTAAAAAAAATGCACAATCAATCTGCAGGCAGACTTCCTAGGCAATGACTTAGCAAATGCTGAAACATTTCTTTGTCAGTCCAAATTGCTTCCTCTTCTTTTCCCATCTGGGAAATAAACAGATTTTTCTGTTTGTGAGGAGAAAACAGTCTTTATTTCTTGAGGCTGAACTAGGAAGCCAAACATACCCTCTGCAGTAATACTGCTGTCATCTTTGTTATCCCCTTGAGGCTTCTCACAGCCATCACCCATCCCTGGCAATTTTTCTGGACTGTGAGCACTGAGCTAGGACAGATCCCTTAGCAGAAGTGCGTGAAGTGTTTCCAATATACAAATACTGCAGTGTGAGAGTAAGAGCCCTGCTGCAGTACACATTCCCTGGGCAGAGAGCAAAGCTGTGTGGGAAGCTGAAAGGAGGACTTAGTAAAGTTTGAAGCAGAACTTTATACCACAAAATTTTATGTCCTATAGCCTTCTGAGTCCCATATATTTGGGGTTTTGTTCTGCTTCCAGAAGTCGTTGCTTATTCTCTGTCTGTTTATGAGTGCTCAGCATTGTCCCCGTATTTGTCTTCTCCTCTCTTTTTTTTTGTTGTTTCTCATTTAAGAGCTATTTACAGTGTAGAGGGGATAATTCTTGGAACTCACTTTCTAAACCATTTTTTAACACCCTGGATAAATTACCTGGTCTCTGTGTGTGCCTGCAGAGAATCACGTCATTGCTTCTTGTGTTCAGGAGGAGGTGACTAGTATGTCAAAATGATCTGAGATGTCCTTGTTCATCTGCAAAGGATTTGGCAATAGTGACCCTTCTCCAATACTGCAGAGCAAGAGCAGGTATTTTCAGGATTGCCACAGTGTTCCAAGTCCTCGTCCAGCAGGGAACGTGCTCTTCTCCTAAGTGACAGGGGACAGGATGAGAGGGAATGGCCTCAAGCTCCACCAGGGGAGATTTAGTCTTGAGATTAGGAAAAAATTCTTCACGGAGAGGGTGGTTAGGCATTGGAACGGTCTGCCCAGGTAGGTGGTTGAGTCGCCGTCCCTGGAGGTGTTAGGGTGGATGAGGTACTTAGGAGCATAATTTAGGGATTGGTGGGAATGGTTGGACTCGACGATCCAGTGGGTCTCTTCCAACCTGGTTATTCTGTGATAACTGGTGTGGTCCTACCTGCCTGCTGCAACAGCAGCTTTACTCCAGAGGCCACTGCACACACAGCATTTATGATGGAGATGGTTGCTAAGTTTGGACTCAATGACCAAGTCAGTGTAGAGATGGTACCTGAGCTTAAAGTCTTGTCTCAACTCCATTCTCGTATACCCAAAAATATCTGCTGATGTCTTAGAGCAAAGTAATCCATTGAGGTTATTTGGTCTTGAAATAACTTTAAGTTGTAAGGTGTCCTCATGCTGTTCTGAGCTCAGGCACCAAGGAAAGGAGCAGAGCTGAAGTATTTCAGTTCTGCAAGGCTTATACTGTATACAGAATCATAGAATAGTTTGAGTTGGAAGGGACTTTAACGATCATCTAGTTCCAAACCCCCTGCAATGGGTGGGGACACCTTCCACTAGACCAGACTGCTCAACAGCAATTTCCATAAGACCTTTCTGGAGTGCTATCTAGGAAGTGTTAGTAGAGATGGATAAAGGCAGATGACAGGAATTCTTTCCCAGGATCATGCTGTGACAGGGACAGGAAATATTGCTCCACTAACACTTACTGACTACCCAGTTTTAGAAAGAATTTGGGGATTTTTCACCACCTCTCTTGTCACTAAGAAAGAGGAGAACAGAACTTTTTTTTTTTTCTCAGCAAAAGGAAGGTGGCATTAGGAGCAGGAAACAATGTTGATTGAGCTGAGCTCTCTTTGCAGTACCTGAAGGGTTAATACTGTGCTTCAGCCAATCCATAGATCCCAGTAAACTGCACAGCATGCCAATGGGTAGCTCTGAAATCTTCCTTGTCTTCCCTCTTTTCCTGCTAACAGCATGTCTCCAGATTAATACATTTTCTCTCTGTGCTAGAAGACAGTGGTTTCCTCTCCTTTGATGTCACTATTTTTAGTTACATATTATCCCACTCTTCTGAGATAAAGATGTAAAGGGGTTCCCACCCTGTCACCAGGAAAAAACTGCTGTTCTTAAGAACTCAGAAGCCAACCTTGAGGAAAGACTCAGGAATGAGTTCATTCTTCAAGAACTTCTACCAGCCTCACACAGGCTTGATTTCTGTAACTAGGCAGATTATTTGGGAAGTTCAATTCATCCTACAGATGGAGCATTTGTCATTCTTTCTGTGATTTACATCATATTTCTAACCAACTATTTGTTTGCCATGTGCTTTCCAGTGTTTTTGTGAGCAGGATTTCTAGGGTCTGAATTGCTGGGGAGAGTGACGACGGCTTGTTCTGCATGTTCTAATTACAATAGTTGTTTCTGCCTCTGGACAGACTTTTTCTCTCCTCTCTTTGCTGGGTGATTACTGAAAGAAACTGGCCAGGTAGCTGGAGCTCTGCATCCTTTTCTGTTGCAGATATTTATCCTGAAGGTGTTTAGCAAAGGCAATACTGGCAATAATATGGATTTCAAGTTAATCCACACCCACTCTCAAGCAAGCTGACTAATAAAAAAAAAAAAAAGAGAGGGGATTGAATACCAGAACAATGTTTTTGGGGTGGAAGTACCAATTCAGTTGTGATAGTGACTGAGGAAATATGATTTTAAAGTCCAAATCTATCATAAAGTCACCATGTAAGATATAATGGTTTAATCCTATACAGCAACTAAGCGCCGCGGAGCTGCTTGCTCGCTCCCCCACCAATGGGATGGGTGAAGACGATTGGAAGGGTAAAAGTGAGAAAAATTATGAGTTTATAATAGAGCAGATAATAATAATGGAAATTAAAAAAGTAAAAATAAAAGTAAAAATAAAAATAAAAATAAAAGTAAAAATAAAAATAAAAATAAAAATAAAAATAAAAATAAAAATAAAATTGCTCTTAAAAGGGAAATAACAAAGACAGATAAATTAAACCTGAGAGACAAGCAGTGCAGGTAAAAATTGCTCACCATCAACTGACCGATGCCCAGTCAGCCCCAAAGCAGCAGCCCCCCACAGCCAATATTTCCTATAGTTTTCTGGCTAAGGATGACATCTTACGGCATGGAATATCCCTTGGTCAGCTGCCCTGGCTGTGTTCCCTCCCAACTCCTTGTGCACCCTGAGCCTTCTCGTTGAGGGGCATAAAAGGTCTTGGCTCTGTATATGCTCTGCTCAGCAATAATGAAAACTTCCCTGTGTTACCCACACTGTTCCCAGCACAAATCCAAAAAACAGTCTCATCCTAGTTACCATGTAGAAAAGTAACTCTACCCCCACCAAAACCAGCACAGATGTCTCCTATGACTTAGAAGCAGGAACCTGAAAGGAGGTTGTGGAGAGGAGGGTACTGGCCTCTTCTCCCAAGTGACAGGAGACAGGACGAGAGGGATCGGTCACAAGCTCCACCAGTGGAGATTTAGTCTGGACATTAGGAAAAACTTTTCCACGGAAAGGGTCACTGGGCAGTGGCAGAGGCTGCCCAGGGAGGGGGTTGAGTCACCTTCCCTGGAGGTGTTTAAGGGATGGGTGGACGAGGTGTTAAGGGACATGGTTTAGTGTTCAATAGGAGTGGTTGCACTCGGTTATCCGGTGGGTCTCTTCCAACCTGGTTATTCTATGATTCTATGATTTTATTTTCTTCACCACTTTTAGCTAGAATTAGATTGTAAATACAGAAAAGAAAACCCTCAGTGGAGACTAGACTGCAGAACTGAGTCCAGACCTCAAGTTTTACCTCCTGATGAGTTCTAATGGTGTGTCACATCCCATGTGTAAACTTCTTCTCTGGAGTCAAGATCTGCAATGGTATGAGCCCTTTCTCCTGGCGTACGTGCTTCCTGCTGCCAGAACGTTTTTGCCAGGTGATGGCATCTTCTACTTTGCCTGGCCAGAGCTAATCTGAAGTCATCATCAAGAAGCATTCCTGGCTCCTTTGAGCCTCTGGAATAGATTAGTAGGGGCCCCCTCAGCATGTCTCTAACCCCGACACTGCTGAGGCCACCACACAATTAACCAGCGATTGTGCTGCAACAACCAGATTGCGTTGAAGATAACCAGATGTGAGCAGATAAAGGGGCTGGTGAAATCTGGGCCATGTGTGTCTTATCTCTGAAAGCCTTCAATAGCTTCTCCAGCTCTGAGTTCAAACAGCAGTCACAGACCTGCAGGGCCTCATGCCAGGATCTTTATTAAGCATCCTTTCTGGTGATATAAGCCCTCTCAGTCTGCCAGGTGAAGGAGAAAGGTCAGCAGTTTGAAGGTGAAGGCAGAGTTGTGTACTGTCAAATTCTTCTGATCACAGGACATCTGCTCCTGCTCATTCCCCTGAACGTATCAAATATTCAAGCACAGAACCACCAGGGCCTGAGAAAGGGATCACAACAGCCATCGTGACCAATGATTGCCTCCTCTCATTGCATCAAATACAGGGGCCGGGAATAGATATGACAATGTAAGGTAGCACTGGGTAGTCCCAGACAGACCTTCTCTCAGTCATGTTTTCATTTGTCCCTGCTGGAAGGTGACGCCAATTCTCGAGCCAGGTGCTCGCTGATTGGGTGGGTTGGGGCTAAACATATGGTCCCTTCATCTGGAGGGGTGATGGGAGGGAGGAATGGAGCTCATGAGAAATTACCCCATCAATATAAGTTCCCCACAGTATCTTTATTATTCCTGGCACGCTTCCTGTTGGAATATCCACACTCAAGACAACAAACAGATCTTAAAACTCCATCTGCTACAGATACATGGAAATAGCGGTCTTTCTCCCAGCTTCCCATACAGCTAACATCAGCAGTCTAGTCTAAATCTGCCCCTCTCCAGTTTATACCTATTGGCCCTAGTCCTATCACTACAAGCATTTGTAAACAGTCCCTCCCCAGCTTTCTTGTAGCCCCTTCAGGTACTTGAAGGTCACTATAAGATCTCCTCAGAGCCTTCTCTTCTCCAGGTTGAACAAGCTCAACTCTCTCTGCCTGTCCTCGTATGGCAGGTGCTCCAGCCCTCGGATCATCCTTGTAGCCTCCTCTGGACCTGTTCCAACAGTTCCATCTACTTATTATCTTGAGGATTCCAAAACTGGGAAGGAATTTCATTGAAGTCTTAAATGAAGAGCTATCCAACACATCAAAGTGTTTATAGACATCAAGTGCACTTTGAAATCTCATACATTTTGAGAAATGTCCTCCTTTTATCTAGATATATTCAAGTAGCATGGATGTGTTTCTTTTAAAGTCCTTCACAAGTGAATCATCAGCAGGTTTGCATGGGGAAAGGAGGCTGCTTTCCCTTGAAACTCTTGTTTTTAAGAATCAGAAATGACCGAACAAACACTCCTGTGTGCTCAGGCCATGACTGCTCTACAGCACATCTCAATGTCCTCTGCTCCGCGTGGGCTCCTGTAGCTCTCATGAGTGTCTTTAAACCATTTTATCCCTCTTAAAAGTGAAGGTTCAATGAGAAACTCTTTCAGTCACCTGATGAAAACATCCACCAGGCCTAAAGGTGGCTATAGAATGCACCTAGAAGTTTATCTATACATTTTCTCAGTCAGATTCAGCACTCTGGGTGTTCTTAATACACCATCTCCTTTCTTTTATCATCCTCTTTCACACTTGAACATAGCAATTCAATAACCAGCCTCCTTCCCGCCCCTTTCATTCCCTCTCTGAAAGGCAAACTGATTGTTATTATTTTTTTTTAAAGAGTAATCTAAGCTTTACAGGACCTCTGCTGTCAGACTATTTCAGATATTCCATTGACAACTCCCAGCTAGATTTATCTCCAAGGATGCTCGTTGCCTCCTGATGTCATTATACTTCTGCTAATTGAAATTCTGTCCTAAGGAAGAAAAATAAAAGATTTATAAAGGGGGTAAGAAATAACAAGGAAAAAAAAAAGTAAATCTAAGCAAGCTTCTGAGGCAATTGCCCAGCCTAGAAATGTGGAACAATGTTTTATGCCTTTCTCTTACAATCAACTTCCCAGAGTGGCAGAATTGTTAAATATTACATGGGGTAATCTTAGCAATTAAAGAATTTATACATATATATATGAAAAACTACAATGTGGATCACAGGGCATAATCCAGTTTACAAAGTATTTTTCTACTAGGATTCACCAAGGCACTTGCTGTTTTAGTATGAATTGCCTTTTTAAAAACATCAGAGCATCTTTAATCTGTATTTTCCAGATGTTTTACCTCATAGTATATCAACTTTTATAATTTGGCTCTTATTTACTTGCCCAATTAATTTCTTTCTCTTCCCCAAACTTGCACCTTTCTCCCTAAATTTTAGTATATGATTTTTTAGAATGAGGTTGCAGCAGAGCCCCTACTACTACAGTCATCTCCATGAGGAACATTGGAGAATTGTTGGAGGAACATTGAAGAAGCCACAAGTGAGGAACAGGAAGACAATGCAGTTAATCATGTGAAGCGACTTTCAGAGATGGGCAGTAAATAAACAAGCAAACATGCAGAAATTCAGGTGACAAACCTTTGCATTCTGGTTGGCCAAACTAGGAGAAAAAAAAATCTTTGAGAAGATATTTTAAAACAATCCATCCAGAACCTATCTTCATGTGTTATGGAAAATCTCCTTTCTCATGGAACCCAGGAGAAGCACCTTTCCCAAGAGCACTATGAACAACGTATGTTTTTTTAACCTCAGAACCACGACTCAGTTAAAGCCCATGTATGACCCTGCATATAGTTCTGCATTGGGATATTTTTTCCTGGTGATACAACTATGTTAGTGTGCTAAGACTGTGTTATCGCAGTGAGTAGCACAAGATACCTTCAAAATTTGCATCGCTTGTCAGAAAAAAAACTTTTCCAAAGTTCTGGAGATACTACTTGAGTCAGAACAGAGCAAACTTTTTGGTCTTTAAGCTTTAAACTCATATAAGCATGTAAGCTACCTCACCTTAAATAAACTTGACAAATATGCTACTCATTTTGCTGTGGTTTGACATCAGTAAAACTCCCTCCTGACATAGAGGGAGTTTGGGAACATTTATATCATAAAATAGATGAAAAATAATGAAAATAACAGTTAATGCATAGAAATCTCTGAGTTGGTGAGAAACTGTACCTTGCTGTTTCTAATGTATGATGTCCAGCACCCCCAGGCTGAACTTCTTGATTAGGGCAATTATCACATTAAATTCCTAAATTCAATAAGTTGTGAAAGTTCTGATGGAAGAAGAAGGGGGGATATTAATAGAGTTTAAAGGGCTTAAACCTTATGGTCTAGTCACAGCTTTGTGTCTGACTCTAGCAGATCACATCCCTTTTGGAAGATCCAACTTTTAACTCAGATTTAGTTTCCTCTCCCTGAACTTGTGTGGAGGGTATTTTATGATACCTGCCAGTTTTAACTTAGAAGGAATTTGCAGTCTGGCTGTTTATCAGTCATTGAAGGCAAGTTTTGGGAAGCATGGACCACCTGTGAAGTTCGGGTTTGAATCACTTAGACTTGTCTAACTTGTAATGCTGAAACATTCCAGATTGGCTTTCTGCTTTTCACATTGAATAACGGCATGTAAATACCAGAAAAAATCATAATGGGGTGGGGTGCCCCTCTTACCCCCTAAACCATCAAAGAATGAAGTTAAGGGAAACAACCTAGTTTGGCTCAACTTGAAAAGATCCAGGACAGCCCTTTCATTCAGAAGGTTTACTGTGGCTTAGGCATTTGCAATATGACTTGTCCTAGGAAATGGTTTGTGAATAAAAAACCAGTGAGGAACAGACTCTCCTGAATGCAAGGATGGGAGTTGGGTGCGAGTGGCTGATTGGAGGATTGGTCTGTAAGACAGCAAATGCTTTTATGTCTCTATTCAGCTGGAAAGTAAGGAGCAAGGAGATGAAAGGCAGAAGACAGGATGGGTAGGGAAAGTGAGGAGACCTGGGTGCAGGCAGAAGTGTCACCCTGTGAAGCAGGAGATGGAAGGATGGCAGGAAAAAAGAACAGATTTACAGCCTGACACTCCCCTTGATGGCTCCTTGCATTTGTCCTTTCGCAGACAAACAGACCCCACTTGAATTATGGGGCAGTAATTCTATTTGTGGATGGTGGACGGGAAAAAGGGGTAGGTTGCAAGAGCTGTTTGGTGGTTTATGACCTCCCGAGAAGCCCTTGATGGAATTCCAGCCCCTTAACTCACAGCTGCCACCTCTGCTGGGTCTAATTCACCAGATGTCTCTGATGTGGTAGTTGAGATCGAGTTCGGTGTTGTGTTTTGCCCTGCTGGGGACTTAATCAAATTGCCTTTTCTAATCCAAAGCAGGGCAGTTTTATGAGCCAGTTTCCCTGGCGAGAGCATTCTGGTTTGGCTTGGTTACTGTGAAAGCAGAGAGCAGGCTTAGATGTCGTTAACGTAATTGGATCAGTGTCTGCAGCCTTCTTTCATTGTCATCCATCAGAAAGAAAGAAGGGCATAGAACAAGAGCCACGGCATGACCATCGAGGTGACCCTGGTGACTTGAATCCTGGAGGTTTTCCATTTGTCTCTCTCTAGTGACATCAAGGGTCTGTAAGCTGCTTGTAGGTCTACCCTGTACTGCATCAAGTGACGGAGACCTAACTCAGGACAGGACATCTAGCTTATGACCATGCCTGTAGACATGCCACATGCATTAAAAGAAGATCAGGTACTGACTATCTCAGGGTCTATATTCTGGCACCCTTGCTGCAAAGAGTTAATCAAACTGGACAAGGCAGCATTTACAGGACCAACATGAAAACAGTCAGTAGTGTCAGAGTGACAAAAGGGGGATGCTCTGGGATGCATCACTTGCTCTAGTGGATAGATTTCCTTCTGGCAACATCTTTGTGCCCTCAAAAGTCTGTGTTTCAAAATTCAAATTTAACTTCAAAGTCAACTACATACATTTCTTAAGGCTCACTCTCCTATAGCCACATACAAACTCTGGAAAGGAAAGCATCACACTCTCAGAGTCATAACAGACCGAATCTTTTAAGCAGCTCCTTTTCCAATATTTAATTGCAAACATCTCCTGACCCAGAAGAATCTTTTCCCAATATGCCTTTTTCTGCTCTAGTTCTGTGTACTTGTCTTAGTGAAAAATATAGGGCACAGAGAACCAGACTGAATACAGTTTTACACCTGAAGGTAAAAAATCCCTGGTACACGCTCTTCCCAAACTGCATTTGCTGAGAGAGGCGTTAGCTGGCACTGTCCAAAACTGTTCTGGGGAGCATCCTAAATGCTAAGCATCACAGACAATTTAAACATAGTTCTTGATACTCTACCTTGGCCTTATTTTATTTACTAGCACAGATGTAGCCAGGAAAAACAATGCCTGGTGGTGTTATCTCCTTGTCATGTTCCTACCCATAAAATGTTTGTGTGTCATGAATTGTGACTAACTGGTGATCTGCTTGCCTGTGTTGTAGGAACAAGGGCTGCATCCCATATGGTGTACTGAAAGAAAACTGGCCTGTGGAGATGTCTCGGCATCGTGTTTGGTTGTGGGAGTTGTAAGGTCAGTGAGTACATTTCCCATTGGAATTTATGAGAAGGCAGGAAATGCAAAGAAGGAAATAATAATAAAAATAAAACAGTTAGTCTCCTTTCAAATTTTTTCTTTGAAGGTCTTAGCTGAAAGCAAAAGACCAAAATGATTCCTGCTTTGTTTCCAAATGCTTGCTGGGTTGTGGGAACATACAGCTCAGCACAGAGGAGTTCATGGCTCTGCTGCATTTATAGCAAGAGACATTTCCTTTCCTAAAACAATTACAGCAAGAAAGGTCAAAGCAGGTCCACTGGTAGAATTTATCCCACCTGGCTTTAGTACAACTATTCTCAGCTGGGTTACCTTTCCTCATCCTCCTTAGGGTCAAGGAGAGGAAACAAGCATTTACCTTTGTCAGCCACTGATCTATTTGAGCCATCGAGGTTGCAATGAGACGAATCGTGTCCTGAAAAGACTCATTTTTCGTGGTGACTGTGCAGGGAGACAAGACAACTCGCAGAGAAGAAAACACCCACCGCCAATTAGGACGGGGCCACAAAGATGGTCAGAGGAATGGAGCACCTCTGCTTTGAGGACAGGCTGAAAGAGTTGGGGTTGTTCAGCCTGGAGAAGAGAAAGTTCCGAGGAGACCTTATAGTGGCCTTCCAGTACCTGAAGGGACTACAGGAAAGCTGGAGAGAGGGACTTTTTACAAGGTCCTGTAGTGACAGGACAAGGGGGAATGACTTTAAATTGGAGGGGGGGAAATTTAGGAAGAAATTCTTCACAAGAATGGTGGGGGGGCACTGGCCCAGGTTGCCCAGGGAAGCTGTGGATGCCCCCTCCGTGGAAGTGTTCAAGGCCAGGCTGGATGAGGCTTTAAGCAGCCTTGTCCAGTGGCAGATGTCCCTTTCCATGGCAGGGGGGTTGGAATTGGGTGTTCTTTAAAGTCCCTTCCAACCCAAACCATTATACGATTCTATAACTGTCCAGCGTGCAAAGAATCATAGAATTACAGAGTCATAGAATCACTAGGTTGGAAAGGACCCACTGGATCATCAAGTCCAACCATTTCTATCAATCACTAAACCATGTCCCCGAGCACTTCAAAGAGGTGATTTTGCAGAGATTCTGCTAGGATGGCTCTGAATAAAACCTCTTTTTTTTTTGCCCTACTGTGTTCTGGCACACATTGATACAGGTCTATGCAGGCAATTTTTTCAGATCTGTGGTTCCCTTTACTGCCTTGGTGATGATAATGGACCTGAGGCCAAACACAAGGAAGGGAGAGTCTGTCAGTTACCTGTAGAAGTGACATCCAGTGGGCACAAAAAAGCTGATGATCAAGTTACACTCTACTGAACCACAAAAACCTCCAGGAACAGGACTGGTGGGGAGAACAGCTTAATACAATGCAGGCAGCCAAACCTGTGAAGTGTCAGGAAGCAAGTAAGTGAACCAGGAAATAATAAAGGCAAATTGAATGCTCTCCAGGTTGCTGGAAATAGTCCTTTGCAGCTGACATCTGGGTTTGCTTTGGGGAGCTGAGATACAGACCAGCTCCTAGCTTTCCCCTGAGAACTGAAGACCTGCTCTTAGCTTTGCCCTGCCCTCTCCCCTGCCAAGTTCTCCAGAGGCACTTAGGGCATGTTATTTATACCAGAGATGTCACAGAACTGAGGAAAATGGCCATTATTTTCTCAGTGGAGGAGCTTGAAGGAGGGATTGATTGAGATGCAGAAAGTGGACATCACCTCTTGTGGACAGTAAAAGCAGGAAAGCTTTGAAAATGCGTCTTTTCCTTCACCCTGGGGGTGAGAGAATCCAACATGGACTGAGAAACAGCAACGATCTTAGTGAAGAAATGGAAAGATGGCTCCTGCCTGCTTTGTGAATAATTAATTGGTCTTGAACATACAGCTTAGACCATTTGCGAGATGAACAGAGTCATTTTGGAGGCTGAAACTAGGAGGAGTGACTGGTGTCTCCAGCACAGTTGTGCTGTCTCTGGTATGAACTCACAAACATAGCCAACAGGACTGAGCTAAGGTCTCTCAGAATCTCCTGTGTCCCAGCAGGCACCAGACTGATGCCATGTCCTGCTACAGATATACTCATGTCAGAGGTTTCCTTCCCCATTCCTAGTCTTGCAATTCTCATTGAGTCAATAGGTAAACGTTCCGCTAAGTAGTAGCAAACCCACACTTTTAGTCCCCTTGAAAGCAAACATTTTGAGTTTATAGTTCACAGCAGGGAGTTGCTAGAAGCCTGAAATCTGTTTGTTTGGCTCTGCTATGTAATTTAGGCTCCATTTAATGCTTGGAAGGGTGTTTTTGTGGCAGTAGATGGTGCTGTCCTGTTTCTGGCTCTTGGAAGGCAGCTTTTGTGAGATGTTTTAGTTTAGGTTCAAAAAAATACTCCAAAATGAAAAAGCCTTCAATCCTCTTTTCTTTACATTTTTTTTGGTTTTTTGTTTTTTTTCCCTATATAAACTAGTAATTCAGGCTAGCTGAAACCTGAAGCACTTATTTGCACACAAAGCTTTCTAGCATCAGGTCCTGCAGTTCACTCTGCTGTTTGGAGGTGTCTAATGTGTGATACCTATTCAAGAGACACATAGTAGTGGTTGAGTATCTCCTGCTGGGACATACGGATAGACGGATCGAGCCCTCCTGGGTGATAAAGACTTTTCCTTTGCTACGTCCCAAGGAGTAGCTGGACGGAGATGTCTCATTTCAATGTCTGGATGTGGTTAGTCTGTTGGTGTACGTATGCTGCTCATCTACAGGTAGCCAGCCACTTGCTAAGCATCATCAGGCTGAAGATGTTTAATATCTTCATCAATGATACTGACAGTGACATCGAGAGCACCCTCAGCAAGTCTGCAGATGACCCCAAGCTGAGTGGTGTAGCTGCCACAGTGGAACGATGGGATGTCATCCAGAGGGACCTGGACAGGCAAATCTTATAGCGACCTTCCAGTAACTGAAAGGAGCTACAAGAAAGCTGGGGAGGGACTGTTCACAAAGGCTTGTGGTGTCAGGATGAGGGGGGAACGAGTATAAATTGGAGAGGGGCAGACTTAGATTAGAAATTAGGAAGAATTTCTTCACCATGAGAATGAGGAGACACTGGAACAGGTTACCCAGGGACGTTGTGGCTGCCCCATCCCTGGAGGTGTTTAAGGCCAGGTTGGATGGGCCTTGGGCAGCCTGACTGCATGGCAGGGGGAGTTGGAACTAGGTGACCTTTAAGGTCTCTTCCAACCCAAACTATTCTATAATTCTTTGCCTATTCCAAAAGCTCTCACAGCTTCTTTTGACTCTTTCCCCTTTAATAAAACACACTTTCTTACATCCTTTCCATGCTCTCCAGTGAGTTGAGACTTGCAGAACTGACTTCAGCAAAAAAGTGTTTGCTTTCCACAAGTCTCACATTGGCACCATGGTTTGCAACTCCCATAAAACCTGACTGCTGTTTCATTCTTCTGTGTGTGGCAGAGGCTTATGCCTTCAGAGCGTGGTGTGAGCTCCTGGAATGCAACCCTGACTACATTTTCATCTCTCTTGAGTGAAACAAAGGATTGTGGCATGTGGCCTGGAGAAGACCAGCTGGGGGCATACACAGGCTGGTAAGGATGCTGATGTCACAGTCCAGCTCTTGGGATGGTGTTGAAGGTAAGAGCTTTGCCCTGCTTTGTGGGGAGTGGGAGACTGGTGGCTGTGTGAAGTGGGTCTGCTGGAAGATTAGGGACATAAAAAGGGAGCAGGTAATCAGCTTTGACCCTCTCTGACCCATCTCATTGCTGTGAAAGTGCTGAATTATGAATGACACTTTCAGTAGTGTCTCCCCCAACATCTTCCCCTTTCTACCTCTGGAGGGACCTGGCTGTTCTTATACCAGTTTGGCTTTTCAGGAGCAAGATCAATGAAAAACACCTATGAATCTTTTATCTCCATTTTGCCTTCAGCTGAGGTGTCTCAGGTCAAGTTTCCTGTCCTTCAGGTTACATGATGAGGCTGATATGTTAAACCATGCAGATCTGTGTCGCAGCAGCGCAAACCCAGCAGAGGCTCAGCCAAGCCTGCAATCAGTCCCAGGGAATCTTATCTCCTTATTAAAGATTTACTCTTTGCATCAGTGTTTCAAAAGACTGTATCATAAGATAACATACATAAGATCAGGGAGCACAGTGGTTAAGGAGCAGACATGGGAAAG
The DNA here is from genome assembly GCA_033459285.1 of Clamator glandarius. Taxonomy (NCBI): domain Eukaryota; kingdom Metazoa; phylum Chordata; class Aves; order Cuculiformes; family Cuculidae; genus Clamator; species Clamator glandarius. The sequence continues at coordinate 112,182 of JAUNZM010001034.1, read as the reverse complement.
GAAAAAAGGATTTCCACCTCCTGCTTTGAGCTAAGCTGTCTAGAAACTGGAGAGTCCATCAGCTTCTCCTTCTTGTCCTGTGTGGTATCAGAGCAGAGATAGGATGCAGGAGAAAGAGGGAGGTTGCATTTCTCACTGCTTAGGGGATATTTTCAGCTTTGAAGACAACATGCAGAGAAGAGAGACCATGCCTGGCAGCAAGAGGAAAGCAGATCTGCCCATAGGCAGCTGATCCTTCCCTCTGCCTTGGGGAGACAGACATCAATGAATTTAAATTGGAAGGGGGAGGATTTAGATTGAACATTGGGAAGAAACGAGGATGGTGAGACACTGGCCCAGGTTGCTCAGGGAAGCTATGGATGTGCCATCCCTAGAAGTCTTCCAGTCAAGGTTGAGTGGAGCCTTCAGCAGCCTGATCCAATGAGAGGTGTCCCTGGCCATGGCAGAGTGGTTGGAACTAGATGATCTTTGATGATTCTATGATTCTGTCTGCCTTCAGCCAAGGATATAGACACTGAGGACAGATGATTTCATAGAATCATAGAATGGGTTGGGTTTGGAGGGAGTGAGAAAGGGAGGGAAAAAGGAAGGAAGGAAGGAAGGAAGGAAGGAAGGAAGGAAGGAAGGAAGGAAGGAAGGAAGGAAGGAAGGAAGGAAGGAAGGAAGGAAGGAAGGAAGGAAGGAAGGAAGGAAGGAAGGAAGGAAGGAAGGAAGGAAGGAAGGGAGTGGTGGACTGGTGGAAGAAAGCTTTTCATAGTCATTTTTTGGAGGGAGCATTCGGATCCTTGAGATTTTACATTCTCTGAACACATAGCTGGGGTTTGCTCAGCTGGGATTCACTTCCCACCACACTTCACCAGCCCAGCCCATGGGTGTAAGTATGAAACCAAGCCCAAAATGTTAACATTAGCTGCCTCCCCAGAGCACTAAGGAAAATCTAGAGCAGTACTGTGGATGGTGGAAGACCCTGAACTTGGAAGACGGCATCTATGGTGTACGTGTGGAGTGGGCTTTCTTTGAGCCCTTACATGGTCTCTGCTCTCAGCTCCCTCTCTCTGGTTCCATTTGGCCACAAGGAGCAGCAATCACAGCCCAGGGCATTTTTATTTCTTTATTTTTTTAATAAACTTTATTCTATATTACAAATAGGTTTTTTTTTTCTTTTTTTTTTTTGTCTTGTTTGGACTGCAAAATAGGAATGCCTTATATTTACATACACAGGTATACAATTAATTGTAACAAAGGTACAGAAGCTTTGCCTTTACCAAGTAACAACGGGATTCCAATTTAAATAGTATAGACTTTATTTACTTTTTAACTAGGATCAATTCAAAAGAAAATCAAACCAACAACAACAACAACCTAAGAAAAAGGAACCCAACCTCCTTTCTAATGCTGTCTTGACGTCTCTGTGAGGCTGTTAGTAACACTGTAGTGAAAGGATATGTCTTTACATTGATTTTGTATTTAAGGTGGAAGCTTTAGCAAAACAGAGAATGAGACTTCTGGGTTCATGTGTATGTCCAAGACACAGGGTCAGACACTAGGAAGGGCCTGTCTTGTGACATTAAATAATCCAGTTGCCTCTCATCTTGATCCCTTGGGGAAAACACTGGGAGAATTTAGCTAGCATCTAATCTCTCCGCTTTCTTACCCCATTCTGGGCTGGAAAGTGGGTTTTCTCCAGAGACTGGAGAAAGAGCAGGGTAAAAAATTTAAATAACACCAAGTTTCTCTTAAGATACTTCAGAAATGACTGCAAGGTGTTACTTGTGCATTGATTTCTCCAGCTGGCTTGTGGCTCTCAGTCTATCTGAAAGTCAACAGGAACCTCTCCTACAGGGAAATGCTGCCCTCAAAGTCAAGGAACCACACCAGACCACACCAGCAAGAGAAAGGAATGCTGAAAGACCCTAAAATCCTGGCTTTCCCCCTGTTTTCTTACACCTCGGTTTGCTTTATTGAGCTTCCCTAAACACTGCAATCTGTTTCCAAGCAGAAAGAATTTCTTGAGGTAAACTCTCAATTATTAGAACAGAAGATTAACATAAAATAAAACTCAATGAACAAACAGCAACGACAACAGAAATCACACACGTGACAGATTGATCAGACTAAGCAGCTTTGTATCCTTGCTGGGGGGGTGGTGTTTGGTGGTTTTAATTTTTTCCAAGTGTAAACCTTTTTTTTTCTTCTTTTTTTTTTGACTTCCTTCTACAAATTAATTTGTCCCCCTGGGTGCTTCTTGGAGCTATTCCAAATAAAACATGGTTGACCAGCTCTGTTTTCAATGTATTCTTCACTGAATGGTTATCCCCTGTAAGACATCACAACTTTTTTTGGAGAAAGGGGCATGGACCAGTGGCAGAGGTGAGGGAGAACTGCAGGACTCTATGGACCCAAAGATACTCTGAAACAGGAATTGCACTGGATGCGAAGAAGGAAAACTCAAGCTGTCAACAGCCAAGAGTCTTAGGTTTACACCATGACTTTGAGGTTTGCTCATTTCATCAGTTGCCTGCTTCACAGCATGCCAAGGTTGGATGACAAGAGCTAGGACACCCCGACACCTCCATCTGCCCTGGAGGACACATCTTTTACTATGTGTCAGATACACAGAGCAGATCACCCTAGCATCACTGAGGTTACGCCACACTTCTCTACCCAACATCTGTCAACATGGAAACACAATGTACTGTGATAGTTTAAATGTGACAGGGGACAGGACGAGAGGGAATGGCCTCAAGCTCCGCCAGGGGAGATTTAGGCTTGAGATTAGGAAAAAGTTCTTCATGGAGAGGGTGGTTAGGCATTGGAACGGTCTGCCAAGGGAGGTGGTTGAGTCACTGTCCCTGGAGGTGTTTAAGGTTAGGGTAGACGAGATGCTTAGGAGCATGATTTAGGGATTGGTGGGAATGGTTGGACTCGACGATCCAGTGGGTCTCTTCCAACCTGGTCATTCTGTGATTCTGTGATTCTGTGAAATGATCATAGTTTGGGGAAAGAGATCCATTCCTGACTCCCCTGGTCATCTCATTCAAGGGTGAGGGACACCCGGACAGGGATTGCTGGATGCAATACTTGGTAAGCCACTCAAAACCCACACGAATCTATTGGGACCAACATGTACATTTTTATACATTGTCCTCTGTCTGGTTGCTTCAGCTAAATGCTGAATCAAGGAGAAGAAAGGGACTAGAAACACCTTGATGGGACTAACAGGATTTTGATAAACACAGTGCTTATCTGGTCAAGACATCTTCCCATATCAGTCACAGCCACCACAGAAAGCAATACATTTCTACAAAGGAACAAACCTCTGGAGTGCCAGAGCCTTGCCTACGAGTTTGGGAAGCAGGGCCAGCTTTCTTCCTCTCTCTCATTCCTATTACAGCAGCAAACAATATCTCCATGCTATGAGATCTATGTGGTTAATGAGTAATTCTACAGAGTGCTGGGAAGGGGGAGGTATGTTTTGTTTTACTGATGCCTTGGTGATGTGAGAACTGTTCTTGTCATCTCCAGCTGGCCAGACTTTTTGTTTCTTGTGTAAGATCATCCTTGGATTTGAGGGTCCCTTGTGGAAACACAAATATATGCCTCACTAAGGGAAGCCCTGGAACTCAGCCCTTTCAGGTTTCCAATCTTCCTTTAGAAGAGTCTTCCACATAATGTTGTCTCTTCCCAAAGCACTTCGCTAAAGTCTTAGGGAAGAACAGATCTACATTTTGTGTTTTGACTTACTTTTAAACACTGATGCAAACAAAGACCCATCATCAATGAAGGAAGAGTTGGTATACAAACTGTTACAGGAGTTTGACCCTTACAAATGGACAAGCCCTGACAATATCCACCCTAGGGTGTGAAAAAGAACTGGCTGACATTGTTGTAAGTCTACACTCCATAATCTTTGAGATGTCATGGAGATCAGGGGTAATTCCAGAAGACTGGAAGAAGGCTAATATCACCCCCATCGACAAGAAGGGCTTAATGGAGGATACAGAAAATTACAGTCCTGTCAGTCTTACTTCGATCCCTGGGAAAGTTATGGAATGAATCCTCCTGGGGACTATCAGAGATCAAATTAAGCACGTGGTTGGGAAAAGCCAGCACAGCTTCACCAAAGGCAAATCATGCTGGACAAATTTGGTTGCCTTCTATAACAAAGTAACCTGCTCAGTTGATGAGGAGTAAGTGGTGGACATTGCCCTGGATTTCTCCAAGGATCTTGATACGATTTCCCTGCTCCTAGAAAAACTGATGCATCTAGACAAGGAGACTGTGTGGAAGGTGGAAACTGGCTGACAGTTCATGCCCAAAGATGGTTGTAAATAGCTCCTTTTCAAACTGGCAACTTGTCACAAATGGGATCCTACAGGGACGATACTGGACCCAAAGCTGTTTAGTATCTTCTTAAGTGATCTGGATGATGGAAACAAGTGTACCCTGATGAAGGTTGCTGATGGTACTGAACTTAATGGGGAAGTTGACACTTTGGAAAGGAGAGCCACGCTGCAGGAAGATCTGGATAGGCTGAAAGAGTGAGTTAACAAGAACCTTATGATATTCAATAAGGACAAGTGTAAGGTCTTGCACCTGGGAAACATAATTCAGGAGTACAGCACAGACTGGGATCTACTCAGCTAGAAATCAACACTGTGGAAAGTGACCTGGGGGTTCCAGTAGACAACAAGCTCAATATGAGCGAACACTGTGCTGCTGTGGCAAAGAAAGCCAACAGGACTCTGGGTTGTATCAACAAAGGCATCACCAACAGAGATAAAGAAGTCATTATCCCACTCTACTCAGCACTTGTCAGGCCACATCTGGAACACTCTATTCAGTTTTTGTCCCTGCTATACAAAAAAGTCTTGGACAATCCTGGAAAGGGTCCAAAGAAGGGCCACAAAGGTGGTCAAAGGACTGGGAAGCCTGGCATAGGAAGAAATCCTGAGACAACTGGGTTTGGTCAGGCTTCCAAAAAGAATCCTTGGGGGACACCTAATTACCATAACCCAGTACTTAAAGGGTGTCTAAAAAGAAGACAGAGACTCCCTTTTTACAAGGAGTTACCTGAAAAAGGCTAACAGTAATGGGCACAGGTTATTCCTGGGAAGATTCTGATTAGACACAAGGGAAATTTTTCACATTGAGGACAATCAGCCATTGGAATAACCTCCCCAGGGAAGTGGTGGTTTCCCCAGCAATGAACACTTAAGATATAGCTGGACAGGGTGCTGGCCTGTCTTGGCTAGACTGTGCTTTTGCCAAGACATGTTGAACCAGATGAACCTTGAGATCCCTTTCAATCTGATATTCTATGATTCCATGAATTTTCCTCTTGCTTTTTTATCTTTTTTATACTTGGGTTGCTGCAGAACTCCCAGACTTTTGGAAATGTGGAAGGAATATGTAAACATTGTGTTGGTTGACCAAGAGTGAGAGCAGCCACTGGATTCAACACTTTGTATCAGTTTTCAACCGCATTATTTAAATGATGATGAAAATTACATTATTTGCTTGGTCTTTCTCCCTTCATGGTGGGCTAATCTGGAAATTTGATAATCACTTTTCAATTAAAGCAAATACTAACCAAAATTCTGCTGGTAAATCACAGCAATTTTTTATGGTCTCCAATGTTAAACATGCACGAGAAGACAATTGGAGATAAGAAAAATTGCATAGTTCTCTTACCCAACAGAGCAAGGCTGGTATACTCTGTATTGTATCAAATTTTTAGGTATGTTCAGGACAGAATGAAGGGTAGAGAAGAACTGGGGCATGTTGGGAGAGGAAGGTGCCCTTGAGTGCATTTCTTTTTTATGGTAGTTCTCCTGTGCTGTCTGTTCAAGTGCTAGAAATTTCTAGCACCTTCTTCTAGATAACACACTTTTCCCACAACAGCGTTTACTGGAAGGTTTAGTTTGTGAAAACACAAGATGATGGATTATGTCTCAGATCACTGTGACACTGATAGGTGGGTACACTCACAGGGAGGAGGACATGGTGTGTTTGCAGAGGAGTTGTTCACCTTTTGTTCCTCTAACCCAGATGCAAATTCTGCAGTGAAGATATAATCTTAGCTCTCTCAGTAGGACCACAGAAAGTCTTCATGAGTTCCCTTTCCCAATTTCTGATGGTGCTGAAAGTGTCAGCATTCATTTTCTTGATTACAGTGTTAGAGAAATTCCCATAGACATCAGCCTATTATCTGGCATGTTCTGGATATTAGGAGCCTTTCTGTTGAACTCTGGGGACTCAGGCTCCAGTTGTCTCTGTGTGGCTTGAAAAATAGTGTGAAATACCACCTATCAGGCATTTTTGGTCAAGTGTGGAAAGGGAGGAGGGGGATGGAAATCAAAGGAAGAGGAAAAGAACACATCCATATTGTACTAGGGCTCATTCTTCTGCTTGTGTCTTTGTTTTCAGTTGTATTTTACATGCACTTTAAAAATAGCTAGCTCAACAGTTGAGGCTGGGAAGAAAGATGCCAATGCCTCTCATAGACCGGGAGATGCTGGGAAAGTGGTTGGAAATAGGAAGGGCACTGAAGGGGACAGGGGAAGAAGCCCACGCATTTACATCACAATTCTGGCACATTTTCCAAGCGAAAACCAAAACCAGTTCAAACACCAATTTAAACAAACAAACAAACAAACAAACAAACAAACAAACAAACCAAAAAAGAAAAGTAAAGAGGAGATGAAAGAGAAGCAAAATACAGACTTTCTTTCAGATCTTGGGGATGGGAGAAAGAAGAAGGTGGAGAGAAAACAGAAATACCTAAATGGGAACCTGGGAAGGGTTATGACATCAATCTCACTGTGCTTCCCATTTCCCCTAAGAGTTTCATTCTCATTGTCTCTGAGGTGTTCAAGTTTTCCTTGAAAATATATTTATATATATTACAGATGAAGAACTCCGTACCAGCAAGAAGAAATAAAGTGATAACAATGGAAAACAACCATAACAAAACAAAAACACAGCCCTGAAAACATCAAAAATAAACAAGTCTCAAGTTGTCCCTGTGGTGTTCCTCTGACTTTAGGAACAGAGTAGGGTTATACCAGTTCACTTTGATATGATTTTTTCCCCAAAACAGCTTCTTCTTCCTTTCATGTGCGCATGTCCAGGCAGTATAGCCCATCACTCATAACCACTTCCCTCCAAGCCAGCTATTTGTCCTTAGACTCCTACCATCCAGCTGTGAGTACAAGGCATGACAATAGGGTCCATATTTATCTTTTGTGGCACTTTGTTTGTCAAAACCTTTGGTTTCTTCCTTTTTTTTTTTTTTTAATTTTCCTTTTTTATGTACTTATAAAAAATATTGTGTTTGTGTTGTTGTTGTAATTTTCTTACCACTGGCTCTGGTGGGACTTCCACCCCACTTTCACAGCCATAATCAATGGATCTGGAACATGCGCCGACATTACTAAATGGATCAGCAAAACCATGGCAGAACCAACCAAACCCATATCATCCCTAATGCGCAGGCCTCTTAAAAATGCTGAGATATCCATAAGGTGCACGATGAGTCCATCGGCTCAGCAATCAAACAGAAAGCAAGCAAAACTAAAAAGGAAATAACACACACGCGCACACAGATACACACACACACGCACACGCACAAAATAATAATAATTATAATCAAGAGATAAATGTCTGGGGTTTTAAAACCAAGACGTGTCCCTAAGTTTGCTGTTTCAATATGAATCTTGTGATATTCTCCCCACAGACACATCTGGTTTTGGGCTGCTGTTCTTTAAATGGTTTTAGAAAGACTTGCCTACATGTATATCTGCTTGGCTCAAGGAAACCTGCTTGCTAACTGACTCCTATTTGCACCACATCCCCCATTAGACGCACTCGTGATCCGTTGCTCTGAAGAGGTTCTGGTTTGCTAGCAAGAGGCATGAATAAAACCAAATGCACTCTGTAATCAATTTACACACCCTGTCTTTACCCTTTCCTCCCTCCAGGTGCAAGGTAGATCCAGGCTGTAGCTCTGAGGATGGTGCGAGATGTCTGTGGGCCAATACTCCATGGCATCACGCTGCTCCTCCATCTGCTAGTGAGCTGTTCGTTTCTGTTGAGATGAATGTACACCCAGCTCTTGCCTCCGTGGTATACAAGATGCAAGGTTCTCCAGACCCTGAGGGTCTCCTGCTATGTCCAACTATGGTGTTATCCAGGCTGGCAGCCACACGATAAAAATAGCCAAGCACAGAAGAGACATAGGAGCTCACTCTTCTTTGGTTGGCCATGAAACAGGTTGAGATGTTGTTCTGAAGGAGCTGAGAAGAGGATAGGACAGGGTAATCACCCACAATTGTCCTGTGGTGACGGTGATCTCTGAAGGCATAAGAAGTGCATAGAGGGACAAAATCCTTCCCAGGGAGCAATTGTGCCTTCAGCAAGGCCGGTTCATTCCAGAAATGGAGAAGAGAAAGGCCAGGGGTCGGCACCAAAAGGCAGATGTACTTACATTGGTTCAGAGACCTCCAGAAGACATGCAGTTTAACTGAGAGTATCTAGGTAGAAGAATATTTTGCAGTGTTTCATTTGGATTACTTTCCAAAAAGTGTAGTGAAATTTCTTCTCAGGATTGGTTTTGAAGGAAGCTTTTACCATCAGTCCTATGCACAACCTTGCTTCCTGGCAAGCCCTTCAGCTTCCTTCTGTTATTCCACCATGAGAAAACAACAGCTTTGCTGTGGTTGAGGAAACAAAATAGTAAGAACTAACAGCTTTAAAAAAATCCCTCTGGTTGGTTTTTGAGGCTGAGCTCCTTGCCTGGAACAAAATGAGATTTATGGCCCTTGATTTCCAAGCTGAGGTGGGAATGAGGGACATACTGCGCTGTCCATTGCCAGAAGGAATAGAACCACCACAGACAGATGCCACTGAGCAGAGAGCGCATTTTTGCTGCAATGCTTACAACCAACAGGACACAATGGGAAAGATGGAGGGGGACACAGGTCTCTTTGAAAAATAAGAATAACCATATGAAACACATGGGCAGGGGAGCATTAGTGTTATCTTCCCCTCTTAACCCTTCCCCTGCCCCAAGACAGCAGCTACACCGCTGTTTGCCCAAGCTGTAAAGAGCCACAATGGTTCCACCCTGGACGGAGCTGTGGCATTTCTGGGGGAGCCTCGGGGATCCTCTCCCAGTGGTTCACTATCAAGAGATAGAGTTGCAATGGCTCTGCAGGAGAGGATCGTGATTTATTCCTGCCCTCCAGGATCCCTGTAGGCAGGCCGTCTTCCCCTTGGGGAGACTTTTAGTAATACTGAGTTCATTTCCATGTCCACTCCAAAGGCAACTGCAGCCCTTGGAGGGCAGTTAAAGCAGCATGACAGAAGTTACCTCCCAGTTTCCCATCTGCAGAGTGATGATGTGATGTTGGGGGAGGGTGAGGGTGGGAAGGGGTTATGTGTAATAGTTTTTCTCTAGGGCAAAGGCAGAGGGGAAGCTATGAAAAGGAAAGCTCCACCCAAATGTCTTGATATCCCTAGGGGCAATTTCCTCTGCAGTCCTTTCTTTTAACCCCTGGGGCTTTGTCGCTTTGTCCATAGATTTTGAAAGTGGAATAAATGAGGGAGAGGAGAGCTGTTCAGTTGACTCTGCTTACAGCCGATCAAAACTTGCACTTGGTAAAGATGATGATCTTGAGTGAGGCACGACTTGGTTTATCCCTCCCAGGGTGTCCCTGGCAGGACAGTTCTCAGCTGTCTATGTTCATGAGGGTTATGACTTGTTCAAGTTTGTAGGCAAGTTTCTGTTTCCCAGCCTGGTCATCTTGATCAAGGGCTCCAAGAATCTGGAAAAGGAGAAAGAAATATTTGATATGGATTTTAGGGTCCTTTTTGCCCCAGAGAACTGATTCTAGTATCTGTCATCAGCTGATGAGGGTTATTTTTCTCTAAGGCAGGTCTCGAGGTTGCCTTAGATCATGCAAAACAGGTTAGACAGACAGTGGGGAAATAGGCAGCCAGTTTAGTGTCTATCTGACTAAATGCAATCCTCTAATCAAATAAATTCCTGCCTTGGATCTCAGCTGTTTTGTAGCTTTATTCATCAGCTTGTCATGTGTCTTGAGATGCCCTAAGGTATCTCACGTGGTCTTCAACACACAGAACCATGTTGTTCACTTTTAAGTCCTGCATCATGCTTGTTGGACCATCCTTGGGTACTTTAGGGTATCTAAATTTGCACTGGCCACATATGCTTAAACACGCTCATATAATATTCTTCTGTAGTAAGCTAACATCCGATCATTGACTACTGCAAGCCAGCTAAATCTGATTGACTAATAATAGGAGACAAAAATTACAGGGTTCCAGATTGAAGAATAAGAGGGAGACTAATAATCCCAGACCCTCCCTTTCCAGGCCCCAGGTTTTCATTCTTTTAACCCATCATCCCCCTAAACTGCATGAAGATAGTCATCTGTGACATATATTGGGACTTGAGAATAGTTGAGATGTACCATGGTCCTTCAGAACTGTTCTTTCCCTGTCCAAGGCTCTTACCTCTTCACTGTATTTCCCAACATAGGAGTATATCTCTGAGAGTGCACTCATAGTGTTGAACTCATTCATATGCATGCGGGACTGCTCAGCCAAGTACGCATTCATGTCCTGGTCACTGATTGCTGGCATTTTGGCGATGTCTGAATAGTACCTGAGAGAGAGAAATACAGTTGTTTGTTGAGTGGAGAAGCAGGCAGTCAAGACACGAAAGCCATCACCAGTAAGGAGAAAAGACACACTTAGCACTCTTGGGCTCTTCTTGTGGATCAATGGTATACCTGATTATGCTCTTTTACTGCAAGGAAGTTAACTTAGGTGAAAGTGGAAATTACTGAAGCACCATTTCTGTATACCAGACATGTTGTATCCCTTCAACTCTACTCTGAGACTGACACCCCAAACAGCATCCTGTAAACGGAGAAAGTTGCTGCCAAAGAAGTAGGCAGTACCTGTTGATACTGGATTCCCTCAAGGATTTTGAGCACTACTTCCGATCCCATACACGATTCTCACTGATCTCGCTGCCCACAGGATTTCTCTCCCACAGAAAAAAAAAAAAATCCAAACAAAACAAATCACATGCTTTCTTGTACTATTGTCATTAGTACATCTGCATCCAGTGTTACCATCACCCACCTCCCACTGAATCCCGTCTGTCCCAGTAACTCCTCTGACGCTCAACATTTCCCTCTTGCCCCAAATTTTAAGCTGACCTGATGCTGCGGTTGTGGCAACAGGTTTCAAAATACCCTCATTCTCACTCAAACCGGGAAAATCTGCTTCCCTTAGGAGTCATAGAATCACAAAATCATAGAATAGTTTGGGTTGGAAGGGACTTTAAAGATCACCTATTTCCAACGCTCCTGCCACTAGATCAGGCTTCCCAAGGCCCCATCCAACCTGGCCTTCAACACCTCCAGTCAACAACATTCTCCTTGAACTCAAGAGGTCTAGGGCTTTATCCACAGCGTAGTGAGCCCCCAGAGCCATTGCCCATCAGGCTTCATCAGCAGAGCAATATCTCTTTAAGGTAGTTGCTATTTTCGATGTCCTTCGTCCCCTGAGTAAGGTAGGTCTTGGAGGACAAGGTTTGAGGAAGGTAATCAGTCACTGTCACTCGCAGCTGTGCTCTGCTGTCAACTAGTTAATTAGACGCCATCATTTACATTTTTAATTTCTACAATTTGACATTTTGTGCACAAGGAAAAAAAAAAAAAAAGAAAAACACCCCATAACTGCAGCAATCCACAATTTTATAATTAGGAGGCAGAGGGTAGAGGGAGCCAAAAGAGCTGACAGGTGTCCTGTAAACAGCATTGAGACACCTGCTGAGATGGAGCTTGTTTTCCACTGCAGAAAAGTTGGACACTGAAGTGCGGTATGAAAAGGATTCTTCAGAACGGCAAATGGGAAAATACTCTTTATGACAGAGTAGGACAAGCAGTTGCCAAAGTCTCCTAGGAAAGACAGAACAATGCAAGAGCTCTGGGAGTAAGCCCCTCCACACCAGAAATCTCAGGGTTTTTTTTGTCTGGTTCTGTGGCCTGCACTCCCATCCTGATTTATTGCAATCGATTGGTCTGAGTTGCTGCTGGTTTTGCAGAGTGGGGTTGATGTAACCCTTGGGAGAGAAAGGCATAGGAGATAGAGGTCCTATTTCCAGCTCCACGCAGTCTTTCATCCTGACTGCTTCCAGAGCTAGACTCTGGGTCATCATAAACAAACCTCATTACCTTTACTGCAACTTCCAATATGCATAACAACATTACTTCCCCTGGAGTCTTTGCATCTTGTTTTTTGTGCTCAGGACCAGCCAAAAATCCTGGTCTATCTCAGGATTTTTATTGCACATTCCCATTACTCCAGTGATGATTAGTCTGGGCTTGATTTTGCTCTACACTTTGCCCACCACCAAATCCCAAGTGGACCTGAAAATTTGTCTATAAGAAACATCCGGAAAGCTCATGAGGATCTATCCTGCAGAACTACCTCCAGCAGGACATAATGAGCAGGATGAATAAATATTTCTAGAGCTTTTTCCACTCCCTAAAAACTCAAACAACTCTCAGCATCAGCAGATGGACAAAATCAGACCTGTGTTGCATTTACTTCTGACAAGTAGAAGACTCAAGGACTGGTGGCATCCATGACAACGTTACTGCAGTCATGTTAGAGACAAAATGCATTGTTGAAAACTTGGAGTCTTATGGCTGAGAAACCAAGTGTGCCTTGGCACCCAAAAACTCCTACACCCATGTGCAAGCACCATAGCTCATAGATTTGGGAGGAAAAGCAGCCTGTAAAGCAGTGAAATGCACTGATTTATGGTGCCTACGAAGAGCCAATGGAGAAGAGCCCAGATCCTCATGAATATTGCATAGGTACCTTCCTGCTGGGCAAAATGAAAAGTGGAAGGGATTACATCACAGCAAAAATAAATGAGATCAGTGGAGGAAAGCTAAGGTACTGTGCTGTATTTGCCAACCTGGCTCTGACAAGGCACTGAAATATTCCTCTTCATCTTTGGTTTGGCAAGTCATCAAATGGTGGCAGGACAGTGTGGGCAGGGGTGGGCCACTTCTAAAGAGTGAAACACAGGGACACATATCATCTGCTTTTCCGAGTTTCTCCTGTCTTGCTTTCACCTGGAAGCAAAGCTCTCCTGGGTCTGTGACTCATGAGGGTTTGAAAGATTCCTGGTCCCTTTCCAGCCCTGCAGAGATATTCTCCCAACTCCCATGACTTATCTGAACAAGAAAAACCAACATGTAATGCTCCCTGGAACAAAGGATAGGATACAAGAATCTGAGTTTAAGGACTTGGAGGCCTCTTTATCTATGCGAGACTCTCAAGCTGTGATCTCAATATTCTGGGTTCGTGGGCCATTACCCACCACCATAATGAAGTGCCCTGGTTTCCCTGAGATGCAACTGGCCATCGCACATCTCAGCAGTCATTTCTATTAATACTACAAACCAAGATACTGTGGGAATGTGCTTTACAGGAAATAGAAAAGAAAAAGAAAGAAAAGGGAAATAAAACCAAACGTACCAATAATCAAAACTAGCTGCTAGTATAGGGAGACATATAATAACCTACCATCCTCTGCCATGGCCAAATGACATATTTATACAGAAGCATTTCTAATGAAGCCATCATTTTGCTATCTAAAGAAATTATGAATGTGTATATTAAAGCATCCTAGCAGGGACATGACAACATCCCTGCTGAGTCTTTATTTACCTTCTATTTAAGCCCCGATCCTCAGAGGTACTTAGGGCTTCTCTGCCATTTACATACCCCTAGTGTCTTCAAAACCACAGTGAAGCTGTCACTGAACCCCAGAGGTCCTTACATTTACACTGCTGGCATTTGGAGGGCTGCCTGTGTGCTGCTACCCTTCGTCCTTGCAGCTGACAGCTCTCTCTTACACTGCAGCAGAGCTGTGAGGCAATGCAAGGGGAGCAAGATGCTTTTCCACCACACTGCTCCTGGGGAGCACCCCAAAGCTGAGGGCAACCAGATCTCTCCTGAGACATGGGCGTGCCATTGGCTCACATTTCCACAACCTCAGGGGCTGCATTAGCCAGCAGAAGGCTGGGAATGTAAGACCAAGCCAGATTCCCTTTGAATGAGAGAGAAAAGTAGGTAGCTAGATAGCTAGCCTGCCTCCAAAGGCTCAACACATCCTTGCTTTGCTTCACTTCATCCCATAAAAGAGCTGGTCACTACATTTTTCCCAAGCTTCCCATCAGACTTCTTTAGAAGACTAAAGTAGAAGACAGTGACTGCTTGGTCAGATGCACACCACTCACTGGCCTGGTACTGTGTATTTGCCACTTGTTCTGTACTCCAGATTTGGTTATCTCCAGTGGATCCTATTCCAGCTGTTTCCAGGAGATCCTTAGATGCAAATCAAAAGATGATTTCTTATGTGCTTGCATTTCCTCTAAATCACAGGAGGCAGCTGAGTTCTTACCTTGAGATTGCTCATTCTCTGATGTGGCAGGAAATTTGTTCATTAGAGATCAGAAGCCCTCAAGAAATTTGGGCAAATGCCTCACTCACGTCTATCAAGAATTCAAATAGAAGATGTGAGGGCAATGTGATGTGACTTTGGAGGTATCATTAGCACAGTAACGCACCCAAGCCTGGCTTGCAAAGGAGAATCTATACTATTGTCCACTGCCACTATTGTATGGAGAAGGCTTTTGAGTGCACCCAAAATGGTGGTGCTCCTATTTATTCTCAAAACATAAATGTTCTTGTTGTTTTCATATCTTCCTCTTTCCCTGGGTTGTCTTTGTTTTGTTTCGTTTTGTTTTCCTAAGGAAAACACCATAAACATGATCTAGGAATATTCTTGTCCTCTGTTTAGCCACGGATAAATGCTCTTCCCTTTGGTACAAACCGGGAAAGCCTCTTTAGTGAAGATGTTTCATGAGAATGACTGTGCTGCCATTCAGTAACTCATTAACTCATCAACTCATCAAAAGAGGAGAGAAAAGCCATATTGCCAGTGCTTCCTCTCCTGTCTGAAATTTTCCAGCATGACGGTGGTTTAGGCAGCTTAGCATGGAGCTAATTGCCTTCCAAAAGATCTTTTTGTCATGGCTGCTGTTGTGCCATCGCTGGGTTGGGATTGCACTCATTAATAATCATTTTAGCATATGAAAAGCTTGTAACGAATCCATGTGCTGCAGCAGCAGACACAATTACAGCAATAACATAATTAGGGTTATGCAATAGCCGGCTGTATCTAGACCACTGAAGGAGGAAGTGATGTATGAAAAGGACACAGGGGACTACTATAGCAGAGAAGGGCTTAAGGAAAGCTTGGGAACAACCTAGCTGCCAGCTCTTTCATGGGATGAAGTGAAGCAATGCAAGGACATGCTGTCAATTCTTCTGTTGACACGGTGTGACAGTTTTAGTTTGCTGGGAGGCATCTGCGCTGCAAAGTTTGCTTTTGTGCTGATTCAGCTACAGACAGCCACACAACTCTGTTAGCCCAGACTGATCCTGTCTGGGAGAAGTTCAAGGCCAGGTTGTTGGACACTCACTGAGCTTTGGCAGTAATAACATGACAGCTAAGCAAACGATACTCTTCCTAATAAAGAGGCATTTTTACACGATGAAACTGGTAATGTAATCATAAAATCATAGAATCACCAGGTTGGAAGAGACCCACCGGATCATCGAGTCCAACCATTCCCACCAATCTCTAAACCATGCCCCGCAGTATCTCATCTACCTGCACCTTAAACACCTCCAGGGAAGGCGAGTCAACCCCCTCCCTGGGCAGATCGTTCCAATGCCTAATGACCCTTTTGGTGAAGAATTTTTTCCTGATGTCCAGCCTGAACCTCCCCTGGCAGAGCTCAAGGCCATTCCCTTTTGTCATGTCTCCTGTTACTTGGGAGAAGAGCCCAGCTCCCTCCTCTCTACAACCTCCTTTCAGGTAGTTGTAGAGAGCAATGAGGTCTCCCCTCAGCCTCCTCTCCTCCAGGTTAAACAACCCCAGCTCTCTGAGCCGTTCCTCATAAGGCCTGTTCTCCAGTCCCTTCATCAGCTTTGTTGCTCTTCTCTGGACTCGCTCCAGAGCCTCAACATCCTTCTGGTGGTGAGGGGCCCAGAACTGAACACAGGATTCGAGGTGCGGTCTCACCAGTGCAGAGTACAGAGGGTGAATAACCTCCCTGGCCCTGCTGGTCACGCCGTTTCTGATCCAAGCCAAAATGCCCTTGGCCTCCTTGGCCACCTGGGCCACTGCTGGCTCATGTTCAGTCACTGTCAACCAACACCCCCAGGTCCTTCTCCTCCTGGCAGCTTTCCAGCCAGACTTCTACTAGTCTATAGCTGCGCAGGGTTGTTGTGATCCAAGTGCAGGACTCAGCATCTGGCCTTGTTAAACCTCCTGCCACTGGACTCTGCCCAGGGGTCCAGCCTGTTCAGATCCCTTTGGAGCCTCCCGACCCTCCAGAAGATCCACACTTCCACCCAGCTTAGTGTCGTCTGCAAACTTGCTAAGGGTGCAAGCAGCATGGGCTTTAATTACAGAAAAGGAGATTTTAGCTGGCCATGAGTGAAAAAATCTCTGACGGGAAGGATGGGGAAACACAGGAATGGATTACCTGAGGAGAACAGAGGCTGAGTCATTGGAGGCCTTTCAGAAAGGGGTAGACAAGCATCTGTCAGGAGGACACTAGACTGAGCTGATCCAGCCCTGAGGCAGGAAATGTTTGCGTTGACCTCCTGAGGCCCCTGCCAGCACAGTTTTTTATTATCTCCACTGACAACACCCTGTTACCTTGACCCTCGGTTGCTATATCTTGAACCCTTTTTCTGGCACGGAAGAGAACTGTGTTTATTAATGTAGAGCTAGCACATGCACTTGTCATTTGATGCTCTCTTCTAAAGCCCTTGGGGGCACCCCAATGTTTCAGTTTAAAACTCCAGTAGCTTACAGTGTTAAGGTACATGAAGTTAATAATCTTTATTGTATTAAACTAGTCATGTTTGTCTCTCTTCCTAAAGCCAGCTGCAAAATTGTCAACAGATACCATGAGCACTGCACTGGAAGAGATCATCTATTGACTACAGAGTCCTGGAAATAGATAGACATGTTACTTAGGTTAGGTGCAGAATGGGGACAATCCATTCTGTATACTCCAAACATACTCTCACAGCATTTTCTAACAACACTAAGACCCCAACATCTAGTGGCTAATTCCATACAAATCATAGTTGCTTCAGGAAAAGTAAAAAAGATTAAATCACAGACCCAAGATTTGAGTATAAACAGGTAGGTCAGATGGTGATTGTACCCAAGTTAAAGTAACAAACTGCAGATGTTACAATTCTGAATCCCACAGATCAGGTCACTTTCAATGTCTCTTAGTCCCAAACCTGGCAAGTGTGTTTTTGATGGTGATCATTGGAAGACTCTTGAGGTGTTAAGAATTTTTACAATGTCTTCATTGACTTTCAGCTTTTCTTTGAGGGGTTATTTTTAATGCATAATAAGCAGCCAAAAGGAGACCAAATCCCTACAGGGATGAGAAAGAGAACACCAGTTTCTCTCCTTGCAACACTGCAGGTATTTGAGGCACCAGTGTGCAGTTGAAAAACTCTTTGGCTTCTGCTTTTTGTACTCTGCCCCTTTTCAGGCTCCCACAAATCTTTCTTCGTGCCAGGCTTCGGTAGGGAAACACGGTATTGATTGTGATGCAGGCAATTAAATGGTGTTAATGAAGTTCAAACAAGTGTTATCATAAGCTTGGCAGCATGGAGAGAAATGAAAGGTCAGTCACAGCCCTTTGTCATCTTTTCAGTGTGGTGTTGAATGTTAATGAGACAGTCCCAATTAGAACAGGCTCCCCTTTGTATTGCTTGGGGATTGCATCAAATGCTCCGAATTTCTCCAGATTTCTAGGCTCAAAGGGGGCATTTGAAGTAAACTTGAAAAGATGCAGATCTAAAGCTGCTCTAATATAAATTCAGCAAAGCCTATGGAGTTTTACTAACAGAAGTCAAATGAGAATCTGGTCTACTGTTCCCATTCTTTTCCTCTTTTTTCAATAGAGTCATGATAATTGAAAAGCCTCCACCTTGTTTTAGAACTACAGTCTGACTCTTCATGCCTTCAACAAAAGCCAAATAGTCTGTCCCCATTTCCTGGGTTAATACTCCAGCCTCAGACAGGCCTCATTTTCTGTGGTAGGAAATCCAGGTTCTGGCTATACCTAGATACTTTTTTAGCCGTGCCTTTTCACAGTGAGAGAGCCTTGAGTGTGTAATTTGAAGGCTGAACCTGATTTTCTCAAAAAAAAAAGGGAGTTCTCATCTAAATCGTTTCAGCAAAGTCCACCTCTGCTTCCAACAGTGTTGAAAAAGGACTGTTGAAATCAAACTCCCAGTTAAATACAGTGTAGAGGTAGATCATTGATCAGGCCAGAATCTGTAGCTATTCCCTTCCCAACATACATTCACACCCTAAAGACATGGAAAGCTAATTTTTGAAGGATAGGAGGTATGTACTTTCACCCATGCTTGTTTCTTGCATCGAGGTCATTCCCTGCTTTGAGTTTTGTAAGTCCTAAAGGTATATTCCAAACTGAGAAATCAAGAGTGGCAGAGAGAAGGCTTGGAGTAACCCAGCTCAGCTACCATTACAACAGACCTGTTGAAAGGCAGAAGCCTGTCTTTACTCTAGTTAGCCTTCAAGAAGGGGTACAATCTACCACTGCCTAATTGCCCTCTGTAGACTCTTCTTCATCAAAGAAGTTAATTTGATTTCCAGTTCCTCTGATTTACTCCACTGCTTCCCAAACTCCTCAACTGAAAATCTTTTTTATCTTATGATTTGCTTTTTGAAGAAGCCTAGTGGTCTTGAAGGATGCTGTCTCCAGCTGATGCTGACTACGGAAATAACTTCAACTAGTACTGGAAGCCATTAGAGTTGGAATAACACCCTCAAAGTATGAGGGAATGGAGAAAAGGAAATAATTACCTCAGAGTAGTATTGAAATTCTGTTCTATTCATCCTTGATATGTTTTTTCCTTTGATCTACCACAGCAACCAGGTGCCACTGCCTTGAGTTAGTGGAACTGACAAAGAAATATGTAAGCAGGGCAGATGCTCTAACCATATTCCAAAACTTGCAGCCTCCCCTTAGGCTTCAGTTCATGTTGTCGGATATCAATGCAGATAACAACCCAGCACACGCTGGGCACAGAAATCTAGTTCTGTTTACTAGCAGCAGGAGGTGTTGTGCACCTCGTTTGCGAGCCCAGTTGTTCAGGAAAACCTCCAGGCAAATGCAGCATCTATTGCTAAAGGTCTCTGGGCAATAAGATTTAGCCCCAAAAGTTATAACATGAAATCAATACTGGAAAAGAAAACCCTAGAAAATGCAGTCTTCTGTTTATCTTGCATGAGTAACAAGTCTTATAAGGAGCAGCTATGAGAACTGGAAGGATGCTGAGGAGCGACTCAGGAGGGTGAGTAGCAACCTTTTTGCTCTCTACATCTACCTGAAAGGAGATTGTAGACAGGTGGGCACTGGCCATTTCTGGTAAGTAACAAGTGATAGGACAAGAGGAAGTGGACTCAAGTCGCATCAGGGGAGGTTTAGACTAGATATTAGAAAAAATTTCTTTACCGAAAGAATGGTCAAACATTGGAACAGGTTGCCCAGGGAAGTGGTGGAGTCACCATCCCTGGAAGTGTTAAAAATGTGTGGATGGGGTGCTCTGGGATGTGGTTTAGGAACCACGTTGGTGTTGTCTTGATAGTTGGAGTTAATGATCTTAGAGGTCTTTTTCAACCTTAATAATTCTAGGATTCTATGAAATGCTTTATTCTGCACTTACAGTCCTCAGTTTGTCACTCAAATGTGACATCTCCAAAGGTAAAAAGTCAAGCAGGCTCAAATGTCAAATGAAGTATTTGTCCACAGAAGCCAACCATCCCGCTGTGCAAGGTTGCTAAAGTGTCAGTAGAGTATGACTCCTTTTGGTCACTGTTGCTGCAAACTTGATTTCTAAATGAATCACAAATATCTTTTTCCCCTATTCAGGTCAATCCAGAAGTCATCCTCAATACATACTAGGAAACTTGGACACAGCACCAGAAGTAGGTCATAATTAAGCAAGGTAGCTTGTAAGAGCCTTACAGGTTGCCTAGAAACGACATTTGCAGAAGTGTTTCACCACATCTAAAAATAATTGTCCAGACAAATCAGAGACCAACGGGAGCATTATTGTAAAAAGTGTCACCTCATGCTGACTAGAGGGCAGAGCTCTTTGATCAGCTATGCTCTCCTTTCACAAAATGAGAGAAAAATAACCCCACTGAAGGAAATACAGTGGTTTACATTGCAGTGTGCCAACAATAGTCGAGGTCTCATATAACGTGCATGACACGGCACCAATTTTTGACAGTGTCTACAAAGTCATCCAGACAAATCATTGCTTAAAACTCGATGGAATTGGGTAGGAATGACCTGTAAGATAAACCCATCTTTGTATTTACAGAGATGTAATCATTCTCCATCTGTGCAGTTCCCAAACCTGTCAATAATGCCAAGCTAGTGTAGCATATTGAAAAAACAAAGAACAGATCAGTTTCTGCAAGGCTTGATCCAGCTGACAAGCTCCTGCTGCATGGAGTGCAACATGTGCTATGTGCTTGTTCTGCAGAAAATATTAGAGAAACTGAAGCCCCTAGATACTGCAGGAATAGTTGTCTTGGTTGTATTCCCTGCAGATCAGGTTTGGCAGACACTGACCTTCAGTGCAGTAGGTTGAACAGTACAGCTACAGGTTTTACAGATGAGGGTAAAATACTTAGAAAGACCTCTGACCTTTCAGAAAATACCTTCAGCACTGCAGTCACCAGCCTGTCAGTCTTGTGGCATCTCATTCACGGCACAGAAGAGCCTCTAAGGAAAACTACTGGACTCAGAATAAGAGGAGATAATTGTAGGGCCCTTGGGTTGTAGGCAGGGAGGAGACTGTCACAATGCTGAGAAGAGTAAACCACTTCTAGTCTGTGTGGAAAGACTTAGAAGCCCACATACTTCAGAGGGCTCAAACACATCACCTTCCCTTCCTTCTCTCTATTGCTTCTCAACAGTTTCTTCTCAAGAGAAACAATGATGACAAACACCTTCAGTTCACACCTCTAATTAATTTTTCATCTCTGCTGCAAGGCAAGTGGGAACAAAATGTTAACACAGATCTTTCTACTTAGGCAATAACCAAATGAAAAACAGCTTGAAAAGCAATACTGATGATGCCTCCTACCTCCATTCATAAAGCACGGCCTCATGGTATCACTTGCTTCTGTCTTTCCTATTTCTAGAACTAAAACTCACCTTTCCACCCAGTTCTTGTAGCTGGGGATGTCCTTGGCATAGAGAAGCTTGTTGGAGGGTGAGTCTTTTCCAAGACGATGCTCTGAGGTCGAACAGGAGTCCATGAAAGTCTGAGCCACTACTGAAAGGCAGGCATCTGTGATGCTGTTCTTGTGGATGTCAAAGACGAACTGTGGATTCTTGATCATGTTAACCCAGAACCGTAATGGCAGGCTGCAAGAGGGGTGGGAAGGGTGGAAAAAGTGAATTAGTCAGTGTGTGGTTCATGGGCTTTGTTGTGCAAGGTTACAATGATAGATGGTTGATGGGAATCAAAAATCATGGTGTGGATGTAAGAATTCTGGGATAAGCCTTGATATGCAATAAATTCCTTCCCCACAGGACTCAAGAACAGCAGTGGAGCCACCTCAGAAATTGTTTTTATCCCAGTTATCCTTACAAGACAGATTTTGTCAGTCTTACAGGCAAAGCTATCTTATTGAAGTTGCGCATATATTAATGGGAGTATAATTGAGGTGATTAAAAGGTCTCCTAACTTCTCCACATTAGGTTGCAAGTTGCATCTGATGGCTGCTTCATCAGCTGAGGACACACAGTGCATCCAAAAAATGTACAGAAAACAGTTGCCATTGAGGGACTTAGCTTTTCCATCAGGAGAAAGGTAGGTAGAGGTCTCCCAGGTTGCGACTAGGAGTGTTAATGGTATGCACTGCGTGCTGTGGACACCGTGTATTGTCATGCTCCACAGCTCAAGCCCAAGCCTGCGTACGATCCCAGCACATTGAAGCAGTTGTTACGTGACGGGGAAAATCCTGTTGCCTCAAGGAAAACCAAGGAACTGGGGAAACAAGTGTTGCAACCTTTGAAATGAAAATATATCTACCCTAACCAAGGATATGTTATTCCCATCAAAATTCAAAGCCCCCTTTCTCCCTGCTTTTTCTCAAAAGAGCTGTTCATTTGTATGAGATGCCCTGAGGTATCTACTTCCAGCCTTTGCCTCAAACCTTTTTGTCAGGGCAAATGCATTCATATGATCATGGCCTAGAAGCTGAGATGTGTCACTGATCACAGAGCCAAACTCTCGCAGCCTGTCAGTAGACTGCTAATTCTACCTTCCGTGTCTGCAGCTTCCCAAGAGGAGGTTATTCTGCAGTGTAACAAATTCACTTGACCTTCGAGATAAACTCCTCAGTTCCTTCCATTTGCTTGTGGCCGGCATGTGTTCATAGTAACATAAAAAATTCATCTCCAACCCCAATACATTATGGCCTCAAGCTCTGCCAGGGGAGGTTTAGGCTGAACATTAGGGAAAAAAAAATCACAGAAAGAGTTACTGGGCACTGGCAGAGGCTGCCCGGGGAGATGGTTGAGTCACCTTCCCTGGAGGTGTTTAAGGCACAGGTGGACGAGGTGCTGAGGGGCATGGTTTAGTGTTGATAGGAATGGTTGGACTCGATGATCCAGTGGGTCTCTTCCAACCTGGTGATTCTATGATTTTGGGTAACAACAAGCAGTTTAGCATGTCCTGACGTAGGGGTGACACCACGTTTTCCTAAACCACTATGTTCTACTGAGCCAGCAAAAATCACAAAACTAATTCAAGGGAAGTCCCACACAGGTAATGCCATCAACCAAGTTCAGGACATGTGGTAGATGCTGGTAATGAGACCTGATGGAGTTTTGAGAAGGAAACATTTTAGGCTGAGGATGGAGGTTCATCTCTTCTGGGATGAGGTGGATGAATGAACTGTGCAGAACTTCTGCAGGTATTTGCATAGTGTGGACAGCCACAGTGAGGATGAAATGAGTGCTTGTGTGTGTGCCTGAGCGTGTGTATGGATGTGGGGAGGGGCTGGGGAGGCGATATCCCTAGCTGGGAATAATGAAGATCATGATGTGACTTTGAGTTAATTTAATCTGATTGAACAGATTTCTTCATACTGCCCCTTTTCCCACATACACACACACTCTGCTGTCTCCCCTCCCCCCTTAAATAAACCTCCTGCTCATTTAGTCTGAGTGGCTGCAATCAGCCTTAGATTAGTGCCGCAGATAATGTTAATAATATGCTAATGTTTCATTAGTTGAAAGCCTCTTTGGTGCATGGGGTTTCTTTTTTTATGTCACTGTGCTGTGACGATCTGCCATCAGCATGGCTGGTAAAAGGAAAAAATGCATGAGCTGGGAGCCCCATGGCTCTCCTCTGCTTTTCCTTTTATAGTCCCTGTATTTGAGCAGGAGAAGGGGAGGGAGCAATTCCCCAGGGAACCCTTTCCAACAGGGATACTCAGTAGAGAGGTGCTGCAGAGGTCTTTTCTCTCCCCCAGCCCTGGCTCTTCCCTGCTGTTCCATCACATGTATGAAGAGGGGCTGCTGCCTGGCAGCTAGAGCAGGGGGCTGATGTCAGACTTGTCACTCACTCCAAAGGAGACGCTCATCCGGCTCCAGATCCTTTAAGTGCTCAGTAACTTTTGAGCTGCTTTCCTAGCCTCCAACTGCCAGTCCAGGAGAGTACAAGTCTCCTGTGGATGCTACACATCCCCTGCAGAAGCATGAGGTACCTTAAAATATCTCAGATGGCACTAGATACCTATATGTGGGCAAAGAAGTGGAGCTCTAGCCCCTTTCTGACTATAATGAGGGTTTAAGCACTCAGTCTAAAGATAACAGTGCTGAATTCTCTCCCGTGCCTTCCCAGACATCTTTATAAGGCTGGGTACTACAGCAATTCCAATTTTTGATCCTGCATCTTCTTGAGGTCCCCAAGTAACACCACCATCCCAGTGTAATACAAGGCAAAACAGGACCCGTTTAAGCCAAACACTCCATCCTTGAGAGCATCTATAGATTGTGGGCACTTCTGATTTCCCCATTGGCTTGGGAAGACTGAGACTGGTGTTTTGAACCATACACCAGGATCCTTAGCTCCCCCAGTACCCCTATCTCAAATCTCTCCTTCCAGTCCAGGACCTGGTGCTGGAATGTACTGCAGTGTCTCACTCACCAATTGCTCTTCCAGGTGTGCCGCACATGGGGGTCATGGATGTTGTGTTTGTCAGCCTGTTCGTCCAGGAAATCAAACATGTATTTGATAGCCAAGGGAAGTGCACTGCCACGGTGAGCAGTGCTGAAGATGGTCTCAAAGAGGTCATCTACAAATTTCTGGAGGGTGCCCTGTCGGGAGAAAGAAGGAAAGAAGTTGTGAGATACCAAGTAGGAAGAAGATGTTGAATTTTGATACTCCACTGAAAACAGTGTGTCTGTGGATCAGGCACAGGATCTTTGATTGAAAAGCAGGAAGCAACTGATATCTGCTGTGACATGAGCTGGAAATGTCAGGTATGTGCGTTTTGACAATATCCATTACATGTAGTTAACCATCAGACAGGGTAGATAAAGATGCTGTCCGCCCTCTGTACTACTAGATCTCCTTGCCATGGTGGGTGGCTGAGCTGTGGTGGGATCCCTTGCTCCATCTCTGGTATATGGTGATGGAGAGGCTCTGATCTGTTCCCATTAAGATTCCTCTCCTCTGCATTCTATCCTTGACTGCTTTAGTGCATGCATGAGACAAAATCTAGCCGTTTTCTATGCTAGCTTTCATCCAAGGCTGATCCCTAAGATGGTAATAGAAGTCAGATGATTGTAAAGCAGAGTAGAAGGTGTCGTTGAGACAAATGGGACAAGAGTACCTGGAGAGAGATGGCTGGTTTATATGTGTATCATAATAAATAACATGAACTTCATATTAAACCCCAAGAGGCCTCCTCATTTTTTACCACCCATTGGCTTGAAACCAAGGTAAACTGAAGCAATGCATGGATGTGTTAGGTATCGCCCTGTAGACATCAGTATTGTCCACTGTAGAGACTGCAGATGTCTCGTTAGGCTCATCTGGAGGACAATCCCAGATCCTGTGCTTGGAGAAACACCCTGGACAAGCTGGTGTGGACAGTTGGCCTTGTGCAAGAGGTTAAAGAGCTGGAGTATCAGACAGAGAAGAGGGCAGCTAGGATCTGTGATAACCAGATGACCTGCAGTCTGGTTTTGGGGGAAAATCATGCAAAACATGCTTCCCCTGCTAAATGGGGAGTTCTAGCCCACATTTGAACCTCTGCTCTGCCACCAGAGCCTCAAAGACACTATACGTGAATAAAACATACAGCTGCTAAAATAACCAAACAGCAATCAAATCTCCAACAAATGTTTCCTCATATGCAAGATTTCCTCTTCTGAAAAATAAAATCCTCCCCTTTCTCTGCAAACCCAGAAAGAAATTCTCCTTACTAGAAAGGAAGCACCAGATTCCACCAGAATGGCTTGAATTTACATAGCTCCAACAAACACTTAATTAGAAAGCTGGTGTCTCTTGCTGATTCACCACCTGATTTATTCTTTGGGAAATAAACAGAGGTACCTTTTTCTTGTGCAAAGTCCTATAGGGTGAATAAAGCCCTGCAGCACATGTCTGACTCAGAAAGGGCCCCGGAGGGTAAATCCTGTTGGTCGGACAAGGAAGAGCTGCCCTCAGGTTGAGCTTCTGGAGGGAATTAGTTCTCTACACGCTCACCCACACAAACACAAAGAAAACCTTGGAGGCTTTTAGGCAGGAGACTCTCGTTCTCAGAGGTCAGGGATTTACCAGAATAAAATTCATTGTCAGTTTAACTAAGTGTTCCCTGGGATTGTATTACCAGCAATCACTCTCTTTCCTCTTTCTCTCCCTCAGATAGTCATGATGAGGAAAGAAAATTGCTCAGCCCAAGAGCGGACATAAACCCCCAGCCTTTCTGCTTTCTGTGTTGCTGTGCAACTTTCACAGCTGCTTTCCTTCCACAAAAAAAAAAAAAAGCACAAATGTTGAATTTGTGATCCAGAACAGAAAGCAAAAGGGATTCAGTGGTGGGATAGGGGATGTATCCCCAGACAACGTAAATCAGCACTGGTTCAATGCTTGCTGGTTTACACCAGCTGGGCCCCAGGCCCTGGGGAGCATCATTTTCTTTTTACGTTGTGCGATCCGTAAAAGCATCGTGATGCCAAGGAGCTGCGCATGTACCAGGGGCTAAAGACAAAGACACTTCATCTCCAAATCCCACTGCAACATAGACAGGCTGAGTGATGATTCAAGAAGAGTCAACCATTAGAGGTAAAATGAATTGAGGAACGAATGTGGAAGTAAAACTCTATGGCAAGACTTAAGCATCTGATGGAGACTTGTCCAATGGGCAAACTCAGACAGCATTTGCATGAACACATGAAATTATGTTTGATCCTATTAACACCCTGACAAGAAATGATATTGGTCAAAATTTGAGAGAAGGGAGGAAAATCGGGGTTTTTTATGACACAGAACAGCATGAGATAATACTGTGATCACCCAGACCTGAGTTACAGCTACCCTATATTTTCTACTTCTGGGAGGCATTGAAATAACTTTCATGTTAGAGATTTGGGCATAAGAAGGTCTGTGTTGCAAGAGGACAGCAGAACTGCAAAAGGAGCCTGTCCCTGACTAAACTGTCTTCTTCCTGACCTGTCCTAGTCTCTACTGGAGTGCAAAAGAATATCATTGCAATCTCTTCATTAATGCAGACTTCCCCAAGGAGACCACCTTCCACATGGTAGAAGAGCAAAAAATTGTAAACTCAGATAACTGCTTTTGCCCATGCTCTTGTGGAGCCTTTACAAGTGAGTTAGGTGGAAGACAGTCTCAGTAGAGATGAAAGAATGTGAAAGATCTGAGAGCTTTTGTCAATGCCACAGTGAGCCAGCTGCAGCAAGACCTGGCCATGCCCTTTGCAGGGATGGGACAGCATGATGGTGAGTGACAGTGAGTTCTTTTTGTGCAGACAGTGGCAATTAAGCCACTTTCTATTGCTGTTGTGGAGCCAAAGTCCACTGCAGGAAGTTTTAGACCTGTCAGCTTGAGCGATCTCCACTTGTGCAAGTATCTTCCCCACAGTGCTGCATCCCCAGTTACGCTAAACCCTCAGATACTGCTCCACTAGAGAAGTTTTTCTGGCTCTGGCAGACACTCACATAGGAGGCTGGTTTTCAGAATTTTGGGGAATATGGATTGAACAGGTGGGATTTTACTAACTTCCCAACATAGCCTTTGCCCTCTATGTAAAGACTTGCCCATGGCTGTGACATGTGAGATATGTCTGAAGATTCAGTTTCTGCTCTGCCCAAACCTACTTAATCTGTATTTTCTCTTTGGAGATCCTGAGCTTTCCATGTCTCAGAGGGGATGGGCATCTAGCTCCGTCTGCTTTCTTTGGAGCTGGCCATATACTAGCCATAACATGGTCAACTTAATCCCCTGCCAAGTCATCAGCACAACAGTTTTTATGGACCCAGGGGAAAGGTAGAGAAGAAGGACTTGTATCACAGGACTCAGGATTCTGCTTCATAACAGCCCATTTCAGACTATGAGGTGTGACACATGCTTGGGATGTGATCTGGGCATATTCACTCCATGCCTCTTCATTTTCTCAGTTCTGTTACAAGCTACAAGACAGTATAATCGACAGTCCAACACTCATCTAACCCTGTACTGAATTACTCCATCAGTCTCATGGCTCTGGATTCTTTATTCTTCAGTGCTTGCCAATGTCCCTTTTTTGACTCACTTTCTAAACTCAAGCTCCTTCCCTCCATGCACACCTCTTGCTCTGTTTTCCCTCTCTCTTTAACCCCCTTTGGCACCTTTTGAGCAGTCTCTCATTTCTTGTGGGAAAGCTGTTCCACTGCAGCCTTTAAAAATCCACTTCTCACCCTCTTCCCCACTCCTGCCATGTACCTTGGTGGCGAGCAGCCTCGTCAGGTAGATCTCAGAAACCATCTTGCTGCCCCGGTCACCCTCTTTTTGGTCACCATGCTCATGGTTCTTCACCAAGTGCCACATCTTGACTCCACTCTCAAGGTCAGGGGTGATCATGGGGGTGCGGGAACGAAGGCTGTCCGGGCTGCCGGTGTAACGGATCATGTTTTCTGTGAAGAGAGATCATAGAATCATAGAATCACCAGGTTGGAAGAGACCCACCAGATCATCGAGTCCAACCATTCCTATCAAATACTAAACCATGTCTCAGCTGTAGTAGCACTCATTTTGGGATAGATGGTTTTACCAAGGAAATTTGCTAAGGACATGCCACCTAATAAAGGTTTTTCATCAGCATATGATGTGGATACTCCTACACATCCTAATGTGGGGCTGAGACATTCATAGCTGGTGAGTCCACTCTGGGAAGATGTTAGTATGGGACTCCAAAGTGGGAAGATTCAAAATACTGTGATGTCCCTGCTCTCAAAAGCTCAACATTTCCATATTAGTATTAAACAAATTTCTATCATTTTGTAACAATAGGCAGCAAGGGCATATCTCTAGGTTGAATTACAGGGTGAGACAGAGAAGCTCCCAAAGCAGCTGTTCAGACCAAGCCTTATTATCAGAGCTTTATTTTATGAGTGAGTGATTTGTTTAGCAAAGACAAGGGATAGCAGCCAAGCCAGACATGATGTCAATGTCTACACTAATAAATAGAGCAATGCTAAAACATTGAATTTCAGTTGCCCATGCTCTTTAATTCTTATTGTGATCCCTGGCAAAGCTTTGGCTTGGGACAACCTGCACTGTCAGTATCAGACATTGCCCAGAACTGGCTTACAAGGTAGTATTTGGTCCTTATGGTAACCAGTGTACATACAGCTTATTTTACCTTCATGGATGTTAGTCATTGCATGCCATCCTGCTTGGGATTGTGGCCAGAAAACAGGCCATAGCCTTTTGGCATAATAATATTGACGTAGCTGTGACTTTTTTTCTTAGATCTTCATCCACAGGCTTAGGAGCAGCCCTGTCCCCTCTTTCCTGTAGTATCAAAGTAATCTGATAACACCTGCCCAGTCATCCTCTTCACTCACTGCCACCAAAATTTTGTTTTGACAGAAAGTAAACCAGAATCTCAGGTGGGTCTGCCCTAATTTCCTCTCCAAGGACACCTACAGCTTTCAGATTTTACCTCATTTTGCCTCTGAGTGATGACACAAGGCATTCCCCTCTCCCTGACCTTCCAGCAATGCTGCAGATAGAGTCTTTTCCAACCATAATTAACAGAAGAGCGTTGCACCTTTCTGTAGCAAGATTTGAATCAACCTCATTAATGCATTACCAATCTCTACATATTAATTATCAGATGGAATACCCTTTTTCTCTCTGGATGCTGTTTTCTTAATTGCAATTAACGATCACTTCTGACCCACCACATCTTCTCCTCCCCCTGCAATCTTCCCTGCTCTCTCTTCCTGAAAAATCAAATGGCAAAAGAATTCAAGAAATCCAACAGAAATTAACCCCCTTCAAGTCTTCCTTTTCAAAGGTCACCATGTCTTTCAGTAATTGCAACAACATGGCAAAGAGGGTGAATATTAATAAGGCCTGGTGGATTGCTTATGTCCTTGGAGAAAGTGGAAGGGGGCTCCTCTGGACATTGAGTAGCTGTACTTTCCCTCAAGCTAAAGGGACCAAGAAGGATTGGAAATGTTTTCATAAATTAAAAAATAATAACAAACTGATCTGACAGCTGCATCCAGATTGGAGGGTGGCTTTGCAGCACTCTGCTTGCACATTAGAGAGGTTTCGCTTTGCCCTCCAGCATCGCCATAGTGAGACATGTCCTTGCACAGGGCAGAAAGGTGTGTCATGGTGTGAGTGAGACTCACGAGGTCTCTGTTTGGCTCTACAAAACAACTTCCACCTGATTTCTATTTCACAGCTGTCTCATTCTCAGTTGTCTCCAGGGTAAAGCGGGAACAACCATCCCCTGCCTTGAGATACATTGATAAAAGACCTCAATAAGTCATTTATCTTATTATTCCAGGTGCAAATTCACTGGGGATAATAAGAGAACTGTCTGGGACACACAATACCCACACTGAGATGTAACTGTAGACAGGCCATGCCTTACATAGATTGTGGTTGCTTGTGGTCCCACCAGCTTCTCATCTGTGCCACAAATTTGTCTTTACAACAGACTATGCTCCAAGGACTTTGCCCACCAGGACAACTGGACCCTTGCAGTGTGCAGTGCTCCTCCTTTGCCTCTCCCTGTGCAAACTCTAAGAGTGAGATTCAGTGATCTAAAATGTAGGCTTCTCCTTTTGTTAATGAGGGAGGAATACTTCATAACAGGAATCCAGCCACTTGGATCAACAGCTTAGACCAGATGCCAAAGTTTTCGATGTCTAAATCCTCTTTTTCTGCCATCCCTTGAGCAATCACATTAACTGCTATATTTCGTGCTTTGTAACCACTATGATTTTGGAGATCTCTCCTCCAGTGTGCTCTCATTCCATACCAGTATACATATCCTTACCATACTTGCTGGCTGAGGTACGGGAGACTGTTGAGTTGTTGACTGCATTGTAGGCAGTGACTTGCTTGGAAACTAAAGCTACCACAGATCCATCTGGAACCTGTAGAAAGAAAGGGGCTTAATCAATAATCTTCTGAGAACTGGCTGCTGGGCGGGCCAAGGGCAACAGAACTCCAAGTAGCAGAAGCTGAGCCATAAACCAGTGTCACTGTAGGCAGGACAGCAGTTCTGGCCCAAACCTTCAAATGATTTCTTGTGGGTTTATTAACAAAAAAGGGGACAAAACCTCCTGTTACACTGTTAGAAGGCTACACTTGGGCAATAGAAGAGCTGATGACAGAACAGGTCTGTTCAGGTCCTGATTCAAAGACTAGTGGTGACAATATAAGTCTTTGCATTAACTTCAGTAAAATCAATAATAGCTTCTTCAGAAGGAAACTCTCATGCAGGACAGGAACATTAGAAGAATAAAATCATCAGAACTATTTCACACATCAAGGATAAGGCATCCTGTAAGGCTGATAAAATTGATATAAATTTCGTGTTCTTTCCAATTCATAGAATCATGGAATGGTTTGGGTTGGAAAGATCATTCGGTTCCATCCCCCCCTGCCATGGGCAGGGTCACCTCCCACTGGATCAGGTTGCTTAAAGCCTCATCCAACCCTGACTTGAACACCTCCAGGGATGGAGCAGCCACAGCTTCTCTGGGCAACTTGTTCCAGTACCTCACAGACCTCACAGTAATAAACTTCTTCCCAATATCTAATCTAAATCTCCCCTCTTTCAGCTTAAAACCATTGCCCCTCATCCTATCACCTTCAATTGCTGGTGATATCCAGGAATGTAGCTCAGCAATGGACAGATGTTTTTTTTCCACTTCAATTGATTTTGTCAGCCTCTCCCTGCACAATCACTCCTTTCCATGTGATGACTGCACTGGTGGACTGAAGGGACTACCACAACATCTTTCTCTTTTCTGTATCAGAGGGTCTCAGATGGGAAAGCAGCAAATTTGGAGTGGCTGTGCTCCAGGACATCATGGGATAGTGTTTCCAGACAACAGAGCTTTCTGAAAGAGTTGGGGTTCCCATTTCTACAGCTAGGCTATTCATGTGGGTCCTGTATTAGAAATGTTAACAAGCCACTTGCTCAAAGGAGCCATATTAGGAATATCTGTGATAAATAAGACATCATAAAAAGGAGATAGGTGAAAAAAAAATCCGTACTAACGTTGTCTAACTCTTGTCTGTGTAATAACAATAATTAGCACTTGCGTAGAGTTTTTCATCTTCAAAGAACTGTAAAGGCTAATTAAATAGCCCCTCTGCAATCATGAAAGGCAATCATTGACTCTTTGTAGTTTTAGCTCTACAGTACAAACGGGGAAACTGAGGCAACAGGAGTATCAGTGGCTGTTCCAGCATCCTCCATGTCTGCCCTCAGGACAGATAGAGTAAATGATGCAGAGCTCAAAACTCTGGCAGCTGAGGACCTTTTCTACTCCATATAACTAAGTTAAGCAAACAACCAGAAAAAGCACAGAAGGGAAAAAAAATATTCCTGGTTTTGGGGGGAAATAAAATAGAAAACATCCCTGCTCCACCCGGAAAAGGTGTTCAGGATTCAGCCAGCAATGCTTCAATCTGAAGTGAAAGGTTTTGTTTCCTTTTCAATTTATTGCTTGCTGTCTCCTCAGGTCACCTCTTAAATTAAAAAAAAAAAAAAACCAACAAAAAAAAAACCCCAAACCCCAACCTAAATCTTATTATGAAACATAGATTACTAAGGAGTGATTGTGGAAATGACAAAATCTTCAGCATTGGATTAAGCTTGATGAGGTGAGGTTCTTTTTGGACAAGGGAGGGGAGGAGTGTTTCAGCTTTTAACCAAACCCCAAGTTTTTTATCTATCATTCTGTAAGATATTTTTGGACATCTTTAGCCCTCTCAAGATCATGCAGAGATCACAGAAGTCCTGTCCCAAGGTAGGTCACACAGACACACAGACCAGGACAGGGACCTAAATCAAGTGTTCCCAACTCCACTGCACCATGGTCTCCAGTTATGCTGTTTTTCTCCTCCTTCTTCAAGACTCTAAGTCTCCTTCCCTTCCATTTCTCACTCTTCCATCTTTCTGAACTCTTCTAGAATTAAAAGGCCTTTGATGCACTGGAAAAAGGGGGATTGAAGGACTTGCTTTCTACTTGTCTACCCAAAAAATGCTGACTTGTGCTGTCCTATTGACCGCATCTCCTTTTTTGAATCCTCCACTCACTAGGGCTGCCCCTCCTTTGAGGGAGACAGTTTTTTTCTGTCCTTGGCTTCATGTTTAATGATGTGTTTGATAATTACTACAAGGGCAATGGAGCAGGATGTATGTACTCAATGCAGGAGCTCTATCCAGTTATTTCCCACTCAACTTGAGCAACCTGATCTTGTGGCAGGTGTCCCTGCCTATGGCAGGAGGGTTGGAACTGGATGATCTTTAAAGTCCCTTCCAATCCAACCCATTCTATGATTCTATGATTCTTACTGTTGTTTATCTTTGCATCTTAAAGAATGACACCTTGCCTTTCTCCTGTTCACTTCCTTAGCTGATCTGCCTTCCAGCCACCAGCTCACAGAGTTACCTGATAGTGTGCCAGTGTATTAAGCCTCTTCCAGTCATTCTCTATCTTGGTTGTGATGTCTTCATCCTGAAGGATCATTCTTGCCCCACTAGCTTGCCGCCACTCTGCAAGGAGAACAGAGACATTGAACTCGGACATAGAGTTCTGGGATTGAGCCACTATGTCCAAAATTCATGTGGTCACACACGTACAGGCTGATCTGTGTAGTGATATGACAGTCATGGCCATTATGCTCCATCAGGTGCCTCCCGCTACATACAACATATAATTTCACAAATGTCCAGACCCTTCTTCTCAGAGGGAAAGAGAAGACAGGTGAACCATTAAAAGCTCAGAAAGATGCAAAACTAATAGCCACATAGCAAAGTTCAGAGTCAAGTCCTAGGTCATCAAGAATACTCTCTGTACATTTATTAAAATGATATTGCCATCACAAAACAAATTTTGCACAGGAAACACCCACCTCTTTAAAGAGTGAAGCCATACAGATACCAGAACACAGATCGGTTGCCTTCAGAAATGAGGGGTTAAAGGCTAGGACACAGAAGCATGCAGTGGCGAGCTCTATACAGATACATAAATTAATGACCAGAGACCTGCTGATCCATTGGCAGAGCTGAACACAGCAAGGCACAGGGCTTTAGCGCTCTGATTATTCACAGTATTTAACTCTCAGCTTACTCCCCCGCTCTCTTCTTGTTCCAACATGTTTTTTTCCAAGATCTACCTGTCCTTGCATGTTAGTCATCACCATGGGATAGGAGCAAATGAGTGTGTTAGGGATGTAACTTCATCCTTGATTTCTTTTCTTTAGGTGCACACACTACCCCCCCATCGATTTATAAGTCCCAAGTCCTCGCCACGAAAAGGGCTCCCCTGGACAGAGCAGTGTCTCATTCAGCACAGCACCAGACCCTGTACTGGGCTCAGTTCATCTTCTTTAGTGCTTGTTCAGTCCTTTTTGTAATTCAAATCCAGAAGCGATGGAGTGCAGGAAGCCTGTAGTTTTAGGCACAGGAGAGGTACAATGCAGAGAAGAGCCAGATCAGAACCAACACCCAGCTCTGTGGAGCATATAATCTCTACTAGCATTCAGCAGCATGCCCATGGGCAGAAGGGTTCCAGTTTCTGACCACATCCAGCTCACAGAATCATAGAATCACTGGGCTAGAAAAGACCTTTGAGATTATCAAGCTCAACTGTACTTGTCCACTACTAAATCATATCCCTTAGCACTTCATCTTCCTGTCTTTTAAACACTTTCAAGGATGGAGATTCCACCACCTCCCTGGCAGCCTCTGCCAGTGCCTGATAGTCTTTTCAGTGATTTTTTTTTTTTCCTAATGGCCAATCTGATCTTCCCCTAGCACAAATTGAGGGCATTCCCTCTTATCCTATCACCTGTCACTTGGGAGAAGAGAACACCCATTTTCCTACAACCTCCTTTCAGGGAGTTGTAGAAAGTGATAAGGTCTTCCTTTAGCCTCCTTTTTTCTAGGTGAAAATTCTCCAGCCTTGAACTTGGATGCTTCTCTCCTTCTGCAGCACAGGAGCACCCCATCACTTCCCAGGGTACCACTCAGATCCTGAAAGATCCTCTATAGTATCATAGAATCATAGAATAACCAGGTTGGAAGAGACCCACTGGATCATCGAGTCCAACCATTCCTATCAAACACTAAACCATGCCCCTCAGCACCTCGTCCACCTGTGTTTTAAACAACTCCAGGGAAGGTGAATCAACCACCTCCCTGGGCAGCCTCTGCCAGGGACCAATCACCCTTTCCATGAAAAATTTTTTCCTGATGTCCAGCCTAAATCTCCCCTGGCGGATCTTGAGGCCATTCCCTCTCGTCCTGTCCCCTGTCACTAGGGAGAAGAGCTCAGCTCCCTCCTCTCTACAACCTCCTTTCAGGTAGTTGTCGAGAGCAATGAGGTCTCCCCTCAGCCTCCTCTTCTCCAGGCTAAACACCCCCAGCTCTCTCAGCCGCTCCTCATAAGATTTGTTCTCCAGCCCCTTCACCAGCTTCGTTGCTCTATGTCGAAGATTGTCACAACTTCTCTTACAGAGGACTCACACACCTATCAGCA
Organism: Clamator glandarius; assembly: GCA_033459285.1. Taxonomy (NCBI): domain Eukaryota; kingdom Metazoa; phylum Chordata; class Aves; order Cuculiformes; family Cuculidae; genus Clamator; species Clamator glandarius. Next base: position 76,657 of record JAUNZM010001034.1, on the reverse strand, counting down.
AGAAACACATAAAAAATAGCCAAAAAGAGAGAAACTTAGTGTCTCTTGGTGACACCAAGGAAAGCTGTGGCTTAATCACAGACAACCTGGACCACTCAAAGCTACATTTTTGGTTTTCATGTCTCAGTCACAGTGACCCAACCACATCCAGTTTAGTCAAAGCCAAATCAGCGAGTCTATTCATTTGTGGGAGTTAATTAAAATGAACTCTTGGATATGGAGACATCACCTGCTACCCTTGCTTATTTTTCCTAATATAAAAATGCAAGGACCGTTGCAAATTTCTTTTGGTTTCAGCAGTTTTCTTATCACATAATTAAAATGTATTGGGAAAGCTGCCCTTGCCTTTATTATTCATTTAAATTAGCAGGAAGAGGTCAGCTGCCATGTTTATTGCTGAGTGTTACTTTGGCTGGTGACACTCAGAGAGTGAGCAAAGGTTATGTTGGCCAAGCACTGGTCCTGAACTGCTTTTCATTTACTCCAGCTCCTTAGATCCCCACCTACGTTATCCTTGTGGTGTCTGAGGGTGATGTTCTCTGCTCTTTCCAAACTGGACTGGATTCCTGGACGCCCTCTGGTCCAAGAAATTGCGTAGAAGAGCACAAAATTGTCAAGTTTGAGCTGGCCACTAGTGCTTTCACAAAGTGCCAAAGCCACTTGTACTGTCACAGTGTCCCTCTTCTGCGCTTTCCTCACAGTTTCTTGTGGACGGTGTCTCTTTGATCTCTCTCCTTCAGTGCTCTGAATGTTCCCATAATCCTCTTCTCTCCTGACTCATCTTTGGGGAAGGACACACTGACATAGGGTATCGGGAATGATGTTGCACTTGGCTCTGATATGAAGGATAAGGCACAATTTTCCTCATTCTGTGCTATATTCGTATTCAAGACTTGTGCAAGGTCCTCAGAGCAGCATAAACTTTCCCTCAGCTCCAGAAGGGCTGGGGATATTATGGGATGTCCAGCACAGGCACTTGGGATCACTCTGGGCCTTCCTGCAGAAATGGACCTCGCAAGGATGGCCAATCTGGCTTGGCACAAGATCCATTCCCGAGCCAGACAAGGGCAGGTTCAGAGCATCTCACTTCAGTTTTGTAGCCCATTTCACAGAATCACAGAATCACAGAATGACCAGGTTGGAAGAGACCCACTGGATCATCGAGTCCAACCATTCCCACCAATCCCTAAATCATGCTCCTAAGCACCTCGTCTACCCTAACCTTAAATACCTCCAGGGACGGTGACTCAACCACCTCCCTTGGCAGACTGTTCCAATGCCTAACCACCCTCTCCGTGAAGAATTTTTTCCTAATCTCAAGCCTAAATCTCCCCTGGCGGAGCTTGAGGCCATTGCCTCTCGTCCTGTCCCCTGCCACTTGGCAGAAGAGCCCAGCTCCCTCCCCTCCACAACCTCCCTTCAGGTAGTTGTAGAGAGTAATAAGGTCTCCCCTCAGCCTCCTCTTCTCCAGGCTGAACAACCCCAGCTCTCTCAGCCGCTCCTCATAAGATTTGTTCTCCAGCCCCTTCACCAGCTTTGTTGCCCTTCTCTGGACTCGCTCCTGATGACAAATCACTCCATCACACATCTGAGCAAAGACAAGGAAAGGACCCCCAATCATGGTCCCCCAGCTCTTGCTGGTCTCACAGGAGCACTACACAACTTCCTTTCCCCTCAAGTGTCATTTGAGATGATCCCATGCTGATCTGCAAGGAAATGCAATGGCTGTGAGCAAGGGAATGGGAAGGTGCAAAGGAGGAAAAGGTGACCCTGACATCCATACTCACAGCACTAAGTGAAAACTCTTAGCTTTGTCCTCTCTGGCAGCACCCTTTCCACTCTCTCATCAGATTTGTGCACTCCTCTGTGAGCCAGCACAAAGGAGAGACATATTCCAATCCAATTTGTTACAATTCCACCTTCCGGAGAGAGAGAGGGAGAGGGGGAGGGAGGTAAAAAATCCCATTATCTTTATCAACCCTTCCAATCAGGAGCAGCGGTAAATGCAAACTCAGGAGACAGCTGCTGTGAAGCCTTTATATTTCATTCAGCAGATAGTGTATCTTTTTATTGCACACAGGAATTACTTCTCTTTTTTTTTCTTTTTTTTTAGAAACAACCTTTCTTTTCAACTTGACTGAGAAAAAGGAAATTCCGGGGCCTTTGACAAAAAGGAGCTTCTTTGAGTTGCAGCAATGCCTGGCCAAGGAATGACTCTACAAGGAGCTGGGATATGGGGAGATGTTCTCCTGCACCTAAAATCCTACAGAAAATTTTACACTTCCCTCATGCTTTTTCTCTGATCCACATCACCCTGAAGATGCCCAGTGGACATGGGAGGCAAGTGCAGCAGAGGCAACATTTTTCAGGGGCAATTGAAATACTGAGGTGGATGGAAGACCAACCAGCTCAGCCCAGGTGTCTTCATCTGGACAAGTCATCACCTGTTGCCCCATCCTTCACTAGCATTTCTAGGTCAAAATGCACATAATCTCTTTCAGTTAGTGATTCATGTCATATAATGTGCTTCCCAATTTTTTTCTTGAAAACTCTAAATCCTCCATCAAGGACCAGGAAACTGTTTGTGGCTAACTGTACACCTGTTTCGTAGAATCATAGAACAATGTGGATTGGGAAGGACCTTAAAGATCATCCATTTCCAACCTCCCACTGGATCAGGTTGCTCAAAGCCCCGTCCAACCTGGCCTTGAACACTTAAAGGGAAGGGACATCAACCACTTCCCTGTGCAACCTGTGCCAGCATCTCACCACTCTTATTATGAAGAATTTCTTCCTAATGTCTAGTCTAAATCTTCCCCTCTCCCTTATACTGTCACTACAGTCCCTTGTAAAAAGTCCCTCCCCAGCTTTATCGGATCCCCTTCAGGTTCTGGAAGGCCACTATAAGATCTAGAGCCTTCTCTTCTCCAGGCTGAACAAACCCAACTCTCTCAGCCTGTCCTCATAGCAGAGGTGCTCCAGCCCTCTAATCATCTTTGTAGTCTCCTCTGGACCCATTCCAGCAGTTCCATATCCTTCTTACATTGAGGATCATTTGTGCTCATGAAAGATTTGTCTGAAGAGCTGAGAGGGTTGCTTTTAGTCCTAAGAATTTTTTTTTGTCTTCCCAATAATTTCCATGTTAGAGACAGACTGACAGAGGCAACAGGAGAATAAATACTTTGTCTGTATGCTGCAAGCTGCAGTACAACCAGATGAGCAGGAAAAAAAAAATGGGTGAATATCTAGGACGTGATGAGCTCTAGGAAGAGAGGAGAAACCCATCTCTGCTTCTGGGGAGGAGAAAGACCTCCATGGCTGGGGAAAATTAATTAGTATCAGAATGCATAGATGGAAGATGCCTGGGAAATATTTCATCTTGCATATCCAAGTTGTCTTACTGTGCATATACTAGAGTTAGATCCAGTTTAAATGGCTCCTAAAGGTTAAACCCCTCACCTCTGAACTGAACCATTGGTGAGGCAGTGAAAGCTTCCCCTGATATGGTTCACAACGAGCCTGACACAACATCACTTGAGTGCAAGGCACTCAACCTTGCAGCTACCATCACCTCAGGACTCCATTTCAAAAAAAGCAACCAGAACACAGGGAAGAGCAAATAACCCAGCATGAAACCAGATTCCTGTTTCATGATCCTTATACCCTAATGCTTTCCCAAATACGGGATATTTTATTTATGATAAGGGTTTTAAAAATTAGTAATAACAAAAATAGCCACTGCAGAAAAGAAGCCTTTACTCAGAGGGCTGCAATTTGGGTTTTGGACTAAAATGTAACGTCAGGGTGTCCAAAATAAGTGCTTTCATCTGACAACCCCCTCCATGAGTTGTCTGGGTAACTGAAAAACATTATGACACTTGCGACACATACAAATAACTCTGCCTGCAGCTGCCCTGCGTTTAACAACTCAAGATAACTCATTAGCTCGTTTGCTTTATTCCATGTGAGTGATCTGGCCTTAGTATGGACAGAAAGCCCAGAAGAGTGTAATAATAACAGAAAAAGGTGTTGGGGTTTAGAAAACCATCTATTTCAAAGCCAGATTACAGTCGTCTGCTCTGGTCTACTGTTTAGCATGGACAGGCAGAGCTGATCCAGCCACCTCTGTGCACCTGAGCATTCAGCCTGGGGCAGTCTGATTCTGAGAGCTCTGCAGTGCTTTCTAACAATCAGCAGTCCTTTCTGCTCTCCCCTTGCTGCCTTCACTGTCACGGAAGGGTGCCAAGTGCCAACAAACATCTTTTCATTCAAAGAGGCTGGGCTGGGGCTGGAGCTAGACATGCATCTCCTCTTGTTTCTGCATAACCCATGCCAGCCCTTCTCCTCCTACCTAGAGCTAAAGGAGCCTGCAACTATATTGCAGCTGGCAAGACCTTTCTGCTATATTAGATTTTGGATTTTTTTTTGTGTTTTGGTTTGCTTTTTGGGTGTTTTTTCCCCATCTGGAACATCAATGCTATTAGCCAAACAGCTGCCCATTAAGCAGTGTCCTGTCAATGCACTCGGTTCTATCCTCTGAGGGTACACTCATAAATACTTCCTGGAAATTGCTGGTCCTCAGCACCTCTCAGCAGGTCAATATTTCTTAAAACAGGAATAGTCGTGGATGTAAAATCATCAGTCTCCAGCTGGGACCCTGCACACACACACATTTCTGTATCTGTCAGTTGTCAGAGACACAGTAAAATCTGCAGACTCCAATTTATCCCTTGTATTTGCCACATGCTGGTAAAATTCCTGCTGCCCTCCCATTGTGGATGCATCACTCATCCCCACAGCAGAACAAACTACTTTCCACTCTGATACCCAGTCTGATTTCTGAACATAATGGGCTCTGTGGCTGCCATCCAGCACCAGACAGGTCAAGAGATCTTGCTGTAAACCCTTCTCCTCTGGACTACTGTTCCCTGGCACCCTGCCCTGCCTGCCCTCATGCTCATCTGAGCATTCACCATTCCCCTGCTGACTTACAGCAGCTCCAAAATCATCTTGGGTGCTTTCTTGATGAGGTATGTGATCTGTTCTTCATTGCTGCTGGGTTTGGCAGCTTGTTGTGTTATTCTATCTGCCTTTCATGAGCAGGAATCTTGCTGCAATTTCTGTCAGGAATCCTCTCCTCCCTTACTCATATGCACACACATACAGACACTTAACTTTAATCCCTGACCTCTCATTCCTGTCTCCATTACTGCTGTGATCTTTTTTCTTGGCTTCAATCGATTCCTTCTCTTTTTGGTTCCTCTCCTACTTTGCAAGGTTTTATAGACTCCATCATTTTTCACTCAAGCCTCTTTCACTGAAGTTCACTGAGGGGAAATTCTGGCAGATATAGCCACAATACAGTCCTCAGCTCCCTACCAGATGCTTCAGTAATGCCTTGAGATTTTTTTCTGCATCATTTCATAGTAGCCTCCAGATGTAGTATCCCTTCTGCCTCTGGCCCCCAACTTGAGACATCTCACACCTCCCAGCATCCTTGCTCCAGATTTTGGGCAGAAATCGATTTTGGCCTCAGAAACATCCCTGCACTGGGCTGTACAACTCCTTCTGTGCCTCAGAGCTTGACAGGACAACTGCATAGAAACACAAGTGAAGCTGGTGCAGCTTTTTCCACCCTCAAAGCAGAGCAATGCATGAAAGAGCTAACCATTGAGAAAAAAACATGAATACTTCAACAGGAGGACTACTCTTTCCTTGAGATCTGCAAGTCCTCTGCAGAAAGAAAGGCTCAGAGCAGCACCTCCCAGTCCTGCTGTTGGTATTGATGTGCTGACAAGAGGAGGAAGCGGTCAAGTCTGAGATGGATGCAGTGCACTGAATAGAGGATGCTTCATGCCCTTTCCTGTGCCAGCACAATGAGTAATTAATACTGCTTGGCCTGTGACAATCTCAGCAAGAAGTTATATATAATGCAAACCTTCTCTATTCAGAGAAGAGTTAGGGATAAAGCTCTGCAGCTTAAACACTGCTGATAACATCACCCTGGGTATTTGGTGCTCTTTTCCCAGGGGTCTTTGGCAGAACAGCAAAACCAGCCTCAGTTTAGCCTTTTCAATACCCTTGTCCAAGCTGAATTCTGTGGGCAGAAAAGTAGGATAGCTACTGGCCTTTTCACATCCTCAGGGCCAAAGATGTCATAAACCAGGAGCATATGCATTGATTTAACCACCCTTTTCTGCATTCTCACCGTTGCTGCTGATCTACCTTGCAGAAACACCAAAGGTACACCCAGTCTAGAGATGTGACACAGATTAAGTGTGTCTGTCTCCCATCTCCTATCTCCCCATTGTCCAGGGACAATTAGGGCCTGTTGTGCACTCACATACCCAGGTCCATATCAGCAGCTTTGGGCCGGTGGGAGCAGGGCACGTTCTTGAAGATGGCATCAAGGATCTTCTCCTTGACCTGCGTAATGGTATCACAATTCAGGATCTTCACCGGGATCTCGGGGCTGTTCACGTTGTCAGGGTTCACACAGCTCAGGACCTGAGAGAAAAGCAATGAGATCCACTGCGGATTTCACAGATAACCTTCAGCCATCCTTTCACAGCCACCTTCATGCAGATCCCTGTATCCTACAAGCCAGAGGGATCTAGGGTGCAATGAGTTGGAAAATGTATACCAAGAGTATTCCTTTCATTGAAGGGGAACAGACATCTGGTTTCACCTAAAGGGATTACACCTACCCATGCCTGTGCTGCTCTCAACCCTTTACCGCTATCTGTGCCCAGTGGCTTAAAGGTAACTCAGGATTTGGCTCTCAGCTAAGTGCTGTGGGCTCCCAGATGTTGCAGCTAGCGAGCTGGGGTTGCTGTGAAGGTCTTTCTGAACTTGTGTCTCATGCCACATGTCTCTATGAGATCCAATTACTATACCTGCAGAAACAGCCCCTTATATTTGAGCTTCATCTCTTTCATATCGTTGTTGCATTAATAAAAGGAAGTCCACGTGTGCCAGCTCAGCTTCTGGTGATTTCACTAAATATGGTTTTTAACAAATAGTACCAGACAATGGTCATTGGCACGCTCTTTTCATATCATAGAATCATAGATCTGCTTGGTTGGAAAAGACCTTTGAGATCATCAAGTCCAACCATACCTGTCCACTATCAAACCATATCACTGAGCACCTCACCTGCCCATCTTTTAAACACCTCCAGGGGTGGAGACTCCACCACCTCCCTGGGCAGACTTATTCCAGTGCCTGAGAACCCTTTCATTGAAGAAATTTTTCCTAATATCTAATCTGAAACTTCAGACAAATATTATTAATTTGAAATGGAGGGTTGCTTAAGAGAAGAATCACAAAACAACAATAAACCCCCCTTTTGCTTTCACATATAGAACAAGACAACTGACCCATTTCCTGGAAAGAGAATGTAATTTTCTTCAGAGGCTCTGACCAGGAGCAGATACAAAGCATAGTGAAGGAGTGTTTACACATCAATCTGCCCACTAATTCTTGGCTGTGTCTATGTTGAGTATTCTGTTCTCTCCTGGGTACAGGACTGTGGAATCTATAAACTTTTATAAACTTTGCACACCTTTGATCTTGGAAGGAGTGTTCAGTGATGCTCCTGGTGTTCCAATCCCACTTTTACAAGTGCAGACATGTTAATTTTAGACAAATTCTACCTTGACTGAAAATTCCCTTCTGTAGTACATGATAGCTACTGGACTTTCCATCACTTTCCATCTTAACCTACTAAGACACAGTGGGATCTCAAAGTGGTTTGAAACCGGGTGAAATTATAACAGTGTAATTATATATTGGCTCACCAGGCTCCCTTTGGTGCTGTTATGTTCAGCTAAGAGGGACTTGTGAAGATATTGCTTACAAAGAGCTCTGTGATCTTTCTGGATGAAAGGGGAGATGTAAATATGAGATATTGATTAGATCACAATGCTATTATTTTTATGTCAGTTCCAGGAGTATTGAAGAAGCATCAATTCAGAGCGTAACAATGGCAGAGATTTACAGTTCTGTGGCATCTTTCATCTCAAAGGATCACAGAACTTCACATAAAAAGGGATGTTGTAATGTACCTAGTGTTGAGGTTATTAGTTGCCCCCCTCTCATTACACATCTGTAGGGAAATGAAACAGTGATGGCAGGCTAGGCTAGCTCTTTAAGAGTGTTATGGGGTTCACACATAGTTCCAGAGACCAAGTTACTCTGCAGGTCTCTCTCTGAGAGATCTGAGCTCACTAAACCTGGACTGAGTTGATGCCAGTCAGAGCAAGCTCTGTGTTGTGATGCAAACACTTAAGGCTCAGTTTAGTTTCCTACATAGTTTAGTGCTATTTAAAATAATTTGGACTACTCCACCAGGCACCTTGCTGCTGGTCCCGAAGGGTCAATATCTGCTGCAAGTGGTAACCAGCATCCACCATGGCAGTAAACACCATACAACACAGACCAACACCTTTCTGGAGGCTGACAATGGTGATTTGCTCTAACAACTTGACTGGCCTTGAATTTAGCAGTGTGCCGACTTTGGAAGGTGGCAGAAAAACTCTTGCTGGGTGAGCCATTACCATTCATGCCCTGACAGCATTAGTCTTTGCTTTCTTCTTTTCCAGTTCAGCTGGAGAAAAGGAGCAGGGAAGGCACTTTTTCCATGGTCTGTGCAGAGAAAGTCTTGGTTGTGGTTGCCTCAAGCATAGACGGGGGCAGCTGGTAGTAGCTGCCAACTCCTGGACACCAGTGTGTTCAATTCAATGACAGTCAAGAGGCTCCTTTCAACTTTTTAGGTAATCCAATCATTGTTTATAGAAGCCAAGAGCCTTCTCAGAGCACAGTGGTTTTGATATATGTGTCCCAAGTTTCGTATCTACTCTCAGTGTTTTTCAATTGTTCTCTTGTGGAGCACTAAACTTTTCTGAGTACAAAGACTTCAGGAATTTTGCAGAGTGCACCTGTGTACTGTACACACTAAACAGCTGTTCTTTGGAGATCGTCATGGGTCCTATAGAAGTCATCTTTACACCACAGACTGAAAATCTCTGCTTCTTTTCTGACAGACTGAAGTTCCTAATCGTAATGAGGTGTTTCTTATGGAGCAAGTTATTCCTACCACTTGCAAGGGAATCTTCCCACCTCCCACTAGATCAGGCTGTCCAAGGCCCCATCCAACCTGGCCTTGAACACCTGCAGGGATGGGGCAGCCACAACTTCCCTTGGCAACCTGGGCCAGTGTCTCACCACCCTCATTGTGAAGAAATTCCTCCTTATGTCTAGTCTAAATCTGCCCCTCTCAATTTATAGCCATCTATGTGAACATAATCTTTGGTGTTAACTGATGGGGAAGAGATCCCTGAGATGACTTGTGTTGTACTCCTGCATGATCAATCAGTTCGAGGAAAGCTTTGAAATGCTGATGTCCTGAATGCAGTCAGTGTTACTGCTCCATCACCCACCCACCTGCCTTGGAGTCCTGTGGGGCAGAGCTAGCAAGGTGGATGAAGATTAGATGAGACTTCAGTGCCACTCAAGGAGATGCTGGATGTTTTGCCACTGAGAGGGCATCAGCACTTGTTTCTATTTTGTCATATGTTGAGGTCTGTTTCAGTATAGCATAAGGACAACACCAGTTGTGGGTTTAGCATGGAAAGATACAGGACTGGAAATCAGCAAAGTAGTAATCTCTGAGCCCTGCTTTCCCACTTGATTCTGTGCAACCTTGGGGCTTGACTTGTCACTGGATTTGTGTTTACTGACCTTTTTCTACATCCTTGGGCTTTTTCTGTCTGCCCACCCTTCCAGCCATGAGCTGTCTCTAAGTGTACATATACACAATATGCTTAGCATAGTTAAATCCTGATTTCCACTACAGATTACTGGCATTTAAATCATAAAGGCACAGCTTGTGATTACTCATATGGGGGCCTTAGCTCTGAGTTCTCAGCAGGGTCTGAATAGTCTATCCTGAGACCAGGACATCACTACTATTTCTTTCCAGGGACAGGTATCTTTATCTAATCTACTAGACTGGGCTAAGAAAGGTCCAAGGCAGCTAGCATACAGCTAGGCTTGGCAATAAGCAAGGAGGAGACAGACTCTCAAAAAGGCCAAGCATAGGAGAGCCTTTATATCTTGGTAGTGGCTTCCTCCGTGCCACCAAAATTCCCTGAAAAGCCATAACCAAAGACAGCTCAAAGCATCTTTATCCATCTGGAAGGTGTTGTCAGGAGAGATGATCTGATCAGGCTCTCAGCACTGGAGCTGCCGAGGTGTGCAGGGACCACGCAGAGCGTGCCTCTGCTCAAGATGTACTGGGCTGCTCCTGCCTAACACCTCCAAGCATTAATTAGCCGATACTCTTGACAGCTTCCGACACACACCGAGGTCTTTGCTCCTCGGCACTATTTGTATCAACTGAATCGAAGCTGACACTGGAGATGGATGGTCTTTCATCTCCCAGTGACAGCAGAGCGGTGGCAGTAAGGAACAAGGTTTTTGCATCTGGACTCTGGTTTGGCGAATGGCTTAAAAGTCACGGATTCTGGCAAAGGCGGATGCTAGTCAGCAGGGATGAGATCTTCCTGTCTCTCAGAGATGGAATAATCTAGCTGGGTTTTTAATAACACAACAGACCACAGATGAGGAGCACTGACTGCTAGTGAAAACATTAACATGAGAGGGTGTTTCTCTGAGGCATACAGCTTGGGAGAAGACCTACTGTTCAGTTGTAACACATTTATTCTAGCAAATCACATCTGTAAATGGCTTAGTTTCTACTGTATTGAAAAATTCCTTGTAATCACAGAAATTGTTATAGACTGCAATGATCCTAAGACATTAAGGCTCCTTCCTTAGAGAATTATAGGACCTGGCAGACAGAAAATCAGAGCTATCTGGTTTGGAAAGAAAACAGACTGAAACAATCTGAATTTATTGAATGAGGTGTATATTGTAAAATCAGTAATTCCAGATGTCTGAAAGTGCCTGGTCTTCTTTTTTCTCCCTGGACAAGTCAATTTCTTTGGATCTGCTTTTCACTCAAACCATATTTGAAACCTTGACTTAAAATATTTGGTCATGATTAATGAAGGATAAAGAACAAACGTTTTCCAAAAGAAGTCCAGGCTTAGACTTCTTGCAATAATGACAATAAACAGCCTATTTCAATGTGCTGAGCTGCCGGAATTGTGATTTAACTCAGTCAAGCAGTCATCTAGCACTCGTGGAACATGAACAACACAATGAGTTTTAGCCACCCACACTGCAAACTCAGAGTGGTGACCAGGTGTATTTGGTAAAGAGCGGGAGACGCTGAGGGAATTCCTATATTATAAATAGCGTATCAGTTCTTGCTTTATTTCATTACTATATAGTTTCAATAAGAGATGACAGACTGCTTAAGGAAGGTAGATGAAGGACTAAATAAAACAGAAATAAAAAGAAGCAGAAGGGAAGAATAATCCTATCCATATTCTGCTCCTTCTTAATCTCCTTCACAGGAGCTGATCTCTGTAAATCTGCTGAGATTCCTATCGGGATATATTCGTCTGCTCTTGAGATGTAAGAGGGAGAGCTGATTAACATCAAACAACACAAAGCGAATGGAGGCGAGCTTTGTTCAGGCTGATGTATAATTACTACCCTTTGCTGGCTGCTTTATATCAAGCCTAAAAGGATCGGATGGATTTCCTTTGGTGAAAGTGATCACTCTGCGCCTGCTTTTTTTTCCCCTTTGCTTACTCTCTCCCTGTGAGATCAGGCCTCCAAATTGCTAGACAACCACATGGAAGAGAAAAGAAGCGTTACTCTGCTGGCTTAATTGGAAAGTCACGTTTCTAACTTGCAAAAATAAAATTGTGGTCTTATTTAAGAATAAAGTTGACCCCCTCATCAGACTTGGAATCAATCAAAGCTTAGCCCTAGAATGTCAGTAGTTACTGAGGAAAAGCAGGGATTTCTCACATCAGCCAACCTGAGCTTAGATCTAAGGTCAAGGAACTAACATCAACTCACCACAGATCTCAAGTGTAGCCATCCCTGTTCAATGTCTTTATCAATGACCTGGATGAAGTCATAGAGTGCACCCTTAGCAAGTTTGCAGACGACACTAAGCTGGGTGGAAGTGTGGATCTGCTGGAGGGTAGGGAGGCTCCAAAGGGATCTGAACAGGCTGGACCCCTGGGCAGAGTCCAATGGCATGAGGTTTAACGAGGCCAAATGCTGGGTCCTGCACTTGGGGCACAATAACCCTAAGCAGCTAGAGACTAGGAGAAGTCTGTTTAGAAAGCTGCCTGGAGGAGAGGGACCTGAGAGTGTTGGTTGACAGCGACTGAACATGAGCCAGCAGTGGCCCCGGTGGCCAAGGAGGCCAATGGCATCTTGGCCTGTATCAGAAACGGTGTGACCAGCAGGTCCAGGGAGGTTCTTCTCCCTCTGTACTCGGCACTGGTGAGACCGCTCCTTGAATCCTGTGTTCAGTTCTGGGCCCCTCACCACAAGAAGGATGTTGAGGCTCTGGAGCGAGTGCAGAGAAGAGCAACAAAGCTGGTGAAGGGGCTGGAGAACAGGCCTTATGAGGAATGGTTGAGAGAGCTGGGGGTGTTTAGCCTGGAGAAGAGGAGGCTGAAAGGAGACCTAATTGCTCTCTATAACTACCTGAGGGGAGGTTGTGGAGAGGAGGGTGCTGGCCTCTTCTCCCAAGTGACAGGGGACATGACAAGAGGGAATGGCCTCAAGCTCTGCCAGGGGAGATTTAGACTGGATATTAGGAAAAAAAAATTCACAGAAAGGGTCATTGGGCACTGGCAGAGGCTGCCCAGGGAGGTGGTTGAGTCACCTTCCCTGGAGGTGTTTAAGGTACAGGTGGACGAGGTGCTAAAGGGCATGATCTAGTGTTTGATTGGAATAGTTGGACTTGATGATCCAGTTAGTCTCTTCCAACCTGGTTATTCTGTGATTCTAAATTTACATGAACATCCCTCAACTGAAGGTGCAAATCAAATAATCTTATAAATTTTGAGAATCTTCTCACCATCCTAAAATTTGGAGTTGAAGTTTTTCTGAGAATAAAGACATGAGAAATAAAGAAATAACAAGGATCATCAAAGATATGGAAAGTGTTCTTCATCCCACAGAGACTTAGAAGCTCAGTGGATCTAGTTTATCCAGGAAAAAGTGAAGGCCCATGAACACTTATACTAAGAAAAGATATCTAATGCTCTTCAATTGATGCTCTTTGATTAAGAGGAAAAAGGGTGCATTCTCAGAATGGGAATCAAAGCTGGGCATATGCGATATAGGTCTTTCACCATGCAGACAAATACATCTTGAAGCAAATGACTCAGCGACAGGGATTAATTTTCTTTCTCTTGAAATCTTTAAATCAAGTTTCTTTTTCTTTGACTTGTGCTTGCTAGAGAGGAATGGCTGAATTAGCACTAAAGAAGACCAAACAAGTTCCTCCATTCTGTGCCCTTAGCATACTCCTTGATTCTGAAGGTTTCATTGGGGAAACAGATATATTTTTTTATTCTTCTGAGGATTATTCTAGAGAAGATTCTTGCAATATAGCCTCATAAAAACTACTTTTTGCTGTCACTTGCAGAAGAGCTTTGCACTGAGGCATCACCTCAAGGTCTCAGGATGGTTCTGAGCTTGCCATGCCCTGAGCTGGGTGTTCCTCTGATCACAAGCGTCCCATGGCCAAGGGCCTTGTGCCCAAGTAGCCTGAGTTCAGCGCTGGGGACACCCCACATGGCCAAGGGCCAACACCCTGAGTAGACACTGTCCAGCAAGAAGCAGCCCTTTGTGTGCCCATGCTTGGTGCCGACCAGCTCTGCTGTTGGTGCTGAGGATCAGGAAGGAGGGAGCAGATAATGGGGAGAGAGGGGACCAGAATACTCCCAGGTGGTCCCAAGAGTAGGGAGGAAGAAGTCTCCATCACAGTCCTCCCAGGGAAAAGTACAGGGTCGTGACAACTTGCAGTGATGACCACACCTTTGTTCTATGGGAAGACTGTTACCTTTGACTTGCAACTCAGCGGGATGTTGTAAGGGTGGGTATCAATCCAGGGAAAATATTAGAAAGTATTTTGTCTAACAGAAGAGAGTAAATGGCCTATATCTATTTTCTTCACATCCACAGGAATATTCGTGACACAAGGTTGATGCTTGTCTTCCAGTGCTCCTGGACCTCACCTAATCCAAGCAATGGCAAAGGATCAGCATTGTCAGCCTACCCTGCAGATGCTTTCAGAGAATAGGCAATACCTTTATGGTGCTGGAGATGCTCTGAGCATGGGGAAAGAACCTGGAAGCAACTGCCTGTAAACATGCTTTGCAAGCAGATGCTTCAGCCACAAAACTTGCTATGTTAGGGGCCGCAATTAGTTAGTCTTCAGCAGGGTTACCCTGCTGGGTTGCAAGAATAAATTGTCCCAGTGAGTCAGCATGCTTATCAGTGTCTTCTCTAAACCCCTTTTTGCTAGAAGAGGTTGGACAAACCTATAGGAAAATGTGTTCAGTGCACTCACCAATGTCTTGTAATCAATCTGCTGCCGGATAAGCTTGTCCTCACTCAGCGAGTATCGGGCCTCCCCGGTGATTGAGTCGATGGGACCTTTTTCCATCTGCTGCTTGATGGCACAAAAAAGCGAGAAGAGAGGTTCACCAGCGCACTCCTGCAGGAATGAGAGAGAACCGTGAGCTGAAACAGGAGGAGCAGATGTGAGAACCCAACATACGTAGCGTTTCAATGACTGTTACATTTTGCCCACCCTGACCACTAAAGAATGATGCATCAGTGAGAATCAGTCTGTTCAATAAAGCCCATGAACAGAGGTTACCCTCCACTTAAATGAAGTGCAACCATCCTTCTTCAGTGTCCTGTCACAGAAGAAAGGTGCCAGTACTCTCTGGCAATATTTGGGCTAACAGAACCTTGTAGGAGCTGTTCAAGGGATGGCCACCAGCCCAGAACTTTACACTGGACCAGGTGGTGGGATAGATCCCAGAGAACCTGGTGAGAGGTCTGAAAGGGAGATGGACTGAGTGTCCTGATTGTCTCAGCAGTGTCTCATCCTGAGTGTCTCAGTAGAGTCCACAGTCTCCCTGAGCATTCTCATACTGGAGGCAAAGAAGATTTCTTAGGCAGCAGCTGCTCTGTGATCCCAGGGAGATGCACCTCTGGATCTGTATGGTTACATCGATGATCTCAAAAGTGTGGGGCCCAGTGCAGGACAACCACAAGCAGCCCACAGGCAGGGCCAGCAAAGCACATCTCTCCCTAATTTTTCCTTTCAAACATTCACATTAACTGCACTCCTTTTCTCACACTTTTCCTAGCCTCTCCTCCCTTGCTGCCCTCCCTCTGTGCATTTGCTGCCAAGCTTTCCTCTTTGTGCTTTCTTCTATTACCACCCTTCCCCTTCATCTCTCCATCCTTCCTCCCCTCCTCCCCACCTTGCCCTCTCCTCTTGCAGCATATCCCATTTCAATGAGCGAGGTCATTTTCTTCTGGTGTAAATCCCAGCAAAAACAAGTTAATAATATGAAGCAAAGTGGTCCCTTTCTCAGTTCCTACACCTGTCTCCCACTTAATTAGCTTATCTGCCAGGAGCATATTGCTTCTTTGTGCCTGTCTCTTGCCCTTATCAGGCCTCAGTTCAGGCTAAGGCAAGAAGACAAGTAGCTGAGTGGGGGGAAAAAAGCCTATTATAAAGGCAGCACTTTAGAGAGTCACCTCCTTATATCCTTTCCTTTCAGCTGAAAGCAGGAATCTGATACTGAAGTCACTGAAATTACCTTCCAGGGACCTTCAAAACTTTCCCATGTGTTCATCCTTGGACAGATTGTGCCTAGGGAAGGCTTGGGGGAATGAGAGCGATTTGTAAAGTCTTGAATTGCCAGGCAGAGGGTGGCTTTACTGTCCAAAGGGGGCTGTAAGTTGTAGGTATAGCTTAGAAGTGCACTGGGAGTCAGGAAGAGGTGCAGAGACCAGCTCCTTCCAAAAAGGCTGACCCTGGGTTTGGTGCCTTGGCAATTAGCATCTTAAGCTCCGTGTGGGTCCCCGAGAGGAAACTGCCATCACCGAGCAGTCAGTGGCAGGTCTCCGAGGCTGAAATCCTCCTTCTTTTTCACTACCCACCACCCCAAGGAAGTTCTCCAGGAGGAACGAGAGTGTCTTTTCACTGTTTTGCTGATGAGCATCCAGGCAATGCTATCTCCCACTGGGATACAAAGCAGCAACAGCCTCAGCCCCGGCTGAGCTTTGGATGCAGCAGTCAGGTTTATATGGTTTATTGCATCCGACCTTCTGGACTCAGTATATGGCCAAGCCCAGGGCAGGCTTGACACAGACTTATGACAAGAAGAGCCTGGGTTTGGCCTTATATTTAACTAAGCAGGGATCTGGTTATGATGTGGGTAAAGCAGGTTAAGTATGATGGAGGCACTGGGCCTCAGTACCACATCTGTACTGGTATGGTAGATGTCTGGCTATATATTGAAAATCTGGGTCACCACATGATGGAGATCTGAGTCTACTAGTAAAAGGAGAGCAATTTCAATCTAGTCCCCACTAGGCTCTGAAATCCTTCATGCTCTGATCCTTAGATCATACCTCTATACAGGAATAGGACCAACAGGTTGCCTCTCTAACAAACTGTCCCTCTTTGTTCTCCATGGATCAGAAAACAGCTCCTCTCCAATTAGGCAGTGAGCTCTCTCCTGAGAATAAAAACCTTTTCCTTTTTACCTGGGAAATTTTTGCCTCAACCAAACCTCATCAAGAAGAAATGCATTAAAGAAGTTGCTCATCCAGGCATGTCACTCCTCTTACCTTGAGGAACTTGTACAGAAGGAAGGTGAACCAGTTGGTGAGCATTTTCTCAGCTACAGATTCTGTCCTAAAATCAACCCAGGAGAAAAATAAATTGCAAATGAGTTAGTTATGCTGGTCATTTCAAAGGGATAGTCATAAGATTGGCTCTGTCCATCTTACTACCCAGATAGCTGAGCCTCATGGAAAGTCTGGCATGACACCATCAGGATTAAGCATGTCCTAGGCTCTCTGGTTTAGATTTGGATTTAGGACACCTTCAGGCAAATCCTTACTGCCCTGTTGATTCTCCTCTGACTAGGGAAGTCTCCGTATCTCTGTTTCCCTCTTTCTTCACTGGTGAAATTGAGATAACAACATTTGAAGGAACCTTCTCAGGGGAGTTCAGGGAGGATAGATAGATCATATATGAGGAGCTCAGAGTAGGCCACATGACAAGTTGGCTATAGAAATGCTTAAGGAAGACAAATCTAAATCACCATAGAGTAGTTATCTGCCACTGATTATCTCCCTGCTGTCTCAGAATGATTATGCTCCTCATGTGTCAAGGTGGTACATTCCCAGTGCTCACCACGTTGCGGTTGAATATCCTGTCCTCAACCAGACAAAAACACATCTCAGTTCTTCAGGGTGAAGTTTTCCTACAGAAGGACAGACTCAGACCTGTAAATAGGGTTTGGACACCAGGAGCACAGGATAAACCTGTGCTGGCTTCAGCACATGCACTGGCGTTGCTTGAGAAGAAAGCAAGAGTCACTGTCTGGATTAATTAAAGTTGATTGTCCTTATCCTGGCTGCCTTCAAAGCCACCCGGGATTCTTACTTAGAGCTGCAGCTTTGTTTTTATGTTCCCTAGACTTCAGCACAAAGTTGATCTTGCTACCTGTGGAGCACTGGACCTGCAAGGGGAGGATTTTGCATCCTTGGACGTGTATGTTTGGAACTAACCAGTGGTTCTCTTGACTGCAACCAGAAAAAGAGGTGATATGGTCCCAATTTACAGTGGGTGTGCCTTCTTTGTTCACTGGCTCTCCTTCCAGAGGCCACATTTCCAACAAAAGAGGGAAAGTGGGATTCTAGGGATAAGATAGGAATGAACAATCAGGGAAGATAAAGAGAGTGAGAAAGGGGAAGAAAGAGGAGAAAATGAAGAGAGGAGACAGTTGGAAGGAGGTCATGCCATTCTGCATCAGAGAAAAGCTGCAGAGAGGGAGCCTGGGGCCAGCTAGAGTGAAGTCACCAGTTCAGGCTAGAGGGCTTGAATCATACCAGGGAGTCAAATGACACCAAAGAAAAGTCCAGACTTTGCCCCTGGCTTTGCTACTGTGAATGCCAGGAAGTGCCTTCTCCTCCTTTTTTTGTGCTGGTTCTCCAAAACAAGCTGTGTGCCAGATTAAAACTCCCTCAGCAAGCAACACAGACCTCTTCACTGCCTCAGCTGTCCATCACAATCAGCTGAGGTCTCCTCAAAGTTGGCTTTGAGCAGTGACAAAGGCCATTCGTCTCCACTAGACTCACTTCAATTTTACTCAAGGCCCCAGCTTGAAGCAGAAGGATTGGTTCAGATCATGAAAAGAGGAGGAATATGATCCCTGGGAGAAGAGGCAGCATTTCCTTAGGCAGGGAAAACACATTAATTACAAAGCAGTGGATTTCTAATTTGAAGGTTCCCATACAACCCCAGTGATTAAAATTTTGCCCTGGCCAAGAAGCACCAGCCCAAACTTTTGCCTTATAGGAAATCAGTTCTGTTGCCCTGCTCAGCTCTGCTACTGGATTCAACACTCTCTCAGCCTCATTGCTGAGGGAGAGACTGAAGATCCCACAATGTGTCTGAAGAAGACTCTCTACATGTCCATAGTTAACTTCTGAACTGGAAACACGGTACAACAGTCCCAGTCCCAGGTGGGAGAATGGAGTAGCTAACTTACCAGGGATAAAACACAACTTATTCTACATGACATATTCTTAAGACCTCAACAATGCCATTGGAGTTTGCAGGTTGAAAGGAATCTTAAACATGAATGAATGTCTTAAGAACACAAGGAGTCCAAAATATTGATTAGGAGGCATGGGCTCTTGCTGCCCTTATGAAGCTTTCTGTAAGATCCACATTAAAATCCAGAGGTAGTTCAGTTCTGTAGCTCTGAATCATTGACTATTTTAGTTGAGGAGTAGGTGGAGCAAGATCTACAGCCACAGTTGCTGAAGGGAATTCTCTGTCAAAAAGTCTTAAAGGAGCAGAAAACCAGAGCAATTCAGTCTTCATTCAGCCCTATTTGCCTTTTTCACCCCTCTCTGCAAACAGCTTCATGCCAGCCCTACAGGGTTCCATAAACTGTGGCTGTACAGCCTCCTGATTTCATAGCCTGCTGCAGAAACAAATAAATCAAGCTTATTTTCCCCTTTCCTCTGTAGATGACTAGCATGCTTATGCTAGACAGTAGGGTACAGGTTACCCAGACCAGCTCACTCCAGCCCCAGGCATACTTACCTCCGGAGCAGCAACTTGGGGTGATTCTTGCTCTCCAGATTCTTGTCTATGAGGTCAGCCAAGAGCTGTTTGAGGACATCAGTAGCATACTCCAGCTTGCTCTGCAGCACTGTCATGATTAGTGAGGCCACATTACCACGGTCCCGCATAGAGAAGCTGCGCTGGGATTCAAGCGTGCGGATGAAGGACAGCAAGAAAACCTTGTTGTTGATGAGCTGGGCAAAGAGCTTCAGACCCTTCTCCACCCGTTCCTGTCTATAACCAGGGACCTATACAAGAAGAAAGGGAATTTACACCTTTCAGTCATTGCCTGCTGTGAGACCTCTTCCAAAGGGTCACAAGGTCTTTGCTACCTCTCTGTCCTCATCCATCCAGCTCCTCTAACCACACACTGTAAAATCAAGCAGAAGTCAGTTCTGAGTCAAGGAAAAAGTAAAAGCTGCTTCAAACAGCAGAAACAATTAACAAAAATAAAAGTCTTGCATCTAGCAGGCAGGTGTGTCCTTTCTGTGTCAGAGGATGGTCCAGTAAAAAGGAAGAAACTTCATACATCACCTGATGATTAGGATGCCTGAGAGACCTCCTAGCCACAGTCCAGTGATTACTTTCCAACCCTGTGTTTCTCACAGTGAATAGTACATCAAAAAGAGACTGCGAATGCCTCGATGTACTATATTATGCTGTATTTTTATTGTAGTCAGACTAAAATCTCACTCTATGTCCACTAAACACCTTTTTTTAATCCCTGCAGTAAAAACTGCTTACAGACATTTGGGGTTCAGCTTTAAGAAGCTGAGAAAGGCAGCAAGAAATTGAATGGGCACGAGAGAACAGGGTCACATTTTGAGGAGATTAAGAGATGCAGTTAGACAGTAGCTGATATGGTGAGCATACAGCTGGACCTTGATTTGAAGAACAAGGTAGATGAAGGTGTGAGGGGACACCCTGAGTTGGGACCTGTCTTAGAGGTCTGATTGTAGTAGGACCTCTAGGCTCGGGAAGTGATATAGTTTGGAGACAAAAAGGTTGATAAGTTTCTAATATACTATATTTCTTAGCTGCTGTAGGCTCATGAGCTAGTTTATATAAAACAATTTTGGACTTCAACACTAGACCTTGAGCTCCGCAGTCTACAGTGGGCTTTACCCTTCCTAGTCCTCCTGGCTCAAGATGAAAATGAAGCCTACATTGAGAACACCAAAGTCATTGCTCCATGTTACTGAAGCTGTTCCAGCTTTTGTAAAAGCTTCCCTGGGAGCCAAAGGGTCTCAACATAAAGCAATAGGTCACTGAGGTATGTATGCTTAAAAACCAGCCACACTTGTCCCTTTAATACAGAACAGGTTGGCATGCTTAAAGAACCAAATAATGCAGGGCCCCTTAAAGAGTTGTCACTTTTTCAATTTGGAAATTACAGCTTTTAAGTCTTTTTGCATACGGTAAATCAATTACTTAGTAAATAGAGACAACCAACCAACCACTACCACCTATCCTGCCAATAATTACTTTTAACTCACTTGCTTGAACATTTAATATTGTCTGTCCCCAGGTTATTACGGAGAAATAATAATAAAAAAAAATAGCTAGTCAAGTATTTTATACTGCATCTGGAGCAGTTAATTAGCAAATAATCTGAAAATATGTAAGACCTGCTCACTGTGAGATCCATGCCGAAGCCTTTTCCAATAAATAGCAACTCCTTCTAGGTGGTACAGGTAACGGAGAAGAATGGGAAATGCCTTCCCTGACATGCTGGTAGCCAAAGATGTTGGTACTGAAAGGATTGTTGAAGCTTTATAGAGGATTAAAGGGAGGAAAAAAAAACAACAACCCACGATGAATGAAATGAAAGGAAGAAGAGATCAAAGGTGGCAGACTGAAACATTAGCTCTGTGTCTCTCTGTACGTATCTGCATATGAGAGCATCCTTGCTAAAACCTCTACAGGGGTCAGGGGCTATTTTCTGATCAGCTGGCTGAAGTTCATGAAGTAGGGATTCTAAGTGGCTGTGGGTATGTTGCAACTGTTTGAATCTGTGTATACACATGTGAGAGAGATTCATCACCCCTTGTCTTTTGTGCTCATTTGTTGAAGCTGCTGAGCTAGTCTTCCTGAGGGAAAGCAGCTCAGGGCCACTCTACTTGCACTCTAAAGGTGAATACCTGCAGTAATCAGTGTGTAACTCAGCCTCCTACCCAATCTCACCAGTCCTTATTGCATACAGACCAGTTCTTTCCATATAGTTTGATGAATTTTGATTCTCCTGAAGGGAAGGAGCAAAGACAACGAGGCACCCCTGATTATGCAGTCAGCCAAGCATGGCATTGCTTGTGCCAGCTCCTGTTCTTCCTCTCTGCCAACAAACCACAGATTTGGGCTTTAGAAATCTCACCAGTCCATGCCAGAGCCTCTCTGAAGCTGAGAGCTTGCCAAAGACTTTGTAGAGAGCTCAGCCAATGACCTCTCTGGCCTTGGCCATGGTCTATCCCCTGCTTCTCTGGCCCAGGTATCCCTAGACCAGAGTCTGTCCGTTTGCCAAAGCCTGAAGGAATTTTGCAGCACGAGCAGACATAGAATCATAGAATCACCGGGTTGGAAAAGTCCCATTGGAGCATCCCTCAAACATCATCATCCAGGACATCACCCTGGACATCATCCAGGGTCTCCTCAAACTCATTGTCACCAGTGAGGTAACACAGGCTGCACACAGACTCCAACAGTGCTGCGTAAATTCTCACTGTCCTCCCATCGCTGTGTTCTGGAGAGCTGGGGCAGAGGAGGCAGATGTGGGCAGGGTGTGAGCAGACTTATGCTGTGGTTTTCTCATTTCCCTGCAACCGCAAAGCAAGGCAAAGGTGAAACTCCTTCAGTGACCACAGTTTATTTCTATAGGTGTTACTGGGAAAAAAAAAAGGCTTCTCTGTAGTGTGTGTTGTACAAACTGGAGTGACACAGGCAGTTATGCTGCTCTGCGATTGATTTCTTCCTGGCCCCTGCGCATCTGTAACTAATAAATCCTATCTGAAAAACAAATCCCCAGTGAAGACTAAGAAGGAGCTTAATACAGTAGGCATAGTGCATGTAGATCTATGAGACTCTTCCAAATAGATGAGTAGTCAAACAGAATTTAACATCCAGGATAGCAGCAATCGTCTTCCTCTTTCAACCTGGATTTTTAACGAGGCACAGCATAGTAAGCCATCAAATCCCCACCACTGACACAACATCTCTTGGATTCAAGACAGAACAGGAAGGCATGAGAGGAGCCAGAAGCAGGAGATGTTGATTACTGACCTCCAGATCCCTCAGGACTGGATGATCTTCAATGCCAGGGAAAAGCACCCTCATGGTATAGGTTCGGTAATCGAGGAACGGGATCCCAGCTCCATCCAGATCACTTGTCAGCTCATGAATATCCGTCTGTAGCTCTGCAAAGGCTGACACAAAAAAAGGAACGATTCATATATCAATGACAGCCTGGATCTCCATCACTGTGACAAGAAAAGCCCTCACTTCATGTACATGAGACTAAGTTAAAAGTGGAAAAGTAACATGTGGAGAGGAAGATGATGGACAAAAGCAGCATCACCTTTCCTATATCACAGTATTTCCCCCTGAACATGTGTCAAGACGCTCTCTGGACTGTGAGTTAACAACCTGGACAGGGTAGAGGAATGCTGGATTTAGGAAGAACAGGCAAAAACAGATTAGATCCAGGCTTAAGCCAGACAGGGTTCATTATTCCTGTTCCTTGGTGATATTTTGGCTCAAAATTTGTGGCTGGATCTCTCCTTTCTACCAACATGGACACAGTGTCAGCCTTCCCTCCTTATCCTACCTTCTTTGCACTCCAGTGCCACCCTGGACTCCAGGTTGTCCATCTGCATCTGCAGACGCTTGAGGGTGAGGTCGCTTTCTCTGGATTTGCGCTTGTATGCAATCAACACGGCCACGATGAAGATGATGAGCAGGCCACCAGCCACTGCAATGCTGACAATAGCTGGCAAACTGAGAGGGCTGTCAGGAGAGATGTAGACCATCCCTGGGGAGAACTCCATCCCTCCTACACGAGCCTAGAGGGAAGGCAGGGAAAAGTTGCATTGAAATTGCTGAACAAGCAGGAACACGTTAAAACTCCATCATCTCCCCGACTAAGGCTGAATGACAACATGCTCTTCCCTCTCAAGTTAAAAAAGGAATGAAGCACTTGGACAGAGAACAGTTAAAATCCATCTAAAATGTCATGTAAAATCACCTCTTTTGGTAGATTAAACACAGATCCAACGAACAAAGGACTTCTAGTGAGACAAATCTTGCTAGTCCCAATGCTACAAAGAAGTTTGAAATTCATTCTGGGGTTTCCATTCCCTGCCCCAAAAGTCTATGTTGTGCTGGACTGTCCTGATGACACTTAATCCCAAAATGCACACAGGACACACAGCTCATGCTTATGGTCTGATACGTACTAACCTTATAATGAGACAGGGGACATCTGACCCAGACAGCTGGCATAGCAGCAGTCAGAACAGTGGGAATGTAGAAATCAAGGTCATAATTTGCTTTTCTTCACATGGAGAAAAGTGTTTCTGGAAGCCACTGGGATAGGAAAAAAATCCACAAACCCAGAGAGCCTGGCCCATGCTTGTTACAGGCACTCTCCTAGCTACACATTGGTAGGGTGACTGCAGAAGCTCACCAGGACAGGTAGCTGAACACAGCTTTCTGCTCTCCGTGCATTCCCAAAGGCTTGAAGGGCTGTTGCCAGCCTCTGGAACAAGCTGCTCTGTGAGGACCTTGCTTTTAACAGCCAGAAAGAAAAGCTGCATGTAGTACTGCCGCCAGCCCAACAAAATGCTCTGCTGAAGCAAGTCTGTTAGAAGCCCATTTTTACAACACAAATGACTCTTCCAGCAGTAATCCCACAGGCCACTGATTGCCTGAGGCTACTATAAGTTTGTTCAAGGCTATTTGTAGAGTAAGATAAATTTGAGTGGCAAGGGGAGAAGTACTGCTGACTATCCTGAAGTATAAAAAGGAGGCTTCTCAGACTGTATTATGGTAGGGGAACACTGATTATAGAACAACATGAACCTAGGAATACACTATGCAAAAAGCTTGAAGGATCACAACCTGGTGATCAGCCCCATCAATTCACCTGAGATGAGCTTTGTCACGGAAAGGCTCAGCAGGTCCTCCATAAAGTACAAAATCTTGCTGCTAGGAAGAAATTCAATCAAGACTCCAGGGCTACATGCTTCCTCCTCTGCAACTGGGACCATTGCAACATGTAATTGAACCTGTTATTTCCTCCTTCCAAGGAGCTCTCCTTCACTTTCCCAGCTGCCACAGCAGCTAGTGAAAACATCTCCCACATCCCAGTCTGGTGTCCTTCATCCCATTGGCTCTCAGTTAATCAGTCTGTCTCCAGCCTGCCTGCGTGCACTTTAATCCCAGGGCTCCCATGCCTCAGCTCAGGCCCCTACTCAGGTTTCCTCTTTAGGTTACAGAGGGAAGAAACTGGCCAAAGGAAGAAAGGTTGGAGCCAACGGAAGAGACTACAGAGCAGAGAGTCATGAATTAATGAAAAGTTTTCCAACTACTTTTGCCCCTCACCACCACAGCCCTTGCTGTGTACATGAACCTCTATGGCTCCACAAATTCCTAGAAATTATTCTGGTCCTAGTAATAACCCCTGAGAAGATGTCTGATTTAGAATCATAGAATCATAGAATAACCAGCTTGGAAGAGACCCACCGGATCGCTGAGTCCAACCATTCCCACCAATCCCTAAACCATGCCCCTAAGTACCTCATCCACCCTCACCTTAAACACCTTCAGGGAAGGTGAGTCAGCCACCTCCCTGGGCAGACTGTTCCAATGCCTAACAACCCTTTCTGTGAAGAATTTTTTCCTTATCTCAAGCCTAAATCTCCCCGGTGGAGTTTGAAGCCATTGCTTCTCGTCCTGTCCCCTGTCACTTGGCAGAAGAGCCCAGCTCCCTCCTCTCCACAACCTCCCTTCAGGTAGTTGTAGAGAGCAATGAGGTCTCCCCTCAGCCTCCTCTTCTCCTGGCTGAACAACCCCAGCTCTCTCAGCCGCTCCTCATAAGACTTGTTCTCCAGCCCCTTCACCAGCTTTGCTCTAGCACCAACTTTAGGCTGTTTCTTAGTGGGTTCTGGCCAAAGTCACCTACATTTAACCTATATGTCTTCGAAAGGTCAAAAATAAATGTCTGGAAATATCTGATTTCCATCCACAAGGTCCTCACATGCCATTTTGGGACGGGTTCTAGAAAGATAACAGCATCCACACCAAATCTCTGACCAGGTAATAGAGTTTCAAGACGACCATTCCTGTGGCACGACATTGATGACTTGTAGAGCACCCTCAGATGTCAAAGGACAATGTAGCACCCATGTAAGTTGATGATGCATCTGTAACCACTTTTCCCACCTATTCTAAGATACAAGGTCCAACTTGCTTATGAAGTCTGTGAAGGCCAGTGGTTTGATACTCATATATAGCGTGCTCTCTTGAGAAGATGAACTACCAAGCTCACATGATAATCTGTTGACTGAAAGCTATTGCCCTAGACCACTGTTCCAAGTCCTCCCAGCCAAATTTGCTCAACAGTATGCACAATTTCCTCTCTGCCACACTGGATCAATAAATATATTCATTATATTTCATATTCTGTTTCTGACAGTGACCATTTTCCTCCAAGCCTTGCAGTCAGATGAGTCCATTCAAGAAGTATCAGACTAGAATCAAACAACCCTGTCGCAATACACAGTGCAGGTCTGTCTTCAAAGCTCACAGAACAGCCCATCTCCACGGGTGGCATTCCTCTCACCAAACATCCAACATGCACGTCTGAGTTAGACATTACAGCATGCATTCAGAGTCAATACAGAGAAAAAGCACTTTCAGAATGTGATTTATGTGAGCTGCTTTTGACACCTGCTTTGACGTTACGATGAGACATTTTATTCAGTGGAAGTTCCCACTTTCCATTAGCTATAAGGGGATCTAGACTTGTAGAGGTAGGTCTCGAACAAAATTAGCCCCAGTGCATTCTTCTCTAAAGCTAGTTTCAACACTGGCAAGATCTCACAGTCCATGAATCAAATTGCTGTGATCTGAGGGAATTTGTCTCTTGAAGAAAACCTGAAACGCTGCAGTACTATTATAAACATTTAAAAGAAAAAAAAAAGCAAATATATAGATATAGCCCTACTTTATTTCTTGGACCACTAAATGTTTTTGAAGGAAGCTATTTCTACTTTCTGGAGGGCTGAACGTGAGCTCTCCATATTATGAAAAACAAAAGTTTGGCCACCAGTAAGCCTAGTAACCATTATTTTGTTCCAAATGGCACTATGACCAAGCCCATTTTTCTTCAGTAAAGTTTGGACCACCTGCAGCAGCTTCACATGAGAGTTTATTTAGTTCCTATTGTGCAACACTTATCTGTGGTAGTGTTTTTTCCGGTATAAGTTTGCCACAGTCAAATGTGTCTACCGCTAGATGAGATTAATTTTATCCTGCATTTCAATCACTATGTTTGACCACCTCTCCATTCACCATACAGAGTCCAATGTGACTTTCCATAGGTAAGTGCCTACATTAGATAAAATTAACCCTTCAAATGTACTCCATCTATTCATTGCAGGCCTTCTCCAACAAGTTATCATGGATCTTCCACTCCTCTTTCTTTTGCTTTGAAAAGAGCCTTCCTCTGGATTTTAGTCAATCCATATTAACCACTGATGAAGCCTTTTAGTTCTTTTCTATTTTTTCAAATATTTGACTCTGTCATTGCATAAAAGAAAGCAAAAACTTGTTGACACCAACGTGTGTCACTATCACTGTTTCTTCCTTTAGAAATAATCTCAGTTTTGCAATATAGATTCAGTCCCATAATCTCCTTTTAGATCTAGGTCACCCCACTTTGCAAAAAAGGATTTGTTCAGCATTTTACTCAAGGTCACACAGTAAATCATTGGCAGAAATAGGAGGAGGACCTAGGAGAGCTACCTGTCAATTATCCTGACCATCAAAGTGACAGTCACGAGAATCATGGCGATACACTTTGTACCAACCCAAGCAACAGAGATGCTGTGCCATGCTGGAGGAGGTAGTTCCCAGACCAGCTGTTGCCCTGGTAAGTTCCAGATGCAAATTCCATCCTTGAGCACCCTCCTCCATCGTAGGTGACCTTCTGTATTTGGTTCTCATCCCAGATGCTGTCAAAAACTTGACTCAGTTTTGGCAGTTGAATGAGAAATCTGTAACTTGCCCCTATCACTGATGCTCATTAGCAGGCTTCAATGTGATCATCTTCCCATGTTTCCAGTAGCATCTCTTGTTTGATCAGTGTTCTCAAAAAGGGATTATTTTTCACTCTGTGGCTTCACTTAGGCTGTCCAAGCTACAGGAGCAGGGGAGCCTTCCCAATTAGTAAGACCTGACCAGATGTTCATTCTCCCTGATTCCCAGGGGTTGATTATTTCTCACCTGACTTTGAGTTTTCTCTGTCTAGGATTGGCTTTGTCCATCTCTGACTAACCATATGTTTAATTATATTCATGAAAATGACAGGGAACATATATTGCCTTGTTCAAAAGCTTTGGTATTCACACAGAGAAAATCTTTCACTTCATTATTGCTCCTCTTGGAGTGTCTTAATGTGCTTTACAATGAATCAAGAACCCCAGTATACCTGCGTGGCTGAAAAGGATTATTACCTCTGTTTTCCAGATGACCAGCTTTGGCACGGAGAAATTAAGTAGCCGGTATGAGGTGTCCCAGCAGCAGTCACAAACAAGACTCAAAATGGTCACCATAAACTCTCCATTTTCTACAAGTGCCCAGAAAATCCTCTTTTTAAAGAGCTGTACAGTGTGTCTCCATCTGTCTCTATGACTTCCACAGCAATGAAATAAATAGCTATCTGACAGACACAGATTTGGGAGGGCAACAGAGAGGTGGCAAAAGTTGATCACAAGGAATGAGAATCATTGATCATCTGTATGTCTGATGTCAGTTGTTAGCTTTCGCTGTGTTTCCACCCACAGCTCAGCAGAACTCAGATGAGTTTCCTGATGTGCTGTTTATCAAGCAACAGCATTGAGGAATGCAAATCACTGAGAGGAAAGTTAAGGAGGAGTGAATCAATCAGTGGTGAGAGGAGGAGAAGCTCACTCTGATATAATCAGTCGGTCCATTTTTCACAGGTTCCAGGAGGGATATGCAAGAGTATACTAAGTTGTATAAATGTCAAAACCTCAAAGTCCAGTTGCATTACCATCTATATCCTGCATTTTTTCCTACCTAAAGGAAACTTTTAGTCAACGTCTGTTAGTAATTGCTGTAGGAAACATTACATATGTGAACTCACATGAGGGTCCACACAGTCTGTACCAAAACAGAAGAGAGGCAAACTTTCCTAAAGGGTTTTGATTACAAAAGGTTCCTCACTGTCCATAAAGATCTCCAAGTTTCTCTTCTACTTTTCTATTTCTCCAAGATAGTCTTGATGGAGTTACTATATAAAGAAGAAGTCCTGATGCTTATGGGATCTACGCAAAGCAAATGGTGATGTAAATTCCTGGGAGATAGATGCCAGCTCTTCAGCACTGGTGTGCCCTCCCAACTCACCTTGGGAGGAAAGGCTGATGAGGTTCAAGCACCACTTACCATCACCTTGTGCCGTCCAATGAGGTTTGGAGACTCACACAGTAGCTGCACATCTGATACGGTCACTGCACAGGGCTTCTCACCAACCAAAACAGTGTAGTTCAGCTTGGCATTCCCTCCTGCCACTGGTGGGATCAGGTTCTTGCCCTGGATAGAAAAGAATATCACCCCCCACAAAAAAAACCCTACATCAGGAAACAGTTTTTCCTCCACTTCTAGTTTGCTCCCATGACACAAGCTTTAACATTACATTTGTGGTTTGCCATTTGCTGACACAGGGAGGAAAAGCCACATTGGAAGCCATGCAGAGGACAGCATGGATAGCTTCAGACTGTCATCAGTCTAAATAGCCTGTCCTGCTCCTCTCTCTTTTGAACTAAATGAGAAATGTTGCATATAAGTCTTGCATTTTCGATATCACCCCAACGGAAATGATTGATCATAGAATTCCTTCTCTGTATTGCTGTCCAGATTACAGAAATGACAAAGGACAGATGCAGGATTTGACCAGGTGTGAGAGGAAGATCTTGAAAACCCAACAAATAAATAGACTTGGATATTTCATTGCAAGCTCTATTGCAGTGGTAGAAAAATGCTCTTCTCTGGTGAACAGCATGAGTACAAATTTAGGTTGCACACAGGCAGCTGCAGTAGAAATTTATATTTTGCACTTATGGAGACACTGAGCAGTGACATGTGTTTGCGAAAGGTAACTCTGATATAGTATGATACGGTAAGTGTAATGAGTTAACAAAATTTCTGGGGTGCAATCAGGATGCCATTGTGAATTTTGGGGTGCTGGTAGGCACAGAGAGGCAATAGGCAGCATGTGTTTGTCCTTCATCATCCAGTCCTTGGCCCCCATCTCACCTTCAGTATGATGGGACTTCCCGGCTTCAGCTCCAGGATCCCTGAGGGATTGAAAACTTCAAAGACTGGGTTTGGGTAGTAGGTGAAGTTGGTTTTGTTGAGAATCAGCAGGGACTGCACATTGTCAAGAATGAAACCAAACTCCTCTGGACGCTCGGCAAGCTCAGACTGGTGATTGGGGTCAACAACCAACGCTGGAGCCTGACAGGTCATCTCTGTGCTGTTCTGCACCTCACAGTTCTGGAGAAAGAAATCCAACACAAGGAATGTTTATGGAAAATGCCACTAGCCCTCCTGGTGGGTAGATACCTCCTAGTGAAATGCTAGCCTACTGACTGCTGGAGCACAGGGAGGAGCAGACCTGAAGTCTGGTTCTAGCCCTGCCAAAGACTTGCTTTTTTGTGTATTTGAGAAATCGGTAATAGGTTGTGAAAGGTGCTTATCCCAACTCATTTTTTAAATGACTAGAAAACGAATGGCTGGTTGCCCTCAGGACTGGAAGATTCCACTTTCAATGTCATGGTCTCACCAGGAACCAAGAGGCTCCATGGGGAAACTGCACCATCTCTGTGGGATACCAGATGTCCTTGATATAAGAATCTTCTCCAAACTACTCTGATACTTCTAGCATTGAGAGCACTCATTATCACAGCTAGCATAGTTCAAGTGTTAACATTGCTTTGGCTCAAATCAATAGAGAGATAAGTGACTTGGACCAGACAGTTTCATATTGTAATAAAAATCAGATGTTCTTTGCTGTAACAGCTCCTACAGGGAAGAAAAGGCATCAGAATACTTCTCAACACAAAACTTACTGGCAGTTCTACATGAGAAAGTTTTAGATGATGAGCAGACTTCATCATCTGCACATTGACCTGATTGTTTGAGATCATTGTGTCAGGCAAGAGATGGAGTCTGCTGGAAGAATAAGATGAAGCGATGCAGGCTTCTAATTGTGCAGGAACACTAGATAAATATTTGGCTGTGCTGTGTCAGGAAATACAACCCATTACCAAAACATACCTACGAATATGAATAATCAGTTGGACCGGGGTTTTCCCAGAGTTCATGAGGGACTGTAAGATTGCCAGTAAAGATCCATAACAAACCCAGAAACCAATCTCAACATGTATTTCCTGAATCTGGTGTGGTATGAGAGATGACAAAAATGCTTTGGATTTGCTTTCTGAAGGGTAATATTAGTTCATGGTAGAGCTGGGATAAGACCAAAGTGCATGTGTTTCAGTCTGAAAACTGCAGATACAAATTAATCTACCCCAAATTCCTGCATTTTCTTTTAGGATCTACTACAGTTTCACCATTGCTTATGTGGCAGTATATTATATTAATGTCTGCAAAGTTCTTTGAAAACCTCAGGTGGAAAATCCATGGATTAATCTTAAAATCTGAGAAATGCAGGGGACCTGGAGGTTTTGCCTTCACCTCAACGAGTCCTCCTGTATTTTTTACTTTTGGAGCCTCTTCTTCTGGGATACTTCAAGAAAACACCTCTACACAGCCAACACCTTTTCAGATGCTGTTGCATCCCACCATCCTCCAAGCTACTGTACGTACCAGCAAGTGCTTCCTGCTCCTGAGTCTCCTAATTCAAGGTGCTAAACTCACACTTTTATCAGCTCTATCTGGAGCTGCTGAGCAGCCACTGGTAGTTGGCTCTTTCTTCCAAGTAAATTGTCCTCCCAGACTTTGATAGAGTCTTACTCGCCTCCGCAGTGCTACTTCTGATTCCTCAGTGATCACTGAAAACTGAAATAGACTGCAAATCTAGCTGGTTAAACCTGGATACACTCCCGAAGTAACCCAAATAATCCAGGGGGTGGACACAGCAGTATCAAAGAATATTACTCACAGCCCCTTCTGATCCCAGCACACACAGCTAAGAACCTGAATTTGGGTCCCACACAGGCACAGCTAAGAAATAATTTAGGTTGTACACTGGCTAAGAGTGAAGACAGGTATCTTTGAGAAGCAACAGGCTCAGAAGCTGAGTGGACTTCCGTGGTGCCTTTCTCCATTCCCTCTTTGGTCTGGTGCTCCTTCACGGAGAGAGGATGGGATGACCTTTCTGAAAGTAAGTTGTCTGCTATTTTCTGGGTGCAGTAGGAGATTTCAACCTCTAGAGCTGTTAGCCATCCCCATCACCACCTTGGACGTGCTCCTTCATGTCATCACAAGCTCAGCAGATATACTCACATTGACATGTTCCTTTCCACCGTGCTTTGCCCGGATCTGAGGGTTTTGGATCAGGTCTAGGTGAGTTCCCCACACTGCAATGGGTGTGTTGCCACTAGAGAAGAAGAAATTAAATAAATGCGTGAACACAGCTAATAATAGACACCAGGACCAATTGCACCAGCAATGAGTGAACTGTGCTCCTAAAGGCTGATTGCAAAGTGTTTGACCACATCTCACAGTCCTATAGGCAGGGAAGGAAAAACAAACCAAAATTAAACAAAATAATTATAATTCATTTATAAGGTGAGAAAGAAGTAAAACTGCATGCTTGCTAGGATTGTCATCTGTCTGGTTTTCATTGTTAGGACTCAGCAGTCACAAGCTTCAGTGGGTTATATAAGAGAGGCTCTTCAGAGTGTTCTACAGACCATATCTCCAATATCACTGAAGGAAGGGAGCCTGAAAAAACCTGGTAGTCTTGTGCAAGCAGCTATTGAGGATTCAGCGCTACCTTAGTAGAGATCTATAGTCCTGTCTTGCATATTACACCTGCTATAAAATCATCTCCCTTAATAAGACAATGTCAACTCAGGGCTGTTAGGAACCTAATCCTGTAGCACCCAGAAGAAACAGAGACAAAGTCTTCAGACATGGTGTACATTGAACATTTATTCAGTTTCCATTTGATGACTCAAGCGGATAAGCTCTGCTATGTGTGTCAGATCAAACATATGACAGAACAGAGATTTCCAGTCACCGTGTCCCTTTGTTCAGACAAGGGTTGATCTCTTGAGAAGGTCGACTCGCACAAGACACAACCCTGCATCTAGTAGATATTCTCACACTTATAACATCTCTTTCAGTCTAACTTGAGATGGGGAGATGTAGGTGGAGCCTTTCTTGTTCCCTGCAGTCAATGTCACTAGAAGGAAACAGCTTTCAGAAACACCCTTCTTTGCCTTTCCTTTGCCTTTTCCAGCTGCAGCCATCAGCGCTGTTTGTGTGAGTCTGGGAAGTAGAGGGAAGAGAGGAAGAAAACTGCAAAGGAGCATTCCCAGGCTTCAGTAGGAGCTGATGCATGGGCTGGCTTTGAACAAGAAAGTGTTCACCATAGACGGATTTGGCCATCCCAAATCAAAACAGAGTTGCTCTGTGAGCCCTCCCTTTGCAGCACTGTGGCAAAAGGCAGCATGATGCAGAGGCTGAAGGGGGAAGAGTTATCTGAGGAAGCAAAATTCTCAGCTTCCTGGGCTTACACAGCCAGGGCAGGATAAGGAAATGTCATCAATGGACAGCCCCATCTCTGAGGGTTTCTCAGGGTGCTCTCATCAGTTTTGGCACCTGCCTCCACAACTCCCTTTGGAAACTGTCCAGGCTGCAGTTTATTTCCTGGAGTGCTCTGTTGAGAATTGGAGGGGAGGCCATGTGGAAACCAGTGTGATTGGGTAAAGAAAGCTCAGAATCCCTTTCCTTTCTCTAGATAAATCTACACATGCACAAAAGGTGAAACAAGTGCATTCTAAATAAGGAAACACCAGAGAACAAACACAGGAAAGGAAAAAGCAAGTATTGAACAAGAGATCTACAGTTCTGAACTTTGTTTTCCATGTTCCTCATTTATCTTCCATTATTATTCAGATGGGGCAGGTAGGAATGAATGCAAATATACATGTCTTCACATCAGCGTTATCTATCAGTCTTCAGTGAGCTGGCCACGGATATAAGGGACTGTGCTTCAGCCCCTCTAGCTACACCCATACTGATAAACCAAATGGCCTGGACATCAGCTCAAACACTGGTTGGTGGCCATCTATGCTGTTAGCAGTACCCTGGACAATGCCTGGTCATTTTTGAAGTGACAGCATACCAGCAAGCAGGATAGATGAAGCTAAACTGCCTTTGGAGGAGGAAAGATCATTGATGACATAGATGACGGCTATGAACATACACTGGCTTTAAGACTAAATAATAGACCTGAATTAAATACCTAGTAGTTTAAACATGACCTGTGTGACCAAGAAGCCTGTATTTTTGAAGTTACAAGCCATGAACTCTGCCAAAGAGCATTGTCACAACCGCATCTTTTGGCAGGTGCTTCCACAACACTTTTCTGAGAGGTTCCTTATGGTCTTTCATTCAAGCAATACCTGTCTGGACTGATCCATGGTTAGGACAACACCTTGAGTTTTGCAGACCACCTCAAGTTCTTGAACTCTGAAAACATCAGCTGTGATGGGAAATTCTAATGGGAAATTTTATGTGACAGAAATGTGTTTTGCCGTATCTATAAAATCCACTTCAATGTTAGAGCTCTCTTGAACATATGGGATCTCTTCTGAAGGCACAAATCCTCTTACAAGAGAGCTCACTCTCCCTGCCTTACAGAAAAAAATACCCTTTCCTCAAAATTCATCTTCATATCACGCATTCCTGATATCACCCAAGGAGAACTTGCTCACCTAAAAACCAAGTTGCTCTTTCTCCACTGTCCAGTTCTTCTGGATTTGTGGTTGTGGGCCTTCATAATCTGTATTAATATTTAGTATTATTTTTATTATGAATCTCTGCTGATTCAAACTATAGTAGAAGGGATCTTGTGTCTTTATTCAGTTGAAAGTTTTACGTGTTCCAGATGTATCAAATGTGTGTGCATATGTACATATACATGAGTGTGTGAATATACACATAAATCCTTCCATTTAATCAACCAAGTCTGTGCACACAGATTTAAACCCATGTGTTAAAAAAAAAACATATTTAGTTTGGAAACCTAGCTTGCAGGCTCAGATCCCTGTTATTAAGCAGAGTCACTGCACCAGATCAGAGAGGCGTCACCTCTTTGCAAAAAAAAAAAAAAAAAAAAGTAAAAAATGCCAAAGCAGTTTTGATTACTGAAGGCAGAAATCACTCCCAACCTCCCTCTGGCTTGTAAATTAAGCAGATACAATTCTTGTTTGCCTTTGCATGAAAACCAGTAGCTATTGTCTTCTGTGTCTACAGCTGAATCCCCAGTCATGGGTCACAAGCACTTTTCATCCATGTCGGATCAGAACCCAGAGAGATGCTGCTGCCCAGCAAAATAACAGAGATGCCGAGACTATGACATTTCCTAATTTAACTCTTTATTTTCCCAAAATCTCTGAACATAATTTCTGTCTCCAGACTCAGATGATTACTGGATGTAACTAAAATCAAACCTAGATAAAAAATATTAATGGAGCCTCATAAATTCTAGCTACCTGCCAGCCCACCATCACTCTTCAGCTATGGGAGTAAATTAGCAGTAATCTTTTCTTTATTGTCTTGGAAAATGGCACTTGAGAAGGTTTTAAGCCAGGCTTGGTACATTCATTCACTAATTTTGCAAAGCTGGTTTAGCAGTAATCATCTATCCCTCTAAACAGCTTAGCCCCATAGTCAGGAGTGATGAATCAGAGTGGATTTGCTGTAATGAATCATACCGCACGACAAATATACTGAGAAACAGCCTCCTCAGTCTATCTCCAGATCCACGTGTCCTGACTAACTTATTTCTTGCTTGATTCTCAAGTCCTGAGTTGAGGCTTTATGTTGATGTTTGTCTCCATTGTGACCGACTAGATATTGCTCCACAGCTGAACAGTTATAGCCCTTAAAATAGTCCTCAAACTCTGAATCACATCTGTACTCCTGGATGTTCCACCTTTTCTTTCTGCACCCTCCTCCAAGGTTACACCCCACTGGAATGGCTCAAAAGTGCAAAAGAAAGAGGATGAAGGTGGAGGTGTGCAGGCCTGGTTAAAATTAGGCACTTGCTGCTGCTCAGGTGGATGCTTTCTGATTTCAGAGAAACCGAAGAGATCAAAAGTTAGAGGTTGTATCTGAATGATGAGAAAGCTAGAGTTACAGTTATCCAGCCTGTCCCTAGAAGTAAGCTGGCACCTACTAAACAAACAATTCTTCATTTCCTTTATGCTGGGAGGTAGGACAGGAGATCCAAGGCTCTATGCAATAGGATGCAGAGTATCTGAATCCCTGGGCTGAGCAAAGCTTTGCCAATATGCCTAAAGCATCTCCTTGGATACTTCTTTGTCTCTTACTGGCAGGTTCAGCAAAGAAACCAAGAGGTAAATGGGCTCTGGAAAACTTCTCCTCCCAGCCAGACCTAAGGCCAGGCAGAGGAAGGTCTCCGTGCTGCAGCTTTCCTGGGGATAATAGGGAAATTCACTCTCCTAGGCTGTCAGTCTTGCACCTTTTTAACTGGCACTGGACTCTCTTTAATAAGGAAGGGAGTAAAGCAATTTCTCTTTTCACTGATAACGTGATCTCTGACTGAAAATAAAACCCCCAAATGGAAAATCCAGACTCTAAAGCTTCAAGTCCAGTGAATTGTGTTCAATTCAGCTAAATCGGTAAATTCCCTCATGGTAATTAAAGACACTAATTGATTTGTGAAAACATCTTCTGGATGGGAGCTGAACTGGTGGGATTTACAAGCCCTGCTCCTAATCCCCAGATGCTCCAATCACTCCACAGTTCGACAGAGGAGCAGAGAGCTGCTATGGATGAATGAGGAGAGACTAAGATTTCTTATTTTGTATCCTTTCAAGGAAATACCAGTGCATTTAATGACCGATTTCTCTCTTCCTGAGGCCATTTCTATCAGGCTTGTGAGAGCATTTGGGTATTGCTTTCATGCTTTCCACAACCAGGGCAAATGCTCCTCTTAGACACCTTCGTGTGAACCCTCTGAATTCACCAAAGCAGCATCAATGGGGTGAAGAGGAAAAGGGATGCCTAAAGAGGAGGAAGGCTGTTTGATAGGGCAGGGACCATGGCTTGCTTTGTGTTTCATCTCAGGAGGCAGCCCGGGGGCTTTCAGGTATGAAAGTCAAACAAGCAGTGCTCAGTCCTAGGCCAGCAAATGCACAAAGGTTGTGGGAACTGCTGCTTTCAAACCCAAGGGATATTCACTTCTCTAAGCATATTTATGGTATTTATGCTTGGGTTTAAAAGATCAATGAATGGTCCTGGTGCCATGTAAAGCTACAGACCCAGCCCAATGGGGCCCACAAAGCAGTCATGACCTGGTACTGGAGATAAACCCCAGGCTGTAGTAATAAGGAAGAAAGCTTCAACACTAGGTTGGAGACGTGCTGTACCTGCCCTTGTAATTAAAACATGAAATTTCCAAGGCAAGCTTCTGGTCAGCATTGGCAACTGGATTTTCCTGCATTAATCCAAGAAGATTTTCTCTGCTAGTGATGATGATGTGCAGGATTATCTAGACTTGGAACACACAGGGTTTATTTGAAGTAAGGACCCTGTCTGTCCCTAACTAGATTATGGAATTTTTTGTCGTAGGGGTACACATGAAAAGAACGTAGATGTAGCACTTCAGGACATGGTTTAGTAGACATGGTGATAATGGGCTGAAAGTTTGACTTGATGATCTTAGAGGTCTTTTCAACATTAATGATTCTATGACTCTATAAGCATGGACACACGCTGAGCATCCAAGGTGTTACAATGAATGAACAACACACTGCTGGCCTGCTAAGTCTTCCGAGGAGGCAAGTCCACCAGCACTTGTGGTTCTTGGGCTCTAGAAAACAGCTCTGCAGAAATTTTTCTTAGTGAACATAGTGGCTGGAAAGCACTTTCCTGTATCAAGGATCAACACAAACACACCAGTGCTGCTTCAGAAAATAAAGGAAGGTGGTAGGAGCTGTCCATGGGCTGCTTACCTGAAGATGCTCCACTCCGGCTCAATCCTCAGGATAGTTGGATCCTCCACATATTCATACTGCAACTCTTGATGTATCTTGGCTTTGTCCACTCTCACAGACACCTTTACCTTCTCAAAACCTTCATCTGAGGCAGTGGTGTTACAGACAATATGTTTGGTGGATCTCCTGTGATAGGAAGCAAGTAAACATAAACCAGATGCTACCCAACAGCAAACCAGTGGTGCCATAAAGAACCCAGCCACTTAATCCTCTGTCCTATGACCTTAACCTAGGCACTGTGAAGTGGTGAAACACACCACTACAGGAATATTCTGTAAGATGTGTGACACATTTATCTGAGGAAGTAACATCGGCTTCTCACTAGTTTAAATAAAACCACAAGGGCCATCAGATTCTCAGGTCTCAGAGTGAAAACTGAACTCCAAGGGAAGTCCAAACCAGACCTCTCTCCAGAAGTATTTCTGTGTGATTAAATGCTTGATGGATATTTCCTTCCTGCCTGCAGACATATGCAGCAGCAGGTCATAAAAAGAGCGGGTTGCACCTCAACTTTCCAGTCTGGGATAATAAAACTTACTTTGCATTAGGACTATAAGCTTTGCTTAAGTGCAGTTTGCAGCATGCCTGGGGTTTTCGCATGAAAGGTGCTAATACAGTGGGAAGCATTTTATGGTTATACTGGAAGAGAATTCTGCATAAACCTTTACTTTTGGGGAAAGCTAAAAATGAGTCTGAAGTCTGAATTTTGCAGCGGTCCTTACTTTCCATAAAGAACCAAAAATTCAGACTCCAAAACTCTTATTCTTTCCATTCCTGTGATTTGTGACGTAGCCTCATCTGATACCCTTAGAAAGGATAAACCAGGGGGCATCCTTCCCTTGTGGTATGGATGTACCTTCACTGCATTGTCCAGGTACTCTCCAAATTCCCCTGAAAGATGACACTAACTCCCTCCTAAATATCCCAGCCTCTTCAGTAAGCATCTCCAAGCAGCTATGGTTCCTATCTGGTCTTTTAAATCACAATCTGTGACATCACCCTCCTGAATTATAGATGCTAAATCACACCACTCTCTCAACTAGCACCTAAACAGGAATCCTGTAGCCAGAACAGGGAAGGGCATTGCCCCAAGACAGTGGCACCAGATCTCCTGTAACTGAGTTCTCCTCCTGCCAAGGATAAGCTGGGAGAAAAGTGCCAACTGCATCTTCAGCCTCCACCAATATTGGCAACAAGTTATGTTGTGCTCCGTAGTTTTGAGCTGCAGGATCCCCTGGGAATGGGATTCAGACTCATTCTCACAGGGATCAGGGAACATTCAGCAGTAACACTGACATTAAGCCACTCTGAACTGTAATTGAACAGGAGCCAACCCAGAGCTGAAATGTTGCAAATCATCT
This sequence comes from Clamator glandarius, assembly GCA_033459285.1. Taxonomy (NCBI): domain Eukaryota; kingdom Metazoa; phylum Chordata; class Aves; order Cuculiformes; family Cuculidae; genus Clamator; species Clamator glandarius. The sequence continues at coordinate 37,448 of JAUNZM010001034.1, read as the reverse complement.
ATTTCTTAGCATGACAGGACTATTCTAGGATAAAAGAGAGGTGTTTTAATACTTAGAACTGATGTTGTCAGATTTTCTTTGTCTCCACCTTTAAAGCCAGGGAGATGAAAATGAATCTTTTAAAGTATGTACTCCCAGAGCAAGAAGGAAGGCATGGGAGTGTGGAGAATTGTAGTCAAATTTGACAAGGGGCCACGGAAAAAAAGCACATCAAATACAAATCAAAACAATGAAATAAATCTTATTCTCCCACCCCAAAACATGCACAGTAAGGTTGTGCACAGTGCAGAAAGCAGAAGTCCCATTGCTGAATAGATGTTGCCACCAGCCAGACAAGGCACATGAGGGACAGGGTGTCTGGGCTGAAGAAGTTTCTTGACTATAATTGCTCACATCTTTCAGACTCAAGCAGGTACTGTACGAAGGACTCCTTTGTACCTGTAGAAGAGGCAGGGTTGTCGCCCAAAGTTCACAATGACATTGCTGCCCGCATTAAGGTTGTTGCCTGTAATTGTCACCTGGGTGCCACCTGACACTGGTCCTCGCTTCGGCTTGAGATCAGAGAGTGTCAGAGTCTGTAAAGACAAAAGGTAATGTTGAAAACAGTAGAGGAGTATAAGTACCTTCCCTTACTTGTTTTAGAGATGGAAAGAGGTAAGCACCATCAGGGGTTAATCACGTGTTAGCTGGACTTCAGAAGATGACCATATCTTCCAGCCAAAAGAGAAGCCTAGAGTGACTCCACAGTTCTATCATAGACACCCTGCTTGAATGACAAGTTTTGTGGGATGACTTCAGACCTAACCCCAGTCTGTCCTCCTCATCCCTGTAATACTAGACCTACCCTTGTATCTGCTCAGAAATATACTGTGCTTGCAAAGTCACTTCCAGGAACTGAGCAGCTGGATCCATGATGTACCTTCTCCACTGCTTGTCTGGCACAGCTCAGATGTCTTTTTGCCATCATGCAACACCACCTCGGCAAGATAAACTGGGTCTTGAATTGGCTGATTAGAACTTAATAGGGACCTTCCACCTCCAAACTATGGAACTCACAAGTGATGAAAATGGTCAGGTTTTTAAAAGATTACTCTGAACTCTATTGACCTGATAAGGGGACAGAACCAGCTGTAAAGGTCCAGAGAGGTGCCTAAAACCTGCCTTTGTGCTCACAGGCTTTTTCCCTGGGAAGAAGGAGAGCTGTGGTTCAGCAAAGCATCTGAGCTCATGTCTTACATCTCTCACATGCCCACTGCACAACCCCAAACCTTTCTCTTTTTGTTATCACGCTTGGATGCTGAGACAGTCTAGTGTTTCCTGCACTGATACAGCACAGAAATGTTCATGTTGAGATGTACTCAAAAATACTACAGCCACAAAAGAAGCACTGTCCAGATGAACACCATTTTCCTTATTCTGGTTGATTTTCCAAAGCTTTTTTTCCAAACATAACATGATGCTGTGTTAATGTGTCAAAAAGGGGCACAATTTCTTTAGGGGCCCCAGATTTCAAACATCTTTTTTTTACCCTCCTAATCTCCTTTCTTTCCCAAATTAAGATAAAATACTTGTACACTGAAGGCACAGATCACCCTGTTACCACAATGCAGAGAGGAGACATCCATTTTCAGGGCGAAATTTGGAGTTATAGTTTATTCTTTCATTTGCATTTTAATAGAAAAACTTTCCACTCAGTCCCAAGTGAAAAGCTACGATATGCATTTAAATGAAGATTATTTTTTCCCCTCTCTTTAAGAATGATGACACAAATGCTTGAAGCTCTGCTTAGCTCCTCTGAATGAACAGGTACATCATGCAGTCACCTTATTGAGCTTTGGGGACCATTAATCCCTGTTTATAAAACCACCTGACACACACATTGGCTCCTTCTTTCACACCCACGGAGCGCTCTCTGTCCCTATCCCCCTCTGGCAAATCATTTTGAAAAACAGCGGCAAGGTTTCCACTTTGCTTTTGTTCAAAGTGAAGCTACCATGTGGAAAAAGAGCTGAACATGAAAATCAGACATACAAATCCATAGAAAAATCTGTTGTCAGAGCTGAACACGTCTTATGTTTAAACCTGACTGTTTTTGACATGACGGTTTGGGGACCGTTTTGCCTCAAGAAGTCCCTCAACTATTAATTGCTGAAGGTTATGAGGAAACAGAAGAATAAAAAAGACATTAAGAAACAAGAAATGACTTTTTTTTTTGGGGGGGGGGGGGGATATTCTCTAGGAGCTATTATTGGGATAAAAAAATGCAGGAAGATTATGTAGATACAAAAGATACATTTCAGTACGCAGTGCTTCTCTAATTTTTGAGTATTGCTTCATGTTGTGATGGCAGCTCCTCTTTAATCCCTTATTGATGGGCATCCACACCAGTGCTGACCGTGATGGCTGCTGCTGGGAGATGACCTCCCATGTGGGGGGAAATGAATTGAGAATGGCCAGCTTGGCGCACACAGTCTATACAGCAGCACTGGAACATTAGATGCTTTACAAACCAGAGAGGTGCATTTCAGTTAAAGAACCAAAGCCCTTGTCCCATTTCTTGATGGTGAGATAAGCTGGCCATGCGCTTTTGAGGACCCTTGCAGACCAGATCTACATCAGTAATGCCCCTTGGCAAAGTGTTGCTGTGTCTCATGCCAATCTTACTGAAGGATTTGTGGATAAGCCTTCAAAGTTGTGATAAACCGTTAATTATTCACAGCCTGTCTGCAGTAAAACTGCAGTTAAAAAAAAGCCTCCAGACCGCTTACTATTCCCTTAGTGGTGAAAGGTGATGGAAAATGGAAGGGGATTTATTGGATCTGTAACAGGCTGAAGGGGACAATGACAATAGGGGAAAGAGGCCAGGAAATACCCTGTGCCTTCCTATGGACTTGCCCGCTTTCTCTGCTCTGCAGACCTTTACTTTCCTCCAGTACTTCCTCCACACAGGCTGTCCATGGAGAAGCTGCCATGAGAACTGTGTCTAAACTGACCTCATGGTACATGCCAAGACTTTGGTTCCCACTTCATTTCTCCTGCATGACTCAGACACAACTTGTGCACCTGTGTTTCCTCTCTGTAGGTTCAGCATTAGCAGCAGGAGAGGAAAGATAATAGAATTACAGAATGTTTTGGATCAGAAGGATCCAGTTCCAACCCTCCAGGCATTGGCAAGGACACCTTTCACTGGATCAGGTTACTTGAACCCTCATCCAACCTGGCAATGAATGCCTCCAGAGATGGGGCATCCACAAATTCTCTGGGCAACCTGAGCCACGCTCACGGGAAAATATTTCTTCCTGATATCTCACCTTAACCTCCCCTCTGTCAGCTTAGAACTGTTGCCCGTTGTCCTGTCCCTGCAATGCCTGATAGAGCTACTCCCCAGCTTTCCTTGACCCCCCTTTAAGTACTAGAAGGTTGCTATAAGTTCTCCCTGGAGCCTTCTCTACGCTAGGCAGGACAAGCCCAACTCTTTCATCCTGTCCTCATGTGCGAGATGCTCCAGCCCTCACATCAACTTTATGGCCTCCTCTGGACTTGCTCCAACAGATCCATGTCCTTCTTGTGCTAAGGACTCCAGAACTGATGCAGATTTGCAGGTGGGGTCTCATGAGAGTAGAGGGGCACAACAGCCTCCCTCAGGCTGCTGGTTACACATCTTCTGTTGCAGCCCAGGATAGAGTTGGAAAGACCTGTTGCAAAGACTCCCCTGGGATAAGAAGTTTAGGAGCAGATCCAGAAAAGATGCAATCGGAGGGGTCCACATCACCTGCATTGAGTCATAATATTCACAGTCAAAGTCAGAATAAAGGTAAACTTTCTTTACCATCTGAATTGAAAAGTGAGGGGGAAATCTAGGGGAGCAGGGAGAGGTGAGGGGTGGAAAGAGCATAGCAGTAATCATATCCACAAAATGAGTAAGGTTTTATTTTAAAAAAATTCTTATTTAATCATCATAAATTTTATTTCAGCCTGCAACAAAAAGCTTTGTTTCCCTTTTGGCTTATTGAACCCCCTAACGCAATTTGTGGTTTTGATCACAGATGAGTTTAAAATAAACGATCGACACTCTGAATTTACAAATTAGGGTTTGCAGTGCAGAGAAGAACTGTTGTGGCATCCGTAAACTAAGCTACCTCTTTTTTAAGCCTCTGAAATTAAATACTCTGTTGAGTTCAAAATATGATCTCTTCCAGTTCTTTCAGGAGAGGGGAAGGGTGAATCTGTTGTACAAATTTAACCCTAGTTTCTTTAAACCCGTTGAAAATCAGTTTTCCAGAGCATTTACTATGCATCAGAAAGTGATATGTATCTCCCATGCAACATTCTTTCCTAGTTTTCAAACACCTTTCTTCTCTTAAAGCTGCCACCCACTGCTGAAGGATGCCAAGGCATGTTGTGATGCCTGCAACAGCATCTCTACTGTCCTGGCAGAGGTATCAGAGGAAGCTAAGCTGTGCCAACAAACACAGCTCTCGCTATGAAAGCAACGGACATGAGAGAAGGTGTATGATGGGCAGGCTGGTGAGCATCTGTATTTTTTTCTGTCTAGCACAAAGGTATCAAGGTATTCCGCAGAGAAAACCCTGTTGACTTCACGCTTATGCACAGCTGGGATAGCTGGCAGCTGGAAAGCCAACAAGCAGAGGGAAAAGCTGTCACAGACGGACACGGATGATCAAAATCGGACAGTAAGTCCAAGAGTAGCAAAGGTCACATGCTGAAGTGTAATGCCTTGGAAAAGACCTTCTGTCTGCCTAGTGGGGGCTATCTTTCAAGGTGTTTCCACCACCACAGCACCTGAGTGACATTAGGAAATACAGAGAACAGAGGAATCTCTGTAGCTGGAGGGAGAAATCCAAAATACTTGCTTTAATTACCAGTCCTCTTCACCATAAAAATTGCCAGGCATGTGAATTATCTCAGAAAAGACCCATTCTCTTGCAGGAGTTGAAAGCTTTTGATGGGAACAAAGAGAGCCTCTCATCTCAAATCTGCACAGATCTCCACAGATGAAGGCCAGGAAATGCTTGCATGTCCCCAGCAAGGGGCCTTAGAGGAATGAGCAGGTCTCTTGGTCAAAGAGCATCGGCAGAAAGGGGGAGAGTGGAGAAAAACAAATCATGTGCAACATGTGTTGGGCTCTCTGCAGCTCTTCTATGGCGAAACAAAAGTCTGAGGCTCAACTTGCACCAGTAGTAGCGCAGAGTTAGTCCCAGAGCCTCTCTGACGGCTTTGCCAGTGGATATCCCAGAGATATGGTGTAGAAAGCCAATTTCCCAGCCCCAGCAGTCTCTCTAAGAAGAGGAGTAAGGAAGAAGAGTAAGAAGACTGCTCTCTGAGCACCATCTGCACAGAGTGCTGACTCCAGGCAGTCTGCTAGAGGTGGCTGCTAACCAAAAGCATGCTTTTCCTTTTTGTCTTTGCAAATACCTAACATCTGAGGCTCAAGAAACTGCCTGTTTTGGGAGAATAGCCTTCTGCAGGGAAATGAGTGGAAGCTGTATGCGTGATGCCATTGTTCACCATCCTTAGGGTCAGAGCACTGAATAGAATAACCAGGTTAGAAGAGACCCACTGGATCATCGAGTCCAACCACTCCTATCAAACACTAAACCATGTCCCTTAGCACCTAGTCCACCTGTCCCTTAAACATCTCCAGGGAAGGTGATTCAACCACTTCCATTGGCAGCCTGTTCCAGTGCCCAATGATCCTTTCGGTGAAGAATTTTTTCCTTATGTCAAGCCTGAACCTCCCCTGGCAGAGCTTGAGGCCATTCCCTCTCGTCCTGTCCCCTGTCACTTGAGAGAAGAGGCCAGCTCCCTCCTCTCCACAACCTCCTTTCAGGTAGTTGTAGAGAGCAATGAGGTCTCCCCTCAGCCTCCTCTTCTCCAGGCTAAACACCTCCAGCTCTCTCAGCCGTTCCTCATAAGGCCCGTTCTCCAGCTCCTTCATCAGCTTCATTTTTTGACTTCATGTCTTTTTGACTGAGTCCACTATGAAAATCACACTCTAGCTGCAGAAGACCTTAGAATAGTGATGACTATAATGACAACCTCAATGTTTCTGCTGGAGGACAACAGTGTCTTTCTCTATAGGCTCTGGAGTGATGGTGGCAGGGTAAGTATCACATCAGGGAAAAGTAAGTTATTAGAAAACGCTTTTCTTTTTCTTCTTTCTCTTTTTTTTTTTCTTTCTTATACAGCATTTTTAACTATTAATGAGGATTTTCTCTGCTAATTTGGACCATGGCTGTATGTAACTGTAACTGGACTAATAATCTGGACTATTATTAGATTGGTAAAACATTAATTAGGCAAGGTATTTTTGCTCATAACAAGATTTTGAAAGGAAATGAAAGGAACAACTATGTGCGCTCCGAATGTTACTGAAGAGCTCAAAGACTGAATCTGGTCAGGGACAATGGATAGATACAGCAAAGGGGACCAGTGCCCAAGGAACTTCAGCGCCAAGGAGAACTTCTCTCTCGCAGGACCTTACCATAAAGTAGTAGAGCTGTGAAGACCTGGCCATGAACTCTGGTTTGCACTCAGCCACACAGATCTCCACAAACCCAGCGTGCTGGCTGGGCTTGGCCTCCCCCATCTCACATACTATCCTGTGGAGAAAGAAACAACCATAAGAAAGGTTTGAGGGTTGTTTTGGTAGCCTGTGTAAGAAGGAATTGGAGCAAACTGCCCACGTTACTAGGGAATGGACTGTAGACTTAGCCCATCTTCTCCTTTCCAATCCAGGACACAAAATATGGACTAAGTTATCCTTTAAACAGTGGTGGCTTTTGGCGCTTGGTGATACAAATACTTAGCTGATACAAATCAACATGACTTCACTTAAATGTGCATACAAATGGTGGGCTGAGTTCTGACCCCAGGGCTCCTTCTGTCCTCCAGCCTTGCACGGTGGACAGCTTTGCTGCTGTGAGGCTTAATGATCACTCCTGCATGGGGTAAGCTGCTTCTTGCATCTGCTGCCCTAAAAATTGGAACTGAACATCCTTGTTGTGGCTGTTATGTAAAAGATAAAGGATAACTTTAGGGCATATGCCACAAATGTTACCTAAATATGCAATCCAAATACAGCAATAAAGGGGTTATTAGCTTCTAAGCTGTAAGTGGGGAACAGCATCTTCCATTCCTCACTTCCAAGGCTGGTAGAATGGACTCTTTAGAAGACCCTACAGGTAGCAATGACTGTTATTAGGTGCACTGTGACCCACTGTATGCCACGCACTCAACTTACTGCTCTGCTGGGATGTACCCTTCCACCAGTGGTTTGCATTCCACTCCAGCCACTTTGACGTGAGATGCGATATCTTTGAACTCCAGCCCCAGATTCTCCCCACGGATGGTCACTTTGGTCCCTCCTTCACGAGGGCCTGTCACAGGATTGATCTAGAGAAACATGCCAAGAAGAATAATAGTCAAACCACCTATATATAGACATCAGCATCCTCTCAGGTAAAAGAAAAGGTAATATCAGGTCTCTTTGTGACCACTAGAAACACTCTAACTTATGAACACTGAACAACTAAGGAGGCAATCCTACTCCAGACAAACTTGCAATTAAATATCACACTTGCTCTAACATCAGAGTATACAATATTCTGCTCCACATCTCATTTAATCTCTTTTGACTACTTGTAAAACCTTCAGAGATGAGTAGGAGATGTTTTCTAGGTGCGAGCAAGGGTTTATACATGAGCCATGGAGGGACCAGAGTGAAGCACGGTGGAAATAAATAGCAGAACAAGGAAAGGATATAAATGGCTTCAGCTAGTCACTTTAAATTCTATGTTCCCAGTCCAAGCACATGAAATTTTTTATCTATTCTGGAGGTAGGTATTGGTCATGCATCACAAATTCATCTGAAAATGTCCACCTGAAAAAAACAGCCAAGACACAACAGAAACAGCATGTTGGATTAGGTACAGAGTAGGTGGATGGTGACTGAGACAGCAGCAGCAGAAGTTTCTGTGTGCCAACGTGTATTTCTGAAAGAATCCTGGCTGCCCTCATGATTGGAGCTGGGGCCAGGGGAAGGGCAGGCACAGGATTGGACGGCTTATTTGTGAAGTGAGAGTCACATGAACCCCGGTGTAAGATAAACGGCTATCTCAATCATTCTGGTGGCTGGTAGCATGGTCTCAGTCCAGAACCTGGTTCCTTTACCAGAACCTAGTAGGGACAGGATCATAGAATCATAGAATGGTTTAGGTCAGAAGGGACCTTAAAGGTTACCTAATTCCAACCCCACAGCCATGGGCAGATGCATCTTCCACTGAATCAGGTTGCTCAAAACCTCATCCAGCTTGGTCTTGAACACCTCCAGGGTTGGGGTATCCACAACTTCGCTGGGCAACTCGGACCAGTGACTCACTACCATCACAGGAAAATATTTCTACCTGATATCTCATCTAAATATCCTCTTTTTCATCTTAAAACTGTTCCCCATCATCCTATCCCTTCGCTCCCTGATAAAGAGCTCCTCCTCAGCTTTCCTGGAGTCCCCTTTAAGTACTGAAAGGCTGTTATAAGGTTTCCCGAGCATCTTCTCTTCTCTAGGCTGAACAACCCAAACTCTCTCAGTCTTTCCTTGTATAGCAGAGGTGCTCCATCCCTTGAATCATCCTCATGGCCCTCCTCTCAATCACTGCATCTTGCTCAGCAGAGGCTGTGTTGGGCAGCACAGTCAAAGAACCATCTGGACTCTAGAGCTCATCTCTTCCTCTCATTCCACCCTGCACCCAGAACTGCCCATTTCTGCAGTATCTCTGGCCCATGCAAAGGGAACATGTATGTGGAAAAGCATTTTCATCTCATCCATTATCCTTGTGCAGAGCCAAGTGGAAATTAGCATTGGAGTTGTCTCTTCAACAATGAAACAACATGGAAATTGTGGAGCTAGCCCTTAATTGTCTCAGTTCTGCCCTTCCAATTATTCAACGCGCCCAAATGCTTTGCAATACAACTGGTTAGTTGAAAGGGCTTCAAACGCTGCTTTCAAAGGGCATTCCCTGCTGCACATTCATGATGCCTTGGCTGCCATCTGCCAGCACTGGCAAGACTCTCTCAACACTGAGGAAGGGAGAATTCCCTGCCTGAGGTCCGTACCCACTGGCTGATGGCTCTGCCAACTGGGAATCTATAGCTGGCAGATAGATCCTTGATAGCAGTCAGACTGGCAAGGAAAGTTGAGGCATTTGACTGCTTCCCAGTGCTGAGTCTCACACCATGGTTAGCCTAATTTCCACCCAGAGGCCAATTTTTAGAAGCTCCACCTTTAGTAAAAGGAAAGAGACCTTGGCACCTTTAGGGGCTATTTTATTTTAGGTTATTTAATTTTGGGTCCCATGAACCATCTCCTGAATGAGTTTGTCTTTGCTCCAACTATACAGGTAATCAACAGAGGTTAACAAGATGCTAGCACAGATGATGGCTTTAAATTTGAGTGGGGAAGATTTAGGTTAGAAATTAGGAAGAAATTCTTCACGCTTAGGGTGGTGAGACACTGGAAAGGGTTGCCCAAGGAAATTGTGGATGCCCCTTCCCTGGAAGTGTTCAAGGTCAGGCTGGATGGGGTCTTGAGCAGCCTAGTCCAGTGGGAGGTGTCCCTGCCCATGGCAGGGGGGTTGGAACTGGATGGGCTTTAAAGTCTCTTCCAACTCAAATCATTCTATGACACTATGATTCTATGATTCTATGATCTTTTGTCCCTTTATGAGGCATTTTGCCAAGCTCTTGAACCTGTAAGGTTGTGCGGTGCAGACACAACCTCTACAACACAAGATCCCTGCAGCAGCCTGGTCTTGGGTCCAAAAAAAAACCAAAACCAAATACCACTTGAACTAAGAAAATCAGAATCATGGCAAACATATTCATACTCCAAAAGTCAACAAGATACTTAAATACTGAAAAGAAAATAGCACATTATTCATAAATCTGACAGGTGAAATATTTATTTGGATTGGCTGGAAATTTGGCCTTTGGATGGTTTGTGTTATTGAGATTGATAGGTAAGTGGAAAATGGAAAAGAAAAGAAAAGAAAAGAAAAGAAAAGAAAAGAAAAGAAAAGAAAAGAAAAGAAAAGAAAAGAAAAGAAAAGAAAAGAAAAGAAAAGAAAAGAAAAGAAAAGAAAAGAAAAGAAAAGAAAAGAAAAGAAAAGAAAAGAAAAGAAAAGAAAAGAAAAGAAAAGAAAAGAAAAGAAAAGAAAAGAAAAGAAAGGCATTTGGAGTTATTTTGCAGGAAATGAGGGATGTATCTTAAAAAAGAAAATGAAAATGCAACTTTTATTCCAGGAGAAACTAACAGTGATTGTCTCAGCTGGTGATTCAACATTGAAAACTTGAACTGTTTTCCAAAAATGGCAATTCTGAAGTATTTTTTATTCTGAATTATTAATAAGTATCTATTCAAGCAAAGTTTTCTATTTTAAATACTTATTTTGCTAACGTCAGTTAATCCTCTCCTGATAAAACACTACATGAACGATGTTGGAAGGCTAGAATATATCACCACACCAAATGCAATCTAATATGTTAGATGGCAATCCCCGTTTTCAGTACACAATGAGGGATGACATGATTGAGAACAGCCCTAGAGAGAAGGACCTGAGGGTGCTGGCTGATGAGAAGTTTGACATGAGCCAGCAATGTGCACTTGCAGCCCAGAAGGCCAACTGTGTCCTGGGCTGCATCAAAAGAAGCGTGGCCAGCAAGGCGAGGGAGGGGATTCTGCCTCTCTATTCCTCTCTTGTGAGACCTCATCTGGAGTACTTGGTCCATTCTGGAACCCTCAACACAAGAAGGATATGAAACTGTTGGAACAGGTCCAGAGGAGGCTACAAATGTGATCAGAGGACTGGAGCACCTTCCCTCAGAGGATAGGCTGAGAGAGTTGGGCTTGTTCAGCCTGGAGAAAAGAAAGCTCCAAGGAGATCTCATAGCAACCTTCCAGTACCTGAAAGGAGCCTACAAAAAAGCTGGATAGGGACCATTCATAAAGGCTTGTGGTGACAGGACGAGGGGAAATGATATAAACTGAAGAAGGGCAGATTTAGAGAAGACATGAGGAAAAATTTCTTCACCATGAGTGGTGAGACACTGGAACAGGTTGCCAAGGGAAGCTGTGGATGCCTCATCCCTGGAGATGTTTAAGGCCAGGTTGGACGGGGCCTTGGGTAACCTGATCTAGTGGGATGTCCCTACCAATGACAAGGGGTTTGGAACTAAATGATCTTTAAAGTCCCTTCCAACCCAAACTATTCTATGATTCTATATACTCAAAATGGACAAAAGAAAGATAAACTACAATTTCCATATTTTATTATATTTTCTTATGTATAAAGGATACTTTGTAAGAGAACTGCGTTCCCCGTGGAATAGTCAGGTTCTGTTTTGTAGTATTAAACTTGCTGTGAAATGGTTTTCATCTTTGCTTGTAAGGTGAGTGTCTAGTAAGTTAGATCTGTGGTTAATTGCGGTTCACCGATGCTTGCAAGAGCTTGCTTGCTATCATGGGCAGTACATCTCATAGCAGGACTCTTTTTTTTCTCATGTGACTAATGTAGTTACCCTGGATAAAGGACGGCTTAGTAGCAAAAAGGAACAGCTTCACAGAATCATAGAATCATGGAACATCCTGATTTGGAAAGGACTACAAGGATTATCAAGTACAACTCCTGTCACTGCATGGGATAATACCAACATTCACACCATTTATCTGAGGGGGTTATCCAAATGATACCTGAATGTTGTCAGGTTTGGCATTATTGCTGCCTCCCTGGGGAGCCTGTTCCAGTGCTCCACCATACTCTGAGTGGAGAATCTTCTCCTAATATCCAACCAAAAACTCCCATCTTCCTGCCATTCTCTTGGGACCAATCATTAGTGACCAGAGAAGAGAGATCAGCTCCTTCTCCTTACCTTGTGAGGAAGCAGCAAATTGCTATGAGTCTCCTCTTCTCTAGACTGAACACAGCAAAAAGATTTTAGACGCTCCTCATATGACTTCCCCTCTAAACCTTTCACCAGCTTTGTGACCTTCCTCTGGACACTCTCCAGTAGTTTGATATCCTTTTTATACTGTGGTACCCAAAACTGCACCCGATGCTCAAGGTGGGGTAACATCACTGCTGAGTAGAGCAGGACAATCTCCTCTCTCTACCAGCTGGCAATGCCATGTTTGATGCACCCCAGGACACTGTCGCCCTCTAGGCTTAGCACACTGCTAGCTCATGTTCAACTTGCTGTTGACCAGAACTTGCTAGAAAAGTCCTTTTCTTTAGGATGAGGGGTGACTTTGAGATGAAAGTTTCACTGCAAAAGTCACAAAAGCTTCTTGGAAGCATTCTCATCCTCCTTCCATGTCTTTCTAATGCGCAAGATTTATGAAAATTCTTGCTATGTCTGAAAAAACATTTACAGGAAACTTCCCAGAATGAAATCAGCACAGCACCTCTGCACCCCAACTCACCCCACTTCCTCTCCCCTGATATGTAGAAGAAGAAGGTGTTACTGCTCTGTTTTTACAGCGAGAGAGAAGGGAGTTGTTTCTATCACAGATATAAAAAAGTGAAACAAGACCTGTCAGTTTTGGAGAGGAAAATGCTTGCATGGAAACAAAAACTGCCAGGAAGCCTCAGCTTTCTCTTGAAGACCCAGAGCTATGACACAGCATCACAATTTACTCCCTCCATTCATATCAGCATAATGCTGTGGCTTGTTGCTCTTAAAGAACATTTTGTGGCTTGGCGAGCCTCTAAGTCCTTTAATTCCAGAGTGGTAATATAAATGCAAGAGCTAATAAATAATTACAGATTATGGGAAGCTCTGTGTTGGGTATGTGCCTGTACCTGTGTAAGTGTGTTGCTTCTCCTCCTTCACCAGTGCAGACACTGTCCTGGATCCTCATCTGAATATTCATGCTCTTACCAGACCTACCATTAGCTGCAACATATACCCAGTCACTTGAGATTACTTCCATGCTAATGGCTCAGAAAAAGACTTTCCAAGAGCTACTTATGATTGCACCAGGCAGTTGGAATATTTCATGAGCAAATATTGCAATGATCTGTTTGAGCTTTGGGAATTGTTGGAGGAAATGCCAGCAGAATTAGAAGTGCATCCCTTGTGGAGCTGTAGGGTAGACAGTGAGCACTTTGCACTTCATGAAGAGGCTGCATATGCTGGGGTTCAAACTGTGGCAGAAAAATGTGGATGGGCTTTCAGAACACCATCCTACTGCATGGTCAGGTCCTTGTGTTTTGGACTTCTGCTTCAGCTGCTCATCCACCACCTTCCCAACACTAAATTCCACGAATCTGTGCAAAATGTCTGAATCTTTCCCAACAATGAGAATCTGAAAAGTTTCAAACAAAGTTTCATCCAGTCTCCTCATGAGTTTCAAGGTCTCAAAGCTGAACTTTCAGAAGTAGTTGTGCATTCTGGATAACTCTGCATTTGCTTTCACAGCTTCAGGTGGTTCAAGTGGGCCCAAAACTACCCACCTCAGCTAAATTCAAGTGCAGGGGAGACCTCCACCTTGGAAAACTCAGGATAAGGCTGGTACACCAGCACTCCAACTCAGTCAGTACTTTGGGTACTGATGGGGGGCAGGAAGATGAATTGAAAAACAGAAATAGGGGCTCCTTTCAATCGCATCTGGGAAAACTAGATTTTATCCAGCCTTTGTTTTCACAAGATTTCCACACAAGGGCATTCCATGGCACACACATTTTTTTGATTCTTAACTGCATACAACTGGAAAAGCTTTTATTACTTTGCATGAAATAATCCACCTAATACTTCATAGTGAATCAGAACCATGGAAGCCATACTTTCTACATTTGCATTTTCCTTTCTCTTCCTTATCCCACTTCCCTCTTTCCTCCTTTCTTTTCTCATTTGCAGAACGCAACTCTAGCCACCCTGAAAGATACCCATGTTAACAAGGCACAGTGACCAAGAAATACTTAAGGCAGGATGTAGTTGGTAAGGAGGTAGCTCTCATGGTTAAGGCTTAGATCTGTCCTGCTGCTTGTCCTGTGACCCTGAAAATAGTGCCCGTCAAAGTGGGAAATGTGCCCTAAGACAGCAAAATTCATTCTGGGCTGGAGATTTGATTTCCCTCCATTGCCCTCAATGTTCTCCCTTTCTCTACAGTTTTCCTATTCTATGTCCTCTTTGTATCTTTGCCCCAGCTTTTCTTTCATCACAGTCAATACATTCCATAGAAAGCCTTCTAAAGAACAGCATTATATTGCAGATCCTTCGCCTCAGTCTTGCCTTCGTTGTCTCCTTTTGACTCAATAGGACAGTTCCAAACTTCATTAGTGTTTGATCCTGCCTTTTCCTTGAGCCCTCAAACAGGGAAAGCTGACAACCATACAGTTTTGTTTGCTCTATGGGGACTTCCTTCACCATGCAAAGTCAGACAAGCAAGCAGAAGAGCATTACTCTGCTAGGATCAGTGGAGTCTTGTTTTATTCTGGACATTGCCTTTGTCCATGTCATGCTGCTGGGAAGCATGAAGTACAACCTGCCCTCTTCCTTGACCTTCTGTCAGCAAAGCTCAAATCACTGTGGGATCACTCAACACATTCTTCTCAACCAGGCTGGCAAGAGAGACTGTTTCAAGAGACAGTTGGGCTCATTGATTATCCTCACACCATCCATTTGACATGCCCTAGAGCATCTTGTCTCAGCTTCAGCTGCTCCTAAAGTCTTCATGACACATCTACCAGCTCTGTGTGGGCAGGTCAGATGCTCCAATGTTCCTCAGATCACACTAGCAGACTAGTGTTTGTGTAACTGATTCATGTTCACGTTATTGACTATGGTGGGAACTGACACTCTGCTTACCCAATATGTTGTAGACAGATGAAGTTGTGTGCCTACCTTTGAAGCTCACCGTGGCCTCCCACCTCCAACGTTGCCTGGGGCTTTGCCTGACACAGCAGAGCTCAGCCACGACCTTCCCCTCACCAGCCAAAAGACAAATCAGGTAAAGAAACCAAGGATACTGTATAGAAGGGAATATCCCATCTTCTTGCAGATCCATAACTTACATCTGTGATCTTGGGGTTGGTGCATTTGCCCTTGGTGCTGGACAACTCCAGCCACTGGCTGTCCTGGGCTGGGCAGTGCTGCTTCAGTGTGCACTGGCTCTGTCCCTCACACCAGCCACACTCAAAGTCCGGGTCAGCTTTCAGGCACAGTCCACAACTGTCCCGCATGGCTCCACACTTGTACAGGTGAACTGGAGTGAGAGAAAAACAAATAGGGCCTGAGAGATGCAGACAACACAGGAGACTGATGAGATATCAGAGAGTAGAATGAGGACTGAGAAAGGGGTAAGCGTAGTTCATCCCAGAGTCAGGATGAGACCTTTCCAGGGGAAAATATTGGGGAAAAAATGTTTACATCCATTCTATGATACTAGAATTCTATGAAGACAAGGGATTTTACCTCTGTACTTCTGTTTTGCTGTGTCAGTAGGTAACTAAAGTCTGTGGTCATTACTATACACAGTTCAAAAGCTCAAAGGCTTTGGATATGTGTGCTGAAAAGCTCTGTCTATCTCTTCATACCTGCATCACATGAAGCATCAAGTATAGACAAATGCAAGGCAATATTCCACAAATTTTTGTTTCTCCAGGTCGAGTGCAAGAAAAGTTTGCAAAACAGCCATTAATTAGTATGCTACAGGCCTCCTCGGATACAGTTCTTTCCTTAATTTTCTGTTAGATTATTCAAATTTGCCAAGGTGCTTTGCTTGCAGCACTATCAGTGAGTGTCTTTGTCTAACCTTTCAGTCTACCAGCCCAGCCCATGTGATACTGGCTATGAAAGTAGTGTCATCTTAGTTGCTTGAAGGTAGCGTACCCCAACTCAACTGCACTTAGAAAGGCACTGGGTCTAATCCTGCTCTTGCTTCTGCCTCTCAGTTTTACAGAGAAGAAGTTCTGTTCGTTTGCAGCACTCTCCAAAGCCCTGCTAGGGTTTTGTGTTTGCTTATAGCCTTGACATTTATGCTAATAAATAGAGGTCTTTGTGTCCTCAAGTGCACGTGGTAGGTCTCTATGTGGTATACCCATGTGCACATGCCTAAGCTCTCCTCCTAACCCCAGATGAGATGTTATCATCCAAAGTACTCATTTGGGATAGCCAGCTCAGATTTTTCCTAGTCGTTACTTATAACATTTTGGGGTTTGAATAATCCAAGAACTTGTAAGAGACTGGGCTGAAGACTAAGCACCAGAGACGATCCCCCAGTCTGGTTTATGCTACCAGCACAGACATGCCTGAAGATGCAATCATCAGATTAAGAGATTGATTTTACTCCTATATCATCTAAGACAAATTAGTACTGCCTCAAAATGGCTCACACACTTGAGTGGACCATGGTGCATCGAGAACACTCAGGCTATAATGGTAGCACAAAACTAAGCAGGATGAGGACAAGTGCCCAAAACCAGACCTCCAACCCACACTCTTAAAAGCATCCATGGCATTTATCTTCCAAGAACCACAGTTTTGGGGAGGACAGTGTAGGATCTTCTGCATTCAGACTGGGTTTTAAAACCTACTGGCTATTCAAGCCAATGGAGAAAGACATCACAGAGGTGAGTACAGAAAGAGAAGGACAAGAAGATGTCAAGCCTTGGAGAGAAGAGTTTCCTTCTATATTGCTTTCCAGCTTCAATGTAGTGTTGGTGGAAATCTCACTCAGCATCCCTCAGCATGAGAATTGGTGTGAGAATAGCATGCGAGTAGCTGACAGGGAGATATGGAGTGGGAGAAGACGTGGAAAGTGTGCAAGATAAGAGAAGGTAAAGCGAGGGAGGAAGAAAATTCTGACAGGTGTTGATGTAAGAAGGAAAGGGTCTGCAGGTTTAAGCTGTAAATGCCTAGCAGCCAAGAGAAGAAGTTTGCTGGGGGAAAGGCCTCCGAGTGGCTGAGAGTGATGGACAAGAAGGAAGATTATGTGAACGGACCGCCCATCTCCAGCAAAAATTCCTGCCTCAGGGTCATTGCTGGATGGATAATATCCCCCTGTGAGGGACACATCGTTTCTGTGCTATCAGTGGTAGTTAAACAGAGCCAGGCTCAGGGCAGAAGGTGATTTTCAGTCTTCTGCCATTATCATTTTATTTTGTTCAACCTGCAGCCTTTCTCCTCCCCCTCTCCCTTCTCCTGTTCATTACTACATTGCCTATGAGCTGAAAGCTCCCGATCTCCTGGATGTTAACTTGAAGAGCCTCACTGCAGGAGAAATAAAGAGGGGGAGAAAGCTGGAGAAGGAAGGTCATGAAAACAAGACACAAAAATGTGGGGAGAAGCAGGAAGCAAAGATGATGAAGGAAGAAGGAAAGAAACACAAGTGGGAGGGAAAGTAATATTTCTCAGGTACAAAGAGAGAAGTCGGGTGGGGGAAACACAAAACACACAAAGACATTTGCAATTTGCAAAGTGCAAAGAACAAGTATGCACCAGACAGCACGGGGAGATGGTGGCAGCTTCGTTAAGTGCAGAGAGCAATGTGGCCCGTTGCTAAGGTTACCACTTCCAAGGACAAGTTGAAATAACTCTTTACCTTTGTTCTGCGCTGGGTTGTCAATGTTGAAATTCCCGTTCCACACGACCGTCAACTGCACCGGCAGGCTGTTAATCTCCATCCCTTCATACGAATACTAGAAATGGGAGAGGAAAACCAGAAAAATCTCAGACCCAGACTTAGAAGGTGCCCAGAGGTGGGGAGGCGATGAGAGAATCATGAAGTGT
Source organism: Clamator glandarius (assembly GCA_033459285.1). Lineage (NCBI taxonomy): Eukaryota > Metazoa > Chordata > Aves > Cuculiformes > Cuculidae > Clamator > Clamator glandarius. The sequence continues at coordinate 19,643 of JAUNZM010001034.1, read as the reverse complement.
CCTGTGTTGGAATGGACCCACAAGAATCATTGAGTCCAACTCCAATCCCTACATAGGACAGCCCCAGAATTCATACCATGAGGGCATTATCGAAATGGCTCTTGAATATCGTCAGGCTTGGCACCATGACTACTTCCTTGGGGAGCTATTCCAGTGCTCCACTACCCTCTGAGTGAAAAGAGGTGGTGCCAGGAGTTGTCAACAAGAGAAACAGAGCTGTCAGCTACCTCCCTAACACCCATACCTGCCAGATAGTCACAGGATGCTCTCAAAGTTGTGGTTCTCACTAGAGGAATCTGTGCCCTCTCAATTGCCTACTTGACTGTTAGGTGAATATTCCATGTTTTCAATGTGTTTGCATGCAATGTAACTTAACTTGGAAATCTGCTTTGGTGTTGAATGCAGCTCCAAAAGAGTATTTACCAACTCTTGGGTGCACCTCTAAGGAGCACATTACGCACTGTGGGTCTACAATCCCAATATACCTCTGCTGTGTAGTCCATAGATGCTGAGTGTATATGTAAAGTTATCTACATTGGTGATATTCTTGAAGAACTTTTAGAAGCTGATTGAGGTCTCAGAAAGCACAGAACAGGCATATCATGGAAATACCTTAAAAAGGGGGGAAAAGGAGGTTCTGTGTAATTATAGACCTGTCAGCCTAACTTGGCTTTGCAGAAAAAAAGTACGTGGAATTATTAAACAATCAATTTATAAGCACCTGCAAGATGATAAGGTGATAAAAATCAGCCAGCATAGATTTGTCAAGAACAAATCGTGTCAACCTGATTTAATTTCCTTTTTTTGACAGGCCTAATGGCTTGTGGATAGAGGGGAGGTAGCAGATGTGATTGAGCTTGATTTCAGTAGAGCATTTGCTACTGTCCTATGGGAGATTCCTGTAAACAAACTAAGGGAAGATGATCTAAAGAAACCACCATAAGCATATGCAAAAATTGCCAGAAGGAAAAAAAAAAAAGTCAAGTAAATCAGTATCTGTTTGGGAGGGTGTTTTGGAGCATGAGGAGTGGCTGAGGGAACTGGGATCATTTAGCCTGGAGAAGAGGGGCCTGAGCAAGGTGGGTACTGATCTCTTCAACCAAGTAACAAGTGGTAGGCCAAGAGTAAATGGCCTCAAGTTGCATCAGGGAAGATTTGGATTGGATATTAGGAACTATTACTTCACTGAAAGGGTTATCAGGCATTGGAAGAGGCTGCCCATGGAAGTGGTGGAGTCATCATCCCTGGAGGTATTCAAAAAATGTATAGATGGGGCATTTCAGGACATGGTTTAGTAGACATGTTGTGTTGATGGTTGGACTTGATGATCGTAGAAGTCTTTTCCAATCTTAATGATTCTATGATTGTATGATTCAAGTGGGGCATTGTCCTGGGTCTGACGTTGCTCAGTATTTTCACTACTGACTAGGATAGACTACAGATTTCATGAAAGACACTGTTCTTGTGCAAGGACATACAAAAGCAGAGTTAAGAATCCAAAACAGACTTGAGAAATTGTAGAACTGGGCCAAAATCAACAAAGTGAAATTCAATACAGGCAAGTATTGAGTATTCTTCAGTAGGAGAAATCAATGCAAACAAATATGAAATTGGAATGACTGGCCAGTGCTGTAAGAAAGGATCTGGGGACTACTGAAGATCATAAGCAGAATGTGAATCAACAAAGCCATATTGCTGCCAAAAAAACAAACAAACCTCATTTTGGGATGTGCTAGATAGAGTTTGTTACATACATGAGCCCCAGGAGGCAATTCCATTTCCCTATTTAGAACCAGAAAAGCTTTAGCTGGAGTAGAGAGTATCCAGTTTCCAGCAAATATGTATTCAGGAAGCCACGGATATCTTCTGAGAGAGTTGGACAGACTTAAGCAAACTCTTGTCATGTACAGTAGAGGTACACAGATCTGCCCTTAATGAAGGAAATGGAAGCTGATCTCTGGAGGCCCTCTGCACTAGGAGATCTCTCTGACACATAGTGCTTAGTGTATTTTTTCAGCTAGATTTTGGGTTATTACAAGCCAGTTCACATAGAGTTCACCCAGTTGCCCATATGATCCCATTGCCCACCTCTGTCAACAGCTTCCATTTGACACTTCACCAAAATCAAAATGTCTCATAAGAGGGCAGGAGATCATAGATTCATAGAATCATAGAATGGTTTATGTCAGAAGGGACCTTATACACCATTCAGTTTCAGCCTCCCTGCCATGGGCTGGGAGACCTCCTATTGGATCAGGTTGCTCAAAGCCTCATCCAACCTGGCCTTGAACATCTTCAGGGATGGGGCAGCCACAACTTCGCCAGTATCTCACCACCCCCACCATGAAGAATTTCCTTCTAATGTCCAGTCTAAATCTTCCCCCTTCCAATTTAAAGCCATTCCCCCTCGCCGTATTACTACATGCCTTTGTAAAAAGTCCCTCCCCATCTTTCCTGTAGTCTTTTCTAGATACTGGAAGGCTGCTACAAGGTCTTCCTGGAGCCTTGTCTCCTTGAGGCTGAACAATCCCAACTCTCTCATGTTAGAGGTGTTCCATTCTTCTGATCATCTTTGTAGCTCTCCCATTCCAACAGTTCCATATCCTTCTCATCTTATCCTTATTCTCTATCCTTATGGTTGCTTAACGGACAGAATGGGAATAAGGCAAGTAGGAAGGACACATTTCACAGCTGCTACTATTACTGAACACAGTACACATAAGAACTTACCATCAGGAATCTCCCACTGCACTGGGATCTATAGCAGAACAAACTCTGACTTTTAAATAAAAACAGGTTTTCCCCATTACAAGGTTAAATATAGCTCAGCAAGCTGTCTGGTTTGGCTGGGTATGTCTTAGAGGCCACGGAAGACTTCCCCATCACTTAAAATCTCAGTGTCATTTTCCAGAGATGCCAAAACTCTGAGTCTTTGGAGGTAGGTTTTTCTGTAATCGTTAGTTGCCATATAATTGCAGAGTAAATCGTATATGGTGATTTCTGTCCATTACAGCAGAGTGAGTGCTAGTTGCACCGTAATTTCTCTTTGGACAAACTAAACACAATTAGCCTCTAATCTGCAAGACCCTATGATTACAATCCAGTTGTAAGGTATTTATGACTATAAGCTTTGTGGTTACCATGGAAGTAAAAAGCAGCCGCAGGTTAGCAGAGTCCTTTTCAATAGGGCTGCACCCACCAGTCTTGTTCACTATTAGCATTTTTATGACACTTCTCGGTGCCACTGCCAGCAAGATGCAGAGCCGCTTGGACTCACAGCACTGACTTTTCACAGCTTTTTGGAGCTAGAAGCAAGGATGGGGAGATGTGAGTGAGAAGGGAAGCACGTGAAAAGTAAGGAATAATTAATCTTCTGCCACTCAAGAGCTTTGCAAATGCTTGCTTTGTACACCACTTTGCAAATGTTGATTGGGAATGGGAAAGAACATTTATACACAACTACTTGTCACCTTTAAGTCAGAAGTTGAGCCTGTAGGTGCCTGAGAAATCTCTACTTTCTTCCTCAGCAGAGCCTCATTTGTGTGTGTTGGGATTTAGCTGTTAGCAGAGCCTAGACAGAGCTGCCAAGGGACAGGCAGCTGGAGTCCCCCAGAGCCTTTCATCCCACTGAGGATCCAAGTGCCAACAGCAGGAGCCCAGCTGGGATTTTAGATCCTACTCATCTACAGCACTGGGGGCAAACACATATTAGACTTGTTAGCTCAGCAGACTTCATCCAGAACTGGAAAACGATGTGAGAGAGTAAACAACAGGATCCCCATGCAAGACCTCCAAGGATAAAGCAAGCTTGGGGCTGGAATGAGGATGCTCTCCATACCTGTCCATCTCAGATACCTGGTGGGCTGCACGGAGCAATTTGCAAAGTAACAGCGAGTAAATGCTCCGTCCTCTTCAGACCACAGGAGCTGCTAACTTATTCTGACCCCTGTTCAAAGCCCACTGAACTCAATAGGAGTCTTTCAAAAGGATTCACTCAGCTGTAACAATAACATGGAAATATGTTTCAAAGAAGAAAAAAAGAAAGGAGTATTGATCTCCAGGACTAACAGCAGAGCTTCCTGGATACTCCAGCTAAGAGCATTCATAATGCTGGGGCTTGTATGTATAGATTGCCTTAAACAACTTACTCCAGCACAGGCAAAACTGCTGAAAAGATGTAAATCTGACCTCTAAATCTGCCAAAGCTGGATTCCCACCATGCAAATCAAATCAGAGCAGAAAATTATAGGCAATTTAGAGGCCCAAACTGAATGAAAGAGGCTGCCATTCCACAAAGGCAGACTGGCTTTCATCAGAAATGCCAAAAAGCTGCTAGAAGGAGCTGTTGTAATTCACAGGAACAGCACAGTATGTTCTGAACTCCCAGGTACCAACTCATTGTCTGTTAAATTATCAACTCATATCAAACAATATTGCGACACGGGCTGCGCTCAACACATCACTAGGCCATTTTGCTATGTTCTTAGTGGCATTGTATTCAAGCTACTATAAACACGTTGGTTGCCTACTGGAAGTTCACTGTCTCAGGCCAAGAGGATAGCTGCAAAACCACAGCTCTCTCTTCTGCAACTGCTACGCAAACATTAGCTGCCATTGTGGAAGGACACTTTGCATTTCAGATATCTGCAAATTCCCCATTCCTCTGGGCATCCCCAGACTACAAGCATCCTATACTAGACGAAATAAGCTTCACAGACCTCTGAGTTGTGCAGTTTGTGAAAATTCATAGCCTTACTTGACCTCTAGCTGCATATTGCTGGGATGCTGTATCACCGGGTAAAGCTTTTAGGCATTTTGGCTTGGGTACACACAGGATGATAAACCAGAAGTGATTACATGATCTTTCCCCCTTGTACTTCAAGAATGACCATTAGTGGGGAAATATCTGCAGACAAGCAGCATTTTAGTAGTATTTTAGTGTTAGTCTGTTTTTCCTGACAGCACAAAAACCCAACTCCTGTGATTAGAGCTTGAGTATGGGGATTGATCCCTGCATCTGGCTCTGCCACCAACTCTTTGTATGATCCTGTGCAAATGATTTAATTCCTCTTTGCATCAGTTTTTCAGCCATTAACTGTAATCAGAAATCTTCTTGCTCACATTTACCCCATCTCCTTGGACTGTTTGATTCCCAGGGCTTGGATTGAATTTTCATGCCTGAGTATTACCTGTGATAATAAAACCCACATCATAATAGGGGTTTCTTCATGATATTTGAATGAAAATAAATAATAACAATGCATCATAATATGTACATCTCACAGCCCTGTGCTTGTCTTCCTTTGGCCAGCCTGTTTTCCCATGCTGTCTGTGAACAGCTCCTCATTTTTCCCAGCTCTGTTTTCTTTTTTATCACTCTCTCCATTGTGTGAGCCACACTACAGAGTCAAACACCGCTGAAATCTTTTGCTCAGGTGCAATAATGTGACAAATATCACATATTTGCTTTTCCTAGGTCTAAGTTACACAGCACTTTCAGCTGTACTACCTTAGATATCATGAACCATGGACCTCTAAAGGGTTTGAGGCAAATTATCAGCAGGGATTTTGCTGCTAGAAATCAGTGTGTGCTGCCTGTGTATGCTGAGGACAGGCAGTGGGCAGGCTCATTAAAAAAAAAAAAAGAAATTTGGACTTAGTCATCAAAGGAGGGAATGGCAATGATCATGGCGTGTCGAAGTGGGTCATCTCTCACCCATCTCCCTATTCCTCATGCTGAAGGTTGCTAATCACAGAATCACTAAGTTGGAAAATACCTCCAGGACTGAGTCCAACCATTCCTATCTGCCACTAAACCATGTCCCCCAGCATCTTATCCACCTGTCCCTTAAACACCTCCAGGGAAGGTGACTCAACCACCTCCCTGAGCAGCCTCTGCCAGTGCCCAATGACCCTTTCTGTGATTTTTTTTTTTTTCTGATGTCCAGACTGAATCTCCCCTGGCGGAGCTTGAGGCCATTCCCTCTCGTTCTGTCCCTTGTCACTTGGGAGAAGAGGCCAGCTCCCTCCTCTCCACAACCTTCCTTCAGGTAGTTGTAGAGAGCAATGAGGTCTCCCCTCAGCCTCCTCTTCTCCAGGTTAAACACCCCCAGCTCTCTCAGCCATTTCTCATAAGGCCTGTTCTCCAGCCTCTTCACCAGCTTCATTTCTTTTCTCTGGACTCGCTCCAGAGCCTCAACATCCTTCTTGAGGTGAGGGGCCCAGAACTGAACACAGTACTCGAGGTGCGGTCTCACCAGTGCCGAGTACAGAGGCAGAAGAACCTTCTTGAACCTTCTGGTCACGCTGTTTCTGATATAAGCCAAGATGCCATTGGCCTTCTTGGCTACCTGGGCCACTGTTGGCTCATGTTCAGTTACTGTCAACCAACACCTCCAGGTCCTTCTCCTTTAGGCAGCTTTCCAGTCACTCTGCCCCTCGTCTGGAGCTGCACGGGGTTGTTGTGCCCCAAGTGCAGGACTCGGCATTGGGCCTTCTTACACCTCATTGTTGGGTTCATTGTAAATGCTGGGGATACCACTGCTTCCCACTGGGGAGAATGGTCTCTGTCCTAATAGATCAAGCAATTTCAGTCATTTCTACGGATGTTTTTACTTACTTATTTATATGCCTCCATAGCTGTCCTCCTTTTTTATTTCCTCCCATCACTCTTTGTCCAGGCTGTCGGCAGAGCTAGCACAAGTGCAATAAGGAATGGCAGGCAGGGTCTCTCTGAGTGATAATTGCATGCCTTGGGTGGTGTGATAGAGGACAAAGCTCAGAGCTGAAAGTCTCAAACCACTTGACAAGAGTAATAATTGTCCCGAAGCATGCTGCCTGCAGTGACTTATTACTGTTATCAAATGAAATATCTCCAGGAAAGACAGGGAGAGACAGAGCTAGCTCTTGACTGGAGCAAGCACCTAGGCACCATTGGTGGTGGATATGACATTACTGACAGACCATCAGGTAGGCTGGTCCCAACTGGGTGTCCTTATAACGTCGCTTAGCTGAAGTTGGAGCTATTTAGAAAAGCACCTGCTAAAGATGGTTCTGCTGTCAGCTACCATGGGATAAATCCTGAGGGACTAGGCAGTGGAAAGCAAGAGTTAAGGCTTTTTCCTGATGTTAATCTCTATGAAAACATGAAAACACCTGCATTTTGCAGAAGTTATTCTGCTAGAGCTGAATTTGAGCTCGTCGGTGCAGAGTGTATGATGGGAGGGGGTAGATCTTGAGGCTTACAAAGGCAAATAAGCCAAGAATGATTGCTTAGTCTAGCATGCATCACGAACAGAAAGATCTGCTGGCAGGATAGCATCCCTTCAGGGACACACCATCACAACACATCCTCCCACCCTCCTTTGGACCTTCTCCAAGCCTGCAATGCAGGTGCTACATTCAGTCTCTCATCCAGCAACTCTGCTGAGTAAAAAATGCTCTGCCGAAGGGAGCTGATTCAATTTGCAAACAAGCTCATATGGCTGTTTCTAAGGCCAAGTGACCCTCAGAGCAGAGGCTCATTGTATCGCAGTGGCTCCAGACTGAATGCTAATTCTGGCAGGGAAGGAAATAATCATGATGAAGACATATCTACAGCACTCCTTACCTGTTGTCTGTGCCCTCTGCCACCTGCTCAAACAGAGACAGGGCTTCTCTGTTCCCTTTTTGTATCTGTGTGGATGTTTCTTTCTTTTGTCTGTCTCTCCCTTCCACATTTCTTTCTCTGAGTGTCTGGCAGATTCAGAGGAACAATGAAATAATATTTCTCAGGAAAAAGAAAAAGAGAACTCAAACCAGAGAGTGGAAGTGCTTTCAAAAGAAAAGACAAGAATAGTGAAGAGAAGAAAATGAAAGAGAAGGAAAGAGAAGGAACGGGAGAGAGAGGCTGGAAACAGGATAGCAAAAGAGTTGAATTTATTCTAAAATAAGCCTCTCTCCCTGGAGAACAAAGAGGTTCACCTGAGCCACCACTAAATATGGGAAAAGCATCCTGCAGACACTACACAGCAGCAAGGTCACAGGGTGTCTTGGAATTAGCCTGAAACTCACCCCTGCCACCCTTCCCAGCTCAGGAGTAGCCTTGAGTGTTCTGGCATCAAAATAAGTATTAAAATCAATCTGGTGCTGTCACAGGTGTCTCATGAGAAAATTCATCGAAACCACTTCTGTGGTCCTAGATACTAGCAACTTCTTTCAGCATGCACCAGGCTCATTAAGTGGATACCACAGACTTAGATGCTGAGACAGACCCTCTAGGACTGGTAAGGCTGTCACTCAGTCCAACTATGCTTAAAATTATCCCGGGATAATTCATGTTGATGTCTATGTGTGCCAGAGAATTTGTGACTGCTATCTTCCCTATTCTAAGGCTTTTTGGACAGCTATGTAGACTCCGTCCATGTCCCTGTAATATCTTTTTAGCCACAGGCTTTCACTATTGTAAAAGAAAATAAGTTGTCTTTAAAAACAAGTGCAATGTCTTCTTAACTTCTCGAGTCATCCATTTCTGTGAAATCTCAAATCTGGATGCTCACAGGCCACTAACCAGTAACGACAAACAGAGAGAGGGAGCGGGGGGGACAGAGAAAGAAATATGAGAATGTCATTGGGAAGTTGCTTGTTTGCAACGTATTGTGAAATGTGTGAGCTGCATATAATTTCAACACACTGCTTAATGCAGCAGAATATGTTGTGACGGATTTTTACAAGCGCTGCCTGACATGGAGTGGCAGAGCTGCAGTGAAGTGGCTAAAGCCTATAATTAGCTCTTTGACTAATAAATTATCTTGTAGTAGCAGCTATGAAAAAGACTCAAATGTGGAGATGGGAATCTCCTGGAGAAACCTCTGGACATATGTTGGAGAACAAATCTTATGAGGAGCAGCTGAGGGAACTAGGGTTGTTTAATCTAGAGAAAAGGAGGCTGAGGGGAGACCTTATCACTGTCTACAGCTCCCTGAAAGGAGGCCATAGAGAGGTGTGTGTTGGTCTCTTCTCCCAAGGGACAGGTAATAAGACAAAAGGAAATTGCCTCAAGTTGCACCAGGGCAGGCTCAGCTTCGACACTTTGAAAAATTGCTTTACCAAAAGGGTTCTCAGGCACTGGCAGAGGCTGCCCAGGGAGGTGGTTGAGTCTCCATCCCTGTAAGTATTTAAAAGACAGGTAGATTAAGTGCTTAGGGATATGATTTAGTACTGGGCAGGTATGGTTGGACTTCATGATCTCAGAAATGTCTTCCAAACTAGTGATTCTATGATTCTGTATGTATGGCTCCTGGCAAACACCAGTGTTTAGCCCCAGGACTGGCACTGCAGTGCTAACAACATCACCATGACTCACACAGGCTTCCTGGGAGGGGGGTTAATTGTTCTTCTCTGCAGAAGGGTAAAGGAGGTGGGCAGAGGCAAAGCAACTAACCAAAGGTCATGCAGTGAGTCAGTGGCTGGGGGACGGTTTGACTCAAGTCTTCGGTATTTCACTCTTCTTTTGACCTGTTAAATTCTGGCATCTGTCAGACTGTTTATATGGGGTTTTACGTCTCACCACCAAAACCCCACATAATAAACTTAACTCTTAGAGTTAACATGAACACTTGACCCTATGAAAACCCTTCTGAGTACCCACAAGGACGTGGCACTGTGAGGATGTGGGCAGATGAAGCTGATGATAATGACTATGTGTCATGGCTGAGGTGCTCCAGTGTGGCCAAACTGTGGGATTCAAGGGCAGATGCAACTACTGTGTCGTGACACCAGCCAGCCCAAAGAGCAAACAGGGAAGTTTGCAAGCTGCCAATCAGCCATTCCTTGACTGTGGCTGCAGTCGGGTAGGCAATAAGGTAAGAAAGGGGGCAACAAAACCCATACATCATATTAGGATAGTGTTGTAGGCAATCTGGGTCCTCCTTGGCCCCTCCACCTCTCCTGAGCATGCAGGGCTTACTCACCGAAGTGTTCTGGCACTGCACACTGGAGCTGTTGAACCTTAAGGCAGGCACACGCTGCTCGTTGCCTTGGATGTTCAAGATGCATTCGTAGCCTCGCTGGCCTGACTGTGGTTGGGGCAGGTTCTTGGCCTTCAGCGTGATTGGTTTGATCACCTCCACAGGTACCAGGATCTTCTCTGCCTGCAGGAGTTGGGGACAGTCCTAAGGAGATAGAATATGATGCGCCAAGTCAGCACATGGGTTTTCCAGCCCCAAGTGGAGTCCTCTGATGCTTCTCAACCTTCTCACTTCATGCTTCGCTTCAACACATTACAAAGCCTTTGCATCTCCCTGGGCCTCAGGCTATTACAAGGCTATTCAAGAAGCATTACTGAGAAGGCTCAGATAAACAGGTGAGGAAGGATTTTTTTTCCAGACCATCCTTTCCTATCTCCCTTGTTCACACTACAGACTTTCAACCTTCAGGACCTAAGGAAGATACCTCTGGTGCCTTTTAATACCTGCCCTGTTAATCAGGTAGTGGGAAAGCAATCATGTCCCTTCCTGGGACTTAGCGCAGTTGCAATGACATGACATGAAAAGTGAATAAAGCGTAATTCCTTGCCTTCCCAACAGCCAACACGCCAGTGCACAAAAGGCACAGCTCCAGCTAGCTCCAGCAAGACACTTTGTAAGCTACAGAGACTGGGTTGTTAAAAAGAGTTTGTTTTGGCTTAGACTGGAACAGAATATTTATTACAAATGGATCCGGCTCCCAAGAAACAACTGTTACACAGTGTGTGGAGATCCCTTGGAAAGGTTTGCCATCATTTAGCAAAAAGGAGCAATGCTAAGTGTATATTGCAAATCCAGTGCCTCTTGGTGAGTCCCTCACACAGGTCGAGGTCTGGACACCCAAAGCTGCGATGTAGAAGGCTGTAGTCTCATTAACTTGCAAGGCTTTAGTTAGAGTGGCAATGCACTGCTTCTTCATAGTACAATTAGACAACTGCAAGCTGTCAAATTCATGTATTCTAGGAAGCTATCAACTCTTTAGGAAATTACTGCAGCGTTCTCCTGGCTAATGCAAGGGAGTTTGACATAAAATGGGATTCCTTAAAAAAAAACCCATTACAACAGGCTACAAAACATAAGCATACCATATGCACAGACCATGCTGTCTTCATCACTTGTGAGTGTCTGGCTATCTCCTCTTCTAAGACTTCTCAGCTCCTACATGGTAAGAGAAAGCCTGTCCCCTTTTTTTTCCCTTTCTCTGTGCTGTATTTGGCATGCTGCCTGCTCTCTGTAGAGCACCATTGTATCATGATGGTGCAGCCACTCTTTCCAGTCCAGAGAGCAACACCATTTCAGTCTTTCCTGCCTAACATTAAAACCAAGTCGAGTTGGTGCAAGCAGAGACTGGAACAAAGAAGTCCACACTTAATCTGTAGGTGTGTGCAAGGTATGGCAGGAGGAAAATGACTGATCGAGGGCTGGAAAGTAGGGAAAGGAATTGAAAGGCTCAAAAGTGGAATTTATGGTTCATGAGAGCCTGGGAGCTTGTTAGAGCAGATGGTGGAAAAAAATCTTACAAAGGCAAATACCTTAGAAAGATAAGGAAATGGGTTAGACATGTAACATCTGCAGTTACATCGGCCAGGAATAGAATTACAGAGCCATCAATTGTCACACTGTGGGTATGACATGATCCATGGCCAGAGGCAGGAAGGAAAACCAGTAACCATCCAGTGTGTCACTGCAGTGAAGTCCAGAAGCCTTCTTTGGTCCCCAGTGAAGGTCTATCTGTCCCAGAAGGGACACCAGACTGAAGAGCCCTCTAGGGCAACCTGATTTTTCATCTGTACTTATAGGGTAATACTAACACTGCAAGTACTGGAGAGTTGGTGGTGGACTTGATTTGCTTTGCCCCAGCTACCACCAGAACCAGGACAGCCAAGGACACAGTCACTAGAGCTGGATGGAAGTGAAACATCTTGGGTCTGGTGCCATTTTATCTGCTTTAATCTGTCATATGGCCTAGCTTAACATGGACTGAGGCATAACAGGCCATCACATTATCTGGATGGTGTAAGGATTGGAGTTGGCAAGTGCATGTGATACTGCATTGCAGTGATGACCTTAACCACTCTGAATCTCTGCAGTCTTGGGGATTCTGGTGATAAGCAGCATTTCAACACAGACATCTGTGAGGAAGCTCCAAGAAGTTGACTATACGAGCAGTGGAAGTTGCCTTATGTCCCATCATGCACAAGAAACAGCCAGTGTGGAAAGAGGCTGTGTCTGACCCCCAGAAGTACTTGAGGAGCTACAAACTTTACCAACGCTCTCTGCTCTTGCTGTGTCCTGTCCCAGGATTAAATGTCTCCAAGGAACTAGTAATGTTGAAATACAAAGGTTAAAGTGTCAGAGAAGTGTTTCTCTTGACAAAAGGGCAAGGCTTGACAGTCTAGAAGTTCTTTGCAACCTCTAGTCCAATGATCCTACCCTATAAATTCAAATGTGTGTTAAGACTTACCTACAGGGCTAAGTAGCTGCTCAGAATGAGAAAATGAGGCATGATCTAACCCTTGGTGTCCTAGACCTGTAAAAATCCAGAAGGAAGGGGAAGGAGGTGGTCCAGGCTATATTAAAACAAAAGCAATAGCTTCCAGTTCTGATCAAACCAGTAGGTACTGTGTGTAGATATTGTTTGGGACTGTACGGCTCCAACACCTCCTGAATCTTCACCTTCCCAAGAAGTTCTGAATCAGCTCCCTCTCTCTGTCTTGGTTTAAGAAAAGACCTTGGCAACATCTTCATTGTTCATAGGAGTTGAGAGAGATGCATTGGCACAATGAATCAGTAGGACAGGAGGATGGGAAAGCCCTATCTGCCACAGAGCAGCCATTTCCCAGGAGTGGGCATTTTGCTTGATGTCTGTCAAACAGAAAAGCCTCTAAAGGGAGCTGGAGGATGAGGGTTGGAGATAGTCCACTATGTTACCTGCAGGCCAATCCCAGCTCTTCAGGCTGGTCTTTCTTGTCTAGCTTTATCCCTTCCCCCCACACCACTGGTGCTGTAACCTTTCCGATAACACTTGTTTCAAGTTCATTAACAAGCAATGATTGCAGCAGCCCCAAAACAGGATTCGTTTGCATATAAAAAGCTTTGCAGTACTGTGAGGAAGTTCATTATAGATAATTGAAGAGGCAAGCGCCATAAAGAGGAAATCCTCCCAATGTGGCTTTATCTGATTGACCTAATGTTCTTTCTAATTGAAACAGGGGGGGAAAGGCAATTTCATTGGATGATGTACTGCATAAAACCTCAGAGCTTGGACTAGGTTCTGGGTTTGAATTCAAACATAGTAATCATTTTGCAGCCTGTGTCAAGCTTTAGTTGGCTGGTCAGGTTTGTATTTTTGAGGGCAAAACATCAGACTGCTCAGAGTTGACTCTGCAGCAGGACCCAAGAACAAAGGTCCTTAAAAGAGTTGTTCTGGGCACTTTCTAGTGGAGGCAGTTTTTTTTCACCAGTGGACACCACATAGGTTGGAAAAGAACAGATTTCACATGAAGTAAGGGAAATAAAAACATTCACTGCCACCAACAGTACCAAGGAAAGGCACAATCCCATCCCTTTTGTCTTATAATAAATTAAGCCTTTGCCCCAACTCTAAGGGGAGCTGGTTTAGATTCCAGAAGAGCTAAAATCCAGTTTAATCTGTACCAGGGCAACACATTTGAAAGCGGATGCCTGTTAATTCATTTTGTATGTGTAGCTTCATGCTATTCCATAAATGCTTTCAAATGAGTCAATCTGTTTAAAATAACATCCTCTACCCTTGCCAATTATTCGTATCAGCAGTGATGCACACCTCAAATCACCACATTTTGCCAGTTATCAAGTCAGAGAGCTTTTGCAGTGAAAGCACTGCATAAAATGGTCTGCACTCATTGGGTCGATGGTAGTTTAATTTTCTTTATTTATAACTCCTCAAAGAATGCCTGCAAACGTGTTTTGCTACATCCTGCAGAAATAATGAAGTCTCAGAAAGATGAGAAACTTTTCTTCTCTTTTTCTTTTGCATATGTGTTATGGCCCTCATCGTGTCTATACTTGCATGAGTCCCTGCTGATGGTCATCATGAGAATTCTGTTAAAGAGGGTGAAGACACCTCTCTGAGGCTACATGGTCTTAGCCCTGAACTAATTAATTTGGTTCGTTTACAGTGCTTCATACATATATAGCTACGATTTCACAGGGATTTCTCCACACAATTTTCCAGTATAAGCTGGAGACTGACCAGATACTCTGAGTTATCATCCTCTTCTAGAGATGAAGCCTGTAGGCATCTTTCACAGTCTTGTGATATCGTGTGGGTTTTCTTCTAACCTTATTCTATACAGTTCCACTCCCTGTTACCGATGAGCCCAAGCCTCATCAAAGCATTTTCCATTTTCCAAAGGAAAATGAGTCTGATCTATTTTTATCTACTTATGCCAGGGGAGATTTAGATTGGATATTAGGAGAAATTTCTTTACTGAAAGAGTGGTGAAGCATTGGAAGAGGCTGCCCAGGGAAGTGGTGGAGTCACCATCCCTATAAGTTTTCAAAAAACACATAGATTTGGTGCTTTGGGACATGGATTAGTAGGTTTAGTTTTGGTGGTTGGACTTGATGACCTTAGAGGCTTTTTCCAACCTTAACGATTCTACCTTCTGTGAATAGGCATCCTACCTGGGAACAGGTAAAATATCCGTGAAAGTTTAATACAATGACCCATCCACTTGTCAACAGTCTTATATTGGTGTCCCAGTTAATTTGTCTTCCCTTGTGCATCCCCTGTCATCCAGAGCATTCAGGTAACAGAATCTTTCCTATTTTTCCTTCATAGTGGTCCCTCACGATCCTTAGTAGTATTGACTCATTTGTTAGATCTCCACTTTCTACAGAAAGAAACTGGAGCTCAGCTATTGCTGGTTGTATTTTAGGCATGTTTGGCAAGATAAATTCAACTCTTGACAATGGATTTTCACCCTTCCTTTCCTAGAAGAGAAGGAGTTATGTTCATACAGGAGCAGGCATAGCCACCACCATTAATTAATTCACTACTCATCTCAAAACATCCAGTTCCCATTTTCTTCTGTCAACAAAATCCATTTCTTCATCCTCAACTTCAGAAGGTTTTTTAAGACCTTGTTTTCAATATCTTTCATTCAGCAGCCATGATTGTGGCTCATCCTACCCATCTGGCCTGGAAGGAACATGACCATAAAATTAATCTGAATGAGGGCTACAACTTACTCACTCAAGCTCTTCAGGTCCCAACAAGAAATGACATTCAGATTGCTATTTACTCACATATTATGTAAATACAATACATCGTTTGTCTGCGCTGCTGAGCTGTGATGTCCCATTTTCCTTGCAGCCCCTATGGCTTTTGTACCCTCCCACTCTGTGCTGTAATCAGGTCTAGAGAGTAAAATTTGAGAGGCAAGAATTGAATCTTTATAAAGATATCTAGACCATAACATCTGGATGATCTGTTAGTTACATAAGATTAAAAAAACATTAAAACCAAAACAGAACAGGAAAAGAGAAAGAAAAGGACGGGAATGAAGGAGTGAAAGGAGAGGGAAAGCAGGCAAATAACAACAAAAAAAGATTTTTTTTTTTTTATTGTGGCTTTTAGAGAAATCAGGTCTCACCTATATAAAAAGCAGGAAAACAGCAACTTGGCATATTCTAGGCAGCAATCACTGCCCGGAATATGGTGCCTAAACTTGTTTCTCACACCTCAGCACAGTCACCCAAGATCACGGCTGGGACACCACCCGAGCAAAACCAGATGTTTATTTATCAGCTACCCTGTACTGCTGCAAACAGAGGGCTTCAGGGTCTGGGGCTGACAAGCTGGTTCCTTCAACAAATCACTTTTGAACACTTGCACAACTTCCAAGCTCTGGGATAATCTGGAGACCAAAGCAGCAAGGAGCTTGGCATTCCCTCTGCAGGAGGGGAAGGCGTGAGTTACAGTCCACGTTGTGTTTACATTATTACACCACTAATTCTTAGCATCATAAAAATTATATTTAAAATTTACACTAGCAGTACCAGGGAATGTTATTAGGTTATAAAGTGGAATCAGGTCAATGCTTTGTAGGCAGGATTCCAAGCTTCATAAATTTCAGGATATACTTCCCCCAAATTTACATTGGCACCAGCAGCAATCAAACCAGCTACAAAAAAAGCTCACCCGGTCAAAGAATTTTTTAATGCACCATATATTTTATCTGCACTTCTTAAGTTTATAATGTTGTTAGTTTGATTGATGATGTGCTTATTTATTGGCACAGCAAAAGTAATAATACACAAAGAAAATGCTCAGAACTTTAAAGGCAGCTGATGAGGAGAAAGCAACAGGATTTATGGAAAGTGTAAACACCTGAAGAGACAACAAAGGAATAATTGAGTCCTTGCATCGCTGTCATTTCTGGCAGCTCCTTTCTAGTTGAGACTCTTCCATGCACTTACGAGCAAATACCAGCTCTCTTTTATCAGATATTGCAAGTGATTATGGTGCTGAGGAAATGGTAGCTGGCTTGATGTTACTCAGCCTATGGTAGAGTTTTGGCCCTGTTTAAGCTCTGTGCACTGAGGCTGACACATACTTTAACGGTGGCTTGCACAGATTACTGTACAGATATCACTGCTGGAGGAAGGGAGACCAACAGATCAATAAAAGATCATTAGCTGAGCCCCGATGGCCTCTTGGGTCCCTGGTTTCAGTGTTGTGAAAGCTAGAGCCATGAGTGATGCTGATCACCAGAGAGTGAGTACTTGAAAGGGAGAAGTTAAATGAAGATAATTAACGTCCTCGTACATTGCTCACTGCTGAATCCTGTTGATTGGGAGCAAAGTGACTCCCCCAAGGCCACACAGGCAGTGCTGGAAAATGACCCAGGTCTGTGGAAAGCTTGATCCCAACCTAGGACTGTTCTGCCTTTGAAGTCAGTCCACACGTCTCTGCTGATCAACATTAATGATTTTACCCTCCTTTAATTCTTTATTAATAGAGACTTTCTCGGCTGGTCCATTATTTCAAAAGGATCAAGGTCAGGTTGCCATAATTATCCAAGCACCACATTTATCCTTTTTAAATAGAGACACAACATTAGCTTTCTTTCAGCCCTGACACACTTTCAGAAGGAGAAGTAATGATCCAGAGAGCAGGAGCCTTCTGGTCACTGGATGAAGGGAGTGGACTAGTGACAAAAAAAAGAGGGACAACTGTGCCATTAGGTATATCTGCTCAAAGGAGTGAGGGTACTGGAGATAGGCAAGTAGTCTCAGTTCTGGTGTTTCTCAAGTAAATGCCTGGTTTTGAAACTGTAAGAAATATGAATGTGAGCATGGAGGAAAGTGGTGTACATGCAAGAGACGAGATAACTATGTATTAGTTGTCTGAAGTCTGTCATTTGTTAAAGGAAAACCCTGGTTAAACAAGAGAGCCCTTCAGAATAAAACAACTGAGTAAAACCAGATTGTGCAAAGCCATGGAAAGCATGGAGCAAAAAGGAGACTTATAAAATGATAATGACTTTCTTCTTTAATTATTACTATATGAATCTTCTGACTAGCCAGCATTTTGTCCTCCTGTAAGGACTTCCATCTGAAGTTGACAAGACCTTTCATGTATGCCAAAGTACTGTACATCCATGCATGGCACCCCAGCAGCTCAATGAAGCTGCAGATTTTGAGCACTGTGATAATATCCCTTACTGCTCATCCAGGTAGCTATCAATGACATTGCCATATCACTGTGTAACAAAGCAAAGTTTCCTATACATCAGTACCAAGAAATGGGTTTTGTATGTGAAAGGGGCATTGTCCAACCAAGACTCCATCAGAATGGAGAGGGATTCTCATGATAACGCTCTCACGTAGGGATTTCTGGTGTCTAATAAGGGTTTAGCACTTGATTTGTAAGAGAGGATCAAAAGTCTATTTCTCCTCTAAAGCTGCCCATTTCTACAGAGTCTGAGTGCTCTAGACTTTGGCCCAACCAGGCCAAGATTGGAAAATGAGTCCAGAAGTCAACAGAGGAGACAGACCAACAGATGGACCAGAGGTTGCACACACAGGCCACATTGATAAAAACCTGCTTCCTTTGGAAACCAGGACAGAAGCCCAGAAAGCTGTAATACTTTGGCTTCCACAGTGGGAAGATCAAGACCACGGCATCATGGCTTTCATCACCCTCCCCCTCACCGAGATCCATGACAGCATAAGATAACATCCCAGCCAAAGCAAATGAATTTATGCTCAAAGACAAGGCAGGGAGAGGTCAGGGCTCAGGCTCCTGTAGATCCCCTAAGCAGGGCAGGAGACGCGACATTCCAGCTTCACCACTTATCTGCAGCTTCAACATCCAGAGAATGTTTCTCCTTGGCCAGGTCCCAAAATCATGCATGTCCCAAAGCAATGAACGCTGTTGATGTTACAAATAGAATCTTCCTTCTTCAGAGACAGTTCACCACCCTGGACTAATTCTGAATAGGGAATGGTATTTCCTTACTCCAACTTCAGGGTGCCATGCAGATCTTAGAAGCCCTTACAGATGTCCATATAGCTAGAAAATCCTGTAGCCACTTGAGGCATGACTAGGCTATTAAAACAACATAAGCTCTTCCTGATGTTATTTAAGGGTGCTGTGTTGACAGGAACAGATGAATATTACCTTGTTGCATTGTAAGATCACTCTATCCTGCAAGATAAATGGTCTTGCATTACAAAGATAAGCAGCCCAATTGTCATGAGTAACATTTAGGAGGGATGCGGTATTGAATGTTTCTTACATCTCTATTTAAACTCATGTCTAGTCTCCCTAAGATGCTCCTAGAAACCACATGAACAGGTCCTTGGTTAGTCACTCACATCATGGCAGAAGAAGCCAAGCTCTAAGAAAACAAGATGTGTGTTAAAGTAGGATGAATGGCTTACAGGGAGCTCTTTTTCCATCCATTCTCAGTTGCTGTTGTGATTTGGTTGGATGTCTCAGCAAGGGAAGAAATGATGGAGCTGCCTTTAACCAGGATAAATTTCCTACAGATCTACCACCATAATAATCAGAAATCCTGCTTAAATTTCCTGCAGAAATTGAACAAGTTACCACTCTTTTCCCTTGCCAGCTGGATGACTGTAGGGCAGGAAGGCTCAGAGATGACAAAAGTTACCCAAAAATAACAGAAGAAGCCACTTCACATGCAGGCTTTCTATCTTTTTCTTCACCTCAGTGCAAATCAGTATGACTTGCAGACAACAGCAAATTATCTAATTTGCTTGTACATGCTCAAAGACTTCTTACGAAAAGCTCTCACTGTGAGATCACAGCTCCAGATACTAAGTACTGTACAAACACCTATTAACAGAAAGTGCTTACCCAGATCAGAAGAGGGTGTGAGAGAAACAGAGGTATAGAAAGATGAATATGCCCAAACCAACTCAGAGTGAGAAACAGAACTCTCATCTGCTGAAATAAAACCTGTGGACTCATATACCACCTGATGCTGCCTCTAAGCAGTATTTTCATGCTCCATGAACAACGGGAAATCTGTCCACCTGGCCTTCAATTTCTGTGTTTAATTTTCTCTTATTATTATCTAAAGCGTCCGCTCTGAAGAGCATGTACCTAGTACAGGATGCGCT
>JAUNZM010001033.1:0-231104 GCA_033459285.1 Clamator glandarius | reverse complement strand
GTCTGTAACTGCTCCATGTCTATTCCATCAGGATGCTGTGGATCCTGGCAGCTGTATTAACTCCCTTGATGCTGGCTAAGGGCGTATTCAATTGTTCTATATCTTTGTTTTGTGAACTGATGAACCAAGACATTTGGGTACATTTTAGCATTAGTGTTAAAGGCACCGTATCCAAAGAGACATAAACAGGAGTTTGGATAGAATATTCTTACTTTGCAGGTACAGCTGCACCAGCAGAAATGCTCCTTGAAGAGACGTTTCCAGCACAGCAAAGCGTGGGAGGCGCCGACATTGTCATTCTGAGGCTGAAGACAGTCCCATCTACCCTGTGTGGTGAGTCTCAGCAGTCCTCATAAGCACTTGTTCCCTCCCGAATATCCTTTTTGCTAGTCAAAAGCCAGGAGCGAAAACAGCACCATGGATCGGAAATTTTATAGATGGTGTTAAAGGTTCTTCTAAAGGAGATTTATTGAGTGTGTAATGAAGCTGAATCATAGGAACTGGGTTTTGCATTTGTCTTATCATAAACTCCTCAGAAACTGGCAGGCCTTTTGCTTTTCAGAAGCTGTGGCCATGTGAGTTGGTTATATAGGAATGGGATTACTAGGAATAAACAGTCATGTAATGTACAGATATAGTTGAAGAAGGTTATACCGGGGAAGAGCACCTAATGCAGGCAGTGAGAATTTTCTTGACGATCTCCTCCATTAAAAATCAGATTGGTTGATTGTGAAATATGGAGTCATGCAAACAGAGTCCCAGGGAAAGAAAAGCTTGGGTTTTGGGCTGTTTTTTGATTTGTTTGGACTTTTTTGATTTTTTTCCTTTCCTCTGCAGCAGAGCTGCTTTGCTTATTCTGCTGAAGTGTTCTCCTTGAGATTAAAATTGGGAAAATTAAGGAGGAAAAATTTAACAATGCAAAAAATCGATCTCAGTTCAGAGTTTGGGAAAAGGTCAGACAACAAGAAGGTCGATGAAAAGTATTCCCAGTGCATAAAGCTGGAGCTGTGCTGCAGGGTTGTTGCAGCCACAATGACAGTGAAAGTCCCAGAAGACTCTTCAGTAAAATGTTACCAGACTTTTGTACTGTTCCAATCCTTCCCAGGCAGATGTTGTTGAGAAACACCCTTTACTTGCTCACACAGAGGACTAAGAGTTAGGCCGTAAGGGTTTCATGAGAGGGTAGATACCCCAACATGAATTGGTAAATACTATATGAAATATTATCTGAAATGGGATTTAGGAAAAGGTAAGTTCCCATCTGCAAAAAGATGGTTTTTTTCTTTGTCCTCCAACTGATAAAACACAGAGGCTGTGGTCCAACCACTAGTTCCTTTGTTCGGTTTTCCGTTTTTCTCTCAATAATCCTGAGTGCTCACTGTGATGTTAGTTTTTGTTTGAAGTCTGTTCTAACTTATTCTGGCAGGTAATTCTAAATGACAAATGTAAGGTCTCTGCAGAGCAAGACAGGTAATTAATCACAAATGTGTGGATCACAGAATCATAGAATGGCTTAAGTTGGAAGGGACCTTAAAGATCATCTAATCCCAACTGCCCTGCCATGGGCAGGGACACCTCCCACTACATCAGGCATATCCAGCTCCTCACTGAACTTTCCAGTCAGTGTCAGCTGGGGGATTCAAAGGAATGCTGCCAGCTTTAAAATGCTGACTTAATTTGAGAAATATCACTAGATCAAGTGACGTGGAGTTGAAAGACTGAAAAAAATTTGATTTTTTTTTTTTTTTAAAAGATCATAAACTAGTTTATTAGAATTGTGTGTTTAGGGCTCGTGAATGGTCATTTTTATCACTTCTCTTGGGAGTTTAGTCTTGTTGAAGAAGTTCCTTGTAAATAAAGCAAAATGCATTCCTTGAGATAAAAGAAGCCTTACACAATAAGAGATGCCAATATTTTTTAACTTTAAGAAATTTAAGATATTAAATTACTGGAGGTTGGAACTAGATGATTTTTAAGGCCCCTTCTTACCCAAACCATTCTGTGATTCTATATTTAAAAGCTAGAATAAGATAATATATGTGGCTGTTGAGCAGATACAAATAACAGTTGCAATTGGCATATGTTCAGTTTAGCTGTAGTTATGCTAATAGGAAATGGAAAATTGGAAAACATTGAAGGTAAAAAGGTTCAGAAAGAAAAAAAAAAAAAAGAAACACTTTCCAGGGGCATAGTTCAGAAACAAAACATAGTCACAAAGATGCCAGCACAAAAATTTGTTGCTTTTTATAGAGTAATTTTTATTACCCCATATGTGTTTACTCACTATTAAAAAGATAAGATAATTTGTGTGAATAACACCCAGTTACCTTATATGGAGTAAGGTGATTTTATGTTGGGTAATAAAAGAAGGATTCTATGTGAAGGCTGGAAGCCTCTGCCATTCTGCCAGTGCTCCCATCATCACAGCCGGTCTCTGTGCTGTGCTTATTAGTGGATACTTTTTCTTACAACTTCAGGTAAGCTGTGTAAGTTTTTTCCTCCCTGACAGATTAATTACCTGGTGGAGCTTGAGGCCATTCCCTCTTGTCCTGTCCCCTGTCACTTGGGAGAAGAGCCCAGCTCCCCCCTCTCCACAACCTCCTCTCGGGGAGTTGTAGAGAGCAATGAGGTCTCCCCTCAGCCTCCTCTTCTCCAGGCTAAACACCCCCAGCTCTCTCAGCCGCTCCTCGTAAGGCCTGTTCTCCAGCTCCTTCACCAGCTTCGTTGCTCTTCTCTGGACTCGCTCCAGAGCCTCAACATCCTTCTTGTGGTGAGGGGCCCAGAACTGAACACAGGATTCGAGGAGCGGTCTCACCAGTGCTGAGTACAGAGGGAGAATAACCTCCCTGGACCTGCTGGTCACACCGTTTCTGATACAAGCCAAGATGCCATTGGCCTTCTTGGCCACCTGGGCCACTGCTGGCTCATGTTCAGTCGCTGTCAACCAGCACCCCCAGGTCCTTCTCCTCCTGGCAGCTTTCCAGCCAGGCTTCTCCTAGTCTGGAGCTGCTTAGGGTTGTTGTGCCCCAAGTGCAGGACCCGGCATTTGGCCTTGTTAAACCTCATGCCGTTGGTCTCAGCCCAGCAGTCCAGCCTGTTCAGATCCCTTTGGAGCCTCCCGACCCTCCAGCAGATCCACACTTCCACCCTGCTCAGTGCCATCCACAAACTTGCTAAGGGTGCACTCGATGCCTTCATCCAGGTCCTTGATAAAGACACTGGACAGGGCTGGACCCAGCACTGAGCCCTGGGGTGACAGTTTCCAAAGCAGAATGCTGGGAGAAACTGTGTCAAAGGCTTTACTGAAGTTCAGGAAGATCCATCCTCAGCCTTTCCCTCGGCCAGCAGCCGAGTCACTTTGTCACAGAAGGCGATCAGGTTAGTTTGGCACGACCTGCCTTTCGTGAACCCGTGTTGACTGGGCCTGATCCCCCGGTTCTCTTGCACGTGCTTCATGATCGCACTCAAGATCACCTGTTCCATGACTTTCCCTGGCACTGAGGTCAGACTGACAGGCCTGCAGTTCCCTGGATCCTCCCTGCGACCCTTCTTATCGATGGGCACAACACCCCCAGGCTCCAGTCCGGTGGAACTGCCCCAGTCAGCCAGGGCTGCTGGGAGATGATGGAAAGGGGTTTGGCCAGCACGTCCACCAGCTCCTTCAATGCTCTTGGCTGGATCCCATCCGGCCCCACAGACCTGTGGATGTCTCGCTGGGCAAGCAAGGCTCTGACCACCTCCTCTTGGATCATGGGAGCCTCATTCTGCTCCTCTAACTCCTGGGTTTGTACACAAAGGGAACAACCTTCCTTGCTATTAAAGACTGAGGCAAAGAAGGCATTAAGTACCTCAGCCTTGCCCTCATCCCCTGTCACTCTCATCAGTTCTGCATCCAAGAGGGTCTGAATATTCTCCCTAGTCCTTCTTTTATTGTTAATGTATTTATAGAAAGATTTTTTATTGTCTTTCACAGACTTAGCCCATTTGATTTCTGTAACAGACTCCATCACAGGATCTTGGGGGCTCCCCCGATTTTAACCCCCAGGCACTCGGTCCCGTCCTCACCGCGATCGAGCTCGAGGGGATCAAAGCAAAAGGAACGAGCTGTTAGGGCAAAATACTCAAAGGAACCGTGGTTGAAATGAACCCCCCCTCACCCCTGCAGCTCTCACCGCCGCACACAACACCCCAAAAAAGCGACACCCCCCCTCGCTCTCTCTAGACTGACACCACAAAAGCGCTTTCCAAGCCTCCCTTTCCGCTCCTTCCCCCCCTTCTCCTCCCATTTTGCCCCATGCACCCCCTGCTCTCCTCCTCCCGCCCCTCCCCGGGGGCAGCGAAACACAGCCCGGCCCCGGCAGGACCGCGGAGCATGGAGAGCGAGCCCGGAGCGGCGCCACCGGCCATAGAGCGCTGCCCCGCGCCGCTCCCGGCCGCCCCCCCGCCCTCGAGCCGCGCCTCTCCGGGCGCCGCTGACTCCCCCGAGCCCAGCCCCGTTCCAGCCGTTCCCCGGCGGGGCTGGCGCGGGCCCCGATTGGCCGCCGCTCGCCGAGGGACGCGCGGCGCAGCCAATGGGAGCGCTCTCTGCAGGGTCCTTCCCAGGGGCAGCCGAGCGTGGCCGGGACGCGCGGGGCTCACGGGGAACACGGGGGGCGCGGGCGCCCCGGGCAGGGACGGGGGGCGCGCGGGGCTCGGGGCGCCGTCCCTCTCCCGGCCATCAGCCTGCCCCTCGCTGGCCGCAGCCGGCGGCGGTCAGAAGGGCAGCGAAGAGCAGAGCCGAGCCGTCCCGAACGGCGCCGCGCGGAGCCGACAGAAGCCGAGCGGATCCGAGCCGCGATTCGAGTCGCGCCGCTCCCCGCCCGGCTCGCCCGCCCCTGGGGGGCGTCCCCTCCCGCCCCGGGCTGCAGTACCGCTCTGCGGCCACGACGCGGCAGCACCGAGTCACCACACGTCCCCGGGCTGCAGTACCGCTCGGCGGCCACGACGCGGCAGCACCGAGTCACCACACGTCCCCGGGCTGCAGTACCGCTCGGCGGCCACGACGCGGCAGCACCGAGTCACTAATCGCCCCCGGGCTGCAGTACCGGTCCGCGGCCACGGCGCGGCAGCACCGAGTCACTAATCGTCCCCGGGCTGCAGTACCGCTCCGCGGCCACGGCGCGGCGGCACCGAGTCACTAATCGCCCCCGGGCTGCAGTACCGCTGCGCGGCCACGGCGCGGCGGCACCGAGTCACTAATAGTCCCCGGGCTGCAGTACCGCTCCGCGGCCACGGCGCGGCGGCACCGAGTCACTAATAGTCCCCGGGCTGCAGTACCGCTCCGCGGCCACGGCGCGGCGGCACCGAGCCGGGCGAAGCTATTTTTGTACCGTTTTCTCGAGCCGCGGGTTCGAGCCCGACGGGCGACCAATCGCCCCCAGCAGCAGCTCCTGCGGTGCTGCCTGCACACCCCTACTGCGCACGTGTGCCGTACAACATGGCGGCGCCCATTGGAACCACTGCGCATGCCCGCCGTGCAATATGGCGGCGCTAATTTGGAGTCGCTGCGCATTCATTTCGTACAACATGGCAGCGTCCGTTAGTAACTACTGCGCATGCGTGGCTTCCCACATAGTGCCGTCTAGTAATAGGTATCGCGCATACGTGCATTTCAACATGGCGGCGCCTAATGGGAGCTACTGCGCGTGTGTGCGGCACAACATGGCGGTTTCTATGACGAGCCACTGCGCGTGCGTGCCGTACAACACGGCGGTGTCTATGAATAGCTACTGCACATGCCTTTTGTGCCAAACGGCGGCTCCCATTAGGAGGTACTGCGCGTGCGTGCCGTGCAACACGGCAGCTCCCATTAGGAGCTACTGCGTGTGCGTGCCGTGCAACACAGCGGCTCCCATTAGGAGCTACTGTGTGTGCGTGCCGTGCAACACGGCGGCTCCCATTAGGAGCTACTGCGCGTGCGTGCCGTGCAACACGGTGGCTCCCATTAGGAGCTACTGCGCGTGCGTGCCGTGCAACACGGCGGCTCCCATTAGGAGCTACTGCGCGTGCGTGCCGTGCAACACGGCAGCTCCCATTAGGAGCTACTGTGCGTGCGTGCCGTGCAACACGGTGGCTCCCATTAGGAGCTACTGCGCGTGCGTGCCGTGCAACACGGCGGCTCCCATTAGGAGCTACTGCGCGTGCGTGCCGTGCAACACGGCGGCTCCCATTAGGAGCTACTGCGCGTGCGTGCCGTGCAACACGGTGGCTCCCATTAGGAGCTACTGCGCGTGCGTGCCGTGCAACACGGCGGCTCCCATTAGGAGCTACTGCGCGTGCGTGCCGTGCAACACGGTGGCTCCCATTAGGAGCTACTGCGCGTGCGTGCCGTGCAACACAGCGGCTCCCATTAGGAGCTACTGTGCACGCGTGCCGTGCAACACGGTGGCTCCCATTAGGAGCTACTGCGCGTGCGTGCCGTGCAACACGGCGGCTCCCATTAGGAGGTACTGCGCGTGCGTGCCGTGCAACACGGTGGCTCCCATTAGGAGGTACTGCGCGTGCGTGCCGTGCAACACGGCGGCTCCCATTAGGAGCTACTGCTCGTGTGTGCCGTGCAACCCGGCGGCTCCCATTAGGAGCTACTGTGCGTGCGTGCCGTGCAACCCGGCGGCTCCCATTAGGAGCTACTGTGCGTGCGTGCCGTGCAACACGGTGGCTCCCATTAGGAGCTACTGCACGTGCGTGCCGTGCAACACGGCGGCTCCCATTAGGAGCTACTGCACGTGCGTGCCGTGCAACACGGCGGCTCCCATTAGGAGCTACTGTGCACGCGTGCCGTGCAACACTGTGGCTCCCATTAGGAGCTACTGCGCGTGCGTGCCGTGCAACACGGTGGCTCCCATTAGGAGGTACTGCGCGTGCGTGCCGTGCAACACGGCGGCTCCCATTAGGAGCTACTGCGCGTGCGTGCCGTGCAACACCGTGGCTCCCATTAGGAGCTACTGCTCGTGTGTGCCGTGCAACACGGCAGCTCCCATTAGGAGGTACTGCACGTGCGTGCCGTGCAACACGGTGGCTCCCATTAGGAGGTACTGCGCGTGCGTGCCGTGCAACACGGTGGCTCCCATTAGGAGCTACTGCGCGTGCGTGCCGTGCAACACGGCGGCTCCCATTAGGAGGTACTGCGCGTGCGTGCCGTGCAACACGGTGGCTCCCATTAGGAGGTACTGCGCGTGCGTGCCGTGCAACACGGCGGCTCCCATTAGGAGCTACTGCTCGTGTGTGCCGTGCAACCCGGCGGCTCCCATTAGGAGCTACTGTGCGTGCGTGCCGTGCAACACGGTGGCTCCCATTAGGAGCTACTGCACGTGCGTGCCGTGCAACACGGCGGCTCCCATTAGGAGCTACTGCACGTGCGTGCCGTGCAACACGGCGGCTCCCATTAGGAGCTACTGTGCACGCGTGCCGTGCAACACCGTGGCTCCCATTAGGAGCTACTGCGCGTGCGTGCCGTGCAACACGGCGGCTCCCATTAGGAGCTACTGCACGTGCGTGCCGTGCAACACGGCGGCTCCCATTAGGAGCTACTGCGCGTGCGTGCCGTGCAACACCGTGGCTCCCATTAGGAGCTACTGCTCGTGTGTGCCGTGCAACACGGCAGCTCCCATTAGGAGGTACTGCACGTGCGTGCCGTGCAACACGGTGGCTCCCATTAGGAGCTACTGCGCGTGCGTGCCGTGCAACACGGTGGCTCCCATTAGGAGCTACTGCTCGTGTGTGCCGTGCAAAACGGCAGCTCCCATTAGAAGCTACTGCACATGCGTGCCGTGCAACACGGTGGCTCCCATTAGCAGCTACTGCGCATGCGTGCCGTGCAACACGGCGGCTCCCATTAGGAGCTACTGCGCGTGTGTGCCGTGCAAAACGGCAGCTCCCATTAGGAGCTACTGCGTGTGCGTGCCGTGCAACACGGTGGCTCCCATTAGGAGCTACTGCGCGTGCGTGCCGTGCAACACGGTGGCTCCCATTAGCAGCTACTGCACATGCGTGCCGTGCAACACGGCGGCTCCCATTAGGAGCTACTGCGCGTGCGTGCCGTGCAACACGGCGGCTCCCATTAGGAGCTACTGTGCGTGAGTGCCGTGCAACACGGCGGCTCCCATTAGGAGCTACTGTGCGTGCGTGCCGTGCAGCATGGTGGCACATGTATATTTTTCATTGTACATGCGTGTCGTTTAGCATGCTGGCACGCTAATTAACTCCTTAGCAGGCGTGCAGCTCGTCCCCTCCTCTTCTCCCCCCTTCAACAGGCAATGTGCTGGTGCTGATTGGCTGCCGCGCTGTGAGGGGGTTGGGGTTGGGGCCGTGTGGGGTTGGCTGCGGGGGGGACTCCGGTGTCTCCGCCTGGTCTGTGTCACACAGCAGCACTTCCAGGTTTCTCCTTACCCTTTTGAATTCCCAGCCTACACTGAACAGGCACACAATACATCTACGAATACACCTTCTTAGCAAAACAAAGTTATTTTTTCCATGGCTGCCTTTTTTATTTCCCTTCCCTCTGTGACAGCTTTGTCATTTGTTTTCAGAGTTTGATTAATGATTAATGAGTTCAGGTGGGATGTGTAAGTCACACTTCAGAGAAGGAATCGGTTTTGTTTAAAAATAACTGAAAAATATTATAATAGTCTGATTTTACTGCTTTCCCTTTCCCATTCCCAGCAAAACGGTGGTTCCAGCGGCCCTGTTTGTACAAAGTTCCCCAACGTGAGGAGCGCTCCCCAGGCTGCAGGAGGAGACGCTGCCACAGACTGAACTCACAGTAACGAAGACGCAGGTTCCTTCTCTAAGTTGCGACGCAGTGGTTGCCCCAGCATGCGACTCCTCGCTGCCAAACGAGGAAATCTGTTGCTGGCACAGGGATGCCTCGATGGAAACTCGTATGCAAGGTCTGCGTGAGGCACAGCATGGATTGTGTTGCCACGGCAACCCTGAACTACTTTCATCCATCAACATCCACATCCTTCTTTCTGGCGTTTAACAAATTCTTCAAAGACTTTTTTCCCCGACAGCTGTGTAGATTGTTAGATTTCCTTTTATCACCACAATAAATACGTACGAAAGCAGAATTTGTGTGGGGACTACAGAAATCACAGAATCACAGAATAACCAGGTTGGAAGAGACCCACTGGATCGTCAAGTCCAACAGTTCCCACCAATCCCTAAATCATGCTCCTAAGCACCTCATCCACCCTCACCTTAAACACCTCCAGGGACGGTGACTCAACCACCTCCCTGGGCAGACCGTTCCAATGCCTAACCACCCTCTCCGGGAAGAATTATTTCCTAATCTCAAGCCTAAATCTCCCCTGGCAGAGCTTGAGACCATGAGAGGAGAGTACAGTCCGCACTTCCAGATTACTCTGACCATTAACTCCCACCAGTTTGCCCATGGATCTCCCACATTATCCCCACATTATCCCCTCTCCTTTCTCCAAAGCAAATCCACTTTTCCTGGAAACGACCCTCTTTCCAGGCACCTGAGTACCACCAAGCGTAAGCAAATATCTGTAAGAAACCTGGCCTCACTCCTTCCCCGTGTTTCATTTTTCACGAATGGCTCTTGCGTGTGTTTCCTTGGGCTGTGTCACACTGGGGAACAGAAAAGCCACCTAGATCAGAGGCAAAGAGACTCACTCAGAAACAGAGCGCCACCGTCAGTCTTTAGAAATGAGAATCTTTTCTTCAACAGAGTTTTTCCCACAAAGCCCTAAGTGTGTTTTCTCACCTGGCCCACGGTTTGCTGGGCTCTAGTTTAAAGAATTCCAGCCCCCTGGGGGGCCCCTGCTGTGACCGCCCAGTCCCCAGCTCAGAACCGTTTAAGCAAACGGCTTACAAATACCCTACAGGCAGAATTTCATTCAAAACCAGTAAGTGAAAATTATGATTAATGATATATTTGCAGGAGTTATCATCCGTTTATGAATGATTCATGAAAGGAAAAAGAAGACTAAATAGCCTACGAATATCATCGCAAGCAGTAATTTAAACAACTTCGTCCCTCAAAGTGAGGTCCTTCCAGCCTTATGTTCACATACCGAGAGCCTGCGGAGCCGGGGGTGGGCGCTGCACGGTGGATACCGATCTATCCCCACACATCACCGCATCCAGCACAGTTTGCCCTGACAAAGGGCAGGCGCGCTGCCCAGAAGGGTCCCCTGCTGCGTGCAGAGCTCAGAGAGCTGAAGGAATCACTGTGCTGAGTCGTGCAGCCCAGCTCCTGCCGCACACAGACACACACGATGCAATTAGGAGCCAAGATAGAGGAGCAGCCCGGTACAAATACAGACGTGATCTGCCCCTGCTTCGGGTATGAAACTCCCACGCTTCCTTTCCGGGAAGCGCAGTTTAAGCCCTTATTGTACATTTTCTCTTTCAGGTTTTCACCAAAGCCAGCATCCGATGTCAACTGCCATCAGAAATGCGATGTGAGATACCAGAGGTGCTGTTCATGTATTATTACTGTAATTCCCATCTGCACGCAGTCCCCGAATTTCAATGAAGGTCCTGTTTTTGGGGGCTTTTTTCACTCAGTTTTTGAACAGTTTTTGAAATTGGCCAAGTTGGCCGTAATATGATAAATTTGCCCTTTAAGGATATATTTGCCCATTTTATGGACATTGGCCATGTTTGCCCTTCTTTGGTAAATTTTCCCTTTCAGACAATTGCCCAAGATTGCCCTGACATGGTCAATTTGCACTTTTATGGTCACCAACTTTGCCCTTAGCTGCTCAAATTTGCCGTTATATGGTGAATTTGCGGTTACCTCACTCGCGCTGGGGGCGGGTCCATCCGTCTCCCTCCCAGTGCCCTCACTCAAGATGGCGGCGCGCCCACCCAGTGTACGTCGCCGTGCCCTCATTCAAGACGGCGGTGATACGGACATGTCATTACCTCACTCAAGATGATGGCGGCGAGCCCAGTGCCCTCACTCAAGGGGGCGGTGACACTGACATGCCGTGCCCTTAGTAAAGGTGGCAGCGTTGTGCCCTCACTCAGGATGGCGGCGTGACCTCCGGTTTCCCTCCCCGTACCATTACTGACGATGGCGGCGACAGTGACAAGCTGTGCCCTCAGTTAATATGCCGGTGGGTGCCGTGCCCTCACTCAAGATGGCGCCAACACCAACACGCTGTACCCTCACTCAAGATGGCGGCGTGACCGCCCATTTCACTCCCCCTGCACTCACTCAAAATGGTGGTAGCTTCGCCCGTCTCCCTCGCCCTTGCCCGTACTCAAGATAGCGGTGACAACGACATGCTGTACTCTCAATCAGGATGGTGACAAACTCCGTGCCCCCACTCAAGATGGCGGCAACACTGACAAGCTTTGCCCTCACTTAAGAGAGCGGCAGGCCCCGAGCCCTAATTCAGGATGGCTGCGGGACCCGTGCCCCCACTCAAATGGCAGCAACACTGACAAGCT
Source organism: Clamator glandarius (assembly GCA_033459285.1). Classification (NCBI taxonomy): domain Eukaryota; kingdom Metazoa; phylum Chordata; class Aves; order Cuculiformes; family Cuculidae; genus Clamator; species Clamator glandarius. The sequence goes on along the minus strand of JAUNZM010001033.1, from coordinate 219,641 downwards.
GTGCCCTCACTCATGATCGTAGCGGGACACATGCCCCTACTCAACATGCTGGCGGACCCTTGTCCCTACTCAAGATGGCGGCGATACTGACAAGCTGTGCCCTCACTCAAGATGGTGGCAACACTGACACTTTATGTCCGCACTCAAGATGGCGGCATGACCTCCTGTTTCCCTCCCAGATCCCTCACTCAAGATGCTGGCGAACTGACAGGCAGTGCCCTCACTCAAGGTGGGGGCGACACGGACATGCTGTTACCTCACTCAAGATGGCGGCGGCTTTGCCCGTCTCCCTTGTCGTGCCCTCACCCAAGATGGTGACAGGACATCCGGTTTCCATCCCGAACCCTTACTCAAGGTGGCGGCGGGCCCCGTGCCTTCACTCAAAATGGCAGTGGCTTCACCCGACTACTTCGCCCGTGGCCACATTCAAATTTGTAGAGACATTTTAAAGCCCTGCCCTCACTCATGATGGCGGCAGGCCCACCCAGAGTCCCTCACCGTGCCCTCACTCAAGATGGCGCCAGGCCCACCCAGAGTCCCTCACCGTGCCCTCACTCAAGATGGCGCCAGGCTCGCCCAGAATCCCTCACCGTGCCCTCACTCAAGATGGCGGCAGTCCCACTCAGAGTCCCTCACCGTGCCCTCACTCAAGATGGCGCCAGGCCCGCCCAGAATCCCTCACCGTGCCCTCACTCAGGATGGCGGCAGGCCCGCCCAGAGTCCCTCACCGTGCCCTCACTCAAGATGGCGGCAGGCCCGCCCAGAGGCCCTCACCGTGCCCTCACTCAAGATGGCGGCAGGCCCGCCCAGAGGCCCTCACCGTGCCCTCACTCAAGATGGCGGCGGGCTCCTCCTTTCTCCCTTCCCCTGTCCTCACTCAAGAGTTTTTGGTAATTTGCCCTTTTCGGGTCAGTTTGCCCTTTGATCGTTTGGGGGAATCGAGCTCTAGAGCTCCGTTAAGGGTTATAAAGCGGGTCTGTGTTTATCTGCCACCAGGGGCGAGGGGCTAATCCTCCTCACTCGCACACCCTGGGCTCTAACGAGCCCATAGTTAGAGTGTCAAGACAGGCCGAGTCATAAGCGCCTCGTACAGATTCCCGACCTTTCTCCGCTTCCTGTCAGCAGCCTGAAGATGGGGATGCTAAAATTTCATCGTACCCATCTTTTCCTACAGGCACCCCAGAGCCCCACCCCTGGGGTTTCATGCCAAGGGAGATGGTGGTTGGTGCTACAGAAGAGCCACCAGCCCTGGCTAAACCAAAAGTGAGATGTCTCCAGCGTCCCAGTAAACGAGCTGGAATTTAAAGGGTGCAGGGTGACAAGGAAACAAAAAGCATTGCTAGATGCAACCCATCTCCTGGACTCTCTACAACTACCTGAAAGGAGGTTGTGGAGAGGATGGATCTGGGCTCTTCCCCCAAGTGACAGGGGGCAGGACAAGGGGGAATGGCCTCAAGCTCCACCAGGGGAGCTTCAGGCTGGACATCAGGAAAATCTTTTTCATGGAAAGGGTCATTGGGCACTGGCAGAGGCTGCCCAGGGAGGGGGTTGAGTCACCTTCCCTGGAGGGGTCTAAAGGGTGGGTAGATGAGGTACTGAGGGACATGGGTTAGTATTTGATAGGAATGGTTGGACTTGATGATCCAGTGGGTCCTTTCCAACCAAGTGATTCTATGATTCTATGATTCCTGTTATCATGAGTTTCCAGAAGCTTCTCCCATGCTGGCGCAGGCACCTGTAGTGGTGGTGTTCTTGATGAGAACGTAAAGCAGAGTTAATAGAACCCAGCTGCTCCCCAGGCCCTGTTTATACCTGTGAGGGGGGTCACCACACCCCAGCCACAGGTGGTGGCTGGGAGGGCCCAGGGGGGATATAAACCACAGACCTTGCCTCAGGGGCTCATTTGGGGTCTGTTTTCCCTTGAGGTAGGAGGTTTGCTGCTGTGTCTACTCCTTGTACCTCCTGAGCAGGCTAAGGTAGGATGAACAAGGTTGGGGTCTTTTTGTCTCCTGAAGAAGCAGAGGCAGCTGTGGGAGGTTTGAGTTTTGGAAGAGTCCAGGCTAAACAGCACCTGCAGTTGTAACTCTGGGATTTTTGTGTGTGGGACGATGCATTGGCCCTAGGGGCTGTGCAGTTTGTAACAGGCACCTCGGGGGTGATAATAATCTGGAATTACGTTTGTCAGCGTAGGGTGGGAAGTTGAGTCTATGGGTTGGTGGAAGATAGAAGGGGCCTGGGGAACTCTGGGAAGGGCTCAGAAGCACAGCTCCCAAGGAACAGCAATGCAGAAGGGTGGTGGGGTTCAAATATAGGGCAGTTTCTGTTAGGAAGGAGGAGGGTTCCTTCTCTAGCCCTTCAGAGGTGGAGAAGGGCTTTAATGGTTGGGGGAAAAGAACATGGGTTCATCAGTCATTCTTGGCTTGGTTTGGTAGGTGGATGCGAGTGCCATTCAGGTGTCCATTGCTCTAGTCTCTCTGCAGCTGATGGTAACGATGAGGTTGAGACACAAGGTGTGGGTCACCTGGACCTTTGTACAGCAATTGTCTGGTTTGCACATGGAGTTTCTAATTTAGGTCTGAGAATTGTCAAATCCCAGTGTTGTGAGGGACCATGGGTTGGCCCTGTAGAGAGGGAACAAGTGTTGTCCCTCAGCTTCTGCCGGCTCTGTGCTCTTCGCTGCCAACAGGGTGTGGGCTGGGACTGGGTGATGGACAGTGCCCTGTGGGCCCCCAGGTCCCCCGTGTCCCACCCGAGCCCCGCGTGTCCCCCGTCCCTGCCCGGGGTGCCCTGCGCAGGCCCTTCTCAACTTCTGTGACCTTCTTTGACCTTCTTTGACCTGTTTGGTGTCCTCTGTCTTTCTCAGGACCTTCCCTTAACATGGGAACCTTCCTTCTTTGACCTTCTTTGACCTTCTTTGACCTTCTTTGACCTTCTTTGACCTTCTTTGACCTTCTTTGACCTTCTTTGACCTTCTTTGACCTTCTTTGACCTTCTTTGACCTTCTTTGACCTTCTTTGACCTTCTTTGACCTTCTTTGACCTTCTTTGACCTTCTTTGACCTTCTTTGACCTTCTTTGACCTTCTTTGACCTTCTTTGACCTTCTTTGACCTTCTTTGACCTTCTTTGACCTTCTTTGACCTTCTTTGACCTTCTTTGACCTTCTTTGACCTTCTTTGACCTTCTTTGACCTTCTTTGACCTTCTTTGACCTTCTTTGACCTTCTTTGACCTTCTTTGACCTTCTTTGACCTTCTTTGACCTTCTTTGACCTTCTTTGACCTTCTTTGACCTTCTTTGACCTTCTTTGACCTTCTTTGACCTTCTTTGACCTTCTTTGACCTTCTTTGACCTTCTTTGACCTTCTTTGACCTTCTTTGACCTTCTTTGACCTTCTTTGACCTTCTTTGACCTTCTTTGACCTTCTTTGACCTTCTTTGACCTTCTTTGACCTTCTTTGACCTTCTTTGACCTTCTTTGACCTTCTTTGACCTTCTTTGACCTTCTTTGACCTTCTTTGACCTTCTTTGACCTTCTTTGACCTTCTTTGACCTTCTTTGACCTTCTTTGACCTTCTTTGACCTTCTTTGACCTTCTTTGACCTTCTTTGACCTTCTTTGACCTTCTTTGACCTTCTTTGACCTTCTTTGACCTTCTTTGACCTTCTTTGACCTTCTTTGACCTTCTTTGACCTTCTTTGACCTTCTTTGACCTTCTTTGACCTTCTTTGACCTTCTTTGACCTTCTTTGACCTTCTTTGACCTTCTTTGACCTTCTTTGACCTTCTTTGACCTTCTTTGACCTTCTTTGACCTTCTTTGACCTTCTTTGACCTTCTTTGACCTTCTTTGACCTTCTTTGACCTTCTTTGACCTTCTTTGACCTTCTTTGACCTTCTTTGACCTTCTTTGACCTTCTTTGACCTTCTTTGACCTTCTTTGACCTTCTTTGACCTTCTTTGACCTTCTTTGACCTTCTTTGACCTTCTTTGACCTTCTTTGACCTTCTTTGACCTTCTTTGACCTTCTTTGACCTTCTTTGACCTTCTTTGACCTTCTTTGACCTTCTTTGACCTTCTTTGACCTTCTTTGACCTTCTTTGACCTTCTTTGACCTTCTTTGACCTTCTTTGACCTTCTTTGACCTTCTTTGACCTTCTTTGACCTTCTTTGACCTTCTTTGACCTTCTTTGACCTTCTTTGACCTTCTTTGACCTTCTTTGACCTTCTTTGACCTTCTTTGACCTTCTTTGACCTTCTTTGACCTTCTTTGACCTTCTTTGACCTTCTTTGACCTTCTTTGACCTTCTTTGACCTTCTTTGACCTTCTTTGACCTTCTTTGACCTTCTTTGACCTTCTTTGACCTTCTTTGACCTTCTTTGACCTTCTTTGACCTTCTTTGACCTTCTTTGACCTTCTTTGACCTTCTTTGACCTTCTTTGACCTTCTTTGACCTTCTTTGACCTTCTTTGACCTTCTTTGACCTTCTTTGACCTTCTTTGACCTTCTTTGACCTTCTTTGACCTTCTTTGACCTTCTTTGACCTTCTTTGACCTTCTTTGACCTTCTTTGACCTTCTTTGACCTTCTTTGACCTTCTTTGACCTTCTTTGACCTTCTTTGACCTTCTTTGACCTTCTTTGACCTTCTTTGACCTTCTTTGACCTTCTTTGACCTTCTTTGACCTTCTTTGACCTTCTTTGACCTTCTTTGACCTTCTTTGACCTTCTTTGACCTTCTTTGACCTTCTTTGACCTTCTTTGACCTTCTTTGACCTTCTTTGACCTTCTTTGACCTTCTTTGACCTTCTTTGACCTTCTTTGACCTTCTTTGACCTTCTTTGACCTTCTTTGACCTTCTTTGACCTTCTTTGACCTTCTTTGACCTTCTTTGACCTTCTTTGACCTTCTTTGACCTTCTTTGACCTTCTTTGACCTTCTTTGACCTTCTTTGACCTTCTTTGACCTTCTTTGACCTTCTTTGACCTTCTTTGACCTTCTTTGACCTTCTTTGACCTTCTTTGACCTTCTTTGACCTTCTTTGACCTTCTTTGACCTTCTTTCTGGTTTCCTTTTGGGGTGTTGGAAACGCAGAAAGAAGAAGGCGGCAGAGGCTGTTGGGGGCGCGAGGCGATGGCTCCGCCAGCTGGGGTCCGGCACGGGGAGCGCCGTGCCACGCAGGTGCTGTTCAACCACTGAACAGAAACACCTTCAAAGGAATAAAGAAGCCATCGAGGCCTCTGAACTACTGAAAAAGGCCCTGGTGTCAGCTCCAGCCTTGGGACTCCCAGATGTCAGTAAGCCATTTTCTTCTCCTCTAGTATTGGCACAGGATCCGGGCCCGTATCCCCGAGCAGTTCCACGCTTTTCCAAGCAGTCGGCCGCAACTGCAAAAGGTCGGGATGGATGCCTGCGAGCGGTTACGGCCGTAATACTAGATACCCGGGAAGCCCAAAAATTCACCCTGCGCCAGAGAATGATTACGTTGGTGTCCCATAAAATATCTGCTGTTTTGGAAGTGAAGGGTGGAAACTGGCTTTCCCTGCAAATACCAGACTGCAATGGTAGAAAATTGTAATTACTAACATGGTCAATCCGGCCTCTTTTCTTTGCAGAAACACAGGGGAACGCGTCCAGCGTGACTGACTGGAAACTACTGAGGCGACATCCTCGAGCCATCGGGACGTGAAGGACAGTCCTATGGCAAGTGCTGAAGCCGGGTTCATGGATGGGAGCAGTCGTGTCCTAAGCGGTAAAAGACATGCTGGATGTGCCACGATCGCTAGTCGAGACCGAACAGAGTTAGGACCTCTACCCCCGAATCCCTCTGCTCCAAATGCAGAGAGCATTGCTCTGACCCAAGCCTTGGGATTGGCTGAAGGCAAAGCTGCAAATATCTCTACAGGTTCGAGGTGCGCGTTCGGAGTTGTACATGCACACGGAGTGGTCTGGAAGGAAAAAGAGTTATTGAACTCACAGGGTAAACCCTTCAAACACGGAGATCCTGAAACTGTTGGAAGCAGCCCAGCTGCCTGAGAAGGTAACAACCGTGCAATTCAAAGCGCCCCAGAAAGTGAATTTGGACCTGGAAAGGGGAAATGAGCTGGCGGCCAGGGAGGCGAAACAGGCAGCCGAAGGGGAGGTACAACCAGAAGGGGCTTTGACCCCCGACGGGCAAATCTCCCTGGAAGGAGAGCCCCGATAGAGCAAAGAAGATGAAAAGCTCCCTGCAGATTCGGAAGGGTCATATAACGAGGAGGGATGGGTTCTCACCCCACAAGGTAAATTAGTCCTCTGGGGTTTAGTAAAAGAGAAGCATAGAAAAAGGCATCGGGGAGCAGAGGCCCTATAAAAATGCCTAGTTAGATAAATTGTAGCTACATTACTGTGAGACAAGTGACTCAGCAGTATGATCTTTGCCTCCAGGCTCATCCCCAAAATACCCCCACCCTGGAAATGCCTGGAAATGGGCCAAATCGGGAAAGGAGACGAGCCTGGACAACAATGGCAAATTGATTTTTCAGAACTTCCAAGAAAAGGGGAGGTAGTGTATGTTTAAGAACTTCTTGTGTTTCTATCGTAATAGATGAGACAATTGTAGGTAGCAAGAATCATTTTAATTTTTGTGTTTGTAATTTTGTTAAGATTGTTGTGTGTGACTTTTCTTCCTTAGCACCAGCCGTATCCTACCACCCTGTACCTATTGGAATGAATCTTCGATTGGTAAAACAATTCCTGAAACATCAGGATTTGATCAAAATCTTGGAGGAGGCCCTAGAAAGAGGGAGGAAGACCCTGATAACAGTCCAGCAGGACACGGAGGAAATGAACGGGGTCCTGAAAAGGGTAAGAGAAGATGGAACCATGCTTGGTGGGACACGCTATTTGGATGGTCCCCCATGGCGACCGGCATTCTAAATAAGCTCTGTCACCCCATTGGTGTCCTGTTGATGTCAGTTTTAGTTGGGTTTTTCTTCTCTCCCGTGTTGTTGGTTTGGAATTGGAGAATGCTGCTACAACAACTAACAATTTTGACTTCTCTCTCTAGAACTTGTGAGATTGTGTTGTAAAGTAATTTTGAAGCAAAATGCTACCCAGTTCCCCTTGAAAAGATGGATCCTTGATGGGGCCAATGAATTTGCCTGAGTTTAAAAGAGGGGGGGGAATTGATGAGCGGGCGTATGATACAGGGGGGAAAGTTAGAAAAACTTAGAGGGCTTAGCGCACTGAGATGCGCGCTGTCTGCTCGTAAAGGCCTTGAAGAGCCTGGGTGTTGATAAGGGAGGAGCTCGTTCACAGACATTTGCTGATAAGGGACAGCTGGAACGTGCCCAACAGCAGAAAGCCGACTGCGTCCTGCTCTGCAGACTTGGAGCTCGACCGGGATGAGGCTGCACCTGCGCACAGATTGAGTTCCGGGACGATTCGTGAGGAAGATGAAGTCGACTTCAGCCCTGAGCCCCAGCCCAGGGCGCTGCGCCTGCGCCAGCATGGGGGAAGCTTCTGGAATCTCATGATAACAGGAATCATAGAATCATAGAATCATTTGGTTGGAAAGGACCCACTGGATCATCAAGTCCAACCGTTCCTATCAAATACTAACCCATGTCCCTCAGCACCTCATCTACCCACCCTTTAGACCCATCCAGGGAAGGTGACTCAACCCCCTCCCTGGGCAGCTTCTGCCAGTGCCCAATGACCCTTTCCACGAAAAAGATTTTCCTGATGTCCAGCCTGAAGCTCCCCTGGCGGAGCTTGAGGCCATTCCCCCTTGTCCTGCCCCCTGTCACTTGGGGGAAGAGCCCAGATCCGTCCTCTCCACAACCTCCTTTCAGGTAGTTGTAGAGAGTCCAGGAGATGGGTTGCATCTAGCAATGCTTTTTGTTTCCTTGTCACCCTGCACCCTTTAAATTCCAGCTCGTTTACTGGGACGCTGGAGACATCTCACTTTTGGTTTAGCCAGGGCTGGTGGCTCTTCTGTAGCACCAACCACCATCTCCCTTGGCATGAAACCCCAGGGGTGGGGCTCTGGGGTGCCTGTAGGAAAAGATGGGTACGATGAAATTTTAGCATCCCCATCTTCAGGCTGCTGACAGGAAGCGGAGAAAGGTCGGGAATCTGTACGAGGCGCTTATGACTCGGCCTGTCTTGACACTCTAACTATGGGCTCGTTAGAGGCCAGGGTGTGCGAGTGAGGAGGATTAGCCCCTCGCCCCTGGTGGCAGATAAACACAGACCCGCTTTATAACCCTTAACGGAGCTCTAGAGCTCGATTCCCCCAAACAATCAAAGGGCAAACTGACCCGAAAAGGGCAAATTACCAAAAACTCTTGAGTGAGGACAGGGGAAGGGAGAAGGGAGGAGCCCGCCGCCATCTTGAGTGAGAGCACGGTGAGGGACTCTGGGTGGGACTGCCGCCATCGTGAGTGAGGGCACGGTGAGGGACTCTGAGTGGGCCTGCCGCCATAGTGAGTGAGGGCAGGGTGTTAAAATGTCTCCACAAACTTGAGTGTGGCCACGGGCGAAGTAGTCGGGTGAAGCCACTGCCATTTTGAGTGAAGGCACGGGGCCCGCGCCACCTTTAGTAAGGGTACGGGACGGAAACCGGAGGTCCTGTCACCATCTTGGGTGAGGGCACGACAAGGGAGATGGGCGAAGCCGCCGCCATCTTGAGTGAGGTAACAGCATGTCCGTGTCGCCCCCACCTTGAGTGAGGGCACTGCATGTCAGTCTCGCCAGCATCTTGATGAGGGATCTGGGAGGGAAACAGGAGGTCATGCCGCCATCTTGAGTGCGGATATAACGTGTCAGTTTCACCACCATCTTGAGTGGGGGCACAGGTCCTGCCACCATCTTGATTGAGGGCACAGCTTGTCAGTGTCGCCGACATCTTGAGTAGGGAGAAGGGTCCTCCAGCATGTTGAGTAGGGGCATGTGTCCCGCTACCATCATGAGTGAGGGCACAGCTTGTCAGTGTTGCCACCATTTGAGTGGGGGCACAGGTCCCGCAGCCATCTTGAATTGGGGCTCGGGGCCCGCCGCTCTCTTAAATGAGGGCACAGCTTGTCAGTGTTGCTGCCATTTGAGTTGGGGCACGGGTCCCGCAGCCATCCTGAATTAGGGCTCGGGGCCTGCCGCTCTCTTAAGTGAGGGCAAAGCTTGTCAGTGTTTCCGCCATCTTGAGTGGGGGATCGGAGTTCGTCGCCATCCTGATTGAGGGTACAGCATGTCGTTGGCGCCACTATCTTGAGTAAGGGCAAGGGCGAGGGAGACGGGCGAAGCAGCCGCCATCCTGAGTGAGGGCAGGTTGAGGGGGAATGGGCAGGCCCGCCGCCATCTTGACCGAGGGCACTGGGAGGGAGACGGATGGGCCCGACCCCAGAGCGAGTGAGGTAACCTCAAATTCACCATATAAGGGCAAATCGAGCAGCTAAGGCAAAGTTGGTGACCATAAAAGTGCAAATTGATCATTTCAGGGCAATCTTGGGCAATTGTCTGAAAGGGAAAATTTACCAAAGAAGGGCAAACATATCCTTAAAGGGCAAATTTATCATATTACAGCAAACTTGGCCAGTTTCCATAAAAGGGTAAATTGATCCTATAAGTGAAACGTGACCATAAAATGGGCCAATTTAAAACGTGACCATAAAATGGGCCAATTTAGCATAAAAGGGCACATTTATCATATTAGGGTAAACTTGGCCAATTGACCATATAAGCATAAACTTGGCCAATTGCTCTAAAGGGCAAACTTACCATTAAACAGGAATGGTCAGACTCGATGATTCGATGGGTCTTTTCCAACGTGGTGACTGTATGATTCTGTGCATTACATAATCATATCCTCATGCACCGTTTCGATGGAACGGAGCATTGGACTGAGCACCTTTGATCTGTCTCGTACAGTAGCAAAATCACAGAGACTGTGCTATTTCTCAGCAGCCAAAGAAGCAGCAAACTCTAAAGGGCCTTTTCAACTCTTTGTTATCGATCCTCTTCTTGCCCTTCTCCCAGCAGCCTTACTATCGCCTACAGCCACTCCTTTTGTGTGCTCATCAGGCTGAAACATCCAGGCTGAGAAGCAAGCAATGTTGCCGTGAAGGCGCACACTGTTATTTCTTGTGAGGATGCTTTCAGACCTGTAGTGGTGGTGTTCTTGCTGAGAATGTAAGGCAGAGTTAATAAAACCCAGCTGCTCCCCAGGCCCTGTTTATACCTGTGAGGGGGTTCACCACACCCCATCCACAGGTGGTGGCTGGGAGGGCCCAGGGGGGATATAAACCACAGGCCTTGCCTCAGGGGCTCATTTGGGGTCTGTTTTCCCTTGAGGTAGGAGGTTTGCTGCTGTGTCTACTCCTTGTAGCTTCTGAGCAGGCTAAGGTAGGATGAACAAGGTTGGGGTCTTTTTGTCTCCTGAAGAAGCAGAGGCAGCTGTGGGAGGTTTGAGTTTTGGAAGAGTCCAGGCTAAACAGCTCCTGCAGTTGTAACTCTGGGATTTTTGTGTGTGGGACGATGCATTGGCCCTAGGGGCTGTGCAGTTTGTAACAGGCACCTCGGGGGTGATAATAATCTGGAATTACGTTTGTCAGCGTAGGGTGGGAAGTTGAGTCTATGGGTTGGTGGAAGATAGAAGGGGCCCGGGGAACTCTGGGAAGGGCTCAGGAGCACAGCTCCCAAGGAACAGCAACGCAGAAGGATGGTGGGGTTAAAATATAGGGCAGTTTCTGTTAGGAAGGAGCAGGGTTCCTTCTCTAGCCCTTCAGAGGTGGAGAAGGGCTTTAATGGTTGGGAGAAAAGAACATGGGTTCATCAGTCATTCTTGGCTTGGTTTGGTAGGTGGATGCGAGTGCCATTCAGGTGTCCATTGTTCTAGTCTCTCTGCAGCTGATGGTAACGATGAGGTTGAGACACAAGGTGTGGGTCACCTGGACCTTTGTACAGCAATTGTCTGGTTTGCACACGGAGTTTCTAATTTAGGTCTGAGAATTGTCAAATCCCAGTGTTGTGAGGGACCATGGGTTGGCCCTGTAGAGAGGGACCAAGTGTTGTCCCTCAGCTTCTGCCGGCTCTGTGCTCTTTGCTGCCAACAGGGTGCGGGCTGGGACTGGGTGATGGACAGTGCCCTGTGGGCCCCCAGGGCCCCCGTGTCCCACCCGAGCCCCACGTGTCCCCCGTCCCTGCCTGGGGTGCCCTGTGCAGGCCCCGCTCTTTGACCTTCTTTGACCTTCTTTGACCTTCTTTGACCTTCTTTGACCTTCTTTGACCGACTCGAGCGTACCCATGGTGGGGTATAAACTCTTTAGGAAGGACAGGAAGGGCAGAAGAGGAGGCGGGGTAGCCCTCTATGTTAGAGAGGGCATTGATACCCTCGAGCTGGACTACAATCAGGATGGGACTGAGTGCCTGTGGGTGAAAATCAGAGGAGCCCATGGGCAGGAAGGAATTGTGATGGGAGTCTGCTATAGACCACCCAGCCAAGAAGAAGCAGCTGATGAGCGCTTCTACAAACAACTGAGTATAGTCTCAAAATCGCTACCTCTAGTCCTTGTGGGAGACTTCAATTTCCCAGATATAGGCTGGGAGTATAATACAGCAGAAAGGAAGCAGTCCCGGAGGTTCCTGGATTGTGTGGAAGATAACTTCCTCACACAGCTGGTGAGCGAACCGACAAGGGACGGTGCCCTCCTGGACCTGCTGTTTGTGGTCGAAGAAGGTCGAAGAAGGTCAAAGAAGGTCAGAAAAGTTCAGAGAAGATCAAAGAAGGTCAAAGAAGGTCAGAAAAGTTCAGAGAAGGTCGAAGAAGATCAAAGAAGGTCAAAGAAGGTCAGAAAAGTTCAGAGAAGGTTGAAGAAGATCAAAGAAGGTCAAAGAAGGTCAGAAAAGTTCAGAGAAGGTTGAAGAAGATCAAAGAAAGTTGAAGAAGGAGGTCAGAGAAGGTCAGAGAGGTTGAAGAAGGTCAAAGAAAAATGAAGAAGGCTGAAGGAGGTTGAAGAAGGTTGGAGAAGGTCAGAGAGGTTGAAGAATTTTGAAGAAGGTCAAAGAAGGTCAGAGAAGATTGAAGGTGGTCAAAGAAAGATGAAGGTCGAAGAAGGCTGGAGACGGTCTGAAAATCCATCACAAACGTCACCCTCGCTCAGAGCCGCAAAGCGGACGTTTCTCCTCTCACCTGAATGGCAGCCGCTCCCGTTCCACCCGTGGGCGCCCTCCTCGTCTCCCGCCGCCAGCGCAGGAGAGAGATGGGAAGGCTCCATAGCGCTCTGCAAAGATGAAGGACGTCTAAGAGGCTAAGGGTGCACTCGATGCCTTCATCCAGGTCCTTGATAAAGACACTGGACAGGGCTGGACCCAGCACTGAGCCCTGGGGTGACAGTTTCCGAAGCAGAATGCTGGGAGAAACTATGTCAAAGGCTTTACTGAAGTTCAGGAAGATCCATCCTCAGCCTTTCCCTCGGCCAGCAGCCGAGTCACTTTGTCACAGAAGGCGATCAGGTTAGTTTGGCAAGACCTGCCTTTCGTGAACCCGTGTTGACTGGGCCTGATCCCCCGGTTCTCTTGCACGTGCTTCATGATCGCACTCAAGATCACCTGTTCCATGACTTTCCCTGGCACTGAGGTCAGACTGACAGGCCTGCAGTTCCCTGGATCCTCCCTGCGACCCTTCTTATCGATGGGCACAACACCCCCAGGCTCCAGTCCGGTGGAACTGCCCCAGTCAGCCAGGGCTGCTGGGAGATGATGGAAAGGGGTTTGGCCAGCACGTCCACCAGCTCCTTCAATGCTCTTGGCTGGATCCCATCCGGCCCCACAGACCTGTGGATGTCTCGCTGGGCAAGCAAGGCTCTGACCACCTCCTCTTGGATCATGGGAGCCTCATTCTGCTCCTCTAACTCCTGGGTTTGTACACAAAGGGAACAACCTTCCTTGCTATTAAAGACTGAGGCAAAGAAGGCATTAAGTACCTCAGCCTTGCCCTCATCCCCTGTCACTCTCATCAGTTCTGCATCCAAGAGGGTCTGAATATTCTCCCTAGTCCTTCTTTTATTGTTAATGTATTTATAGAAAGATTTTTTATTGTCTTTCACAGACTTAGCCCATTTGATTTCTGTAACAGACTCCATCACAGGATCTGCCTCTTGGGGGCTCCCCCGATTTTAACCCCCAGGCACTCGGTCCCGTCCTCACCGCGATCGAGCTCGAGGGGATCAAAGCAAAAGGAACGAGCTGTTAGGGCAAAATACTCAAAGGAACCGTGGTTGAAATGAACCCCCCCTCACCCCTGCAGCTCTCACCGCCGCACACAACACCCCAAAAAAGCGACACCCCCCCCCTCTCTCTAGACTGACAACACAAAAGCGCTTTCCAAGCCTCCCTTTCCGCTCCTTCCCCCCCTTCTCCTCCCATTGTGCCCCATACACCCCCTCCTCTCCCCTTCCCGCCTCTCCCCGGGGGCAGCGAAACACAGCCCGGCCCCGGCAGGACCGCGGAGCGCGGAGAGCGAGCCCGGAGCGGCGCCACCGGCCATAGAGCGCTGCCCCGCGCCGCTCCCGGCCGCCCCCCCCGCCCTCGAGCCGCGCCTCTCCGGGCGCCTCTGACTCCCCCGAGCCCAGCCCCGTTCCAGCCGTTCCCCAGCGGGGCTGGCGCGGGCCCCGATTGGCCGCCGCTCGCCGAGGGACGCGCGGCGCAGCCAATGGGAGCGCTCTCTGCAGGGTCCTTCCCAGGGGCAGCCGAGCGTGGCCGGGACGCGCGGGGCTCACGGGGGGCGCGGGCGCCCCGGGCAGGGACGGGGGGCGCGCGGCGCGCGGGGCTCGGGGCGCCGTCCCTCTCCCGGCCATCAGCCTGCCCCTCGCTGGCCGCAGCCGGCGGCGGTCAGAAGGGCAGCGAAGAGCAGAGCCGAGCCGTCCCGAACGGCGCCGCGCGGAGCCGACAGAAGCCGAGCGGATCCGAGCCGCGATTCGAGTCGCGCCGCTCCCCGCCCGGCTCGCCCGCCCCTGGGGGGCGTCCCCTCCAGCCCCGGGCTGCAGTACCGCTCTGCGGCCACGACGCGGCAGCACCGAGTCACCACACGTCCCCGGGCTGCAGTACCGCTCGGCGGCCACGACGCGGCAGCACCGAGTCACTAATCGCCCCCGGGCTGCAGTACCGCTCGGCGGCCACGACGCGGCAGCACCGAGTCACTAATCGCCCCCGGGCTGCAGTACCGCTGCGCGGCCACGGCGCGGCAGCACCGAGTCACTAATCGCCCCCGGGCTGCAGTACCGCTCCGCGGCCACGGCGCGGCAGCACCGAGTCACTAATAGTCCCCGGGCTGCAGTACCGCTCCGCGGCCACGGCGCGGCAGCACTGAGTCACTAATAGTCCCCGGGCTGCAGTACTGCTCCGCGGCCACGGCGCGGCGGCACCGAGTCACTAATAGTCCCCGGGCTGCAGTACTGCTCCGCGGCCACGGCGCGGCGGCACCGAGTCACTAATAGTCCCCGGGCTGCAGTACTGCTCCGCGGCCACGGCGCGGCGGCACCGAGTCACTAATAGTCCCCGGGCTGCAGTACCGCTCCGCGGCCACGGCGCGGCAGCACCGAGTCACTAATCGCCCCCGGGCTGCAGTACCGCTGCGCGGCCACGGCGCGGCGGCACCGAGTCACTAATAGTCCCCGGGCTGCAGTACCGCTCCGCGGCCACGGCGCGGCGGCACCGAGCCGGGCGAAGCTATTTTTGTACCGTTTTCTCGAGCTGCGGGTTCGAGCCTGACGGGCGACCAATCGCCCCCAGCAGCAGCTCCTGCGGTGCTGCCCGCACACCCCTACTGCGCACGTGTGCCGTACAACATGGCGGCGCCCATTGGAACCACTGCGCATGCCCGCCGTGCAATATGGCGGCGCTAATTTGGAGTCGCTGCGCATTCGTTCCGTACAACATGGCAGCGTCCGTTAGTAACTACTGCGCATGCGTGGCTTCCCACATAGTGCCGTCTAGTAATAGGTATCGCGCATACGTGCATTTCAACATGGCGGCGCCTAATGGGAGCTACTGCGCGTGTGTGCGGCACAACATGGCGGTTTCTATGACGAGCCACTGCGCGTGCGTGCCGTACAACACGGCGGTGTCTATGAATAGCTACTGCACATGCCTTTTGTGCCAAACGGCGGCTCCCGTTAGGAGGTACTGCGCGTGCGTGCCGTGCAACACGGCAGCTCCCATTAGGAGCTACTGCGTGTGCGTGCCGTGCAACACGGCGGTTCCCATTAGGAGCTACTGCGTGTGTGTGCCGTGCAACACAGCGGCTCCCATTAGGAGCTACTGTGCACGCGTGCCGTGCAACATGGTGGCTCCCATTAGGAGCTACTGTGCGTGCGTGCCGTGCAACACGGTGGCTCCCATTAGGAGCTACTGCTCGTGCGTGCCGTGCAACACGGTGGCTCCCATTAGGAGCTACTGTGTGTGCGTGCCGTGCAACACGGCGGCTCCCATTAGGAGCTACTGCGCGTGCGTGCCGTGCAACACGGCGGTTCCCATTAGCAGCTACTGCACATGCGTGCCGTGCAACACGGCGGCTCCCATTAGGAGCTACTGCGCGTGCGTGCCGTGCAACACGGCAGCTCCCATTAGGAGCTACTGCGTGTGCGTGCCGTGCAACACAGCGGCTCCCATTAGGAGCTACTGTGCACGCGTGCCGTGCAACACGGTGGCTCCCATTAGGAGCTACTGCTCGTGCGTGCCGTGCAACACGGCGGCTCCCATTAGGAGCTACTGTGCGTGCGTGCCGTGCAGCATGGCGGCTCCCATTAGGAGCTACTGCTCGTGTGTGCCGTGCAACACGGCGGCTCCCATTAGGAGGTACTGCACGTGCGTGCCGTGCAACACGCGGCAGCTCCCATTAGGAGGTACTGCGCATGCGTGCCGTGCAACACGGCGGCTCCCATTAGGAGCTACTGCTCGTGTGTGCCGTGCAACACGGCGGCTCCCATTAGGAGCTACTGTGCGTGCGTGCCGTGCAACACGGTGGCTCCCATTAGGAGCTACTGCACGTGCGTGCCGTGCAACACAGCGGCTCCCATTAGGAGCTACTGTGCACGCGTGCCGTGCAACACGGTGGCTCCCATTAGGAGGTACTGCGCGTGCGTGCCGTGCAACACGGCGGCTCCCATTAGGAGCTACTGCACGTGCGTGCCGTGCAACACGGTGGCTCCCATTAGGAGCTACTGCGCGTGCGTGCCGTGCAACACGGCGGCTCCCATTAGGAGCTACTGCACATGCGTGCCGTGCAACACGGCGGCTCCCATTAGGAGCTACTGTGCGTGCGTGCCGTGCAAAACGGCGGCTCCCATTAGAAGCTACTGCACATGCGTGCCGTGCAACACGGTGGCTCCCATTAGGAGCTACTGCGCGTGCGTGCCGTGCAAAACGGCAGCTCCCATTAGAAGCTACTGCACATGCGTGCCGTGCAACACGGTGGCTCCCATTAGCAGCTACTGCGCATGCGTGCCGTGCAACACCGTGGCTCCCATTAGGAGCTACTGCTCGTGCGTGCCGTGCAACACGGTGGCTCCCATTAGGAGCTACTGCGCGTGCGTGCCGTGCAACACGGTGGCTCCCATTAGCAGCTACTGCGCATGCGTTCCGTGCAACACGGCGGCTCCCATTAGGAGCTACTGTGCGTGCGTGCCGTGCAACACGGCGGCTCCCATTAGGAGCTCCTGCGCACACGTGCCGTGCAACACGGCGGCTCCCATTAGGAGCTACTGTGCGTGCGTGCCGTGCAACAAGGCGGCTCCCATTAGGAGCAACTGTGCGTGTGTGCCGTGCAACACGGCGGCTCCCATTAGGAGCTACTGCTCGTGAGTGCCGTGCAGCATGGCGGCACATGTATATTAGTCATTGTCCATGCGTGTTGTTTAGCATGCTGGCACGCTAATTAACTCCTTAGCAGGCGTGCAGCTCGTCCCCTCCTCTTCCCCCCCCCTTCAACAGGCAATGTGCTGGTGCTGATTGGCTGCCGCGCTGTGAGGGGGTTGGGGCTGTGTGGGGTTGGCTGCGGGGGGGACTCCGGTGTCTCCGCCTGGTCTGTGTCACACAGCAGCACTTCCAGGTTTCTCCTTACCCTTTTGAATTCCCAGCCTACACTGAACCGGCACACAATACATCTACGAATACACCTTCTTAGCAAAACAAAGTTATTTTTTCCATGGCTGCCTTTTTTATTTCCCTTCCCTCTGTGACAGCTTTGGCATTTGTTTTCAGAGTTTGATTAATGATTAATGAGTTCAGGTGGGATGTGTAAGTCACACTTCAGAGAAGGAATCGGTTTTGTTTAAAAATAACTGAAAAATATTATAATAGTCTGATTTTACTGCTTTCCCTTTCCCATTCCCAGCAAAACGGTGGTTCCAGCGGCCCTGTTTGTACAAAGTCCCCCAACGTGAGGAGCGCTCCCCAGGCTGCAGGAGGAGACGCTGCCACAGACTGAACTCAGAGTAACGAAGATGCAGGTTCCTTCTCTAAGTTGTGACGCAGTCGTTGCCCCAGCGTGCGACTCCTCGCTGCCAAACGAGGAAATCTGTTGCTGGCACAGGGATGCCTCGATGGAAACTCGTATGCAAGGTCTGCGTGAGGCACAGCATGGATTGTGTTGCCACGGCAACCCTGAACTACTTTCATCCATCAACATCCACATCCTTCTTTCTGGCGTTTAACAAATTCTTCAAAGACTTTTTTCCCCGACAGCTGTGTAGATTGTTAGATTTCCTTTTATCACCACAATAAATACGTACGAAAGCAGAATTTGTGTGGGGACTACAGAAATCACAGAATCACAGAATAACCAGGTTGGAAGAGACCCACTGGATCGTCAAGTCCAACAGTTCCCACCAATCCCTAAATCATGCTCCTAAGCACCTCATCCACCCTCACCTTAAACACCTCCAGGGACGGTGACTCAACCACCTCCCTGGGCAGACCGTTCCAATGCCTAACCACCCTCTCCGGGAAGAATTATTTCCTAATCTCAAGCCTAAATCTCCCCTGGCAGAGCTTGAGACCATGAGAGGAGAGTACAGTCCGCACTTCCAGATTACTCTGACCATTAACTCCCACCAGTTTGCCCATGGATCTCCCACATTATCCCCACATTATCCCCTCTCCTTTCTCCAAAGCAAATCCACTTTTCCTGGAAACAACCCTCTTTCCAGGCACCTGAGTACCACCAAGCGTAAGCAAA
Organism: Clamator glandarius; assembly: GCA_033459285.1. Taxonomy (NCBI): domain Eukaryota; kingdom Metazoa; phylum Chordata; class Aves; order Cuculiformes; family Cuculidae; genus Clamator; species Clamator glandarius. The sequence continues at coordinate 201,437 of JAUNZM010001033.1, read as the reverse complement.
TATCTGTAAGAAACCTGGCCTCACTCCTTCCCCGTGTTTCATTTTTCACGAATGGCTCTTGCGTGTGTTTCCTTGGGCTGTGTCACACTGGGGAACAGAAAAGCCACCTAGATCAGAGGCAAAGAGACTCACTCAGAAACAGAGCGCCACCGTCAGTCTTTAGAAATGAGAATCTTTTCTTCAACAGAGTTTTTCCCACAAAGCCCTAAGTGTGTTTTCTCACCTGGCCCACGGTTTGCTGTGCTCTAGTTTAAAGAATTCCAGCCCCCTGGGGGGCCCCTGCTGTGACCGCCCAGTCCCCAGCTCAGAACCGTTTAAGCAAACGGCTTACAAATACCCTACAGGCAGAATTTCATTCAAAACCAGTAAGTGAAAATTATGATTAATGATATATTTGCAGGAGTTATCATCCGTTTATGAATGATTCATGAAAGGAAAAAGAAGACTAAATAGCCTACGAATATCATCGCAAGCAGTAATTTAAACAACTTCGTCCCTCAAAGTGAGGTCCTTCCAGCCTTATGTTCACATACCGAGAGCCTGCGGAGCCGGGGGTGGGCGCTGCGCGGTGGATACCGATCTATCCCCACACATCACCGCATCCAGCACAGTTTGCCCTGACAAAGGGCAGGCGCGCTGCCCAGAAGGGTCCCCTGCTGCGTGCAGAGCTCAGAGAGCTGAAGGAATCACTGTGCTGAGTCGTGCAGCCCAGCTCCTGCCGCACACAGACACACACGATGCAATTAGGAGCCAAGATAGAGGAGCAGCCCGGTACAAATACAGACGTGATCTGCCCCTGCTTCGGGTATGAAACTCCCACGCTTCCTTTCCGGGAAGCGCAGTTTAAGCCCTTATTGTACATTTTCTCTTTCAGGTTTTCACCAAAGCCAGCATCCGATGTCAACTGCCATCAGAAATGCGATGTGAGATACCAGAGATGCTGTTCATGTATTATTACTGTAATTCCCATCTGCACGCAGTCCCCGAATTTCAATGAAGGTCGTGTTTTTGGGGGCTTTTTTCACTCAGTTTTTGAACAGTTTTTGAAATTGGCCAAGTTGGCCGTAATATGATAAATTTGCCCTTTAAGGATATATTTGCCCATTTTATGGACATTGGCCATGTTTGCCCTTCTTTGGTAAATTTTCCCTTTCAGACAATTGCCCAAGATTGCCCTGACATGGTCAATTTGCACTTTTATGGTCACCAACTTTGCCCTTAGCTGCTCAATTTGCCGTTATATGGTGAATTTGCGGTTACCTCACTCGCGCTGGGGGCGGGTCCATCCGTCTCCCTCCCAGTGCCCTCACTCAAGATGGCGGCGCGCCCACCCAGTGTACGTCGCCGTGCCCTCATTCAAGACGGCGGTGATACGGACATGTCATTACCTCACTCAAGATGATGGCGGCGAGCCCAGTGCCCTCACTCAAGGGGGCGGTGACACTGACATGCCGTGCCCTTAGTAAAGGTGGCAGCGTTGTGCCCTCACTCAGGATGGCGGCGTGACCTCCGGTTTCCCTCCCCGTACCATTACTGACGATGGCGGCGACAGTGACAAGCTGTGCCCTCAGTTAATATGCCGGTGGGTGCCGTGCCCTCACTCAAGATGGCGCCAACACCAACACGCTGTACCCTCACTCAAGATGGCGGCGTGACCGCCCATTTCACTCCCCCTGCACTCACTCAAGATGGTGGTAGCTTTGCCCGTCTCCCTCACCCTTGCCCTTACTCAAGATAGCGGTGACAACGACATGCTCTACTCTCAATCCGGATGGCGACGAACTCCGTGCCCCCACTCAAGATGGCGGCAACACTGACAAGCTTTGCCCTCACTTAAGAGAGCGGCAGGCCCCGAGACCTAATTCAGGATGGCTGCGGGACCCGTGCCCCCACTCAAATGGCGGCAACACTGACAAGCTGTGCCCTCACTCATGATCGTAGCGGGACACATGCCCCTACTCAACATGCTGGCGGACCCTTGTCCCTACTCAAGATGGCGGCGATACTGACAAGCTGTGCCCTCACTCAAGATGGTGGCAACACTGACACTTTATGTCGGCACTCAAGATGGCGGCATGACCTCCTGTTTCCCTCCCAGATCCCTCACTCAAGATGCTGGCGAACTGACAGGCAGTGCCCTCACTCAAGGTGGGGGCGACACGGGCATGCTGTTACCTCACTCAAGATGGCGGCGGCTTTGCCCGTCTCCCTTGTCGTGCCCCCACCCAAGATGGCAGCAGGACCTCTGGTTTCCGTCCCGTACCCTTACTCAAGGTGGTGGCGGGCCCCGTGCCTTCACTCAAAATGGCCGTGGCTTCACCCGACTACTTCGCCCGTGGCCACATTCAAATTTGTGGAGACATTTTAACGCCCTGCCCTCACTCATGATGGTGGCAGGCCCACCCGGAGTCCCTCACCGTGCCCTCACTCAAGATGGCGGCAGGCCCGCCCAGAGTCCCTCACCGTGCCCTCACTCATGATGGTGGCAGGCCCACCCAGAGTCCCTCACTGTGCCCTCACTCATGATGGTGGCAGGCCCACGCAGAGTCCCTCACCGTGCCCTCACTCACAATGGCGGCAGGCCCACCCAGAGTCCCTCACCGTGCCCTCACTCATGATGGCGGCAGGCCCACCCAGAGTCCCTCACCGTGCCCTCACTCAAGATGGCGGCAGGCCCGCCCAGAGTCCCTCACCGTGCCCTCACTCACGATGGCGGCAGGCCCACCCAGAGTCCCTCATCGTGCCCTCACTCACGATGGCGGCAGGCCCGCCCAGAGTCCCTCACCGTGCCCACACTCACGATGGCAGCAGGCCCACCCAGATTCCCTCACCGTGCCCTCACTCACAATGGTGCCAGGCCCACCCGGAGTCCCTCACCGTGCCCTCACTCACGATGGCGGCAAGCCCACCCAGAATCCCTCACCGTGCCCTCACTCAAGATGGCGGCAGGCCCGCCCAGAGTCCCTCACCGTGCCCTCACTCAAGATGGCGGCAGTCCCACCCAGAGTCCCTCACCGTGCCCTCACTCAAGATGGCGGCAGGCCCACCCAGAATCCCTCACCGTGCCCTCACTCAAGATGGCGGCAGGCCCACCCAGAGTCCCTCACCGTGCCCTCACTCAAGATTGCGGCAGGCCCGCCCAGAGTCCCTCACCGTGCCCTCACTCAAGATTGCGGCAGGCCCGCCCAGAGTCCCTCACCGTGCCCTCACTCTAGATGGCGGCAGGCCCACCCAGAGTCCCTCACCGTGCCCTCACTCAAGATGGCGGCAGGCCCGCCCAGAGTCCCTCACCGTGCCCTCACTCAAGATTGCGGCAGGCCCGCCCAGAGTCCCTCACCGTGCCCTCACTCAAGATTGCGGCAGGCCCGCCCAGAGTCCCTCACCGTGCCCTCACTCAAGATGGCGGCAGGCCTGCCCAGAGGCCCTCACCGTGCCCTCACTCAAGATGGCGGCAGGCCCGCCCAGAGGCCCTCACCGTGCCCTCACTCAAGATGGCGGCGGGCTCCTCCCTTCTCCCTTCCCCTGTCCTCACTCAAGAGTTTTTGGTAATTTGCCCTTTTCGGGTCAGTTTGCCCTTTGATTGTTAGGGGGAATCGAGCTCTAGAGCTCCGTTAAGGGTTATAAAGCGGGTCTGTGTTTATCTGCCACCAGGGGCGAGGGGCTAATCCTCCTCACTCGCACACCCTGGCCTCTAACGAGCCCATAGTTAGAGTGTCAGGACAGGCCGAGTCATAAGCGCCTCGTACAGATTCCCGACCTTTCTCCGCGTCCTGTCAGCAGCCTGAAGATGGGGATGCTAAAATTTCATTGCACCCATCTTTTCCTACAGGCACCCCAGAGCCCCACCCCTGGAGTTTCATGCCAAGGGAGATGGTGGTTGGTGCTACAGAAGAGCCACCAGCCCTGGCTAAACCAAAAGTGAGATGTCTCCAGCGTCCCAGTAAACGAGCTGGAATTTAAAGGGTGCAGGGTGACAAGGAAACAAAAAGCATTGCTAGATGCAACCCATCTCCTGGACTCTCTACAACTACCTGAAAGGAGGTTGTGGAGAGGATGGATCTGGGCTCTTCCCCCAAGTGACAGGGGGCAGGACAAGGGGGAATGGCCTCAAGCTCCACCAGGGGAGCTTCAGGCTGGACATCAGGAAAAGCTTTTTCATGGAAAGGGTCATTGGTCCCTGGCAGAGGCTGCCCAGGGAGGGGGTTGAGTCACCTTCCCTGGAGGGGTCTAAAGGGTGGGTAGATGAGGTGCTGAGGGACATGGGTTAGTATTTGATAGGAACGGTTGGACTGGATGATCCAGTGGGTCCTTTCCAAACAAGTGATTCTATGATTCTATGATTCCTGTTATCATGAGTTTCCAGAAGCTTCCCCCATGCTGGCACAGGCACCTGTAGTGGTGGTGTTCTTGATGAGAATGTAAAGCAGAGTTAATAGAACCCAGCTGCTCCCCAGGCCCTGTTTATACCTGTGAGGGGGGTCACCACACCCCAGCCACAGGTGGTGGCTGGGAGGGCCCAGGGGGGATATAAACCACAGGCCTTGCCTCAGGGGCTCATTTGGGTTCTGTTTTCCCTTGTGGTAGGAGGTTTGCTGCTGTGTCTACTCCTTGTAGCTTCTGAGCAGGCTAAGGTAGGATGAACAAGGTTGGGGTCTTTTTGTCTCCTGAAGAAGCAGAGGCAGCTGTGGGAGGTTTGAGTTTTGGAAGAGTCCAGGCTAAACAGCACCTGCAGTTGTAACTCTGGGATTTTTGTGTGTGGGACGATGCGTTGGCCCTAGGGGCTGTGCAGTTTGTAACAGGCACCTCGGGGGTGATAATAATCTGGAATTACGTTTGTCAGCGTAGGGTGGGAAGTTGAGTCTATGGGTTGGTGGAAGATAGAAGGGGCCCGGGGAACTCTGGGAAGGGCTCAGAAGCACAGCTCCCAAGGAACAGCAACGCAGAAGGGTGGCGGGGTTCAAATATAGGGCAGTTTCTGTTAGGAAGGAGGAGGGTTCCTTCTCTAGCCCTTCAGAGGTGGAGAAGGGCTTTAATGGGGGAAAAGAACATGGGTTCATCAGTCATTCTTGGCTTGGTTTGGTAGGTGGATGCGAGTGCCATTCAGGTGTCCATTGCTCTAGTCTCTCTGCAGCTGATGGGAACGATGAGGTTGAGACACAAGGTGTGGGTCACCTGGACCTTTGTACAGCAATTGTCTGGTTTGCACATGGAGTTTCTAATTTAGGTCTGAGAATTGTCAAATCCCAGTGTTGTGAGGGACCATGGGTTGGCCCTGTAGAGAGGGAACAAGTGTTGTCCCTCAGCTTCTGCCGGCTCTGTGCTCTTCGCTGCCAACAGGGTGTGGGCTGGGACTGGGTGATGGACAGTGCCCTGTGGGCCCCCAGGTCCCCCGTGTCCCACCCGAGCCCCGCGTGTCCCCCGTCCTTGCCCGGGGTGCCCTGCGCAGGCCCTTCTCAACTTCTGTGATCTTCTCAGACCTCCTTTGACCTGTTTGGTGTCCTCTGTCTTTCTCAGGACCTTTCCTTAACATGGGAACCTTCCTTCTTTGACCTTCTTTGACCTTCTTTGACCTTCTTTGACCTTCTTTGACCTTCTTTGACCTTCTTTGACCTTCTTTGACCTTCTTTGACCTTCTTTGACCTTCTTTGACCTTCTTTGACCTTCTTTGACCTTCTTTGACCTTCTTTGACCTTCTTTGACCTTCTTTGACCTTCTTTGACCTTCTTTGACCTTCTTTGACCTTCTTTGACCTTCTTTGACCTTCTTTGACCTTCTTTGACCTTCTTTGACCTTCTTTGACCTTCTTTGACCTTCTTTGACCTTCTTTGACCTTCTTTGACCTTCTTTGACCTTCTTTGACCTTCTTTGACCTTCTTTGACCTTCTTTGACCTTCTTTGACCTTCTTTGACCTTCTTTGACCTTCTTTGACCTTCTTTGACCTTCTTTGACCTTCTTTGACCTTCTTTGACCTTCTTTGACCTTCTTTGACCTTCTTTGACCTTCTTTGACCTTCTTTGACCTTCTTTGACCTTCTTTGACCTTCTTTGACCTTCTTTGACCTTCTTTGACCTTCTTTGACCTTCTTTGACCTTCTTTGACCTTCTTTGACCTTCTTTGACCTTCTTTGACCTTCTTTGACCTTCTTTGACCTTCTTTGACCTTCTTTGACCTTCTTTGACCTTCTTTGACCTTCTTTGACCTTCTTTGACCTTCTTTGACCTTCTTTGACCTTCTTTGACCTTCTTTGACCTTCTTTGACCTTCTTTGACCTTCTTTGACCTTCTTTGACCTTCTTTGACCTTCTTTGACCTTCTTTGACCTTCTTTGACCTTCTTTGACCTTCTTTGACCTTCTTTGACCTTCTTTGACCTTCTTTGACCTTCTTTGACCTTCTTTGACCTTCTTTGACCTTCTTTGACCTTCTTTGACCTTCTTTGACCTTCTTTGACCTTCTTTGACCTTCTTTGACCTTCTTTGACCTTCTTTGACCTTCTTTGACCTTCTTTGACCTTCTTTGACCTTCTTTGACCTTCTTTGACCTTCTTTGACCTTCTTTGACCTTCTTTGACCTTCTTTGACCTTCTTTGACCTTCTTTGACCTTCTTTGACCTTCTTTGACCTTCTTTGACCTTCTTTGACCTTCTTTGACCTTCTTTGACCTTCTTTGACCTTCTTTGACCTTCTTTGACCTTCTTTGACCTTCTTTGACCTTCTTTGACCTTCTTTGACCTTCTTTGACCTTCTTTGACCTTCTTTGACCTTCTTTGACCTTCTTTGACCTTCTTTGACCTTCTTTGACCTTCTTTGACCTTCTTTGACCTTCTTTGACCTTCTTTGACCTTCTTTGACCTTCTTTGACCTTCTTTGACCTTCTTTGACCTTCTTTGACCTTCTTTGACCTTCTTTGACCTTCTTTGACCTTCTTTGACCTTCTTTGACCTTCTTTGACCTTCTTTGACCTTCTTTGACCTTCTTTGACCTTCTTTGACCTTCTTTGACCTTCTTTCTGGTTTCCTTTTGGGGTGTTGGAAATGCAGAAAGAAGAAGGCGGCAGAGGCTGTTGGGGGCGCGAGGCGATGGCTCCGCCAGCTGGGGTCCGGCACGGGGAGCGCCGTGCCACGTAGGTGCTGTTCAACCACTGAACAGAAACACCTTCAAAGGAATAAAGAAGCCATCGAGGCCTCTGAACTACTGCAAAAGGCCCTGGTGTCAGCTCCAGCCTTGGGACTCCCAGATGTCAGTAAGCCATTTTCTTCTCCTCTAGTATTGGCACAGGATCCGGGCCCGTATCCCCGAGCAGTTCCACGCTTTTCCAAGCAGTCGGCCGCAACTGCAAAAGGTCGGGATGGATGCCTGCGAGCGGTTACGGCCGTAATACTAGATACCCGGGAAGCCCAAAAATTCACCCTGCGCCAGAGAATGATTACGTTGGTGTCCCATAAAATATCTGCTGTTTTGGAAGTGAAGGGTGGAAACTGGCTTTCCCTGCAAATACCAGACTGCAATGGTAGAAAATTGTAATTACTAACATGGTCAATCCGGCCTCTTTTCTTTGCAGAAACACAGGGGAACGCGTCCAGCGTGACTGACTGGAAACTACTGAGGCGACATCCTCGAGCCATCGGGACGTGAAGGACAGTCCTATGGCAAGTGCTGAAGCCGGGTTCATGGATGGGAGCAGTCGTGTCCTAAGCGGTAAAAGACATGCTGGATGTGCCACGATCGCTAGTCGAGACCGAACAGAGTTAGGACCTCTACCCCCGAATCCCTCTGCTCCAAAGGCAGAGAGCATTGCTCTGACGCGAGCCTTGGGATTGGCTGAAGGCAAAGCTGCAAATATCTCTACAGGTTCGAGGTGCGCGTTCGGAGTTGTACATGCACACGGAGCGGTCTGGAAGGAAAAAGAGTTATTGAACTCACAGGGTAAACCCTTCAAACATGGAGATCCTGAAACTGTTGGAAGCAGCCCAGCTGCCTGAGAAGGTAACAACCGTGCAATTCAAAGCGCCCCAGAAAGTGAATTTGGACCTGGAAAGGGGAAATGAGCTGGCGGCCAGGGAGGCGAAACAGGCAGCCGAAGGGGAGGTACAACCAGAAGGGGCTTTGACCCCCGACGGGCAAATCTCCCTGGAAGGAGAGCCCCGATAGAGCAAAGAAGATGAAAAGCTCCCTGCAGATTCGGAAGGGTCATATAACGAGGAGGGATGGGTTCTCACCCCACAAGGTAAATTAGTCCTCTGGGGTTTAGTAAAAGAGAAGCATAGAAAAAGGCATCGGGGAGCAGAGGCCCTATAAAAACGCCTAGTTAGATAAATTGTAGCTACATTACTGTGAGACAAGTGACTCAGCAGAATGATCTTTGCCTCCAGGCTAATCCCCAAAATACCCCCACCCTGGAAATGGGCCAAATCGGGAAAGGAGACGAGCCTGGACAACAATGGCAAATTGATTTTTCAGAACTTCCAAGAAAAGGGGAGGTAGTGTATGTTTAATAACTTCTTGTATTTCTATCGTAATAGATGAGACAATTCTAGGTAGCAAGAATCATTTTAATTTTTGCGTTTGTAATTTTGTTAAGATTGTTGTGTGTGACTTTTCTTCCTTAGCACCAGCCGTATCCTACCAGCCTGTACCTACTGGAATGAGTCTTCTATTGGTAAAACAACTCCTGAAACATCAGGATTTGATCAAAATCTTGGAGGAGGCCCTAGAAAGAGGGAGGAAGACCCTGATAACAGTCCAGCAGGACACGGAGGAAATGAACGGGGTCCTGAAAAGGGTAAGAGAAGATGGAACCATGCTTGGTGGGACACGCTATTTGGATGGTCCCCCACGGCGACCGGCATTCTAAATAAGCTCTGTCACCCCATTGTTGTCCTGTTGATGTCAGTTTTAGTTGGCTTTTTCTTCTCTCCCGTGTTGTTTGTTTGGAGTTGGAGAATGCTGCTACAACAACTAACAATTTTGACTTCTCTCTCTAGAGCTCGTGAGAATGTGTTGGAAAGTAATTTTGAAGCAAAATGCTACCCAGTTCCCCTTGAAAAGATGGATCCTTGATGGGGCCAATGAATTTGCCTGAGTTTAAAAGACGGGGGGGAATTGATGAGCGGGCATATGATACAGGGGGGAAGTTAGAAAAACTTAGAGGGCTTAGCGCACCGAGATGCGCGCTGTCTGCTCGTAAAGGCCTTGAAGAGCCTGGGTGTTGATAAGGGAGGAGCTCGTTCACAGACATTTGCTGATAAGGGACAGCTGGAACGTGCCCAACAGCAGAAAGCCGACTGTGTCCTGCTCTGCAGACTTGGAGCTCGACCGGGATGAGGCTGCACCTGCGCACAGATTGAGTTCCGGGACGATTCGTGAGGAAGATGAAGTCGACTTCAGCCCTGAGCCCCAGCCCAGGGCGCTGCGCCTGCGCCAGCATGGGGGAAGCTTCTGGAATCTCATGATAACAGGAATCATAGAATCATAGAATCACTTGGTTGGAAAGGACCCACTGGATCATCAAGTCCAACCGTTCCTATCAAATACTAACCCATGTCCCTCAGCACCTCATCTACCCACCCTTTAGACCCATCCAGGGAAGGTGACTCAACCCCCTCCCTGGGCAGCTTCTGCCAGTGCCCAATGACCCTTTCCACGAAAAAGATTTTCCTGATGTCCAGCCTGAAGCTCCCCTGGCGGAGCTTGAGGCCATTCCCCCTTGTCCTGCCCCCTGTCACTTGGGGGAAGAGCCCAGATCCGTCCTCTCCACAACCTCCTTTCAGGTAGTTGTAGAGAGTCCAGGAGATGGGTTGCATCTAGCAATGCTTTTTGTTTCCTTGTCACCCTGCACCCTTTAAATTCCAGCTCGTTTACTGGGACGCTGGAGACATCTCACTTTTGGTTTAGCCAGGGCTGGTGGCTCTTCTGTAGCACCAACCACCATCTCCCTTGGCATGAAACCCCAGGTGTGGGGCCCTGGGGTGCCTGTAGGAAAAGATGGGTACGATGAAATTTTAGCATCCCCATCTTCAGGCTGCTGACAGGACACGGAGAAAGGTCAGGAATCTGTACGAGGCGCTTATGACTCGGCCTGTCTTGACACTCTAACTATGGGCTCGTTAGAGCCCAGGGTGTGCGAGTGAGGAGGATTAGCCCCTCGCCCCTGGTGGCAGATAAACACAGACCCGCTTTATAACCCTTAACGGAGCTCTAGAGCTCGATTCCCCCAAACAATCAAAGGGCAAACTGACCCGAAAAGGGCAAATTACCAAAAACTCTTGAGTGAGGACAGGGGAAGGGAGAAGGGAGGAGCCCGCCGCCATCTTGAGTGAGAGCACGGTGAGGGACTCTGGGTGGGACTGCCGCCATCGTGAGTGAGGGCACGGTGAGGGACTCTGAGTGGGACTGCCGCCATCGTGAGTGAGGGCACGGTGAGGGACTCTGAGTGGGACTGCCGCCATAGTGAGTGAGGGCAGGGTGTTAAAATGTCTCCACAAACTTGAGTGTGGCCACGGGCGAAGTAGTCGGGTGAAGCCACTGCCATTTTGAGTGAAGGCACGGGGCCCGCGCCACCTTTAGTAAGGGTACGGGACGGAAACCGGAGGTCCTGTCACCATCTTGGGTGGGGGCACGACAAGGGAGACGGGCGAAGCTGCCGCCATCTTGAATGAGGTAACAGCATGTCCGTGTCGCCCCCACCTTGAGTGAGGGCACTGCATGTCAGTCTCGCCAGCATCTTGAGTGAGGGATCTGGGAGGGAAACAGGAGGTCATGCCGCCATCTTGAGTGCGGATATAACGTGTCAGTTTCACCACCATCTTGAGTGGGGGCACAGGTCCTGCCACCATCTTGAGTGAGGGCACAGCTTGTCAGTGTCGCCGACATCTTGAGTAGGGAGAAGGGTCCTCCAGCATGTTGAGTAGGGGCATGTGTCCCGCTACCATCATGAGTGAGGGCACAGCTTGTCAGTGTTGCCACCATTTGAGTGGGGGCACAGGTCCCGCAGCCATCCTGAATTAGGGCTCGGGGCCCGCCGCTCTCTTAAATGAGGGCACAGCTTGTCAGTGTTGCTGCCATTTGAGTTGGGGCACGGGTCCCGCAGCCATCCTGAATTAGGGCTCGGGGCCTGCCGCTCTCTTAAGTGAGGGCATAGCTTGTCAGTGTTTCCGCCATCTTGAGTGGGGGATCGGAGTTCGTCGCCATCCTGATTGAGGGTACAGCATGTCGTTGGCGCCACTATCTTGAGTAAGGGCAAGGGCGAGGGAGACGGGCGAAGCAGCCACCATCCTGAGTGAGGGCAGGTTGAGGGGGAATGGGCAGGCCCGCCGCCATCTTGACCGAGGGCACTGGGAGGGAGACGGATGGGCCCGACCCCAGAGCGAGTGAGGTAACCTCAAATTCACCATATAAGGGCAAATCGAGCAGCTAAGGCAAAGTTGGTGACCATAAAAGTGCAAATTGATCATTTCAGGGCAATCTTGGGCAATTGTCTGAAAGGGAAAATTTACCAAAGAAGGGCAAACATGGCCAATGTCCATAAAATGGGCAAATATATCCTTAAAGGGCAAATTTATCATATTACAGCAAACTTGGCCAGTTTCCATAAAAGGGTAAATTTATCCTATAAGTGAAACGTGACCATAAAATGGGCCAATTTAGCATAAAAGGGCACATTTATCATATTAGGGCAAACTTGTTCAATTGACCATATAAGCATAAACTTGGCCAATTGCTGTAAAGGGCAAATTTACCATTAAACAGGAATGGTCAGACTCGATGATTCGATGGGTCTTTTCCAACGTGGTGACTGTATGATTCTGTGCATTACATAATCATATCCTCATGCACCGTTTTGATGGAACGGAGCATTGGACTGAGCACCTTTGATCTGTCTCGTACAGTAGCAAAATCACAGAGACTGTGCTATTTCTCAGCAGCCAAAGAAGCAGCAAACTCTAAAGGGCCTTTTCAACTCTTTGTTATCGATCCTCTTCTTGCCCTTCTCCCAGCAGCCTTACCATCGCCTACAGCCACTCCTTTTGCGTGGTCATCAGGCTGAACCATCGAGGCTGAGAAGCAAGCAATGTTGCCGTGAAGGCGCACACTGTTATTTCTTGTGAGGATGCTTTCAGACCTGTAGTGGTGGTGTTCTTGCTGAGAATGTATGGCAGAGTTAATAAAACCCAGCTGCTCCCCAGGCCCTGTTTATACCTGTGAGGGGGTTCACCACACCCCATCCACAGGTGGTGGCTGGGAGGGCCCAGGGGGATATAAACCACAGGCCTTGCCTCAGGGGCTCATTTGGGTTCTGTTTTCCCTTGAGGTAGGAGGTTTGCTGCTGTGTCTACTCCTTGTAGCTTTTGAGCAGACTAAGGTAGGATGAACAAGGTTGGGGTCTTTTTGTCTCCTGAAGAAGCAGAGGCAGCTGTGGGAGGTTTGAGTTTTGGAAGCGTCCAGGCTAAACAGCACCTGCAGTTGTAACTCTGGGATTTTTGTGTGGGGGAGGATGCATTGGCCCTAGGGGCTGTGCAGTTTGTAACAGGCACCTTGGGGGTGATAATAATCTGGAATTACGTTTGTCAGCGTAGGGTGGGAAGTTGAGTCTATGGGTGACAATAAGCAGGCCCTTCTTTGCCGGCCCCCCACCTTCTTTGACCTTCTTTGACCTTCTTTGACCTTCTTTGACCTTCTTTGACCTTCTTTGACCTCCGTCATAGAAGGTGATCAGATTACTCTGGCAAGACCTGCCTTTCATGAACCCGTGTTGACAGGGCCTGATCACCCGGTTCTCTTGCAAGTGCTTCATGATCGCACTCAAGATCACCCCCCGCTCCATGACTTTCCCCTGTACCGAGGTCAGACTGACAGGCCTGTAGTTCCCCAGATCCTCCCTGCGCCCCTTCTTATAGATGGGCATGACATCAGCCAGCCTCCAGTCCAGCGGAACCTCCCCAGTCATCCAGGACTGCTGGAAGATGATGGAAAGGGGTTTGGCCAGCACATCCTCCAGTTCCCTCAAAACTCTTGGGTGGACTCCATCTGGCCCCATAGACTTGTGGGCATCTAGCTGGGCTAGCAGGTCTCTAACCACCTCCTCTTGGACCTTGGGAATCTCATACTTCTCATCCAACCCTTGGGGTTGTGCACAGAGGGAACAATTTTCCTTACTATTAAAGACTGAGGCAAAGTAGGCATTGAGCACTTCAGCCTTGTCTTCGTCCCCTGTTACTCTTGTTCCCTCTGCATCTACTAGGGACTGGAGATTCTCCCTAGCCCTCCTTTTGCTGTTGATGTATTTGTAGAAAGACTTTTTGTTGTCTTTCACAGTCTTGGCCAATCGCATTTCTAGTTGGGCCTTAGCCCTCCTGATTTTTTCCCTGCACGTTCTCACTTTCTCCCTGTAGTCCACCCAGGATGCCTGCTCCTTCCTCCAGAGGTCGTAGACCCTCCTCTTCCTATTGATGTCTCTTAGGACCTCCCTACTCAACCACGCTGGTTTCTTACCCCTCCGGCTACTTTTCCGGAACTTGGGGACGGCTTTCTCCTGAGCTGCTAGGAGTTCCTTCTTGAAGAGCGCCCAGCCCTCATGGACACCTTTGCCTTCAAGGAGCGCCTCCCACAGGACTTTTCCGACCAGCCTTCTGAACAGCCCAAAGTCTGCTCTCTGAAAGTTGAGGGCGACTGTTCTGCTAACCTCCTTCTTCATTTTACCCTGCACTGAGAACTCTCTCATCTCATGATTGCTTTGCCCCAAGCATCCTCCAACCTTCACATCCCCCACCAGTCCTTCTCTGTTCACCAACAGCAGGTCCAGGAGGGCACCGTCCCTTGTCGGTTCGCTCACCAGCTGTGTGAGGAAGTTGTGTTCCGCACACTCCAGGAACCTCCGGGACTGCTTCCTTTCTGCTGTATTATACTCCCAGCCTATATCTGGGAAATTGAAGTCTCCCACAAGGACTAGAGGTAGCGATTTTGAGACTACACTCAGTTGTTTGTAGAAGAGCTCATCAGCTGCTTCTTCTTGGCTGGGTGGTCTATAGCAGACTCCCATCACAATTCCTTCCTGCCCATGGGCTCCTCTGATTTTCACCCACAGGCACTCAGTCCCATCCTGATTGTAGTCCAGCTCGAGGGTATCAATGCCCTCTCTAACATAGAGGGCTACCCCGCCTCCTCTTCTGCCCTTCCTGTCCTTCCTAAAGAGTTTATACCCCACCATGGGTACGCTCGAGTCGTACGAGTCATCCCACCACATCTCTGCAATGGCAACGACATCGTAGTCTCCCTGCCCTACCACAGCTTCCAGCTCCTCCTTCTTATTTCCCATGCTGTGTGCATTGGTGTAAATGCACTTCAGCTGGGCAGGCGTAGCTTCAGCCTTCGCAATAGGGCTCCTCCCCAGCTGAGCGGTCCTTGACTTAACTAAGGCCACAGTGCCAGTCTGCTGCCTACCATCCTCAGCTGCACTCACCCCCTCTTGCTTAGTGGTGATATACCGGCAGGCATCGCCAGCACACCCCCCCTTTGCCACTGAAGTCTCACCTCCAGGCTCACTCCCATCCTGCCTGGCCTCCATCCCCTCCCCCCTCACATCTAGTTTAAAGCTCGATTTATGAGCTTAACTAGTTTTTTGGTGAGGGCTTTTGTCCCCCTAGCAGACAGGCGTGTCCCATCCCTGGTAAGAAAGCCTGGGGGTGCGTGGGCCTCCCCATGATTAAAGAACCCAAAGCCCCTCTTCTCACACCAGTCCCTAAGCCATTCATTAACCCGTTTCTTATTCCTCATTTCCTGCTCCTGATTCCTTAGTATTGGGATGGAAGAAATTCAAAGAAAGTCAAAAGAAGGTTGGAGATGGTCGAAGAAAGTCAAAGAAGGTCCAAGAAGGTCAAACAACAGAGGAGAAGGTCGGAGAAGGTTGAAGAAGATAGAAGAAGGTGGTCGGAGAAGGTCAGGGAAGGTAAAAGAAGGTCAAAGGAGGTCGGAGAAGGTTAAAAAGGGTCGAGGAAAGTCAAGGGAGAAGGTGGGAGAAGATCAAAGAAGGTCATAGAAAGTCAAAGAACGTCAAAGAAGATGAAAGAAGGTCGAAGGTCTGAGATGGTGGTCAAAGAAGGTCAGAGAAGGTCAAAGAAGATTGAAGAAGGTGAGCAAAGAAGGACGAAAGTCGAAGACGGTCAGAGAAGTTCAAAGAAGTTCAGGGAAGGTCAGAGAGGTCGAAGAAGTACAGAGAATGTCAGAGAAGGTCGGAAGTCGGAGAAAATCAAAGAAGGTCAAAGAAGATCAGAGAAGGTCGGAGAAAGTCGAAGATGGACGGAGACAAAGGTCGGAGACAGTTGAAGAAAGTCAAAGAAGGTCAAAGAACGTCAGAAAAGTTCAGAGAAGGTCGAAGAATGTCAGAGAAGTTCAAAGAAGTTAGAAAAGTCTAAATAAGGCCGGAGAAGGCCAGAGAAGGTCAAAGAGGCCGGAGAAGGTCAAAGAAGGCCGAGGAAGAAGGCTAAAGAAGGTTAGAGAAGGTTAGAGAGGTTTAAGAAGGTTGAAAAAGGTCAGAGTAGATCAGAGAGGTCAAAGAAGGTCAGAGAAGTTCAAAGCACCTCCGAAAAAGTTGAAGAAGGTCAAAGAAGGTGGCTAAAGAAGGATGAAGGTCGAAGAAGGTCGGAGACAGTCGGAGAATGTCAAAGACGCTCGGAGAAGGTCAGGGAAGTTCAGGGAAGAAGTTTGGAGAAGGTCGGAAGTCAGAAAAAATCAGAGAAGGTCAAAGAAAGTTGGAGACGGTCGGAGAACATTGGAGAAGATCAAAGAAGGTCCGAGAAGAAGAAGTTCGAAGAAGGTCAGAGATGGTCGGAGAAAGATGTCGGAGAAAATTGAAGAAAGTCAAAGAAGATCGGAGAAGGTCAAAGAAGGTCAGAAAAGTTCAGAGAAGGTTGAAGAAGATCAAAGAAAGTTGAAGAAGAAGGTCAGAGAAGGTCAGAGAGGTTGAAGAAGGTCAAAGAAAAATGAAGAAGGCTGAAGGAGGTTGAAGAAGGTTGGAGAAGGTCAGAGAGGTTGAAGAATTTTGAAGAAGGTCAAAGAAGGTCAGAGAAGATTGAAGGTGGTCAAAGAAAGATGAAGGTCGAAGAAGGCTGGAGACGGTCTGAAAATCCATCACAAACGTCACCCTCGCTCAGAGCCGCAAAGCGGGCGTTTCTCCTCTCACCTGAATGGCAGCCGCTCCCGTTCCACCCGTGGGCGCCCTCCTCGTCTCCCGCCGCCAGCGCAGGAGAGAGATGGGAAGGCTCCATAGCGCTCTGCAAAGATGAAGGACGTCTAAGAGGCTAAGGGTGCACTCGATGCCTTCATCCAGGTCCTTGATAAAGACACTGGACAGGGCTGGACCCAGCACTGAGCCCTGGGGTGACAGTTTCCGAAGCAGAATGCTGGGAGAAACTGTGTCAAAGGCTTTACTGAAGTTCAGGAAGATCCATCCTCAGCCTTTCCCTCGGCCAGCAGCCGAGTCACTTTGTCACAGAAGGCGATCAGGTTAGTTTGGGAAGACCTGCCTTTCGTGAACCCGTGTTGACTGGGCCTGATCCCCCGGTTCTCTTGCACGTGCTTCATGATCGCACTCAGGATCACCTGTTCCATGACTTTCCCTGGCACTGAGGTCAGACTGACAGGCCTGGAGTTCCCTGGATCCTCCCTGTGACCCTTCTTATCGATGGGCACAACACCCCCAGGCTCCAGTCCAGTGGAACTGCCCCAGTCAGCCAGGGCTCCCCCGATTTTAACCCCCAGGCACTCGGTCCCATCCTCACCGCGATCGAGCTCGAGGGGATCAAAGCAGAAGGAACGAGCTGTTAGGGCAAAATACTCCGAGGAACCGTGGTTGAAATGAACCCCCCACCACCCCTGCAGCTCTCACTGCCGCACACAACACCCCAAAAAAGCGACACCCCCCCCCTCTCTCTCTAGACTGACACCACAAAAGCGCTTTCCAAGCCTCCCTTTCAGCTCCTTCTCCCCCTTCTCCTCCCATTTTGCCCCATGCACCCCCTGCTCTCCTTCTCCCGCCTTTCCCCGGGGGCAGCGAAACACAGCCCGGCCCCGGCAGGACCGCGGAGCATGGAGAGCGAGCCTGGAGCAGTGCCGCCAACCACAGAGCGATACCCATGCCGCTCCCAGCCGCATCCCCTGCCCTCGAGCCGCGCTTCTGCCCCGAGCCCAGCCCCGTTCCAGCCATTCCCCGGCGGGGCTGGCACGGGCCCTGGTGGGCAGCGAGGGAGCGCGGCACCCGGGCCACGTGCGTGGCAGGAACTGCTCGCCCGCGCTCTGCCTCGGCCCGCCCCCCGGCCGCTCTCCCGGCGCCGATTGGCCGCCGCTCACCGAGGGACGCATGGCACAGTCAATGGGAGCACTCTCTGCGGGGCCATTCCCAGGGGGAGCCGAGCACAGCCAGGACACGTGGGGCTCTCGAGGGACACGGGGGGCGTGGGCACCCCAGGCAGGGACGGGAGATACGCGGGGCTCAGGACGCCGTCCCTCTCCTGGCCATCAGCCTGCATCCCGCTGGCCGCGGGCGGAGAGGCAGCGAAGAGCAGAGCCGAGCCGTCCGGAAGGGTGCTGCGTGGAGCCGACAGAAGCCGAGCGGATCCGAGCTGCAATTCGAGTCACGCCACTCCCCGCCCTCCCCTCCCGGCTCGCTCTCCCCTGGGGGGCGTCCCCTCCCGCCCCGGCTGCAGTGCCGCTCGGTGGCCACGACGCGGTGGCACCGAGCCGGGTGAAGCTTTTTTTGGACCGTTTTCTCGAGTAGCAGGTTCGAGCCCGACGGGCGACCAATCGCCCGGAGCAGCAGCTCCTGCGGCGCTGCCCGCACACCCATATGGCGGCGCCTAATGGGAGCTACTGCGCGTGTGTGCGGCACAACATGGCGGTTTCTATGACGAGCCACTGCGCATGCGTGCCGTACAACACGGCGGCATCTATGAATAGCTACTGCACATGCCTTTTGTGCAAAACGGCAACGTCCATTAGGAGCTACTGTGCGTGTGGGCCGTGCAACACGGCGGCGCCCATTAGGAGCTACTGCGCGTGCGTGCCGTGCAACACGGCGGCTCCCATTAGGAGCTACTGTGCGTGCGTGCCGTGCAGCATGGCGGCACATGTATATTTTTCATTGTCCATGCGTGTCGTTTAGCATGCTGGCACGCTAATTAACTCCTTAGCAGGCGTGCAGCTCGTCCCCTCCTCTTCTCCCCCCCTTCAACAGGCAATGTGCTGGTGCTGATTGGCTGCCGCGCTGTGAGGGGGTTGGGGCTGTGTGGGGTTGGCTGCGGGGGGGTCTCCGGGGTCTCCGCCTGGTCTGTGTCACACAGCAGCACTTCCAGGTTTCTCCTTACCCTTTTGAATTCCCAGCCTACACTGAACAGGCACACAATACATCTACGAATACACCTTCTTAGCAAAACAAAGTTATTTTTTCCATGGCTGCCTTTTTTATTTCCCTTCCCTCTGTGACAGCTTTGGCATTTGTTTTCAGAGTTTGATTAATGATTAATGAGTTCAGGTGGGATGTGTAAGTCACACTTCAGAGAAGGAATCGGTTTTGTTTAAAAATAACTGAAAAATATTATAATAGTCTGATTTTACTGCTTTCCCTTTCCCATTCCCAGCAAAACGGTGGTTCCAGCGGCCCTGTTTGTACAAAGTCCCCCAACGTGAGGAGCGCTCCCCAGGCTGCAGGAGGAGACGCTGCCACAGACTGAACTCACAGTAACGAAGACGCAGGTTCCTTCTCTAAGTTGCGACGCAGTCGTTGCCCCAGCATGCGACTCCTCGCCGCCAAACGAGGAAATCTGTTGCTGGCACAGGGATGCCTCGTATGCAAGGTCTGCGTGAGGCACAGCATGGATTGTGTTGCCATGGCAACCCTGAACTACTTTCATCCATCAACATCCACATCCTTCTTTCTGGCGTTTAACAAATTCTTCAAAGACTTTTTTCCCCGACAGCTGTGTAGATTGTTAGATTTCCTTTTATCACCACAATAAATACGTACGAAAGCAGAATTTGTGTGGGGACTACAGAAATCACAGAATCACAGAATAACCAGGTTGGAAGAGACCCACTGGATCGTCAAGTCCAACCGTTCCCACCAATCCCTAAATCATGCTCCTAAGCACCTCATCCACCCTCACCTTAAACACCTCTAGGGACGGTGACTCAACCACCTCCCTGGGCAGACCGTTCCAATGCCTAACCACCCTCTCCGGGAAGAATTTTTTCCTAATCTCAAGCCTAAATCTCCCCTGGCGGAGATTGAGGCCATGAGAGGAGAGTACAGTCCGCACTTCCAGATTACTCTGACCATTAACTCCCACCAGTTTGCCCATGGATCTCCCACATTATCCCCACATTATCCCCTCTCCTTTCTCCAAAGCAAATCCACTTTTCCTGGAAACGACCCTCTTTCCAGGCACCTGAGTACCACCAAGCATAAGCAAATATCTTTAAGAAACCTGGCCTCACTCCTTCCCCGTGTTTCATTTTTCACAAACGGCTCTTGCGTGTGTTTCCTTGGGCTGTGTCACACTGGGGAACAGAAAAGCCACCTAAAAGAGAGGTGAAGAGACTCACTCAGAAACAGAGCGCCACCGTCAGTCTTTAGAAATGAGAATCTTTTCTTCAACAGAGTTTTTCCCACAAAGCCCTAAGTGTGTTTTCTCACCTGGCCCACGGTTTGCTGGGCTCTAGTTTAAAGAATTCCAGCCCCCTGGGGGGCCCCTGCTGTGACCGCCCAGTCCCCAGCTCAGAACCGTTTAAGCAAATGGCTTACGAATACCCTACGGGCAGAATTTCATTCAAAACCAGTAAGCGGTAATTATGATTAATGATATATTTGCAGGAGTTATCATCCGTTTATGAATGATTCATGAAAGGAAAAAGAAGACTAAATAGCCTACGAATATCATCGCAAGCAGTAATTTAAACAACTTCGTCCCTCAAAGTGAGGTCCTTCCAGCCTTATGTTCACGTACCGAGAGCCTGCGGAGCCGGGGGTGGGCGCTGCGCGGTGGATACCGATCTGTCCCCACACATCACCGCATCCAGCACAGTTTGCCCTGACAAAGGGCAGGCGCGCTGCCCAGAAGGGTCCCCTGCTGCGTGCAGAGCTCAGAGAGCTGAAGGAATCACTGTGCTGAGTCGTGCAGCCCGGCTCCTGCCGCACACAGACACACACGATGCAATTAGGAGCCAAGATAGAGGAGCAGCCCGGTACAAATACAGACGTGATCTGCCCCTGCTTCGGGTATGAAACTCCCACGCTTCCTTTCCGGGAAGCGCAGTTTAAGCCCTTATTGTACATTTTCTCTTTCAGGTTTTCACCAAAGCCAGCATCCGATGTCAACTGCCATCAGAAATGCGATGTGAGATACCAGAGATGCTGTTCATGTATTATTACTGTAATTCCCATCTGCACGCAGTCCCCGAATTTCAATGAAGGTCCTGTTTTCGGGGGCTTTTTTCACTCAGTTTTTGAACAGGTTTTGAAATTGGCCAAGTTTGCCGTAATATGATAAATTTACCCTTTAAGGATATATTTGCCCATTTTATGGACATTGGCCATGTTTGCCCTTCTTTGGTAAATTTTCCCTTTCAGACAATTGCCCAAGATTGCCCTGACATGGTCAATTTGCACTTTTATGGTCACCAACTTTGCCCTTAGCTGCTCAATTTGCCGTTATATGGTGAATTTGCGGTTACCTCACTCGCGCTGGGGGCGGGTCCATCCGTCTCCCTCCCAGTGCCCTCACTCAAGATGGCAGCGCGCCCACCCAGTGTACGTCGCCGTGCCCTCATTCAAGATGGCGGCGAGCCCAGTGCCCTCACTCAAGGGGGCGGTGACACTGACATGCCGTGCCCTTAGTAAAGGTGGCAGCGTTGTGCCCTCACTCAGGATGGCGGCGTGACCTCCGGTTTCCCTCCCCGTACCATTACTGACAATGGCGGCAACAGTGACAAGCTGTGCCCTCAGTTAATATGCCGGTGGGTGCCGTGCCCTCACTCAAGATGGCGCCAACACCAACACGCTGTACCCTCACTCAAGATGGCGGCGTGACCGCCCATTTCACTCCCCCTGCACTCACTCAAGATGGTGGTAGCTTCACCCGTCTCCCTCGCCCTTGCCCGTACTCAAGATAGTGGTGACAACGACATGCTCTACTCTCAATCAGGATGGCGACAAACTCCGTGCCCCCACTCAAGATGGCGGCAACACTGACAAGCTTTGCCCTCACTTAAGAGAGCAGCAGGCCCCGAGACCTAATTCAGGATGGCTGCGGGACCCGTGCCCCCACTCAAATGGCAGCAACACTGACAAGCTGTGCCCTCACTCATGATCGTAGCGGGACACATGCCCCTACTCAACATGCTGGCGGACCCTTGTCCCTACTCAAGATGGCGGCGATACTGACAAGCTGTGCCCTCACTCAAGATGGTGGCAACACTGACACTTTATGTCGGCACTCAAGATGGCGGCATGACCTCCTGTTTCCCTCCCAGATCCCTCACTCAAGATGCTGGCGAACTGACAGGCAGTGCCCTCACTCAAGGTGGGGGCGACACGGACATGCTGTTACCTCACTCAAGATGGCGGCGGCTTTGCCCGTCTCCCTTGTCGTGCCCCCACCCAAGATGGCAGCAGGACCTCTGGTTTCCGTCCCGTACCCTTACTCAAGGTGGCGGCGGGCCCCGTGCCTTCACTCAAAATGGCAGTGGCTTCGCCCGACTCCTTCGCCCGTGGCCACATTCAAATTTGTGGAGACATTTTAACGCCCTGCCCTCACTCATGATGGTGGCAGGCCCACCTGGAGTCCCTCACCGTGCCCTCACTCACGATGGCGGCAGTCCCACCCAGAGTCCCTCACCGTGCCCTCACTCACCGTTGGCGGCAGGCCCACCCAGAGTCCCTCACCGTGCCCTCACTCACGATGGCGGCAGGCCCACCCAGAGTCCCTCACCGTGCCCTCACTCACCGTTGGCGGCAGGCCCACCCAGAGTCCCTCACCGTGCCCTCACTCACCGTTGGCGGCAGGCCCACCCAGAATCCCTCACCGTGCCCTCACTCACGATGGCGGCAGGCCCACCCAGAGTCCCTCACCGTGCCCTCACTCACGATGGCGGCAGGCCCACCCAGAGTCCCTCACCGTGCCCTCACTCAAGATGGCGCCAGGCCCACCCAGAGTCCCTCACCGTGCCCTCACTCAAGATGGCGGCAGGCCCGCCCAGAGGCCCTCACCGTGCCCTCACTCAAGATGGCGGCAGGCCCGCCCAGAGTCCCTCACCGTGCCCTCACTCAAGATGGCGGCAGGCCCGCCCAGAGGCCCTCACCGTGCCCTCACTCAAGATGGCGGCGGGCTCCTCCCTTCTCCCTTCCCCTGTCCTCACTCAAGAGTTTTTGGTAATTTGCCCTTTTCGGGTCAGTTTGCCCTTTGATTGTTTGGGGGAATCGAGCTCTAGAGCTCCGTTAAGGGTTATAAAGCGGGTCTGTGTTTATCTGCCACCAGGGGCGAGGGGCTAATCCTCCTCACTCGCACACCCTGGCCTCTAACGAGCCCATAGTTAGAGTGTCAAGACAGGCCGAGTCATAAGCGCCTCGTACAGATTCCCGACCTTTCTCCGCGTCCTGTCAGCAGCCTGAAGATGGGGATGCTAAAATTTCATCGCACCCATCTTTTCCTACAGGCACCCCAGAGCCCCACCCCTGGGGTTTCATGCCAAGGGAGATGGTGGTTGGTGCTACAGAAGAGCCACCAGCCCTGGCTAAACCAAAAGTGAGATGTCTCCAGCGTCCCAGTAAACGAGCTGGAATTTAAAGGGTGCAGGGTGACAAGGAAACAAAAAGCATTGCTAGATGCAACCCATCTCCTGGACTCTCTACAACTACCTGAAAGGAGGTTGTGGAGAGGACGATCTGGGCTCTTCCCCCAAGTGACAGGGGGCAGGACAAGGGGGAATGGCCTCAAGCTCCACCAGGGGAGCTTCAGGCTGGACATCAGGAAAAGCTTTTTCATGGAAAGGGTCATTGGGCACTGGCAGAGGCTGCCCAGGGAGGGGGTTGAGTCACCTTCCCTGGATGGGTCTAAAGGGTGGGTAGATGAGGTGCTGAGGGACATGGGTTAGTATTTGATAGGAACGGTTGGACTGGATGATCCAGTGGGTCCTTTCCAAACAAGTGATTCTATGATTCTATGATTCCTGTTATCATGAGTTTCCAGAAGCTTCTCCCATTCTGGCACAGGCACCTGTAGTGGTGGTGTTCTTGATGAGAATGTAAAGCAGAGTTAATAAAACCCAGCTGCTCCCCAGGCCCTGTTTATACCTGTGAGGGGGTTCACCACACCCCAGCCACAGGTGGTGTCTGGGAGGGCCCAGGGGGGATATAAACCACAGGCCTTGCCTCACGGGCTCATTTGGGGTCTGTTTTCCCTTGAGGTAGGAGGTTTGCTGCTGTGTCTACTCCTTGTAGCTTCTGAGCAGGCTAAGGTAGGATGAACAAGGTTGGGGTCTTTTTGTCTCCTGAAGAAGCAGAGGCAGCTGTGGGCGGTTTGAGTTTTGGAAGAGTCCAGGCTAAACAGCACCTGCAGTTGTAACTCTGGGATTTTTGTGTGTGGGACGATGCGTTGGCCCTAGGGGCTGTGCAGTTTGTAACAGGCACCTCGGGGGTGATAATAATCTGGAATTACGTTTGTCAGCGTAGGGTGGGAAGTTGAGTCTATGGGTTGGTGGAAGATAGAAGGGGCCCGGGGAACTCTGGGAAGGGCTCAGAAGCACAGCTCCCAAGGAACAGCAACGCAGAAGGGTGGTGGGGTTCAAATATAGGGCAGTTTCTGTTAGGAAGGAGGAGGGTTCCTTCTCTAGCCCTTCAGAGGTGGAGAAGGGCTTTAATGGGGGAAAAGAACATGGGTTCATCAGTCATTCTTGGCTTGGTTTGGTAGGTGGATGCGAGTGCCATTCAGGTGTCCATTGCTCTAGTCTCTCTGCAGCTGATGGGAACGATGAGGTTGAGACACAAGGTGTGGGTCACCTGGACCTTTGTACAGCAATTGTCTGGTTTGCACATGGAGTTTCTAATTTAGGTCTGAGAATTGTCAAATCCCAGTGTTGTGAGGGACCATGGGTTGGCCCTGTAGAGAGGGAACAAGTGTTGTCCCTCAGCTTCTGCCGGCTCTGTGCTCTTCGCTGCCAACAGGGTGTGGGCTGGGACTGGGTGATGGACAGTGCCCTGTGGGCCCCCAGGTCCCCCGTGTCCCACCCGAGCCCCGCGTGTCCCCCGTCCCTGCCCGGGGTGAACTGCGCAGGCCCTTCTCAACTTCTGTGATCTTCTCAGACCTCCTTTGACCTGTTTGGTGTTCTCTGTCTTTCTCAGGACCTTTCCTTAACATGGGAACCTTCCTGCTTTGACCTGCTTTGACCTGCTTTGACCTGCTTTGACCTGCTTTGACCTGCTTTGACCTGCTTTGACCTGCTTTGACCTGCTTTGACCTGCTTTGACCTGCTTTGACCTGCTTTGACCTGCTTTGACCTGCTTTGACCTGCTTTGACCTGCTTTGACCTGCTTTGACCTGCTTTGACCTGCTTTGACCTGCTTTGACCTGCTTTGACCTGCTTTGACCTGCTTTGACCTGCTTTGACCTGCTTTGACCTGCTTTGACCTGCTTTGACCTGCTTTGACCTGCTTTGACCTGCTTTGACCTGCTTTGACCTGCTTTGACCTGCTTTGACCTGCTTTGACCTGCTTTGACCTGCTTTGACCTGCTTTGACCTGCTTTGACCTGCTTTGACCTGCTTTGACCTGCTTTGACCTGCTTTGACCTGCTTTGACCTGCTTTGACCTGCTTTGACCTGCTTTGACCTGCTTTGACCTGCTTTGACCTGCTTTGACCTGCTTTGACCTGCTTTGACCTGCTTTGACCTGCTTTGACCTGCTTTGACCTGCTTTGACCTGCTTTGACCTGCTTTGACCTGCTTTGACCTGCTTTGACCTGCTTTGACCTGCTTTGACCTGCTTTGACCTGCTTTGACCTGCTTTGACCTGCTTTGACCTGCTTTGACCTGCTTTGACCTGCTTTGACCTGCTTTGACCTGCTTTGACCTGCTTTGACCTGCTTTGACCTGCTTTGACCTGCTTTGACCTGCTTTGACCTGCTTTGACCTGCTTTGACCTGCTTTGACCTGCTTTGACCTGCTTTGACCTGCTTTGACCTGCTTTGACCTGCTTTGACCTGCTTTGACCTGCTTTGACCTGCTTTGACCTGCTTTGACCTGCTTTGACCTGCTTTGACCTGCTTTGACCTGCTTTGACCTGCTTTGACCTGCTTTGACCTGCTTTGACCTGCTTTGACCTGCTTTGACCTGCTTTGACCTGCTTTGACCTGCTTTGACCTGCTTTGACCTGCTTTGACCTGCTTTGACCTGCTTTGACCTGCTTTGACCTGCTTTGACCTGCTTTGACCTGCTTTGACCTGCTTTGACCTGCTTTGACCTGCTTTGACCTGCTTTGACCTGCTTTGACCTGCTTTGACCTGCTTTGACCTGCTTTGACCTGCTTTGACCTGCTTTGACCTGCTTTGACCTGCTTTGACCTGCTTTGACCTGCTTTGACCTGCTTTGACCTGCTTTGACCTGCTTTGACCTGCTTTGACCTGCTTTGACCTGCTTTGACCTGCTTTGACCTGCTTTGACCTGCTTTGACCTGCTTTGACCTGCTTTGACCTGCTTTGACCTGCTTTGACCTGCTTTGACCTGCTTTGACCTGCTTTGACCTGCTTTGACCTGCTTTGACCTGCTTTGACCTGCTTTGACCTGCTTTGACCTGCTTTGACCTGCTTTGACCTGCTTTGACCTGCTTTGACCTGCTTTGACCTGCTTTGACCTGCTTTGACCTGCTTTGACCTGCTTTGACCTGCTTTGACCTGCTTTGACCTGCTTTGACCTGCTTTGACCTGCTTTGACCTGCTTTGACCTGCTTTGACCTGCTTTGACCTGCTTTGACCTGCTTTGACCTGCTTTGACCTGCTTTGACCTGCTTTGACCTGCTTTGACCTGCTTTGACCTGCTTTGACCTGCTTTGACCTGCTTTGACCTGCTTTGACCTGCTTTGACCTGCTTTGACCTGCTTTGACCTGCTTTGACCTGCTTTGACCTGCTTTGACCTGCTTTGACCTGCTTTGACCTGCTTTGACCTGCTTTGACCTGCTTTGACCTGCTTTGACCTGCTTTGACCTGCTTTGACCTGCTTTGACCTGCTTTGACCTGCTTTGACCTGCTTTGACCTGCTTTGACCTGCTTTGACCTGCTTTGACCTGCTTTGACCTGCTTTGACCTGCTTTGACCTGCTTTGACCTGCTTTGACCTGCTTTGACCTGCTTTGACCTGCTTTGACCTGCTTTGACCTGCTTTGACCTGCTTTGACCTGCTTTGACCTGCTTTGACCTGCTTTGACCTGCTTTGACCTGCTTTGACCTGCTTTGACCTGCTTTGACCTGCTTTGACCTGCTTTGACCTGCTTTGACCTGCTTTGACCTGCTTTGACCTGCTTTGACCTGCTTTGACCTGCTTTGACCTGCTTTGACCTGCTTTGACCTGCTTTGACCTGCTTTGACCTGCTTTGACCTGCTTTGACCTGCTTTGACCTGCTTTGACCTGCTTTGACCTGCTTTGACCTGCTTTGACCTGCTTTGACCTGCTTTGACCTGCTTTGACCTGCTTTGACCTGCTTTGACCTGCTTTGACCTGCTTTGACCTGCTTTGACCTGCTTTGACCTGCTTTGACCTGCTTTGACCTGCTTTGACCTGCTTTGACCTGCTTTGACCTGCTTTGACCTGCTTTGACCTGCTTTGACCTGCTTTGACCTGCTTTGACCTGCTTTGACCTGCTTTGACCTGCTTTGACCTGCTTTGACCTGCTTTGACCTGCTTTGACCTGCTTTGACCTGCTTTGACCTGCTTTGACCTGCTTTGACCTGCTTTGACCTGCTTTGACCTGCTTTGACCTGCTTTGACCTGCTTTGACCTGCTTTGACCTGCTTTGACCTGCTTTGACCTGCTTTGACCTGCTTTGACCTGCTTTGACCTGCTTTGACCTGCTTTGACCTGCTTTGACCTGCTTTGACCTGCTTTGACCTGCTTTGACCTGCTTTGACCTGCTTTGACCTGCTTTGACCTGCTTTGACCTGCTTTGACCTGCTTTGACCTGCTTTGACCTGCTTTGACCTGCTTTGACCTGCTTTGACCTGCTTTGACCTGCTTTGACCTGCTTTGACCTGCTTTGACCTGCTTTGACCTGCTTTGACCTGCTTTGACCTGCTTTGACCTGCTTTGACCTGCTTTGACCTGCTTTGACCTGCTTTGACCTGCTTTGACCTGCTTTGACCTGCTTTGACCTGCTTTGACCTGCTTTGACCTGCTTTGACCTGCTTTGACCTGCTTTGACCTGCTTTGACCTGCTTTGACCTGCTTTGACCTGCTTTGACCTGCTTTGACCTGCTTTGACCTGCTTTGACCTGCTTTGACCTGCTTTGACCTGCTTTGACCTGCTTTGACCTGCTTTGACCTGCTTTGACCTGCTTTGACCTGCTTTGACCTGCTTTGACCTGCTTTGACCTGCTTTGACCTGCTTTGACCTGCTTTGACCTGCTTTGACCTGCTTTGACCTGCTTTGACCTGCTTTGACCTGCTTTGACCTGCTTTGACCTGCTTTGACCTGCTTTGACCTGCTTTGACCTGCTTTGACCTGCTTTGACCTGCTTTGACCTGCTTTGACCTGCTTTGACCTGCTTTGACCTGCTTTGACCTGCTTTGACCTGCTTTGACCTGCTTTGACCTGCTTTGACCTGCTTTGACCTGCTTTGACCTGCTTTGACCTGCTTTGACCTGCTTTGACCTGCTTTGACCTGCTTTGACCTGCTTTGACCTGCTTTGACCTGCTTTGACCTGCTTTGACCTGCTTTGACCTGCTTTGACCTGCTTTGACCTGCTTTGACCTGCTTTGACCTGCTTTGACCTGCTTTGACCTGCTTTGACCTGCTTTGACCTGCTTTGACCTGCTTTGACCTGCTTTGACCTGCTTTGACCTGCTTTGACCTGCTTTGACCTGCTTTGACCTGCTTTGACCTGCTTTGACCTGCTTTGACCTGCTTTGACCTGCTTTGACCTGCTTTGACCTGCTTTGACCTGCTTTGACCTGCTTTGACCTGCTTTGACCTGCTTTGACCTGCTTTGACCTGCTTTGACCTGCTTTGACCTGCTTTGACCTGCTTTGACCTGCTTTGACCTGCTTTGACCTGCTTTGACCTGCTTTGACCTGCTTTGACCTGCTTTGACCTGCTTTGACCTGCTTTCTGGTTTCCTTTTGGGGTGTTGGAAACGCAGAAAGAAGAAGGCGGCAGAGGCTGTTGGGGGCGCGAGGCGATGGCTCCGCCAGCTGGGGTCCGGCACGGGGAGCGCCGTGCCACGCAGGTGCTGTTCAACCACTGAACAGAAACACCTTCAAAGGAATAAAGAAGCCATCGAGGCCCCTGAACTACTGAAAAAGGCCCTGGTGTCAGCTCCAGCCTTGGGACTCCCAGATGTCAGTAAGCCATTTTCTTCTCCTCTAGTATTGGCACAGGATCCGGGCCCGTATCCCCGAGCAGTTCCACGCTTTTCCAAGCAGTCGGCCGCAACTGCAAAAGGTCGGGATGGATGCCTGCGAGCGGTTACGGCCGTAATACTAGATACCCGGGAAGCCCAAAAATTCACCCTGCGCCAGAGAATGATTACGTTGGTGTCCCATAAAATATCTGCTGTTTTGGAAGTGAAGGGTGGAAACTGGCTTTCCCTGCAAATACCAGACTGCAATGGTAGAAAATTGTAATTACTAACATGGTCAATCCGGCCTCTTTTCTTTGCAGAAACACAGGGGAACGCGTCCAGCGTGACTGACTGGAAACTACTGAGGCGACATCCTCGAGCCATCGGGACGTGAAGGACAGTCCTATGGCAAGTGCTGAAGCCGGGTTCATGGATGGGAGCAGTCGTGTCCTAAGCGGTAAAAGACATGCTGGATGTGCCACGATCGCTAGTCGAGACCGAACAGAGTTAGGACCTCTACCCCCGAATCCCTCTGCTCCAAATGCAGAGAGCATTGCTCTGACCCAAGCCTTGGGATTGGCTGAAGGCAAAGCTGCAAATATCTCTACAGGTTCGAGGTGCACGTTCGGAGTTGTACATGCACACGGAGTGGTCTGGAAGGAAAAAGAGTTATTGAACTCACAGGGTAAACCCTTCAAACACGGAGATCCTGAAACTGTTGGAAGCAGCCCAGCTGCCTGAGAAGGTAACAACCGTGCAATTCAAAGCGCCCCAGAAAGTGAATTTGGACCTGGAAAGGGGAAATGAGCTGGCGGCCAGGGAGGCGAAACAGGCAGCCGAAGGGGAGGTACAACCAGAAGGGGCTTTGACCCCCGACGGGCAAATCTCCCTGGAAGGAGAGCCCCGATAGAGCAAAGAAGATGAAAAGCTCCCTGCAGATTCGGAAGGGTCATATAACGAGGAGGGATGGGTTCTCACCCCACAAGGTAAATTAGTCCTCTGGGGTTTAGTAAAAGAGAAGCACAGAAAAAGGCATCGGGGAGCAGAGGCCCTATAAAAACGCCTAGTTAGATAAATTGTAGCTACATTACTGTGAGACAAGTGACTCAGCAGAATGATCTTTGCCTCCAGGCTCATCCCCAAAATACCCCCACCCTGGAAATGGGCCAAATCGGGAAAGGAGACGAGCCTGGACAACAATGGCAAATTGATTTTTCAGAACTTCCAAGAAAAGGGGAGGTAGTGTATGTTTAAGAACTTCTTGTGTTTCTATCGTAATAGATGAGACAATTGTAGGTAGCAAGAATCATTCTAATTTTTGTGTTTGTAATTTTGTTAAGATTGTTGTGTGTGACTTTTCTTCCTTAGCACCAGCCGTATCCTACCAGCCTGTACCTATTGGAATGAATCTTCGATTGGTAAAACAATTCCTGAAACATCAGGATTTGATCAAAATCTTGGAGGAGGCCCTAGAAAGAGGGAGGAAGACCCTGATAACAGTCCAGCAGGACACGGAGGAAATGAACGGGGTCCTGAAAAGGGTAAGAGAAGATGGAACCATGCTTGGTGGGACACGCTATTTGGATGGTCCCCCACGGCGACCGGCATTCTAAATAAGCTCTGTCACCCCATTGGTGTCCTGTTGATGTCAGTTTTAGTTGGGTTTTTCTTCTCTCCCGTGTTGTTGGTTTGGAATTGGAGAATGCTGCTACAACAACTAACAATTTTGACTTCTCTCTCTAGAACTTGTGAGATTGTGTTGTAAAGTAATTTTGAAGCAAAATGCTACCCAGTTCCCCTTGAAAAGATGGATCCTTGATGGGGCCAATGAGTTTGCCTGAGTTTAAAAGAGGGGGGGGAATTGATGAGCGGGCGTATGATACAGGGGGGAAAGTTAGAAAAACTTAGAGGGCTTAGCGCACTGAGATGCGCGCTGTCTGCTCGTAAAGGCCTTGAAGAGCCTGGGTGTTGATAAGGGAGGAGCTCGTTCACAGACATTTGCTGATAAGGGACAGCTGGAACGTGCCCAACAGCAGAAAGCCGACTGCGTCCTGCTCTGCAGACTTGGAGCTCGACCGGGATGAGGCTGCACCTGCGCACAGATTGAGTTCCGGGACGATTCGTGAGGAAGATGAAGTCGACTTCAGCCCTGAGCCCCAGCCCAGGGCGCTGCGCCTGCGCCAGCATGGGGGAAGCTTCTGGAATCTCATGATAACAGGAATCATAGAATCATAGAATCATTTGGTTGGAAAGGACCCACTGGATCATCAAGTCCAACCGTTCCTATCAAATACTAACCCATGTCCCTCAGCACCTCATCTACCCACCCTTTAGACCCATCCAGGGAAGGTGACTCAACCCCCTCCCTGGGCAGCTTCTGCCAGTGCCCAATGACCCTTTCCACGAAAAAGATTTTCCTGATGTCCAGCCTGAAGCTCCCCTGGCGGAGCTTGAGGCCATTCCCCCTTGTCCTGCCCCCTGTCACTTGGGGGAAGAGCCCAGATCCGTCCTCTCCACAACCTCCTTTCAGGTAGTTGTAGAGAGTCCAGGAGATGGGTTGCATCTAGCAATGCTTTTTGTTTCCTTGTCACCCTGCACCCTTTAAATTCCAGCTCGTTTACTGGGACGCTGGAGACATCTCACTTTTGGTTTAGCCAGGGCTGGTGGCTCTTCTGTAGCACCAACCACCATCTCCCTTGGCATGAAACCCCAGGGGTGGGGCCCTGGGGTGCCTGTAGGAAAAGATGGGTACGATGAAATTTTAGCATCCCCATCTTCAGGCTGCTGACAGGACACGGAGAAAGGTCGGGAATCTGTACGAGGCGCTTATGACTCGGCCTGTCTTGACACTCTAACTATGGGCTCGTTAGAGGCCAGGGTGTGCGAGTGAGGAGGATTAGCCCCTCGCCCCTGGTGGCAGATAAACACAGACCCGCTTTATAACCCTTAACGGAGCTCTAGAGCTCGATTCCCCCAAACAATCAAAGGGCAAACTGACCCGAAAAGGGCAAATTACCAAAAACTCTTGAGTGAGGACAGGGGAAGGGAGAAGGGAGGAGCCCGCCGCCATCTTGAGTGAGAGCACGGTGAGGGACTCTGGGTGGGACTGCCGCCATCGTGAGTGAGGGCACGGTGAGGGACTCTGAGTGGGCCTGCCGCCATAGTGAGTGAGGGCAGGGTGTTAAAATGTCTCCACAAACTTGAGTGTGGCCACGGGCGAAGTAGTCGGGTGAAGCCACTGCCATTTTGAGTGAAGGCACGGGGCCCGCGCCACCTTTAGTAAGGGTACGGGACGGAAACCGGAGGTCCTGTCACCATCTTGGGTGAGGG
Source organism: Clamator glandarius (assembly GCA_033459285.1). Classification (NCBI taxonomy): domain Eukaryota; kingdom Metazoa; phylum Chordata; class Aves; order Cuculiformes; family Cuculidae; genus Clamator; species Clamator glandarius. Next base: position 169,519 of record JAUNZM010001033.1, on the reverse strand, counting down.
CACGACAAGGGAGACGGGCGAAGCCGCCGCCATCTTGAGTGAGGTAACAGCATGTCCGTGTCGCCCCCACCTTGAGTGAGGGCACTGCATGTCAGTCTCGCCAGCATCTTGATGAGGGATCTGGGAGGGAAACAGGAGGTCATGCCGCCATCTTGAGTGCGGATATAATGTGTCAGTTTCACCACCATCTTGAGTGGGGGCACAGGTCCTGCCACCATCTTGATTGAGGGCACAGCTTGTCAGTGTCGCCGACATCTTGAGTAGGGAGAAGGGTCCTCCAGCATGTTGAGTAGGGGCATGTGTCCCGCTACCATCATGAGTGAGGGCACAGCTTGTCAGTGTTGCCACCATTTGAGTGGGGGCACAGGTCCCGCAGCCATCTTGAATTGGGGCTCGGGGCCCGCCGCTCTCTTAAATGAGGGCACAGCTTGTCAGTGTTGCTGCCATTTGAGTTGGGGCACGGGTCCCGCAGCCATCCTGAATTAGGGCTCGGGGCCTGCCGCTCTCTTAAGTGAGGGCAAAGCTTGTCAGTGTTTCCGCCATCTTGAGTGGGGGATCGGAGTTCGTCGCCATCCTGATTGAGGGTACAGCATGTCGTTGGCGCCACTATCTTGAGTAAGGGCAAGGGCGAGGGAGACGGGCGAAGCAGCCGCCATCCTGAGTGAGGGCAGGTTGAGGGGGAATGGGCAGGCCCGCCGCCATCTTGACCGAGGGCACTGGGAGGGAGACGGATGGGCCCGACCCCAGAGCGAGTGAGGTAACCTCAAATTCACCATATAAGGGCAAATCGAGCAGCTAAGGCAAAGTTGGTGACCATAAAAGTGCAAATTGATCATTTCAGGGCAATCTTGGGCAATTGTCTGAAAGGGAAAATTTACCAAAGAAGGGCAAACATGGCCAATGTCCATAAAATGGGCAAATATATCCTTAAAGGGCAAATTTATCATATTACAGCAAACTTGGCCAGTTTCCATAAAAGGGTAAATTGATCCTATAAGTGAAACGTGACCATAAAATGGGCCAATTTAGCATAAAAGGGCACATTTATCATATTAGGGTAAACTTGTTCAATTGACCATATAAGCATAAACTTGGCCAATTGCTCTAAAGGGCAAACTTACCATTAAACAGGAATGGTCAGACTCGATGATTCGATGGGTCTTTTCCAACGTGGTGACTGTATGATTCTGTGCATTACATAATCATATCCTCATGCACCGTTTCGATGGAACGGAGCATTGGACTGAGCACCTTTGATCTGTCTCGTACAGTAGCAAAATCACAGAGACTGTGCTATTTCTCAGCAGCCAAAGAAGCAGCAAACTCTAAAGGGCCTTTTCAACTCTTTGTTATCGATCCTCTTCTTGCCCTTCTCCCAGCAGCCTTACTATCGCCTACAGCCACTCCTTTTGTGTGCTCATCAGGCTGAAACATCCAGGCTGAGAAGCAAGCAATGTTGCCGTGAAGGCGCACACTGTTATTTCTTGTGAGGATGCTTTCAGACCTGTAGTGGTGGTGTTCTTGCTGAGAATGTAAGGCAGAGTTAATAAAACCCAGCTGCTCCCCAGGCCCTGTTTATACCTGTGAGGGGGTTCACCACACCCCATCCACAGGTGGTGGCTGGGAGGGCCCAGGGGGGATATAAACCACAGGCCTTGCCTCAGGGGCTCATTTGGGGTCTGTTTTCCCTTGAGGTAGGAGGTTTGCTGCTGTGTCTACTCCTTGTAGCTTCTGAGCAGGCTAAGGTAGGATGAACAAGGTTGGGGTCTTTTTGTCTCCTGAAGAAGCAGAGGCAGCTGTGGGAGGTTTGAGTTTTGGAAGAGTCCAGGCTAAACAGCTCCTGCAGTTGTAACTCTGGGATTTTTGTGTGTGGGACGATGCATTGGCCCTAGGGGCTGTGCAGTTTGTAACAGGCACCTCGGGGGTGATAATAATCTGGAATTACGTTTGTCAGCGTAGGGTGGGAAGTTGAGTCTATGGGTTGGTGGAAGATAGAAGGGGCCCGGGGAACTCTGGGAAGGGCTCAGGAGCACAGCTCCCAAGGAACAGCAACGCAGAAGGGTGGTGGGGTTAAAATATAGGGCAGTTTCTGTTAGGAAGGAGCAGGGTTCCTTCTCTAGCTCTTCAGAGGTGGAGAAGGGCTTTAATGGTTGGGGGTAAAGAACATGGGTTCATCAGTCATTCTTGGCTTGGTTTGGCAGGTGGATGCGAGTGCCATTCAGGTGTCCATTGTTCTAGTCTCTCTGCAGCTGATGGTAACGATGAGGTTGAGACACAAGGTGTGGGTCACCTGGACCTTTGTACAGCAATTGTCTGGTTTGCACATGGAGTTTCTAATTTAGGTCTGAGAATTGTCAAATCCCAGTGTTGTGAGGGACCATGGGTTGGCCCTGTAGAGAGGGACCAAGTGTTGTCCCTCAGCTTCTGCCGGCTCTGTGCTCTTTGCTGCCAACAGGGTGCGGGCTGGGACTGGGTGATGGACAGTGCCCTGTGGGCCCCCAGGGCCCCCGTGTCCCACCCGAGCCCCACGTGTCCCCCGTCCCTGCCTGGGGTGCCCTGTGCAGGCCCCGCTCTTTGACCTTCTTTGACCTTCTTTGACCTTCTTTGACCTTCTTTGACCTTCTTTGACCTTCTTTGACCTTCTTTGACCTTCTTTGACCGACTCGAGCGTACCCATGGTGGGGTATAAACTCTTTAGGAAGGACAGGAAGGGCAGAAGAGGAGGCGGGGTAGCCCTCTATGTTAGAGAGGGCATTGATACCCTCGAGCTGGACTACAATCAGGATGGGACTGAGTGCCTGTGGGTGAAAATCAGAGGAGCCCATGGGCAGGAAGGAATTGTGATGGGAGTCTGCTATAGACCACCCAGCCAAGAAGAAGCAGCTGATGAGCGCTTCTACAAACAACTGAGTATAGTCTCAAAATCGCTACCTCTAGTCCTTGTGGGAGACTTCAATTTCCCAGATATAGGCTGGGAGTATAATACAGCAGAAAGGAAGCAGTCCCGGAGGTTCCTGGATTGTGTGGAAGATAACTTCCTCACACAGCTGGTGAGCGAACCGACAAGGGACGGTGCCCTCCTGGACCTGCTGTTTGTGGTCGAAGAAGGTCGAAGAAGGTCAAAGAAGGTCAGAAAAGTTCAGAGAAGATCAAAGAAGGTCAAAGAAGGTCAGAAAAGTTCAGAGAAGGTCGAAGAAGATCAAAGAAGGTCAAAGAAGGTCAGAAAAGTTCAGAGAAGGTTGAAGAAGATCAAAGAAGGTCAAAGAAGGTCAGAAAAGTTCAGAGAAGGTTGAAGAAGATCAAAGAAAGTTGAAGAAGGAGGTCAGAGAAGGTCAGAGAGGTTGAAGAAGGTCAAAGAAAAATGAAGAAGGCTGAAGGAGGTTGAAGAAGGTTGGAGAAGGTCAGAGAGTGTGATCTTCTCAGACCTCCTTTGACCTGTTTGGTGTCCTCTGTCTTTCTCAGGACCTTCCCTTAACATGGGAACCTTCCTTCTTTGACCTTCTTTGACCTTCTTTGACCTTCTTTGACCTTCTTTGACCTTCTTTGACCTTCTTTGACCTTCTTTGACCTTCTTTGACCTTCTTTGACCTTCTTTCTGGTTTCCTTTTGGGGTGTTGGAAATGCAGAAAGAAGAAGGCGGCAGAGGCTGTTGGGGGCGCGAGGCGATGGCTCCGCCAGCTGGGGTCCGGCACGGGGAGCGCCGTGCCACGCAGGTGCTGTTCAACCACTGAACAGAAACACCTTCAAAGGAATAAAGAAGCCATCGAGGCCTCTGAACTACTGCAAAAGGCCCTGGTGTCAGCTCCAGCCTTGGGATTCCCAGATGTCAGTAAGCCATTTTCTTCTCCTCTAGTATTGGCACAGGATCCGGGCCCGTATCCCCGAGCAGTTCCACGCTTTTCCAAGCAGTCGGCCGCAACTGCAAAAGGTCGGGATGGATGCCTGCGAGCGGTTACGGCCGTAATACTAGATACCCGGGAAGCCCAAAAATTCACCCTGCGCCAGAGAATGATTACGTTGGTGTCCCATAAAATATCTGCTGTTTTGGAAGTGAAGGGTGGAAACTGGCTTTCCCTGCAAATACCAGACTGCAATGGTAGAAAATTGTAATTACTAACATGGTCAATCCGGCCTCTTTTCTTTGCAGAAACACAGGGGAACGCGTCCAGCGTGACTGACTGGAAACTACTGAGGCGACATCCTCGAGCCATCGGGACGTGAAGGACAGTCCTATGGCAAGTGCTGAAGCCGGGTTCATGGATGGGAGCAGTCGTGTCCTAAGCGGTAAAAGACATGCTGGATGTGCCACGATCGCTAGTCGAGACCGAACAGAGTTAGGACCTCTACCCCCGAATCCCTCTGCTCCAAATGCAGAGAGCATTGCTCTGACCCAAGCCTTGGGATTGGCTGAAGGCAAAGCTGCAAATATCTCTACAGGTTCGAGGTGCACGTTCGGAGTTGTACATGCACACGGAGTGGTCTGGAAGGAAAAAGAGTTATTGAACTCACAGGGTAAACCCTTCAAACACGGAGATCCTGAAACTGTTGGAAGCAGCCCAGCTGCCTGAGAAGGTAACAACCGTGCAATTCAAAGCGCCCCAGAAAGTGAATTTGGACCTGGAAAGGGGAAATGAGCTGGCGGCCAGGGAGGCGAAACAGGCAGCCGAAGGGGAGGTACAACCAGAAGGGGCTTTGACCCCCGACGGGCAAATCTCCCTGGAAGGAGAGCCCCGATAGAGCAAAGAAGATGAAAAGCTCCCTGCAGATTCGGAAGGGTCATATAACGAGGAGGGATGGGTTCTCACCCCACAAGGTAAATTAGTCCTCTGGGGTTTAGTAAAAGAGAAGCACAGAAAAAGGCATCGGGGAGCAGAGGCCCTATAAAAATGCCTAGTTAGATAAATTGTAGCTACATTACTGTGAGACAAGTGACTCAGCAGAATGATCTTTGCCTCCAGGCTCATCCCCAAAATACCCCCACCCTGGAAATGGGCCAAATCGGGAAAGGAGACGAGCCTGGACAACAATGGCAAATTGATTTTTCAGAACTTCCAAGAAAAGGGGAGGTAGTGTATGTTTAAGAACTTCTTGTGTTTCTATCGTAATAGATGAGACAATTGTAGGTAGCAAGAATCATTCTAATTTTTGTGTTTGTAATTTTGTTAAGATTGTTGTGTGTGACTTTTCTTCCTTAGCACCAGCCGTATCCTACCAGCCTGTACCTATTGGAATGAATCTTCGATTGGTAAAACAATTCCTGAAACATCAGGATTTGATCAAAATCTTGGAGGAGGCCCTAGAAAGAGGGAGGAAGACCCTGATAACAGTCCAGCAGGACACGGAGGAAATGAACGGGGTCCTGAAAAGGGTAAGAGAAGATGGAACCATGCTTGGTGGGACACGCTATTTGGATGGTCCCCCACGGCGACCGGCATTCTAAATAAGCTCTGTCACCCCATTGGTGTCCTGTTGATGTCAGTTTTAGTTGGGTTTTTCTTCTCTCCCGTGTTGTTGGTTTGGAATTGGAGAATGCTGCTACAACAACTAACAATTTTGACTTCTCTCTCTAGAACTTGTGAGATTGTGTTGTAAAGTAATTTTGAAGCAAAATGCTACCCAGTTCCCCTTGAAAAGATGGATCCTTGATGGGGCCAATGAATTTGCCTGAGTTTAAAAGAGGGGGGGGAATTGATGAGCGGGCGTATGATACAGGGGGGAAAGTTAGAAAAACTTAGAGGGCTTAGCGCACTGAGATGCGCGCTGTCTGCTCGTAAAGGCCTTGAAGAGCCTGGGTGTTGATAAGGGAGGAGCTCGTTCACAGACATTTGCTGATAAGGGACAGCTGGAACGTGCCCAACAGCAGAAAGCCGACTGCGTCCTGCTCTGCAGACTTGGAGCTCGACCGGGATGAGACTGCACCTGCGCACAGATTGAGTTCCGGGACGATTCGTGAGGAAGATGAAGTCGACTTCAGCCCTGAGCCCCAGCCCAGGGCGCTGCGCCTGCGCCAGCATGGGGGAAGCTTCTGGAATCTCATGATAACAGGAATCATAGAATCATAGAATCATTTGGTTGGAAAGGACCCACTGGATCATCAAGTCCAACCGTTCCTATCAAATACTAACCCATGTCCCTCAGCACCTCATCTACCCACCCTTTAGACCCATCCAGGGAATGTGACTCAACCCCCTCCCTGGGCAGCTTCTGCCAGTGCCCAATGACCCTTTCCACGAAAAAGATTTTCCTGATGTCCAGCCTGAAGCTCCCCTGGCGGAGCTTGAGGCCATTCCCCCTTGTCCTGCCCCCTGTCACTTGGGGGAAGAGCCCAGATCCGTCCTCTCTACAACCTCCTTTCAGGTAGTTGTAGAGAGTCCAGGAGATGGGTTGCATCTAGCAATGCTTTTTGTTTCCTTGTCACCCTGCACCCTTTAAATTCCAGCTCGTTTACTGGGACGCTGGAGACATCTCACTTTTGGTTTAGCCAGGGCTGGTGGCTCTTCTGTAGCACCAACCACCATCTCCCTTGGCATGAAACCCCAGGTGTGGGGCCCTGGGGTGCCTGTAGGAAAAGATGGGTACGATGAAATTTTAGCATCCCCATCTTCAGGCTGCTGACAGGACACGGAGAAAGGTCGGGAATCTGTACGAGGCGCTTATGACTCGGCCTGTCTTGACACTCTAACTATGGGCTCGTTAGAGGCCAGGGTGTGCGAGTGAGGAGGATTAGCCCCTCGCCCCTGGTGGCAGATAAACACAGACCCGCTTTATAACCCTTAACGGAGCTCTAGAGCTCGATTCCCCCAAACAATCAAAGGGCAAACTGACCCGAAAAGGGCAAATTACCAAAAACTCTTGAGTGAGGACAGGGGAAGGGAGAAGGGAGGAGCCCGCCGCCATCTTGAGTGAGAGCACGGTGAGGGACTCTGGGTGGGACTGCCGCCATCGTGAGTGAGGGCACGGTGAGGGACTCTGAGTGGGCCTGCCGCCATAGTGAGTGAGGGCAGGGTGTTAAAATGTCTCCACAAACTTGAGTGTGGCCACGGGCGAAGTAGTCGGGTGAAGCCACTGCCATTTTGAGTGAAGGCACGGGGCCCGCGCCACCTTTAGTAAGGGTACGGGACGGAAACCGGAGGTCCTGTCACCATCTTGGGTGAGGGCACGACAAGGGAGATGGGCGAAGCCGCCGCCATCTTGAGTGAGGTAACAGCATGTCCGTGTCGCCCCCACCTTGAGTGAGGGCACTGCATGTCAGTCTCGCCAGCATCTTGATGAGGGATCTGGGAGGGAAACAGGAGGTCATGCCGCCATCTTGAGTGCGGATATAACGTGTCAGTTTCACCACCATCTTGAGTGGGGGCACAGGTCCTGCCACCATCTTGATTGAGGGCACAGCTTGTCAGTGTCGCCGACATCTTGAGTAGGGAGAAGGGTCCTCCAGCATGTTGAGTAGGGGCATGTGTCCCGCTACCATCATGAGTGAGGGCACAGCTTGTCAGTGTTGCCACCATTTGAGTGGGGGCACAGGTCCCGCAGCCATCTTGAATTGGGGCTCGGGGCCCGCCGCTCTCTTAAATGAGGGCACAGCTTGTCAGTGTTGCTGCCATTTGAGTTGGGGCACGGGTCCCGCAGCCATCCTGAATTAGGGCTCGGGGCCTGCCGCTCTCTTAAGTGAGGGCAAAGCTTGTCAGTGTTTCCGCCATCTGGAGTGGGGGCACGGAGTTCGTCACCATCCTGATTGAGGGTACAGCATGTCGTTGGCGCCACTATCTTGAGTAAGGGCAAGGGCGAGGGAGACGGGCGAAGCAGCCACCATCCTGAGTGAGGGCAGGTTGAGGGGGAATGGGCAGGCCCGCCGCCATCTTGACCGAGGGCACTGGGAGGGAGACGGATGGGCCCGACCCCAGAGCGAGTGAGGTAACCTCAAATTCACCATATAAGGGCAAATCGAGCAGCTAAGGCAAAGTTGGTGACCATAAAAGTGCAAATTGATCATTTCAGGGCAATCTTGGGCAATTGTCTGAAAGGGAAAATTTACCAAAGAAGGGCAAACATGGCCAATGTCCATAAAATGGGCAAATATATCCTTAAAGGGCAAATTTATCATATTACAGCAAACTTGGCCAGTTTCCATAAAAGGGTAAATTGATCCTATAAGTGAAACGTGACCATAAAATGGGCCAATTTAGCATAAAAGGGCACATTTATCATATTAGGGTAAACTTGTTCAATTGACCATATAAGCATAAACTTGGCCAATTGCTCTAAAGGGCAAACTTACCATTAAACAGGAATGGTCAGACTCGATGATTCGATGGGTCTTTTCCAACGTGGTGACTGTATGATTCTGTGCATTACATAATCATATCCTCATGCACCGTTTCGATGGAACGGAGCATTGGACTGAGCACCTTTGATCTGTCTCGTACAGTAGCAAAATCACAGAGACTGTGCTATTTCTCAGCAGCCAAAGAAGCAGCAAACTCTAAAGGGCCTTTTCAACTCTTTGTTATCGATCCTCTTCTTGCCCTTCTCCCAGCAGCCTTACTATCGCCTACAGCCACTCCTTTTGTGTGCTCATCAGGCTGAAACATCCAGGCTGAGAAGCAAGCAATGTTGCCGTGAAGGCGCACACTGTTATTTCTTGTGAGGATGCTTTCAGACCTGTAGTGGTGGTGTTCTTGCTGAGAATGTAAGGCAGAGTTAATAAAACCCAGCTGCTCCCCAGGCCCTGTTTATACCTGTGAGGGGGTTCACCACACCCCATCCACAGGTGGTGGCTGGGAGGGCCCAGGGGGGATATAAACCACAGGCCTTGCCTCAGGGGCTCATTTGGGGTCTGTTTTCCCTTGAGGTAGGAGGTTTGCTGCTGTGTCTACTCCTTGTACCTTCTGAGCAGGCTAAGGTAGGATGAACAAGGTTGGGGTCTTTTTGTCTCCTGAAGAAGCAGAGGCAGCTGTGGGAGGTTTGAGTTTTGGAAGAGTCCAGGCTAAACAGCTCCTGCAGTTGTAACTCTGGGATTTTTGTGTGTGGGACGATGCATTGGCCCTAGGGGCTGTGCAGTTTGTAACAGGCACCTCGGGGGTGATAATAATCTGGAATTACGTTTGTCAGCGTAGGGTGGGAAGTTGAGTCTATGGGTTGGTGGAAGATAGAAGGGGCCCGGGGAACTCTGGGAAGGGCTCAGGAGCACAGCTCCCAAGGAACAGCAACGCAGAAGGGTGGTGGGGTTAAAATATAGGGCAGTTTCTGTTAGGAAGGAGCAGGGTTCCTTCTCTAGCTCTTCAGAGGTGGAGAAGGGCTTTAATGGTTGGGGGTAAAGAACATGGGTTCATCAGTCATTCTTGGCTTGGTTTGGCAGGTGGATGCGAGTGCCATTCAGGTGTCCATTGTTCTAGTCTCTCTGCAGCTGATGGTAACGATGAGGTTGAGACACAAGGTGTGGGTCACCTGGACCTTTGTACAGCAATTGTCTGGTTTGCACATGGAGTTTCTAATTTAGGTCTGAGAATTGTCAAATCCCAGTGTTGTGAGGGACCATGGGTTGGCCCTGTAGAGAGGGACCAAGTGTTGTCCCTCAGCTTCTGCCGGCTCTGTGCTCTTTGCTGCCAACAGGGTGCGGGCTGGGACTGGGTGATGGACAGTGCCCTGTGGGCCCCCAGGGCCCCCGTGTCCCACCCGAGCCCCACGTGTCCCCCGTCCCTGCCTGGGGTGCCCTGTGCAGGCCCCGCTCTTTGACCTTCTTTGACCTTCTTTGACCTTCTTTGACCTTCTTTGACCTTCTTTGACCTTCTTTGACCTTCTTTGACCGACTCGAGCGTACCCATGGTGGGGTATAAACTCTTTAGGAAGGACAGGAAGGGCAGAAGAGGAGGCGGGGTAGCCCTCTATGTTAGAGAGGGCATTGATACCCTCGAGCTGGACTACAATCAGGATGGGACTGAGTGCCTGTGGGTGAAAATCAGAGGAGCCCATGGGCAGGAAGGAATTGTGATGGGAGTCTGCTATAGACCACCCAGCCAAGAAGAAGCAGCTGATGAGCGCTTCTACAAACAACTGAGTATAGTCTCAAAATCGCTACCTCTAGTCCTTGTGGGAGACTTCAATTTCCCAGATATAGGCTGGGAGTATAATACAGCAGAAAGGAAGCAGTCCCGGAGGTTCCTGGATTGTGTGGAAGATAACTTCCTCACACAGCTGGTGAGCGAACCGACAAGGGACGGTGCCCTCCTGGACCTGCTGTTTGTGGTCGAAGAAGGTCGAAGAAGGTCAAAGAAGGTCAGAAAAGTTCAGAGAAGATCAAAGAAGGTCAAAGAAGGTCAGAAAAGTTCAGAGAAGGTCGAAGAAGATCAAAGAAGGTCAAAGAAGGTCAGAAAAGTTCAGAGAAGGTTGAAGAAGGTCAAAGAAGGTCAGAAAAGTTCAGAGAAGGTTGAAGAAGATCAAAGAAAGTTGAAGAAGGAGGTCAGAGAAGGTCAGAGAGGTTGAAGAAGGTCAAAGAAAAATGAAGAAGGCTGAAGGAGGTTGAAGAAGGTTGGAGAAGGTCAGAGAGGTTGAAGAATTTTGAAGAAGGTCAAAGAAGGTCAGAGAAGATTGAAGGTGGTCAAAGAAAGATGAAGGTCGAAGAAGGCTGGAGACGGTCTGAAAATCCATCACAAACGTCACCCTCGCTCAGAGCCGCAAAGCGGACGTTTCTCCTCTCACCTGAATGGCAGCCGCTCCCGTTCCACCCGTGGGCGCCCTCCTCGTCTCCCGCCGCCAGCGCAGGAGAGAGATGGGAAGGCTCCATAGCGCTCTGCAAAGATGAAGGACGTCTAAGAGGCTAAGGGTGCACTCGATGCCTTCATCCAGGTCCTTGATAAAGACACTGGACAGGGCTGGACCCAGCACTGAGCCCTGGGGTGACAGTTTCCGAAGCAGAATGCTGGGAGAAACTATGTCAAAGGCTTTACTGAAGTTCAGGAAGATCCATCCTCAGCCTTTCCCTCGGCCAGCAGCCGAGTCACTTTGTCACAGAAGGCGATCAGGTTAGTTTGGCAAGACCTGCCTTTCGTGAACCCGTGTTGACTGGGCCTGATCCCCCGGTTCTCTTGCACGTGCTTCATGATCGCACTCAAGATCACCTGTTCCATGACTTTCCCTGGCACTGAGGTCAGACTGACAGGCCTGCAGTTCCCTGGATCCTCCCTGCGACCCTTCTTATCGATGGGCACAACACCCCCAGGCTCCAGTCCGGTGGAACTGCCCCAGTCAGCCAGGGCTGCTGGGAGATGATGGAAAGGGGTTTGGCCAGCACGTCCACCAGCTCCTTCAATGCTCTTGGCTGGATCCCATCCGGCCCCACAGACCTGTGGATGTCTCGCTGGGCAAGCAAGGCTCTGACCACCTCCTCTTGGATCATGGGAGCCTCATTCTGCTCCTCTAACTCCTGGGTTTGTACACAAAGGGAACAACCTTCCTTGCTATTAAAGACTGAGGCAAAGAAGGCATTAAGTACCTCAGCCTTGCCCTCATCCCCTGTCACTCTCATCAGTTCTGCATCCAAGAGGGTCTGAATATTCTCCCTAGTCCTTCTTTTATTGTTAATGTATTTATAGAAAGATTTTTTATTGTCTTTCACAGACTTAGCCCATTTGATTTCTGTAACAGACTCCATCACAGGATCTGCTTCTTGGGGGCTCCCCCGATTTTAACCCCCAGGCACTCGGTCCCGTCCTCACCGCGATCGAGCTCGAGGGGATCAAAGCAAAAGGAACGAGCTGTTAGGGCAAAATACTCAAAGGAACCGTGGTTGAAATGAACCCCCCCTCACCCCTGCAGCTCTCACCGCCGCACACAACACCCCAAAAAAGCGACACCCCCCCCCCTCTCTCTAGACTGACAACACAAAAGCGCTTTCCAAGCCTCCCTTTCCGCTCCTTCCCCCCCTTCTCCTCCCATTGTGCCCCATACACCCCCTCCTCTCCCCTTCCCGCCTCTCCCCGGGGGCAGCGAAACACAGCCCGGCCCCGGCATGACCGCGGAGCGCGAGCCCGGAGCGGCGCCACCGGCCATAGAGCGCTGCCCCGCGCCGCTCCCGGCCGCCCCCCCCCGCCCTCGAGCCGCGCCTCTCCGGGCGCCTCTGACTCCCCCGAGCCCAGCCCCGTTCCAGCCGTTCCCCAGCGGGGCTGGCGCGGGCCCCGATTGGCCGCCGCTCGCCGAGGGACGCGCGGCGCAGCCAATGGGAGCGCTCTCTGCAGGGTCCTTCCCAGGGGCAGCCGAGCGTGGCCGGGACGTGCGGGGCTCACGGGGAACACGGGGGGCGCGGGCGCCCCGGGCAGGGACGGGGGGCGCGCGGGGCTCGGCGCGCCGTCCCTCTCCCGGCCATCAGCCTGCCCCTCGCTGGCCGCAGCCGGCGGCGGTCAGAAGGGCAGCGAAGAGCAGAGCCGAGCCGTCCCGAACGGCGCCGCGCGGAGCCGACAGAAGCCGAGCGGATCCGAGCCGCGATTCGAGTCGCGCCGCTCCCCGCCCGGCTCGCCCGCCCCTGGGGGGCGTCCCCTCCCGCCCCGGGCTGCAGTACCGCTCTGCGGCCACGACGCGGCGGCACCGAGTCACTAATCGCCCCTGGGCTGCAGTACCGCTCCGCGGCCACGGCGCGGCGGCACCGAGCCGGGCGAAGCTATTTTTGTACCGTTTTCTCGAGCCGCGGGTTCGAGCCCGACGGGCGACCAATCGCCCCCAGGAGCAGCTCCTGCGGTGCTGCCCGCACACCCCTACTGCGCACGTGTGCCGTACAACATGGCGGCGCCCATTGGAACCACTGCGCATGCCCGCCGTGCAATATGGCGGCGCTAATTTGGAGTCGCTGCGCATTCGTTCCGTACAACATGGCAGCGTCCGTTAGTAACTACTGCGCATGCGTGGCTTCCCACATAGTGCCGTCTAGTAATAGGTATCGCGCATACGTGCATTTCAACATGGCGGCGCCTAATGGGAGCTACTGCGCGTGTGTGCGGCACAACATGGCGGTTTCTATGACGAGCCACTGCGCGTGCGTGCCGTACAACACGGCGGTGTCTATGAATAGCTACTGCACATGCCTTTTGTGCCAAACGGCGGCTCCCATTAGGAGGTACTGCGCGTGCGTGCCGTGCAACACGGCAGCTCCCATTAGCAGCTACTGCGCATGCGTGCCGTGCAACACGGCGCTTCCCATTAGGAGCTACTGTGTGTGCGTGCCGTGCAACACGGCGGCTCCCATTAGGAGCTACTGCGTGTGCGTGCCGTGCAACACGGCGGCTCCCATTAGGAGCTACTGCGCGTGCGTGCCGTGCAACACGGCGGCTCCCATTAGGAGCTACTGCGTGTGCGTGCCATGCAACACGGCGGCTCCCATTAGGAGCTACTGCTCGTGTGTGCCGTGCAACACGGCGGCTCCCATTAGGAGCTACTGCGCGTGCGTGCCGTGCAACACGGCGGCTCCCATTAGGAGCTACTGCGCGTGCGTGCCGTGCAACACGGCGGCTCCCATTAGGAGCTACTGCTCGTGTGTGCCGTGCAACACGGCGGTTCCCATTAGGAGGTACTGCGCGTGCGTGCCGTGCAACAAGGCGGCTCCCATTAGGAGCTACTGCTCGTGTGTGCCGTGCAACACGGCAGCTCCCATTAGGAGGTACTGCACGTGCGTGCCGTGCAACACGGTGGCTCCCATTAGGAGGTACTGCGCGTGCGTGCCGTGCAACACGGCGGCTCCCATTAGGAGCTACTGCGCGTGCGTGCCGTGCAACACGGTGGCTCTCATTAGGAGCTACTGCGCGAGCGTGCCTTGCAACACAGCGGCTCCCATTAGGAGCTACTGTGCACGCGTGCCGTGCAACACGGTGGCTCCCATTAGGAGCTACTGTGCGTGCGTGCCGTGCAGCATGGCGGCTCCCATTAGGAGCTACTGCTCGTGTGTGCCGTGCAACACGGCGGCTCCCATTAGGAGCTACTGCGCGTGCGTGCCGTGCAACACGGCAGCTCCCATTAGGAGCTACTGCGCGTGCGTGCCGTGCAACACGGCGGCTCCCATTAGGAGCTACTGCTCGTGTGTGCCGTGCAACACGGCGGTTCCCATTAGGAGGTACTGCGCGTGCGTGCCGTGCAACACGGCGGCTCCCATTAGGAGGTACTGCTCGTGTGTGCCGTGCAACACGGCAGCTCCCATTAGGAGGTACTGCACGTGCGTGCCGTGCAACACGGTGGCTCCCATTAGGAGGTACTGCGCGTGCGTGCCGTGCAACACGGCGGCTCCCATTAGGAGCTACTGCGCGTGCGTGCCGTGCAACACAGCGGCTCCCATTAGGAGCTACTGTGCACGCGTGCCGTGCCAAACGGTGGCTCAAATTAGGAGCTACTGCGCGTGCGTGCCGTGCAACACGGCGGCTCCCATTAGGAGCTACTGTGCGTGCGTGCCGTGCAGCATGGCGGCTCCCATTAGGAGCTACTGCTCGTGTGTGCCGTGCAACACGGCGGCTCCCATTAGGAGGTACTGCGCGTGCGTGCCGTGCAACACGGTGGCTCCCATTAGGAGGTACTGCGCGTGCGTGCCGTGCAACACGGCGGCTCCCATTAGGAGCTACTGCTCGTGTGTGCCGTGCAACACGGCGGCTCCCATTAGGAGCTACTGTGCGTGCGTGCCGTGCAACACGGTGGCTCCCATTAGGAGCTACTGCACGTGCGTGCCGTGCAACACAGCGGCTCCCATTAGGAGCTACTGTGCACGCGTGCCGTGCAACACCGTGGCTCCCATTAGGAGCTACTGCGCGTGCGTGCCGTGCAACACGGCGGCTCCCATTAGGAGCTACTGCACGTGCGTGCCGTGCAACACGGTGGCTCCCATTAGCAGCTACTGCACATGCGTGCCGTGCAACACGGCGGCTCCCATTAGGAGCTACTGCACGTGCGTGCCGTGCAACACGGCGGCTCCCATTAGGAGCTACTGCATGTGCGTGTCGTGCAAAACGGCGGCTCCCATTAGAAGCTACTGCACATGCGTGCCGTGCAACACGGTGGCTCCCATTAGGAGCTACTGCGCGTGCGTGCCGTGCAAAACGGCAGCTCCCATTAGAAGCTACTGCACATGCTTGCCGTGCAACAAGGCGGCTCCCATTAGCAGCTACTGCGCATGCGTGCCGTGCAACACGGCGGCTCCCATTAGGAGCTACTGTGCGTGCGTGCCGTGCAACACGGCGGCTCCCATTAGGAGCTACTGTGCGTGCCGTGCAGCATGGCGGCACATGTATATTAGTCATTGTCCATGCGTGTTGTTTAGCATGCTGGCACGCTAATTAACTCCTTAGCAGGCGTGCAGCTCGTCCCCTCCTCTTCCCCCCCCCTTCAACAGGCAATGTGCTGGCGCTGATTGGCTGCCGCGCTGTGAGGGGGTTGGGGTTGGGGCTGTGTGGGGTTGGCTGCGGGGGGGACTCCGGTGTCTCCGCCTGGTCTGTGTCACACAGCAGCACTTCCAGGTTTCTCCTTACCCTTTTGAATTCCCAGCCTACACTGAACCGGCACACAATACATCTACGAATACACCTTCTTAGCAAAACAAAGTTATTTTTTCCATGGCTGCCTTTTTTATTTCCCTTCCCTCTGTGACAGCTTTGGCATTTGTTTTCAGAGTTTGATTAATGATTAAGGAGTTCAGGTGGGATGTGTAAGTCACACTTCAGAGAAGGAATCGGTTTTGTTTAAAAATAACTGAAAAATATTATAATAGTCTGATTGTACTGCTTTCCCTTTCCCATTCCCAGCAAAACGGTGGTTCCAGCGGCCCTGTTTGTACAAAGTCCCCCAACGTGAGGAGCGCTCCCCAGGCTGCAGGAGGAGACGCTGCCACAGACTGAACTCACAGTAACGAAGACGCAGGTTCCTTCGCTAAGTTGCGACGCAGTGGTTGCCCCAGCGTGCGACTCCTCGCCGCCAAATGAGGAAATCTGTTGCTGGCACAGGGATGCCTCGATGGAAACTCGTATGCAAGGTCTGCGTGAGGCACAGCATGGATTGTGTTGCCATGGCAACCCTGAACTACTTTCATCCATCGACATCCACATCCTTCTTTCTGGCCTTTAACAAAGTCTTCAAAGACCTTTTTCCCCGACAGCTGTGTAGATTGTTAGATTTCCTTTTATCACCACAATAAATACGTATGAAAGCAGAATTTGGGGACTACAGAAATCACAGAATCACAGAATAACCAGGTTGGAAGAGACCCACTGGATCGTCAAGTCCAACCGTTCCCACCAATCCCTAAATCATGCTCCTAAGCACCTCATCCACCCTCACCTTAAACACCTCCAGGGACGGTGACTCAACCACCTCCCTGGGCAGACTGTTCCAATGCCTAACCACCCTCTCCGGGAAGAATTATTTCCTAATCTCAAGCCTAAATCTCCCCTGGCGGAGATTGAGGCCATGAGAGGAGAGTACAGTCCGCACTTCCAGATTACTCTGACCATTAACTCCCACCAGTTTGCCCATGGATCTCCCACATTATCCCCACATTATCCCCTCTCCTTTCTCCAAAGCAAATCCACTTTTCCTGGAAACAACCCTCTTTCCAGGCACCTGAGTACCACCAAGCGTAAGCAAATATCTGTAAGAAACCTGGCCTCACTCCTTCCCCGTGTTTCATTTTTCACGAATGGCTCTTGCGTGTGTTTCCTTGGGCTGTGTCACACTGGGGAACAGAAAAGCCACCTAGATCAGAGGCAAAGAGACTCACTCAGAAACAGAGCGCCACCGTCAGTATTTAGAAATGAGAATCTTTTCTTCAACAGAGTTTTTCCCACAAAGCCCTAAGTGTGTTTTCTCACCTGGCCCACGGTTTGCTGGGCTCTAGTTTAAAGAATTCCAGCCCCCTGGGGGGCCCCTGCTGTGACCGCCCAGTCCCCAGCTCAGAACCGTTTAAGCAAACGGCTTACAAATACCCTACAGGCAGAATTTCATTCAAAACCAGTAAGTGAAAATTATGATTAATGATATATTTGCAGGAGTTATCATCCGTTTATGAATGATTCATGAAAGGAAAAAGAAGACTAAATAGCCTACGAATATCATCGCAAGCAGTAATTTAAACAACTTCGTCCCTCAAAGTGAGGTCCTTCCAGCCTTATGTTCACGTACCGAGAGCCTGCGGAGCCGGGGGTGGGCGCTGCGCGGTGGATACCGATCTGTCCCCACACATCACCGCATCCAGCACAGTTTGCCCTGACAAAGGGCAGGCGCGCTGCCCAGAAGGGTCCCCTGCTGCGTGCAGAGCTCAGAGAGCTGAAGGAATCACTGTGCTGAGTCGTGCAGCCCAGCTCCTGCCGCACACAGACACACACGATACAATTAGGAGCCAAGATAGAGGAGCAGCCCGGTACAAATACAGACGTGATCTGCCCCTGCTTCGGGTATGAAACTCCCACGCTTCCTTTCCGGGAAGCGCAGTTTAAGCCCTTATTGTACATTTTCTCTTTCAGGTTTTCACCAAAGCCAGCATCCGATGTCAACTGCCATCAGAAATGCGATGTGAGATACCAGAGATGCTGTTCATGTATTATTACTGTAATTCCCATCTGCACGCAGTCCCCGAATTTCAATGAAGGTCGTGTTTTTGGGGGCTTTTTTCACTCAGTTTTTGAACAGTTTTTGAACTCAAATTTGCCGTTATATGGTGAATTTGCGGTTACCTCACTCGCGCTGGGGGCGGGTCCATCCGTCTCCCTCCCAGTGCCCTCACTCAAGATGGCGGCGCGCCCACCCAGTGTACGTCGCCGTGCCCTCATTCAAGACGGCGGTGATACGGACATGTCATTACCTCACTCAAGATGATGGCGGCGAGCCCAGTGCCCTCACTCAAGGGGGCAGTGACACTGACATGCTGTGCCCTTAGTAAAGGTGGCAGCGTTGTGCCCTCACTCAGGATGGCGGCGTGACCTCCGGTTTCCCTCCCCGTACCATTACTGACGATGGCGGCGACAGTGACAAGCTGTGCCCTCAGTTAATATGCCGGTGGGTGCCGTGCCCTCACTCAAGATGGCACCAACACCAACACGCTGTACCCTCACTCAAGATGGCGGCGTGACCGCCCATTTCACTCCCCCTGCACTCACTCAAGATGGTGGTAGCTTCGCCCGTCTCCCTCGCCCTTGCCCGTACTCAAGATAGCGGTGACAACGACATGCTGTACTCTCAATCAGGATGGCGACAAACTCCGTGCCCCCACTCAAGATGGCGGCAACACTGACAAGCTTTGCCCTCACTTAAGAGAGCGGCAGGCCCCGAGACCTAATTCAGGATGGCTGCGGGACCCGTGCCCCCACTCAAATGGCAGCAACACTGACAAGCTGTGCCCTCACTCATGATCGTAGCGGGACACATGCCCCTACTCAACATGCTGGCGGACCCTTGTCCCTACTCAAGATGGCGGCGATACTGACAAGCTGTGCCCTCACTCAAGATGGTGGCAACACTGACACTTTATGTCGGCACTCAAGATGGCGGCATGACCTCCTGTTTCCCTCCCAGATCCCTCACTCAAGATGCTGGCGAACTGACAGGCAGTGCCCTCACTCAAGGTGGGGGCGACACGGACATGCTGTTACCTCACTCAAGATGGCGGCGGCTTTGCCCGTCTCCCTTGTCGTGCCCTCACCCAAGATGGTGACAGGACCTCCGGTTTCCGTCCCGAACCCTTACTCAAGGTGGCGGCGGGCCCCGTGCCTTCACTCAAAATGGCAGTGGCTTCACCCGACTACTTCGCCCGTGGCCACATTCAAATTTGTGGAGACATTTTAATGCCCTGCCCTCACTCATGATGGCGGCAGGCCCACCCAGAGTCCCTCACCGTGCCCTCACTCAAGATGGCGCCAGGCCCACCCAGAGTCCCTCACCGTGCCCTCACTCAAGATGGCGCCAGGCCCGCCCAGAATCCCTCACCGTGCCCTCACTCATGATGGCGGCAGGCCCGCCCAGAGTCCCTCACCGTGCCCTCACTCAAGATGGCGGCGGGCTCCTCCCTTCTCCCTTCCCCTGTCCTCACTCAAGAGTTTTTGGTAATTTGCCCTTTTCGGGTCAGTTTGCCCTTTGATCGTTTGGGGGAATCGAGCTCTAGAGCTCCGTTAAGGGTTATAAAGCGGGTCTGTGTTTATCTGCCACCAGGGGCGAGGGGCTAATCCTCCTCACTCGCACACCCTGGCCTCTAACGAGCCCATAGTTAGAGTGTCAAGACAGGCCGAGTCATAAGCGCCTCGTACAGATTCCCGACCTTTCTCCGCTTCCTGTCAGCAGCCTGAAGATGGGGATGCTAAAATTTCATCGTACCCATCTTTTCCTACAGGCACCCCAGGGCCCCACACCTGGGGTTTCATGCCAAGGGAGATGGTGGTTGGTGCTACAGAAGAGCCACCAGCCCTGGCTAAACCAAAAGTGAGATGTCTCCAGCATCCCAGTAAACGAGCTGGAATTTAAAGGGTGCAGGGTGACAAGGAAACAAAAAGCATTGCTAGATGCAACCCATCTCCTGGACTCTCTACAACTACCTGAAAGGAGGTTGTGGAGAGGACGGATCTGGGCTCTTCCCCCAAGTGACAGGGGGCAGGACAAGGGGGAATGGCCTCAAGCTCCGCCAGGGGAGCTTCAGGCTGGACATCAGGAAAAGCTTTTTCATGGAAAGGGTCATTGGTCCCTGGCAGAGGCTGCCCAGGGAGGGGGTTGAGTCACCTTCCCTGGAGGGGTCTAAAGGGTGGGTAGATGAGGTGCTGAGGGACATGGGTTAGTATTTGATAGGAACGGTTGGACTTGATGATCCAGTGGGTCCTTTCCAACCAAGTGATTCTATGATTCTATGATTCCTGTTATCATGAGTTTCCAGAAGCTTCTCCCACGCTGGCACAGGCACCTGTAGTGGTGGTGTTCTTGATGAGAATGTAAAGCAGAGTTAATAGAACCCAGCTGCTCCCCAGGCCCTGTTTATACCTGTGAGGGGGGTCACCACACCCCATCCACAGGTGGTGGCTGGGAGGGCCCAGGGGGGATATAAACCACAGGCCTTGCCTCAGGGGCTCATTTGGGTTCTGTTTTCCCTTGAGGTAGGGGGTTTGCTGCTGTGTCTACTCCTTGTAGCTTCTGAGCAGGCTAAGGTAGGATGAACAAGGTTGGGGTCTTTTTGTCTCCTGAAGAAGCAGAGGCAGCTGTGGGAGGTTTGAGTTTTGGAAGAGTCCAGGCTAAACAGCACCTGCAGTTGTAACTCTGGGATTTTTGTGTGTGGGACGTTGCGTTGGCCCTAGGGGCTGTGCAGTTTGTAACAGGCACCTCGGGGGTGATAATAATCTGGAATTACGTTTGTCAGCGTAGGGTGGGAAGTTGAGTCTATGGGTTGGTGGAAGATAGAAGGGGCCCGGGGAACTCTGGGAAGGGCTCAGAAGCACAGCTCCCAAGGAACAGCAACGCAGAAGGGTGGTGGGGTTAAAATATAGGACAGTTTCTGTTAGGAAGGAGCAGGGTTCCTTCTCTAGCTCTTCAGAGGTGGAGAAGGGCTTTAATGGTTGGGGGTAAAGAACATGGGTTCATCAGTCATTCTTGGCTTGGTTTGGCAGGTGGATGCGAGTGCCATTCAGGTGTCCATTGCTCTAGTCTCTCTGCAGCTGATGGTAATGATGAGGTTGAGACACAAGGTGTGGGTCACCTGGACCTTTGAACAGCAATTGTCTGGTTTGCACACAGAGTTTCTAATTTACGTCTCAGAATTGTCAAATCCCAGTGTTGTGAGTGACCATGGGTTGGCCCTGTAGAGAGGGACCAAGTGTTGTCCCTCAGCTTCTGCCGGCTCTGTGCTCTTTGCTGCCAACAGGGTGTGGGCTGGGACTGGGTGATGGACAGTGCCCTGTGGGCCCCCAGGGCCCCCGTGTGCCACCCGAGCCCCACGTGTCCCCCGTCCCTGCCCGGGGTGCCCTGCGCAGGCCTCGCTCAACTTCCGTGATCTTCTCAGACCTCCTTTGACCTGTTTGATGTCCTCTGTCTTTCTCAGGCCCTTCCCTTAACATACGACCTTCTTTGACCTTCTTTGACCTTCTTTGACCTTCTTTGACCTTCTTTGACCTTCTTTGACCTTCTTTGACCTTCTTTGACCTTCTTTGACCTTCTTTGACCTTCTTTGACCTTCTTTGACCTTCTTTGACCTTCTTTGACCTTCTTTGACCTTCTTTGACCTTCTTTGACCTTCTTTGACCTTCTTTGACCTTCTTTGACCTTCTTTGACCTTCTTTGACCTTCTTTGACCTTCTTTGACCTTCTTTGACCTTCTTTGACCTTCTTTGACCTTCTTTGACCTTCTTTGACCTTCTTTGACCTTCTTTGACCTTCTTTGACCTTCTTTGACCTTCTTTGACCTTCTTTGACCTTCTTTGACCTTCTTTGACCTTCTTTGACCTTCTTTGACCTTCTTTGACCTTCTTTGACCTTCTTTGACCTTCTTTGACCTTCTTTGACCTTCTTTGACCTTCTTTGACCTTCTTTGACCTTCTTTGACCTTCTTTGACCTTCTTTGACCTTCTTTGACCTTCTTTGACCTTCTTTGACCTTCTTTGACCTTCTTTGACCTTCTTTGACCTTCTTTGACCTTCTTTGACCTTCTTTGACCTTCTTTGACCTTCTTTGACCTTCTTTGACCTTCTTTGACCTTCTTTGACCTTCTTTGACCTTCTTTGACCTTCTTTGACCTTCTTTGACCTTCTTTGACCTTCTTTGACCTTCTTTGACCTTCTTTGACCTTCTTTGACCTTCTTTGACCTTCTTTGACCTTCTTTGACCTTCTAAATCCCCAAGCTCGGAGCGTGCCTCGCGCCTTCCCGGTGGCTCACTCCGGCGCCCGAGGCAGCGAGGCACTTACAGACAGGCGCCCGCCTGCCTCCTTCGCACCCATGATCCCTCCAGCTGCCAGTTTCACCCTCATCAAACCCGCAAGCGTTTGCTTCCTTTTGGCTTTGCTGTTTTCACAGGTTCTCGAGGCAAACCCGCCGCACGAATAAATACCGCAGCGTAGGAGTGAAGCCCGGCGACCGGCCGCTGACCGTGCCGAAGTCTCCCGACGTCTCAGGTCGATGCCGGTGCGGATGGGCGTGCGTGTGATCGTGGGAGGGAGGTCTCGTCGCTCTCTGCTCTCTCGGCAGGTGAAGAGTGGGAGCGGGAGCTTCTGGGCGCGTGTTCCTCAGGCCTGTCGTCTGGGCTAAGCTGGAGCTGCGTGCGGTGACGTGGTTGCTGGCAGCTGGCGCGTCACAGGTGTGACCCCGGCCAGGGAAGAGGCGTGCCGGGGGGAGCCTTTGTGCCTCCCGAGGAGGAGAAATAGCAGGGTGCCCGGCTGCTTTTCTTGGCTGGGCTGTCACGCGGGCGTGAGGTAGAACATCTCAGCGTGACGAGTTCACGCTGGGTGAGACTCGGTTTGGTTCCATTTCTCTTTTTGACCAAGTACGTCTAAGAGAATAACGGTCGAAACAAATCGTGTTCTCTCTGGACTTTTCCAGAGCTTGGTCTGGTGACGCTGCTTTCCGTCTGGCGAGTCCTCCCGTCCCTTGCGGTTTCCTTTTGGGGGGAGGAGTGAAACCTTTGGCAGCTCTTTGGAAGGAGATTCTCTTCTCGGCTTGCTTTGGGGGGGCTGTAGAGCGGGGATTGGAAGGTCAGAGAAGGAACCGTGGGTGAAGGAGGAAAGCGCTTTTGTCCCGGGGCCGAGGGCCGCCTCGTCTCGTCGCCCTGCTAACGATCCTTTCTGTGCTTCCCTCCCGCAGGTCTCTCTCCTCAGTGCCGCGTGGGAAGCGGATTCCTCCCCTCCTCCTGCCCGCACCCAGGCGGAAGGCGCTGTCTGCATTAAAGCTTTTGATCGGCTGCCGCACGCGTTTTGCTTCTATCGGAGTTGGAAACGCAGAAAGAAGAAGGCGGCGGAGGCCGTTGGGGGCGCGAGGCGATTGTCCCCCAAGTGTTGTCCCTCAGCCTCTGCCGGCTCTTCGTGGCAACAGGGTGCAGGCTGGGGCTGGGAGATGGACAGTGCCCCGTGAGCCCCAGGGCCCCCATGCCTTGCCTGAGCCCTGCGTGTCCCCTGTCCCTGCCCGGGGTGCCCGTGCCCCCTGTGTCCCCCGAGAGCCCCACGTTTCCCAACTGCACAGGCCCTTCGCAGGCCCTTCTCAACTTCCATAATCATCTCAGACCTCCTTTGACCTGTTCAATGTCCTCTGTCTTTCTCAGGCCCTTCCCTTACCTTCTCTTCCATCCTTCTTTGACCACCTTCTTCAATCTTCTACGACCTTCTTTGATATTCTCTGAGCTTCTTTGATTTGCTTCTTCAACCTTCCCTGACATCCTTAGACCTTCTTTTACCTTTTCTGACCTTCTTTGATTTTCTTTGACCTTCTCTGACATTCTCCAATGTTCTCCTTCAACATTCTCCGACGTCTTTGACCTCTCCCACCTTCTTTGACCTTCTTCAACCTGTTATGACCTTCTTTGACCACCTTCTTCAATTTTCTTTGACCTTCTCTGACCTTATTCAACCTTCTCTGACGTTCTTCGACCTTCTTCTTCAACCTTCTCTGACTTCCTTCGACCTTCTTTTACCTTCCCTGTATTTCTTTGACTTTCTTTCATCTCGCTGACCTTCTTTGACTTTCTTTGACCTTCTTTTACCTTCTTTGAATTTCTTTGCTTTTTTTGATCTCTCTGACCTTCTTTGACCACCTTCTTTGACCTTCTCTAACCTTTTTTAACATTCTCTGACCTTCAGCAACCTTCTTTGAGCTTCTTCAGCATTCCTTGACATTTTCTGATCTTCTTTGTTTTTCCTTGACCTTCTCTGATCTCTTTGACCTTCCTTGACCTTCTCGGACCTTCTCTGAATTTCTTTAACCTACTTCTCCGACCTTCTCTGACCTTCTTTAACCTTCCTTGACCTTTTTGTTCAACCTTCTCTGACTTCCTTAGACCTTCTTTAGGCTTCTCTGACTTTCTTTGATTTTCTTTGACCTTATCTGACCTCTCCAACATTCTTTGAACTTTTCAACCTTCTCTGACCTTTTTTCCAACCTTCTCTGAACTTCTTTGATCTTCTGTGAGCTTCTTTGACTGTCTCAAATGTTTTCCAACCTTCTTTGACTTTCATCCTTCTCTGATCTTCTTTGACCTTCTCTGATTTTCTCTGACTTCCGACCTTCTTTGACCTTCTCCAATCTTTTTCCCTGACCTTCCCTGACATTCCCTGACCTTCATCCTTCTTTGACCACCTTCTCTGACCTTCTTTAACCTTTTCCAACCTTTTCCAAGGTTCTTTGAACTTCTCTGACCTTCTTCAACCTCTCTGATCTTCTCTGACATTCTTCAACCATTTTCAACCTTGTGCAACCTCTCTAACCTTCTACAACCTTCTTTAGCCTTAATCTCCGACCCCCTCCGACTTTCTTTGACCTTCTCCGACCTTCTTTGACCTTCTCCGATCTAACCCTAACCGTAACTCCTAATCCTAACTCCTAACCATAACCATAATCCTAACCCTAACCCCAGCCCCTATTTCTTTGACTTTCACTGACCTTCCCTTCCATCCTTCTTTGACCTTCTCTGACCTTCTTCAAACTTCCCTGACCTCTTCTGACCTTTTCTGACCTTCTTCAATCTTCTCCGACCTTCTTCTTCAAACTTCCCTGACCTCTTCTGACCTTTTCTGACCTTCTTCAATCTTCTCTGACGTTCTTCAAACTTCCCTGACCTCTTCTGACCTTTTCTGACCTTCTTCAATCTTCTCTGACGTTCTTCAAACTTCCCTGACCTCTTCTGACCTTTTCTGACCTTCTTCAATCTTCTCCGACCTTCTTCTTCAACCTTCTCTGACCTCTTCTGACCTTTTCTGACCTTCTTCAGTCTTCTCCGACCTTCTTCTTCAACCTACTCTGACATCCTTAGAGCTTCTATTACCTTTTCTGACCTTCCTTGATTTTCTTTAACCTTCTCTGATGTTCTCCTTCGACCTTCTCTGATGTATGCAACCTCTCCAACCTTCTTTGACCTTCTTCAACTTGTTTTGACCTTCTCTGACCTTCTCAGACCTCTGACCTTCTTCGATCTTTCCTGACCTTCTTTGACCTTCTTCAACCTTTTCTGACCCTCTCTGACAGTCTTCAACCATTTTTGATCTTCTTCAACCATCTCTGACCTCCTTTGACCACCGTCTTCAGTTTTCTTTGACCTACTCCGATGTTGTTTGATTTTCTTCGACCTTCTCTGACATTCTTCGACCTTCTTTTACTCTCTCTGAATTTCTTCGACCTTCTTTGATCTCTGACCTTTGACCTCCTTTGACCTTCTCTGACCTTTGACCTCCTTTGACCTTCTCTGACCACCTCCTTTGACCTTCTCTGACCACCTCCTTTGACCTTCTCTGACCACCTCCTTTGCCCTTCTCTGACCACCTCCTTTGCCCTTCTCTGACCACCTCCTTTGCCCTTCTCTGACCACCTCCTTTGCCCTTCTCTGACCACCTCCTTTGCCCTTCTCTGACCACCTCCTTTGCCCTTCTCTGACCACCTCCTTTGCCCTTCTCTGACCACCTCCTTTGCCCTTCTCTGACCACCTCCTTTGCCCTTCTCTGACCACCTCCTTTGCCCTTCTCTGACCACCTCCTTTGCCCTTCTCTGACCACCTCCTTTGCCCTTCTCTGACCACCTCCTTTGCCCTTCTCTGACCACCTCCTTTGCCCTTCTCTGACCACCTCCTTTGCCCTTCTCTGACCACCTCCTTTGCCCTTCTCTGACCACCTCCTTTGCCCTTCTCTGACCACCTCCTTTGCCCTTCTCTGACCACCTCCTTTGCCCTTCTCTGACCACCTCCTTTGCCCTTCTCTGACCACCTCCTTTGCCCTTCTCTGACCACCTCCTTTGCCCTTCTCTGACCACCTCCTTTGCCCTTCTCTGACCACCTCCTTTGCCCTTCTCTGACCACCTCCTTTGCCCTTCTCTGACCACCTCCTTTGCCCTTCTCTGACCACCTCCTTTGCCCTTCTCTGACCACCTCCTTTGCCCTTTCTCCGACCTGCTTTGCCCTTTCTCCGACCTGCTTTGCCCTTTCTCCGACCTGCTTTGCCCTTTCTCCGACCTGCTTTGCCCTTTCTCCGACCTGCTTTGCCCTTTCTCCGACCTGCTTTGCCCTTTCTCCGACCTGCTTTGCCCTTTCTCCGACCTGCTTTGCCCTTTCTCCGACCTGCTTTGCCCTTTCTCCGACCTGCTTTGCCCTTTCTCCGACCTGCTTTGCCCTTTCTCCGACCTGCTTTGCCCTTTCTCCGACCTGCTTTGCCCTTTCTCCGACCTGCTTTGCCCTTTCTCCGACCTGCTTTGCCCTTTCTCCGACCTGCTTTGCCCTTTCTCCGACCTGCTTTGCCCTTTCTCCGACCTGCTTTGCCCTTTCTCCGACCTGCTTTGCCCTTTCTCCGACCTGCTTTGCCCTTTCTCCGACCTGCTTTGCCCTTTCTCCGACCTGCTTTGCCCTTTCTCCGACCTGCTTTGCCCTTTCTCCGACCTGCTTTGCCCTTTCTCCGACCTGCTTTGCCCTTTCTCCGACCTGCTTTGCCCTTTCTCCGACCTGCTTTGCCCTTTCTCCGACCTGCTTTGCCCTTTCTCCGACCTGCTTTGCCCTTTCTCCGACCTGCTTTGCCCTTTCTCCGACCTGCTTTGCCCTTTCTCCGACCTGCTTTGCCCTTTCTCCGACCTGCTTTGCCCTTTCTCCGACCTGCTTTGCCCTTGCTCCGACCTGCTTTGCCCTTGCTCCGACCTGCTTTGCCCTTGCTCCGACCTGCTTTGCCCTTGCTCCGACCTGCTTTGCCCTTGCTCCGACCTGCTTTGCCCTTGCTCCGACCTGCTTTGCCCTTGCTCCGACCTGCTTTGCCCTTGCTCCGACCTGCTTTGCCCTTGCTCCGACCTGCTTTGCCCTTGCTCCGACCTGCTTTGCCCTTGCTCCGACCTGCTTTGCCCTTGCTCCGACCTGCTTTGCCCTTGCTCCGACCTGCTTTGCCCTTGCTCCGACCTGCTTTGCCCTTGCTCCGACCTGCTTTGCCCTTGCTCCGACCTGCTTTGCCCTTGCTCCGACCTGCTTTGCCCTTGCTCCGACCTGCTTTGCCCTTGCTCCGACCTGCTTTGCCCTTGCTCCGACCTGCTTTGCCCTTGCTCCGACCTGCTTTGCCCTTGCTCCGACCTGCTTTGCCCTTGCTCCGACCTGCTTTGCCCTTGCTCCGACCTGCTTTGCCCTTGCTCCGACCTGCTTTGCCCTTGCTCCGACCTGCTTTGCCCTTGCTCCGACCTGCTTTGCCCTTGCTCCGACCTGCTTTGCCCTTGCTCCGACCTGCTTTGCCCTTGCTCCGACCTGCTTTGCCCTTGCTCCGACCTGCTTTGCCCTTGCTCCGACCTGCTTTGCCCTTGCTCCGACCTGCTTTGCCCTTGCTCCGACCTGCTTTGCCCTGCTCCGACCTGCTTTGCCCTGCTCCGACCTGCTTTGCCCTGCTCCGACCTGCTTTGCCCTGCTCCGACCTGCTTTGCCCTGCTCCGACCTGCTTTGCCCTGCTCCGACCTGCTTTGCCCTGCTCCGACCTGCTTTGCCCTGCTCCGACCTGCTTTGCCCTGCTCCGACCTGCTTTGCCCTGCTCCGACCTGCTTTGCCCTGCTCCGACCTGCTTTGCCCTGCTCCGACCTGCTTTGCCCTGCTCCGACCTGCTTTGCCCTGCTCCGACCTGCTTTGCCCTGCTCCGACCTGCTTTGCCCTGCTCCGACCTGCTTTGCCCTGCTCCGACCTGCTTTGCCCTGCTCCGACCTGCTTTGCCCTGCTCCGACCTGCTTTGCCCTGCTCCGACCTGCTTTGCCCTGCTCCGACCTGCTTTGCCCTGCTCCGACCTGCTTTGCCCTGCTCCGACCTGCTTTGCCCTGCTCCGACCTGCTTTGCCCTGCTCCGACCTGCTTTGCCCTGCTCCGACCTGCTTTGCCCTGCTCCGACCTGCTTTGCCCTGCTCCGACCTGCTTTGCCCTGCTCCGACCTGCTTTGCCCTGCTCCGACCTGCTTTGCCCTGCTCCGACCTGCTTTGCCCTGCTCCGACCTGCTTTGCCCTGCTCCGACCTGCTTTGCCCTGCTCCGACCTGCTTTGCCCTGCTCCGACCTGCTTTGCCCTGCTCCGACCTGCTTTGCCCTGCTCCGACCTGCTTTGCCCTGCTCCGACCTGCTTTGCCCTGCTCCGACCTGCTTTGCCCTGCTCCGACCTGCTTTGCCCTGCTCCGACCTGCTTTGCCCTGCTCCGACCTGCTTTGCCCTGCTCCGACCTGCTTTGCCCTGCTCCGACCTGCTTTGCCCTGCTCCGACCTGCTTTGCCCTGCTCCGACCTGCTTTGCCCTGCTCCGACCTGCTTTGCCCTGCTCCGACCTGCTTTGCCCTGCTCCGACCTGCTTTGCCCTGCTCCGACCTGCTTTGCCCTGCTCCGACCTGCTTTGCCCTGCTCCGACCTGCTTTGCCCTGCTCCGACCTGCTTTGCCCTGCTCCGACCTGCTTTGCCCTGCTCCGACCTGCTTTGCCCTGCTCCGACCTGCTTTGCCCTGCTCCGACCTGCTTTGCCCTGCTCCGACCTGCTTTGCCCTGCTCCGACCTGCTTTGCCCTGCTCCGACCTGCTTTGCCCTGCTCCGACCTGCTTTGCCCTGCTCCGACCTCCTTTGCCCTGCTCCGACCTCCTTTGCCCTGCTCCGACCTGCTTTGCCCTGCTCCGACCTCCTTTGCCCTGCTCCGACCTCCTTTGCCCTGCTCCGACCTCCTTTGCCCTGCTCCGACCTCCTTTGCCCTGCTCCGACCTCCTTTGCCCTGCTCCGACCTCCTTTGCCCTGCTCCGACCTCCTTTGCCCTGCTCCGACCTCCTTTGCCCTTTCCCGAATTTCGTTGCCCTGCTCCGACCTTCGTTGCCCTGCTCCGACCTTCGTTGCCCTGCTCCGACCTTCGTTGCCCTGCTCCGACCTTCGTTGCCCTGCTCCGACCTTCGTTGCCCTGCTCCGACCTTCGTTGCCCTGCTCCGACCTTCGTTGCCCTGCTCCGACCTTCGTTGCCCTGCTCCGACCTTCGTTGCCCTGCTCCGACCTTCGTTGCCCTTTCCCGAATTTCGTTGCCCTGCTCCGACCTTCGTTGCCCTGCTCCGACCTTCGTTGCCCTGCTCCGACCTTCGTTGCCCTGCTCCGACCTTCGTTGCCCTGCTCCGACCTTCGTTGCCCTGCTCCGACCTTCGTTGCCCTGCTCCGACCTTCGTTGCCCTGCTCCGACCTTCGTTGCCCTGCTCCGACCTTCGTTGCCCTGCTCCGACCTTCGTTGCCCTGCTCCGACCTTCGTTGCCCTGCTCCGACCTTCGTTGCCCTGCTCCGACCTTCGTTGCCCTGCTCCGACCTTCGTTGCCCTGCTCCGACCTTCGTTGCCCTGCTCCGACCTTCGTTGCCCTGCTCCGACCTTCGTTGCCCTGCTCCGACCTTCGTTGCCCTGCTCCGACCTTCTTTCCCTTCTCCGACCTTCTTTCCCTTCTCCGACCTTCTTTCCCTTCTCCGACCTTCTTTGTCCTTCTCCGACCTTCTTTGTCCTTCTCCGACCTTCTTTGTCCTTCTCCGACCTTCTTTGTCCTTCTCCGACCTTCTTTGTCCTTCTCCGACCTTCTTTGTCCTTCTCCGACCTTCTTTCCCTTCTCCGACCTTCTTTCCCTTCTCCGACCTTCTTTCCCTTCTCCGACCTTCTTTCCCTTCTCCGACCTTCTTTCCCTTCTCCGACCTTCTTTGTCCTTCTCCGACCTTCTTTGTCCTTCTCCGACCTTCTTTGTCCTTCTCCGACCTTCTTTGTCCTTCTCCCATCTTCTTTGCCTTCTTTGACCTTCTTTGCCCTTCCCCGACCTTCTTTGCCCTTCCCCAACCTTCCCCGAACTTCTTTCACCTTCTCCGATCTTTTTTGACCTTCTTTGCCCTTCTCCGATCTAACCCTAACCCCTAACCATAATCTTAACCCCAGCCCCTAACCATAACCCCTAACCCCATACCCCTAACCCCTAATCTTAACCCTAACACGTAACCTCTAACACCTTACCACTAACCATAACCCTAACCCTAAGCACTAACCCTAACCCCTCACCCTAACCCCTAACACTAACCCTAACCCCAACCTCAAACACTAACCCTAACCCTTACCTCTGACCTTCTCCGACCTTCTCCAATCTTCTTAGACCTTCTTTGACATTCCCAATCTTAGCCTAACCCCTAACCCTTTACCCTTAACCCCTAACCCCGAACTCGAACCCCTAACCCTAACCCCTAATCTTAACCCTAACGCCTAACCACTAACCCTAATTCCTAACCCTAACCCCTAACCGTAACCTCTTACTCCTAACACTATCTCCTACCCCTAACCGCTAAGCCTAACCCCTCAACCTAACCCCTAACACTAACCCAAACCCTAACCCTAACCTTTGACCTTCTTTGATCGCCTCTGTCCTTCTGCGAGCTCATTTGACCTTCTCTGACCTTCTTTGACCTCCTCTGTCCTGCGACCTCCTTTGACCTTCTCTGTATTTCTTTGATCTCCTCCATCCTTCTGCGAGCTCCTTTGACCTTCTTTGAACTTCTTTGACCTTCTCCGTCCTTCTGCGAGCTCCTTAGACCTTCTCTGACCTTCTTTGACCTCCTCCACCCTTCTGCGAGCTCCTTTGACCTTCTCTGACCTTCTTTGACCTCCTCCGTCCTTCTGCGAGTTCCTTTATCTTTCTAGACCTCCTCCGACTTCCTCCGACCTTCTTTGACCTCCTCCGACCTTCTCAGGACTTCTCTGGACTTCTCCGACCTTCTCCGACCTTCTCCGACATTCCACCACCTCCTCCGACCTGCTCCGACCTCCTCCTACCTTGTTTGACTTTCTCTTATCTTCTTTGACCTTCTCCAATCTAACCCTAACCCTAACAATAACCCCTAACTCTTAACCCCTAACCCTTTAGCCCTAACTCTAGCTCCTAACCTTAACCCTAACCCCGAACCCTAACCCTAACTCATAACCTTAACCCTAACACCTAACCCCAATCATAAGCCTAACCCCTAACACTAACCCCTACCAATAACCCCAACCACTAACCCTAACCCCTCACCCTAACCCCTAACACTAACCCTAACCCAAACCCCTAACACTAACCCAAACCCTAACCTTAAACTTTGAACTTCTTTGACGTTCTTTGATATCCTCCGTCATTTTGCGAGCTCCTTCGACCTTCTCTGACCTTCTTTGACCTCCTCCGTCCATCTATGAGCTCCTTTGACCTTCTTTGTCCTTCTTTGACATCCTCTGTTCTTCTGCGAGCTCCTTCGTACTTCTTTGACTTTCTTTGACCTCCTCCGTCCTTCAGCGAGCTCCTTCGAACTTCTTTGACCTTCTTTGCCCTCCTCCGTCCTTTTGCCAGCTCCTTTGACCTTCTCTGACTGTCTTTGACCTCTTCCATCCTTCTGCAAGCTCCTTTGACCTTCTCTGACCTTCTTTGACCACCTCCGTCATTCTGCAAACTCCTTTGAACTTCTTTGATCTTCTTTGACCTTATTTGACCTCCTCTGTCCTTCTGCGAGCTCCTTCGACCTTCTCTGTCCTCCTATGTCATTCTGCGAGCTCCTTCGACCTTCTCTGACCTTCTTTGACCTCCTCCGTACTTCTGCGAGCTCCTTCTACCTTCTCTGACCTTCTTTGACCTCCTCCATCCTTCTGCAAGCTCTTTCGACCTTCTCTGACCTTCTTTGACCTCCTCCGTCCTTCTGCGAGCTCCTTCGACCTTCTCTGACCTTCTTTGACTTCCTCCGTCCTTCTGCGAGCTCCTTTGACCTTTTTTGACCTTCTTTGACCTCCTCCATCCTTCTGCAAGCTCCTTCGATCTTCTTTGATCTTCTTTGACCTCCTCAGTCCTTCTGCGAGCTCCTTCAAACTTCTCTGACCTTCTTTGACCTCCTCTGTCCTTCTGCGAGTACCTTCGACCTTTTCTGACCTTCTTTGATCTCCTCCGTCCTTCTGCGAGCTCCTTTGATCCTCCTTGACTTTCTTTGACCTCCTCCGTCCATCTGCGAGCTCCTTTGATCTTCTTTGTCCTTCTTTGACATCCTCCGTTCTTCTGCGAGCTCCTTCAAACTTCTTTGAACTTCTTTGACCTCCTCCGTCCTTCAGCAAGCTCCTTCAAACTTCTTTGACCTCCGTTGACCTTCTCCGCCCTTCTCGGCCTTCTCTGACCTTCTTTGCCCTTCTCTGACCTTCTTTGCCCTTCTCTGACCTTCTTTGCCCTTCTCTGACCTTCTTTGCCCTTCTCTGACCTTCTTTGCCCTTCTCTGACCTTCTTTGCCCTTCTCTGACCTTCTTTGCCCTTCTCTGACCTTCTTTGCCCTTCTCTGACCTTCTTTGCCCTTCTCTGACCTTCTTTGCCCTTCTCTGACCTTCTTTGCCCTTCTCTGACCTTCTTTGCCCTTCTCTGACCTTCTTTGCCCTTCTCTGACCTTCTTTGCCCTTCTCTGACCTTCTTTGCCCTTCTCTGACCTTCTTTGCCCTTCTCTGACCTTCTTTGCCCTTCTCTGACCTTCTTTGCCCTTCTCTGACCTTCTTTGCCCTTCTCTGACCTTCTTTGCCCTTCTCTGACCTTCTTTGCCCTTCTCTGACCTTCTTTGCCCTTCTCTGACCTTCTTTGCCCTTCTCTGACCTTCTTTGCCCTTCTCTGACCTTCTTTGCCCTTCTCTGACCTTCTTTGCCCTTCTCTGACCTTCTTTGCCCTTCTCTGACCTTCTTTGCCCTTCTCTGACCTTCTTTGCCCTTCTCTGACCTTCTTTGCCCTTCTCTGACCTTCTTTGCCCTTCTCTGACCTTCTTTGCCCTTCTCTGACCTTCTTTGCCCTTCTCTGACCTTCTTTGCCCTTCTCTGCCCTTCTCTGCCCTTCTCTGCCCTTCTCTGCCCTTCTCTGCCCTTCTCTGCCCTTCTCTGCCCTTCTCTGCCCTTCTCTGCCCTTCTCTGCCCTTCTCTGCCCTTCTCTGCCCTTCTCTGCCCTTCTCTGCCCTTCTCTGCCCTTCTCTGCCCTTCTCTGCCCTTCTCTGCCCTTCTCTGCCCTTCTCTGCCCTTCTCTGCCCTTCTCTGCCCTTCTCTGCCCTTCTCTGCCCTTCTCTGCCCTTCTCTGCCCTTCTCTGCCCTTCTCTGCCCTTCTCTGCCCTTCTCTGCCCTTCTCTGCCCTTCTCTGCCCTTCTCTGCCCTTCTCTGCCCTTCTCTGCCCTTCTCTGCCCTTCTCTGCCCTTCTCTGCCCTTCTCTGCCCTTCTCTGCCCTTCTCTGCCCTTCTCTGCCCTTCTCTGCCCTTCTCTGCCCTTCTCTGCCCTTCTCTGCCCTTCTCTGCCCTTCTCTGCCCTTCTCTGCCCTTCTCTGCCCTTCTCTGCCCTTCTCTGCCCTTCTCTGCCCTTCTCTGCCCTTCTCTGCCCTTCTCTGCCCTTCTCTGCCCTTCTCTGCCCTTCTCTGCCCTTCTCTGCCCTTCTCTGCCCTTCTCTGCCCTTCTCTGCCCTTCTCTGCCCTTCTCTGCCCTTCTCTGCCCTTCTCTGCCCTTCTCTGCCCTTCTCTGCCCTTCTCTGCCCTTCTCTGCCCTTCTCTGCCCTTCTCTGCCCTTCTCTGCCCTTCTCTGCCCTTCTCTGCCCTTCTCTGCCCTTCTCTGCCCTTCTCTGCCCTTCTCTGCCCTTCTCTGCCCTTCTCTGCCCTTCTCTGCCCTTCTCTGCCCTTCTCTGCCCTTCTCTGCCCTTCTCTGCCCTTCTCTGCCCTTCTCTGCCCTTCTCTGCCCTTCTCTGCCCTTCTCTGCCCTTCTCTGCCCTTCTCTGCCCTTCTCTGCCCTTCTCTGCCCTTCTCTGCCCTTCTCTGCCCTTCTCTGCCCTTCTCTGCCCTTCTCTGCCCTTCTCTGCCCTTCTCTGCCCTTCTCTGCCCTTCTCTGCCCTTCTCTGCCCTTCTCTGCCCTTCTCTGCCCTTCTCTGCCCTTCTCTGCCCTTCTCTGCCCTTCTCTGCCCTTCTCTGCCCTTCTCTGCCCTTCTCTGCCCTTCTCTGCCCTTCTCTGCCCTTCTCTGCCCTTCTCTGCCCTTCTCTGCCCTTCTCTGCCCTTCTCTGCCCTTCTCTGCCCTTCTCTGCCCTTCTCTGCCCTTCTCTGCCCTTCTCTGCCCTTCTCTGCCCTTCTCTGCCCTTCTCTGCCCTTCTCTGCCCTTCTCTGCCCTTCTCTGCCCTTCTCTGCCCTTCTCTGCCCTTCTCTGCCCTTCTCTGCCCTTCTCTGCCCTTCTCTGCCCTTCTCTGCCCTTCTCTGCCCTTCTCTGCCCTTCTCTGCCCTTCTCTGCCCTTCTCTGCCCTTCTCTGCCCTTCTCTGCCCTTCTCTGCCCTTCTCTGCCCTTCTCTGCCCTTCTCTGCCCTTCTCTGCCCTTCTCTGCCCTTCTCTGCCCTTCTCTGCCCTTCTCTGCCCTTCTCTGCCCTTCTCTGCCCTTCTCTGCCCTTCTCTGCCCTTCTCTGCCCTTCTCTGCCCTTCTCTGCCCTTCTCTGCCCTTCTCTGCCCTTCTCTGCCCTTCTCTGCCCTTCTCTGCCCTTCTCTGCCCTTCTCTGCCCTTCTCTGCCCTTCTCTGCCCTTCTCTGCCCTTCTCTGCCCTTCTCTGCCCTTCTCTGCCCTTCTCTGCCCTTCTCTGCCCTTCTCTGCCCTTCTCTGCCCTTCTCTGCCCTTCTCTGCCCTTCTCTGCCCTTCTCTGCCCTTCTCTGCCCTTCTCTGCCCTTCTCTGCCCTTCTCTGCCCTTCTCTGCCCTTCTCTGCCCTTCTCTGCCCTTCTCTGCCCTTCTCTGCCCTTCTCTGCCCTTCTCTGCCCTTCTCTGCCCTTCTCTGCCCTTCTCCACCTTCTCTGCCCTTCTCCACCTTCTCCGACCTTCTCCGCCTTCTCCGTCCTTCAGTGAGCTCCTTCGAACTTCTTTGACCTCCTTTGACATCTACCGTCCTTCTGCGAGCTCCTTTGAACTTCTCTGACCTTCTTTGACCTCCTCCGTCCTTCTGCGAGCTCCTTTGAACTTCTCTGACCTTCTTTGACCTCCTCCGTCCTTCTGCGAGCTCCTTTGAACTTCTCTGACCTTCTTTGACCTCCTCCGTCCTTCTGCGAGCTCCTTTGAACTTCTCTGACCTTCTTTGACCTCCTCCGTCCTTCTGCGAGCTCCTTAGACCTTCTCTGACCTTCTTTGACCTCCTCCATCCTTCTGCGAGCTCCTTTAACATTCTTTGACCTTCTTTGACCTCCTCCGTCTTTCTGCGAGCTCCTTTAACTCTCCTTGACCTTCTTTGACCTCCTCCGTCCTTCTGCGATCTCCATTAACTTTCTCTGACCTTCTTTGACCTCCTCCGTCCTTCTGCGATCTCCATTAACTTTCTCTGACCTTCTTTGACCTCCTCCGTCCTTCTGCAAGTTCCTTCGTCTTTCTAGACCTTCTTTGACCTCCTCCGTCCTTCTGCGAGCTCCTTCTAACTTCTCTGACCTTCTTTGACCTCCTCCGTCCTTCTGCGACCTCCTTTGACCTTCTTTGAACTTCTTTGACCTCCTCCATCCTTCTGCGAGCTCCTTTGACCTTCTTTGACCTTCTTTGACCTTCTTTGACCTTCTTTGACCTTCTTTGACCTTCTTTGACCTTCTTTGACCTTCTTTGACCTTCTTTGACCTTCTTTGACCTTCTTTGACCTTCTTTGACCTTCTTTGACCTTCTTTGACCTTCTTTGACCTTCTTTGACCTTCTTTGACCTTCTTTGACCTTCTTTGACCTTCTTTGACCTTCTTTGACCTTCTTTGACCTTCTTTGACCTTCTTTGACCTTCTTTGACCTTCTTTGACCTTCTTTGACCTTCTTTGACCTTCTTTGACCTTCTTTGACCTTCTTTGACCTTCTTTGACCTTCTTTGACCTTCTTTGACCTTCTTTGACCTTCTTTGACCTCCTTTGACCTCCTTTGACCTCCTTTGACCTCCTTTGACCTCCTTTGACCTCCTTTGACCTCCTACATCCTTCTGCGAGCTCCTTCAACCTTCTTTGACCGGGGAACCGCTGGAATGGGGCTGGGATCGGGTCAGTCAGAGGCGCCCAGAGAGGCGCAGCTCTAGGGCGGTGGGGGCGGCCGGGAGCTGCTCCCTGCTCGCTCTCCGTGATCCACGGTCCTGCCGGGGCCGGGCTGTATCTCAGTCTCCTCTCAGGCCCCTCTCAGGCCCTTCTCAGGCCCCTCGACTTCTTTGACCTTCCATGACCGTCTTTGACCTTCTCTGACCTTCTCCAACCTTAGGACCTCTACCCCCGAATCCCTCTGCTCCAAAGGCAGAGAGCATTGCTCTGACCCGAGCCTTGCGATTGGCTAAAGTCAAAGCTGCAAATATTTCTACAGGTTCGAGGTGCGTGTTCGGAGTTGTACATGCACACGGAGCGGTCTGGAAGGAAAAAGAGTTATTGAACTCACAGGGTAAACCCTTCAAACACGGAGATCCTGAAACTCTTGGAAGCAGCCCAGCTGCCTGAGAAGGTAACAACCGTGCAATTCAAAGCGCCCCAGAAAGTGAATTTGGACCTGGAAAGAGGAAATGAGCTGGCGGCCAGGGAGGCGAAACAGGCAGCAAAAGGAGAGGTACAACCAGAAGGGGCTTTGACCCCCGACGGGCAAATCTCCCTGGAAGGAGAGCCCCGATAGAGCAAAGAAGATGAAAAGCTCCCTGCAGATTCGGAAGGGTCATATAACGAGGAGGGATGGGTTCTCACCCCACAAGGTAAATTAGTCCTCTGGGGTTTAGTAAAAGAGAAGCACAGAAAAAGGCATCGGGGAGCAGAGGCCCTATAAAAACGCCTAGTTAGATAAATTGTAGCTACATTACTGTGAGACAAGTGACTCAGCAGTATGATCTTTGCCTCCAGGCTCATCCCCAAAATACCCCCACCCTGGAAATGGGCCAAATCGGGAAAGGAGACGAGCCTGGACAACAATGGCAAATTGATTTTTCAGAACTTCCAAGAAAAGGGGAGGTAGTGTATGTTTAAGAACTTCTTGTGTTTCTATCGTAATAGATGAGACAATTCTAGGTAGCAAGAATCATTCTAATTTTTGTTTGTAATTTTGTTAAGATTGTTGTGTGTGACTTTTCTTCCTTAGCACCAGCCGTATCCTACCAGCCTGTACCTATTGGAATGAACCTTCTATTGGTAAAACAACTCCTGAAACATCAGGATTTGATCAAAATCTTGGAGGAGGCCCTAGAAAGAGGGAGGAAGACCCTGATAACAGTCCAGCAGGACACGGAGGATATGAACGGGGTCCTGAAAAGGGTAAGAGAAGATGGAACCATGCTTGGTGGGACACGCTATTTGGATGGTCCCCCACGGCGACCGGCATTCTAAATAAGCTCTCTCACCCCATTGTTGTCCTGTTGATGTCAGTTTTAGTTGGCTTTTTCTTCTCTCCCGTGTTGTTGGTTTGGAATTGGAGAATGCTGCTACAACAACTAACAATTTTGACTTCTCTCTTTAGAGCTCATGAGAATGTGTTGGAAAGTAATTTTGAAGCAAAATGCTACCCAGTTCCCCTTCAAAAGATGGATCCTTGATGGGGCCAATGAATTTGCCTGAGTTTAAAAGAGGGGGGGGAATTGATGAGCGGGCGTATGATACAGGGGGGAAAGTTAGAAAAACTTAGAGGGCTTAGCGCACTGAGATGTGCGCTGTCTGCTCGTAAAGGCCTTGAAGAGCCTGGGTGTTGATAAGGGAGGAGCTCGTTCACAGACATTCGCTGATAAGGGACAGCTGGAACGTGCCCAACAGCAGAAAGCTGACTGCGTCCTGCTCTGCAGACTTGGAGCTCGACCGGGATGAGGCTGCACCTGCGCACAGATTGAGTTCCGGGACGATTCGTGAGGAAGATGAAGGCGACTTCAGCCCTGAGCCCCAGCCCAGGGCGCTGCGCCTGCGCCAGCGTGGGGGAAGCTTCTGGAATCTCATGATAACAGGAATCATAGAATCATAGAATCACTTGGTTGGAAAGGACCCACTGGATCATCAAGTCCAACCATTCCTATCAAACACTAACCCATGTCCCTCAGCACCTCATCTACCCACCCTTTAGACCCATCCAGGGAAGGTGACTCAACCCCCTCCCTGGGCAGCCTCTGCCAGGGACCAATGACCCTTTCCACGAAAAAGCTTTTCCTGATGTCCAGCCTGAAGCTCCCCTGGTGGAGCTTGAGGCCATTCCCCCTTGTCCTGCCCCCTGTCACTTGGGGGAAGAGCCCAGATCCGTCCTCTCCACAACCTCCTTTCAGGTAGTTGTAGAGAGTCCAGGAGATGGGTTGCATCTAGCAATGCTTTTTGTTTCCTTGTCACCCTGCACCCTCAGCTGCACTCCACAAACGTGAGTGTGGCCACGGGCGAAGGAGTCGGGCGAAGCCACTGCCATTTTGAGTGAAGGCACGGGGCCCGCCGCCACCTTGAGTAAGGGTACGGGACGGAAACCGGAGGTCCTGCCGCCATCTTGGGTGGGGGCACGACAAGGGAGACGGGCGAAGCCGCCGCCATCTTGAGTGAGGTAACAGCATGTCCGTGTCGCCCCCACCTTGAGTGAGGGCACTGCCTGTCAGTTCGCCAGCATCTTGAGTGAGGGATCTGGGAGGGAAACAGGAGGTCATGCCGCCATCTTGAGTGCGGACATAACGTGTCAGTGTCTCCGCCATCTTGAGTAGGGACAAGGGGTCTGCAGCCATGTTGAGTAGGGGCATGTGTCCCGCTACCATCATGAGTGAGGGCACAGCTTGTCAGTGTTGCCGCCATTTGAGTGGGGGCATGGGTCCCGCAGCCATCCTGAGTTAGGTCTCGGTGCCTGCCGCTCTCTTAAGTGAGGGCAAAGCTTGTCAGTGTTTCCGCCATCTTGAGTGGGGGCACGGAGTTCGTCACCATCCTGATTGAGACTACAGAGCATGTCGTCGCCTCTATCTTGAGTAAGGGCAAGGGCGAGGGAGACGGGCGAAGGAGCCGCCATCTTGAGTGAGGGCAGGTTGAGGGGGAATGGACAGGCCCGCCGCCATCTTGACCGAGGGCACTGGGAGGGAGACGGATGGGCCCGACCCCAGTGCGAGTGAGGTAACCGCAAATTCACCATATAAGGGCAAATCGAGCAGCTAAGGCAAAGTTGGTGAGGATAAAAGTGCAAATTGACCATGTCAGGGCAATCTTGGGCAATTATCTGAAAGGGAAAATTTACCAAAGAAGGGCAAACATGGCCAATGTCCATAAAATGGGCAAATATATCCTTAAAGGGCAAATTTATTATATTACAGCAAACTTGGCCAGTTTCCATAAAAGGGTAAATTTATCCTATAAGTGAAACGTGACCATAAAATGGGCCAATTTAGCATAAAAGGGCACATTTATCATATTAGGGTAAACTTGGCCAATTGACCATATAAGCATAAACTTGTCCAATTGCTGTAAAGGGCAATCTTACCATTAAACAGGAATGGTCAGACTCGATGATCCGATGGGTCTTTTCCAACGTGGTGACTGTATGATTCTGTGCATTACATAATCATATCCTCATGCACCGTTTCGATGGAACGGAGCATTGGACTGAGCACCTTTGATCTGTCTCGTACAGTAGCAAAATCCCAGAGACTGTGCTATTTCTCAGCAGCCAAAGAAGCAGCAAACTCTAAAGGGCCTTTTCAACTCTTTGTTATCGATCCTCTTCTTGCCCTTCTCCCAGCAGCCTTACCATCGCCTACAGCCACTCCTTTTGTGTGGTCATCAGGCTGAACCATCCAGGCTGAGAAGCAAGCAATGTTGCCGTGAAGGCGCACACTGTTATTTCTTGTGAGGATGCTTTCAGACCTGTAGTGGTGGTGTTCTTGCTGAGAATGTAAGGCAGAGTTAATAGAACCCAGCTGCTCCCCAGGCCCTGTTTATACCTGTGAGGGGGTTCACCACACCCCAGCCACAGGTGGTGGCTGGGAGGGCCCAGGGGGGATATAAACCACAGGCCTTGCCTCAGGGGCTCATTTGGGGTCTGTTTTCCCTTGAGGTAGGAGGTTTGCTGCTGTGTCTACTCCTTGTAGCTTTTGAGCAGACTAAGGTAGGATGAACAAGGTTGGGGTCTTTTTGTCTTCTGAAGAAGCAGAGGCAGCTGTGGGAGGTTTGAGTTTTGGAAGAGTCCAGGCTAAACAGCACCTGCAGTTGTAACTCTGGGATTTTTGTGTGTGGGACGATGCATTGGCCCTAGGGGCTGTGCAGTTTGTAACTGGCACCTCGGGGGTGATAATAATCTGGAATTACGTTTGTCAGCGTAGGGTGGGAAGTTGAGTCTATGGGTGATAATAAGCAGGCCCTTCTTTGACCTTCTTTGACCTTCTTTGACCTTCTTTGACCTTCTTTGACCTTCTTTGACCTCCGTCATAGAAGGTGATTAGATTACTCTGGCAAGACCTGCCTTTCATGAACCCGTGTTGACTGGGCCTGATCACCCGGTTTTCTTGCAAGTGCTTCATGATCGCACTCAAGATCACCCCCCGCTCCATGACTTTCCCTGGTACCGAGGTCAGACTGACAGGCCTGTAGTTCCCCAGATCCTCCCTGCGCCCCTTCTTATAGATGGGCATGACATCAGCCAGCCTCCAGTCCAGCGGAACCTCCCCAGTCATCCAGGACTGCTGGAAGATGATGGAAAGGGGTTTGGCCAGCACATCCTCCAGTTCCCTCAAAACTCTTGGGTGGACTCCATCTGGCCCCATAGACTTGTGGGCATCTAGCTGGGCTAGCAGGTCTCTAACCACCTCCTCTTGGACCTTGGGAATCTCATACTTCTCATCCAACCCTTGGGGTTGTGCACAGAGGGAACAATTTTCCTTACTATTAAAGACTGAGGCGAAGTAGGCATTGAGCACTTCAGCCTTGTCTTCGTCCCCTGTTACTCTTGTTCCCTCTGCATCTACTAGGGACTGGAGATTCTCCCTAGCCCTCCTTTTGCTGTTGATGTATTTGTAGAAAGACTTTTTGTTGTCTTTCACAGTCTTGGCCAATCGCATTTCTAGTTGGGCCTTAGCCCTCCTGATTTTTTCCCTGCACGTTCTCACTTTCTCCCTGTAGTCCACCCAGGATGCCTGCCCCTTCCTCCAGAGGTCGTAGACCCTCCTCTTCCTATTGATGTCTCTTAAGGACCTCCCTACTCAACCACGCTGGTTTCTTACTCCTCCAGCTACTTTTCCGGAACTTGGGGATGGCTTTCTCCTGAGCTGCTAGGAGTTCCTTCTTGAAGAGCGCCCAGCCCTCATGGACACCTTTGCCTTCAAGGACCACCTCCCACGGGACTTTTCCGACCAGCCTTCTGAACAGCCCAAAGTCTGCTCTCTGAAAGTTGAGGGCGACTGTTCTGCTAACCTCCTTCTTCATTTTACCCCGCACTGAGAACTCTATCATTTCATGATTGCTTTGCCCCAAGCGTCCTCCAACCTTCACATCCCCCACCAGTCCTTCTCTGTTCACCAACAGCAGGTCCAGGAGGGCACCGTCCCTTGTCGGTTCGCTCACCAGCTGTGTGAGGAAGTTGTCTTCCACACACTCCAGGCACCTCCGGGACTGCTTCCTTTCTGCTGTATTATACTCCCAGCCTATATCTGGGAAATTGAAGTCTCCCACAAGGACTAGAGGTAGCGATTTTGAGACTACACTCAGTTGTTTGTAGAAGCGCTCATCAGCTGCTTCTTCTTGGCTGGGTGGTCTATAGCAGACTCCCATCATAATTCCTTCCTGCCCATGGGCTCCTCTGATTTTCACCCACAGGCACTCAGTCCCATCCTGATTGTAGTCCAGCTCGAGGGTATCAATGCCCTCTCTAACATAGAGGGCTACCCCGCCTCCTCTTCTGCCCTTCCTGTCCTTCCTAAAGAGTTTATACCCCACCATGGGTACGCTCGAGTCGTACGAGTCATCCCACCACATCTCTGCAATGGCAACGACATCGTAGTCTCCCTGCCCTACCACAGCTTCCAGCTCCTCCTTCTTATTTCCCATGCTGTGTGCATTGGTGTAAATGCACTTCAGCTGGGCAGGCGTAGCTTCAGCCTTCGCAATAGGGCTCCTCCCCAGCTGAGCGGTCCTTGACTTAACTAAGGCCACAGTGCCAGTTTGCTGCCTACCATCCTCAGCTGCACTCGCCCCCTCTTGCTTAGTGGTGATATACTGGCAGGCATCGCCAGCACACCCCCCCTTTGCCACTGAAGTCTCACCTCCAGGCTCACTCCCATCCTGCCTGGCCTCCATCCCCTCCCCCCTCACATCTAGTTTAAAGCTCGATTTATGAGCTTAACTAGTTTTTTGGTGAGGGCTTTTGTCCCCCTAGCAGACAGGCATGTCCCATCCCTGGTAAGAAAGCCTGGGGGTGCGTGGGCCTCCCCATGATTAAAGAACCCAAAGCCCCTCTTCTCACACCAGTCCCTAAGCCATTCATTAACCCGTTTCTTATTCCTCATTTCCTGCTCCTGATTCCTTAGTATTGGGATGGAAGAAATTCAAAGAAAGTCAAAAGAAGGTTGGAGATGGTCGAAGAAAGTCAAAGAAGGTCCAAGAAGGTCAAACAACAGAGGAGAAGGTCGGAGAAGGTCGAAGAAGATAGAAGAAGGTGGTCGGAGAAGGTCAGGGAAGGTAAAAGAAGGTCAAAGGAGGTCGGAGAAGGTTAAAAAGGGTCGAGGAAAGTCAAGGGAGAAGGTGGGAGAAGATCAAAGAAGGTCATAGAAAGTCAAAGAACGTCAAAGAAGATGAAAGAAGGTCGAAGGTCTGAGATGGTGGTCAAAGAAGGTCAGAGAAGGTCAAAGAAGATTGAAGAAGGTGAGCAAAGAAGGACGAAAGTCGAAGACGGTCAGAGAAGTTCAAAGAAGTTCAGGGAAGGTCAGAGAGGTCGAAGAAGTACAGAGAATGTCAGAGAAGGTCGGAAGTCGGAGAAAATCAAAGAAGGTCAAAGAAGATCAGAGAAGGTCGGAGAAAGTTGAAGATGGACAGAGACAAAGGTCGGAGACAGTTGAAGAAAGTCAAAGAAGGTCAAAGAACGTCAGAAAAGTTCAGAGAAGGTCAAAGAATGTCAGAGAAGGTCAAAGAAGTTAGAAAAGTCTAAATAAGGCCGGAGAAGGCCAGAGAAGGTCAAAGAGGCCGGAGAAGGTCAAAGAAGGCCGAGGAAGAAGGCTAAAGAAGGTTAGAGAA
This sequence comes from Clamator glandarius, assembly GCA_033459285.1. NCBI lineage: Eukaryota > Metazoa > Chordata > Aves > Cuculiformes > Cuculidae > Clamator > Clamator glandarius. The sequence continues at coordinate 126,238 of JAUNZM010001033.1, read as the reverse complement.
GGTTAGAGAGGTTGAAGAAGGTTGAAAAAGGTCAGAGTAGATCAGAGAGGTCAAAGAAGGTCAGAGAAGTTCAAAGCACCTCCGAAAAAGTTGAAGAAGGTCAAAGAAGGTGGCTAAAGAAGGATGAAGGTCGAAGAAGGTCGGAGACAGTCGGAGAATGTCAAAGACGCTCGGAGAAGGTCAGGGAAGTTCAGGGAAGAAGTTTGGAGAAGGTCGGAAGTCAGAAAAAATCAGAGAAGGTCAAAGAAAGTTGGAGACGGTCGGAGAACATTGGAGAAGATCAAAGAAGGTCCGAGAAGAAGGTCGAAGAAGGTCAGAGACGGTCGGAGAAAGATGTCGGAGAAAATTGAAGAAAGTCAAAGAAGATCGGAGAAGGTCAAAGAAGGTCAGAAAAGTTCAGAGAAGGTTGAAGAAGATCAAAGAAAGTTGAAGAAGAAGGTCAGAGAGGTTGAAGAAGGTCAAAGAAAAATGAAGAAGGCTGAAGGAGGTTGAAGAAGGTTGGAGAAGGTCAGAGAGGTTGAAGAATTTTGAAGAAGGTCAAAGAAGGTCAGAGAAGATTGAAGGTGGTCAAAGAAAGATGAAGGTCGAAGAAGGCTGGAGACGGTCTGAAAATCCATCACAAACGTCACCCTCGCTCAGAGCCGCAAAGCGGACGTTTCTCCTCTCACCTGAATGGCAGCCGCTCCCGTTCCACCCGTGGGCGCCCTCCTCGTCTCCCGCCGCCAGCGCAGGAGAGAGATGGGAAGGCTCCATAGCGCTCTGCAAAGATGAAGGACGTCTAAGAGGCTAAGGGTGCACTCGATGCCTTCATCCAGGTCCTTGATAAAGACACTGGACAGGGCTGGACCCAGCACTGAGCCCTGGGGTGACAGTTTCCGAAGCAGAATGCTGGGAGAAACTGTGTCAAAGGCTTTACTGAAGTTCAGGAAGATCCATCCACAGCCTTTCCCTCGTCCAGCAGCCGAGTCACTTTGTCACAGAAGGCGATCAGGTTAGTTTGGCAAGACCTGCCTTTCGTGAACCCATGTTGACTGGGCCTGATCCCCCGGTTCTCTTGCACGTGCTTCATGATCGCACTCAGGATCACCTGTTCCATGACTTTCCCTGGCACTGAGGTCAGACTGACAGGCCTGGAGTTCCCTGGATCCTCCCTGTGACCCTTCTTGTCGATGGGCACAACACCCCCAGGCTCCAGTCCAGTGGAACTGCCCCAGTCAGCCAGGGCTCCCCCGATTTTAACCCCCAGGCACTCGGTCCCATCCTCACCGCGATCGAGCTCGAGGGGATCAAAGCAGAAGGAACGAGCTGTTAGGGCAAAATACTCCGAGGAACCGTGGTTGAAATGAACCCCCCACCACCCCTGCAGCTCTCACTGCCGCACACAACACCCCAAAAAAGCGACACCCCCCCCCTCTCTCTCTCTAGACTGACACCACAAAAGCGCTTTCCAAGCCTCCCTTTCAGCTCCTTCTCCCCCTTCTCCTCCCATTTTGCCCCATGCACCCCCTGCTCTCCTCCTCCTGCCTTTCCCCGGGGGCAGCGAAACACAGCCCGGCCCCGGCAGGACCGCGGAGCACGGAGAGCGAGCCTGGAGCAGTGCCGCCAACCACAGAGCGATACCCATGCCGCTCCCAGCCGCATCCCCTGCCCTCGAGCCGCGCTTCTGCCCTGAGCCCAGCCCCGTTCCAGCCATTCCGCGGCGGGGCTGGCACGGGCCCTGGTGGGCAGCGAGGGAGCGCGGCACCCGTGCCACGTGCATGGCAGGAACTGCTCGCCCGCGCTCTGCCTCGGCCCGCCCCCCGGCCGCTCTCCCGGCGCCGATTGGCCGCCGCTCACCGAGGGACGCATGGCACAGTCAATGGGAGCACTCTCTGCGGGGCCATTCCCAGGGGGAGCCGAGCACAGCCAGGACACGTGGGGCTCTCGAGGGACACGGGGGGCGTGGGCACCCCAGGCAGGGACGGGAGATACGCGGGGCTTGGTACGCCGTCCCTCTCCTGGCCATCAGCCTGCACCCAGCTGGCCGCAGCCGGCGGCGGGCGGAGAGGCAGCGAAGAGCAGAGCCGAGCCGTCTGGAAGGGTGCTGCGTGGAGCCAACAGAAGCCGAGCGGATCCGAGCTGCAATTCGAGTCACGCCACTCCCCGCCCTCCCCTCCCGGCTCGCTCTCCCCTGGGGGGCGTCCCCTCCCGCCCCGGCTGCAGTGCAGCTCGGCGGCCACGACGCGGTGGCACCGAGCCGGGTGAAGCTTTTTTTGGACCGTTTTCTCGAGTAGCAGGTTCGAGCCCGACGGGCGACCAATCGCCCGGAGCAGCAGCTCCTGTGGCGCTGCCCGCACACCCATATGGCGGCGCCTAATGGGAGCTACTGCGCGTGTGTGCGGCACAACATGGCGGTTTCTATGACGAGCCACTGCGCATGCGTGCCGTACAACACGGCGGCATCTATGAATAGCTACTGCACATGCCTGTTGTGCAAAACGGCGACGTCCATTAGGAGCTACTGTGCGTGTGGGCCGTGCAACACGGCGGCTCCCATTAGGAGCTACTGCACGTGCGTGCCGTGCAACACGGCGGCTCCCATTAGGAGCTACTGCGCGTGCGTGCCGTGCAACACGGCGGTTCCCATTAGGAGCTACTGCTCGTGAGTGCCGTGCAACACGGCGGCTCCCATTAGCAGCTACTGCACATGCGTGCCGTGCAACACGGCGGCTCCCATAAGGAGCTCCTGCGCACACGTGCCGTGCAAAACGGCAGCTCCCATTAGGAGCTACTGCGCGTGCGTGCCGTGCAACACGGCGGCTCCCATTAGGAGATACTGCGCACACGTGCCGTGCAAAACGGCAGCTCCCATTAGAAGCTACTGCACATGCGTGCCGTGCAACACGGCGGCTCCCATTAGGAGCTACTGCGCGTGCGTGCCGTGCAACACGGCGGCTCCCATTAGGAGCTACTGCGCGTGCGTGCCGTGCAACACGGCGGCTCCCATTAGGAGCTACTGCTCGTGAGTGCCGTGCAACACGGCGGCTCCCATTAGGAGCTACTGTGCGTGCCGTGCAGCATGGCGGCACATGTATATTAGTCATTGTCCATGCGTGTTGTTTAGCATGCTGGCACGCTAATTAACTCCTTAGCAGGCGTGCAGCTCGTCCCCTCCTCTTCTCCCCCCCTTCAACAGGCAATGTGCTGGTGCTGATTGGCTGCCGCGCTGTGAGGGGGTTGGGGCTGTGTGGGGTTGGCTGCGGGGGGGTCTCCGGGGTCTCCGCCTGGTCTGTGTCACACAGCAGCACTTCCAGGTTTCTCCTTACCCTTTTGAATTCCCAGCCTACACTGAACAGGCACACAATACATCTACTAATACACCTTCTTAGCAAAACAAAGTTATTTTTTCCATGGCTGCCTTTTTTATTTCCCTTCCCTCTGTGACAGCTTTGGCATTTGTTTTCAGAGTTTGATTAATGATTAAGGAGTTCAGGTGGGATGTGTAAGTCACACTTCAGAGAAGGAATCGGTTTTGTTTAAAAATAACTGAAAAATATTATAATAGTCTGATTGTACTGCTTTCCCTTTCCCATTCCCAGCAAAACGGTGGTTCCAGCGGCCCTGTTTGTACAAAGTCCCCCAACGTGAGGAGCGCTCCCCAGGCTGCAGGAGGAGACGCTGCCACAGACTGAACTCACAGTAACGAAGACGCAGGTTCCTTCTCTAAGTTGCGATGCAGTCGTTGCCCCAGCGTGAGACTCCTCGCCGCCAAACGAGGAAATCTGTTGCTGGCACAGGGATGCCTCGATGGAAACTCGTATGCAAGGTCTGCGTGAGGCACAGCATGGATTGTGTTGCCATGGCAACCCTGAACTACTTTCATCCATCGACATCCACATCCTTCTTTCTGGCCTTTAACAAAGTCTTCAAAGACCTTTTTCCCCGACAGCTGTGTAGATTGTTAGATTTCCTTTTATCACCACAATAAATACGTATGAAAGCAGAATTTGGGGACTACAGAAATCACAGAATCACAGAATAACCAGGTTGGAAGAGACCCACTGGATCGTCAAGTCCAACCGTTCCCACCAATCCCTAAATCATGCTCCTAAGCACCTCATCCACCCTCACCTTAAACACCTCCAGGGACGGTGACTCAACCACCTCCCTGGGCAGACTGTTCCAATGCCTAACCACCCTCTCCGGGAAGAATTATTTCCTAATCTCAAGCCTAAATCTCCCCTGGCAGAGCTTGAGGCCATGAGAGGAGAGTACAGTCCGCACTTCCAGATTACTCTGACCATTAACTCCCACCAGTTTGCCCATGGATCTCCCACATTATCCCCACATTATCCCCTCTCCTTTCTCCAAAGCAAATCCACTTTTCCTGGAAACAACCCTCTTTCCAGGCTCCTGAGTACCACCAAGCGTAAGCAAATATCTGTAAGAAACCTGGCCTCACTCCTTCCCCGTGTTTCATTTTTCACGAATGGCTCTTGCGTGTGTTTCCTTGGGCTGTGTCACACTGGGGAACAGAAAAGCCACCTAGATCAGAGGCAAAGAGACTCACTCAGAAACAGAGCGCCACCGTCAGTCTTTAGAAATGAGAATCTTTTCTTCAACAGAGTTTTTCCCACAAAGCCCTAAGTGTGTTTTCTCACCTGGCCCACGGTTTGCTGGGCTCTAGTTTAAAGAATTCCAGCCCCCTGGGGGGCCCCTGCTGTGACCGCCCAGTCCCCAGCTCAGAACCGTTTAAGCAAACGGCTTACAAATACCCTACAGGCAGAATTTCATTCAAAACCAGTAAGTGAAAGTTATGATTAATGATATATTTGCAGGAGTTATCATCCGTTTATGAATGATTCATGAAAGGAAAAAGAAGACTAAATAGCCTACGAATATCATCGCAAGCAGTAATTTAAACAACTTCGTCCCTCAAAGTGAGGTCCTTCCAGCCTTATGTTCACGTACCGAGAGCCTGCGGAGCCGGGGGTGGGCGCTGCGCGGTGGATACCGATCTGTCCCCACACATCACCGCATCCAGCACAGTTTGCCCTGACAAAGGGCAGGCGCGCTGCCCAGAAGGGTCCCCTGCTGCGTGCAGAGCTCAGAGAGCTGAAGGAATCACTGTGCTGAGTCGTGCAGCCCAGCTCCTGCCGCACACAGACACACACGATGCAATTAGGAGCCAAGATAGAGGAGCAGCCCGGTACAAATACAGACGTGATCTGCCCCTGCTTCGGGTATGAAACTCCCACGCTTCCTTTCCGGGAAGCGCAGTTTAAGCCCTTATTGTACATTTTCTCTTTCAGGTTTTCACCAAAGCCAGCATCCGATGTCAACTGCCATCAGAAATGCGATGTGAGATACCAGAGATGCTGTTCATGTATTATTACTGTAATTCCCATCTGCACGCAGTCCCCGAATTTCAATGAAGGTCCTGTTTTTGGGGGCTTTTTTCACTCAGTTTTTGAACAGGTTTTGAAATTGGCCAAGTTTGCCGTAATATGATAAATTTGCCCTTTAAGGATATATTTGCCCATTTTATGGACATTGGCCATGTTTGCCCTTCTTTGGTAAATTTTCCCTTTCAGACAATTGCCCAAGATTGCCCTGACATGGTCAATTTGCACTTTTATGGTCACCAACTTTGCCCTTAGCTGCTCAATTTGCCGTTATATGGTGAATTTGCGGTTACCTCACTCGCGCTGGGGGCGGGTCCATCCGTCTCCTTCCCAGTGCCCTCACTCAAGATGGCGGCGCGCCCACCCAGTGTACGTCGCTGTGCCCTCATTCAAGACGGCGGTGATACGGACATGTCATTACCTCACTCAAGATGATGGCGGCGAGCCCAGTGCCCTCACTCAAGGGGGCAGTGACACTGACATGCCGTGCCCTTAGTAAAGGTGGCAGCGTTGTGCCCTCACTCAGGATGGCGGCGTGACCTCCGGTTTCCCTCCCCGTACCATTACTGACGATGGCGGCGACAGTGACAGGCTGTGCCCTCAGTTAATATGCCGGTGGGTGCCGTGCCCTCACTCAAGATGGCGCCAACACCAACACGCTGTACCCTCACTCAAGATGGCGGCGTGACCGCCCATTTCACTCCCCCTGCACTCACTCAAGATGGTGGTAGCTTCGCCCGTCTCCCTCGCCCTTGCCCGTACTCAAGATAGCGGTGACAACGACATGCTCTACTCTCAATCCGGATGGCGACGAACTCCGTGCCCCCACTCAAGATGGCGGCAACACTGACAAGCTTTGCCCTCACTTAAGAGAGCGGCAGGCCCCGAGACCTAATTCAGGATGGCTGCGGGACCCGTGCCCCCACTCAAATGGCGGCAACACTGACAAGCTGTGCCCTCACTCATGATCGTAGCGGGACACATGCCCCTACTCAATAAGCTGGCGGACCCTTGTCCCTACTCAAGATGGCGGCGATACTGACAAGCTGTGCCCTCACTCAAGATGGTGGCAACACTGACACTTTATGTCGGCACTCAAGATGGCGGCATGACCTCCTGTTTCCCTCCCAGATCCCTCACTCAAGATGCTGGCGAACTGACAGGCAGTGCCCTCACTCAAGGTGGGGGCGACACGGGCATGCTGTTACCTCACTCAAGATGGCGGCGGCTTTGCCCGTCTCCCTTGTCGTGCCCCCACCCAAGATGGCAGCAGGACCTCTGGTTTCCGTCCCGTACCCTTACTCAAGGTGGTGGCGGGCCCCGTGCCTTCACTCAAAATGGCCGTGGCTTCACCCGACTACTTCGCCCGTGGCCACATTCAAATTTGTGGAGACATTTTAACGCCCTGCCCTCACTCATGATGGTGGCAGGCCCACCTGGAGTCCCTCACCGTGCCCTCACTCACGATGGTGGCAGGCCCGCCCAGAGTCCCTCACCGTGCCCTCACTCAGGATGGTGGCAGGCCCACCCAGAGTCCCTCACCGTGCCCTCACTCATGATGGTGGCAGGCCCACCCGGAGTCCCTCACCGTGCCCTCACTCACGATGGCGGCAGGCCCACCCAGAGTCCCTCACCGTGCCCTCACTCATGATGGTGGCAGGCCCGCCCAGAGTCCCTCACCGTGCCCTCACTCATGATGGTGGCAGGCCCACCCAGAGTCCCTCACCGTGCCCTCACTCACAATGGCGGCAGGCCCACCCAGAGTCCCTCACCGTGCCCTAACTCAAGATGGCGGCAGGCCCACCCAGAGTCCCTCACCGTGCCCTCACTCACGATGGCGGCAGGCCCGCCCAGAGTCCCTCACCGTGCCCTCACTCAAGATGGCGGCAGGCCCGCCCAGAGGCCCTCACCGTGCCCTCACTCAAGATGGCGGCAGGCCCGCCCAGAGTCCCTCACCGTGCCCTCACTCAAGATGGCGGCGGGCTCCTCCCGTCTCCCTTCCCCTGTCCTCACTCAAGAGTTTTTGGTAATTTGCCCTTTTCGGGTCAGTTTGCCCTTTGATTGTTTGGGGGAATCGAGCTCTAGAGCTCCGTTAAGGGTTATAAAGCGGGTCTGTGTTTATCTGCCACCAGGGGCGAGGGGCTAATCCTCCTCACTCGCACACCCTGGCCTCTAACGAGCCCATAGTTAGAGTGTCAAGACAGGCCGAGTCATAAGCGCCTCGTACAGATTCCCGACCTTTCTCCGCGTCCTGTCAGCAGCCTGAAGATGGGGATGCTAAAATTTCATCGTACCCATCTTTTCCTACAGGCACCCCAGAGCCCCACCCCTGGGGTTTCATGCCAAGGGAGATGGTGGTTGGTGCTACAGAAGAGCCACCAGCCGTGGCTAAACCAAAAGTGAGATGTCTCCAGCGTCCCAGTAAACGAGCTGGAATTTAAAGGGTGCAGGGTGACAAGGAAACAAAAAGCATTGCTAGATGCAACCCATCTCCTGGACTCTCTACAACTACCTGAAAGGAGGTTGTGGAGAGGACGATCTGGGCTCTTCCCCCAAGTGACAGGGGGCAGGACAAGGGGGAATGGCCTCAAGCTCCACCAGGGGAGCTTCAGGCTGGACATCAGGAAAAGCTTTTTCATGGAAAGGGTCATTGGTCCCTGGCAGAGGCTGCCCAGGGAGGGGGTTGAGTCACCTTCCCTGGAGGGGTCTAAAGGGTGGGTAGATGAGGTGCTGAGGGACATGGGTTAGTATTTGATAGGAACGGTTGGACTTGATGATCCAGTGGGTCCTTTCCAACCAAGTGATTCTATGATTCTATGATTCCTGTTATCATGAGTTTCCAGAAGCTTCTCCCACGCTGGCACAGGCACCTGTAGTGGTGGTGTTCTTGATGAGAATGTAAAGCAGAGTTAATAGAACCCAGCTGCTCCCCAGGCCCTGTTTATACCTGTGAGGGGGGTCACCACACCCCATCCACAGGTGGTGTCTGGGAGGGCCCAGGGGGGATATAAACCACAGGCCTTGCCTCAGGGGCTCATTTGGGGTCTGTTTTCCCTTGAGGTAGGAGGTTTGTTGCTGTGTCTACTCCTTGTACCTCCTGAGCAGGCTAAGGTAGGATGAACAAGGTTGGGGTGTTTTTGTCTCCTGAAGAAGCAGAGGCAGCTGTGGGCGGTTTGAGTTTTGGAAGAGTCCAGGCTAAACAGCACCTGCAGTTGTAACTCTGGGATTTTTGTGTGTGGGATGATGCGTTGGCCCTAGGGGCTGTGCAGTTTGTAACAGGCACCTCGGGGGTGATAATAATCTGGAATTACGTTTGTCAGCGTAGGGTGGGAAGTTGAGTCTATGGGTTGGTGGAAGATAGAAGGGGCCCGGGGAACTCTGGGAAGGGCTCAGAAGCACAGCTCCCAAGGAACAGCAACGCAGAAGGGTGGTGGGGTTCAAATATAGGGCAGTTTCTGTTAGGAAGGAGGAGGGTTCCTTCTCTAGCCCTTCAGAGGTGGAGAAGGGCTTTAATGGTTGGGGGAAAAGAACATGGGTTCATCAGTCATTCTTGGCTTGGTTTGGTAGGTGGATGCGAGTGCCATTCAGGTGTCCATTGCTCTAGTCTCTCTGCAGCTGATGGGAACGATGAGGTTGAGACACAAGGTGTGGGTCACCTGGACCTTTGTACAGCAATTGTCTGGTTTGCACATGGAGTTTCTAATTTAGGTCTGAGAATTGTCAAATCCCAGTGTTGTGAGTGACCATGGGTTGGCCCTGTAGAGAGGGAACAAGTGTTGTCCTTCAGCTTCTGCCTGCTCTGTGCTCTTCGCTGCCAACAGGGTGTGGGCTGGGACTGGGTGATGGACAGTGCCCTGTGGGCCCCCAGGTCCCCCGTGTCCCACCCGAGCCCCGCGTGTCCCCCGTCCCTGCCCGGGGTGCCCTGCGCAGGCCCTTCTCAACTTCTGTGATCTTCTCAGACCTCCTTTGACCTGTTTGGTGTCCTCTGTCTTTCTCAGGACCTTCCCTTAACATGGGGAACTTCTTTGACCTTCTTTGACCTTCTTTGACCTTCTTTGACCTTCTTTGACCTTCTTTGACCTTCTTTGACCTTCTTTGACCTTCTTTGACCTTCTTTGACCTTCTTTGACCTTCTTTGACCTTCTTTGACCTTCTTTGACCTTCTTTGACCTTCTTTGACCTTCTTTGACCTTCTTTGACCTTCTTTGACCTTCTTTGACCTTCTTTGACCTTCTTTGACCTTCTTTGACCTTCTTTGACCTTCTTTGACCTTCTTTGACCTTCTTTGACCTTCTTTGACCTTCTTTGACCTTCTTTGACCTTCTTTGACCTTCTTTGACCTTCTTTGACCTTCTTTGACCTTCTTTGACCTTCTTTGACCTTCTTTGACCTTCTTTGACCTTCTTTGACCTTCTTTGACCTTCTTTGACCTTCTTTGACCTTCTTTGACCTTCTTTGACCTTCTTTGACCTTCTTTGACCTTCTTTGACCTTCTTTGACCTTCTTTGACCTTCTTTGACCTTCTTTGACCTTCTTTGACCTTCTTTGACCTTCTTTGACCTTCTTTGACCTTCTTTGACCTTCTTTGACCTTCTTTGACCTTCTTTGACCTTCTTTGACCTTCTTTGACCTTCTTTGACCTTCTTTGACCTTCTTTGACCTTCTTTGACCTTCTTTGACCTTCTTTGACCTTCTTTGACCTTCTTTGACCTTCTTTGACCTTCTTTGACCTTCTTTGACCTTCTTTGACCTTCTTTGACCTTCTTTGACCTTCTTTGACCTTCTTTGACCTTCTTTGACCTTCTTTGACCTTCTTTGACCTTCTTTGACCTTCTTTGACCTTCTTTGACCTTCTTTGACCTTCTTTGACCTTCTTTGACCTTCTTTGACCTTCTTTGACCTTCTTTGACCTTCTTTGACCTTCTTTGACCTTCTTTGACCTTCTTTGACCTTCTTTGACCTTCTTTGACCTTCTTTGACCTTCTTTGACCTTCTTTGACCTTCTTTGACCTTCTTTGACCTTCTTTGACCTTCTTTGACCTTCTTTGACCTTCTTTGACCTTCTTTGACCTTCTTTGACCTTCTTTGACCTTCTTTGACCTTCTTTGACCTTCTTTGACCTTCTTTGACCTTCTTTGACCTTCTTTGACCTTCTTTGACCTTCTTTGACCTTCTTGCTGGTTTCCTTTTGGGGTGTTGGAAACGCAGAAAGAAGAAGGCGGCAGAGGCTGTTGGGGGCGCGAGGCGATGGCTCCGCCAGCTGGGGTCCGGCACGGGGAGCGCCGTGCCACGCAGGTGCTGTTCAACCACTGAACAGAAACACCTTCAAAGGAATAAAGAAGCCATCGAGGCCTCTGAACTACTGAAAAAGGCCCTGGTGTCAGCTCCAGCCTTGGGACTCCCAGATGTCAGTAAGCCATTTTCTTCTCCTCTAGTATTGGCACAGGATCCGGGCCCGTATCCCCGAGCAGTTCCACGCTTTTCCAAGCAGTCGGCCGCAACTGCAAAAGGTCGGGATGGATGCCTGCGAGCGGTTACGGCCGTAATACTAGATACCCGGGAAGCCCAAAAATTCACCCTGCGCCAGAGAATGATTACGTTGGTGTCCCATAAAATATCTGCTGTTTTGGAAGTGAAGGGTGGAAACTGGCTTTCCCTGCAAATACCAGACTGCAATGGTAGAAAATTGTAATTACTAACATGGTCAATCCAGCCTCTTTTCTTTGCAGAAACACAGGGGAACGCGTCCAGCGTGACTGACTGGAAACTACTGAGGCGACATCCTCGAGCCATCGGGACGTGAAGGACAGTCCTATGGCAAGTGCTGAAGCCGGGTTCATGGATGGGAGCAGTCGTGTCCTAAGCGGTAAAAGACATGCTGGATGTGCCACGATCGCTAGTCGAGACCGAACAGAGTTAGGACCTCTACCCCCGAATCCCTCTGCTCCAAATGCAGAGAGCATTGCTCTGACCCAAGCCTTGGGATTGGCTGAAGGCAAAGCTGCAAATATCTCTACAGGTTCGAGGTGCACGTTCGGAGTTGTACATGCACACGGAGTGGTCTGGAAGGAAAAAGAGTTATTGAACTCACAGGGTAAACCCTTCAAACACGGAGATCCTGAAACTGTTGGAAGCAGCCCAGCTGCCTGAGAAGGTAACAACTGTGCAATTCAAAGCGCCCCAGAAAGTGAATTTGGACCTGGAAAGGGGAAATGAGCTGGCGGCCAGGGAGGCGAAACAGGCAGCCGAAGGGGAGGTACAACCAGAAGGGGCTTTGACCCCCGACGGGCAAATCTCCCTGGAAGGAGAGCCCCGATAGAGCAAAGAAGATGAAAAGCTCCCTGCAGATTCGGAAGGGTCATATAACGAGGAGGGATGGGTTCTCACCCCACAAGGTAAATTAGTCCTCTGGGGTTTAGTAAAAGAGAAGCATAGAAAAAGGCATTGGGGAGCAGAGGCCCTATAAAAATGCCTAGTTAGATAAATTGTAGCTACATTACTGTGAGACAAGTGACTCAGCAGAATGATCTTTGCCTCCAGGCTCATCCCCAAAATACCCCCACCCTGGAAATGGGCCAAATCGGGAAAGGAGACGAGCCTGGACAACAATGGCAAATTGATTTTTCAGAACTTCCAAGAAAAGGGGAGGTAGTGTATGTTTAAGAACTTCTTGTGTTTCTATCGTAATAGATGAGACAATTGTAGGTAGCAAGAATCATTCTAATTTTTGTGTTTGTAATTTTGTTAAGATTGTTGTGTGTGACTTTTCTTCCTTAGCACCAGCCGTATCCTACCAGCCTGTACCTATTGGAATGAATCTTCGATTGGTAAAACAATTCCTGAAACATCAGGATTTGATTAAAATCTTGGAGGAGGCCCTAGAAAGAGGGAGGAAGACCCTGATAACAGTCCAGCAGGACACGGAGGAAATGAACGGGGTCCTGAAAAGGGTAAGAGAAGATGGAACCATGCTTGGTGGGACACGCTATTTGGATGGTCCCCCACGGCGACCGGCATTCTAAATAAGCTCTGTCACCCCATTGGTGTCCTGTTGATGTCAGTTTTAGTTGGCTTTTTCTTCTCTCCCGTGTTGTTTGTTTGGAGTTGGAGAATGCTGCTACAACAACTAACAATTTTGACTTCTCTCTCTAGAGCTCGTGAGAATGTGTTGGAAAGTAATTTTGAAGCAAAATGCTACCCAGTTCCCCTTGAAAAGATGGATCCTTGATGGGGCCAATGAATTTGCCTGAGTTTAAAAGAGGGGGGGGAATTGATGAGCGGGCGTATGATACAGGGGGGGAAAGTTAGAAAAACTTAGAGGGCTTAGCGCACCGAGATGTGCGCTGTCTGCTCGTAAAGGCCTTGAAGAGCCTGGGTGTTGATAAGGGAGGAGCTCGTTCACAGACTTTTGCTGATAAGGGACAGCTGGAACGTGCCCAACAGCAGAAAGCAGACTGCGTCCTGCTCTGCAGACTTGGAGCTCGACCGGGATGAGGCTGCACCTGCGCACAGATTGAGTTCCGGGACGATTCGTGAGGAAGATGAAGGCGACTTCAGCCCTGAGCCCCAGCCCAGGGCGCTGCGCCTGCGCCAGCGTGGGGGAAGCTTCTGGAATCTCATGATAACAGGAATCATAGAATCACTTGGTTGGAAAGGACCCACTGGATCATCAAGTCCAACCATTCCTATCAAACACTAACCCATGTCCCTCAGCACCTCATCTACCCACCCTTTAAACCCATCCAGGGAATGTGACTCAACCCCCTCCCTGGGCAGCCTCTGCCAGTGCCCAATGACCCTTTCCATGAAAAAGATTTTCCTGATGTCCAGCCTGAAGCTCCCCTGGCGGAGCTTGAGGCCATTCCCCCTTGTCCTGCCCCCTGTCACTTGGGGGAAGAGCCCAGATCTGTCCTCTCCACAACCTCCTTTCAGGTAGTTGTAGAGAGTCCAGGAGATGGGTTGCATCTAGCAATGCTTTTTGTTTCCTTGTCACCCTGCACCCTCAGCTGCACTCCACACACTTGAGTGTGGCCACGGGCGAAGGAGTCGGGCGAAGCTGCCGCCATTTTGAGTGAAGGCACGGGGCCTGCTGCCACCTTGAGTAAGGGTACGGGACGGAAACCGGAGGTCCTGCCGCCATCTTGGGTGGGGGCACGACAAGGGAGACGGGCGAAGCCGCCGCCATCTTGAGTGAGGTAACAGCATGTCCGTGTCGCCCCCACCTTGAGTGAGGGCACTGCCTGTCAGTTCGCCAGCATCTTGAGTGAGGGATCTGGGAGGGAAACAGGAGGTCATGCCGCCATCTTGAGTGCGGACATAACGTGTCAGTGTTGCAGCCATCTTGAGTGGGGGCATGGGTCCTGCTTCCATCTTGAGTGAGGGCACAGCTTGTCAGTATCGCCGCCATCTTGAGTAGGGGCAAGGGGTCCGCTACCATCATGAGTGAGGGCAGAGATTGTCAGTATTGCTGCCATTTGAGTGGGGGCATGGGTCCCGCCGCCATCTTGAATTAGGGCTCGGAACCCGCCGGTCTCTTAAGTGAGGGCAAAGCTTGTCAGTGTTGCCGCCATCTTGCGTGGGGGCACGGAGTTCGTCGCCATCCTGATTGAGGGTACAGCATGTCATTGTCGCTGCCATCTTGAGTGAGGGCAGGTTGACGAATAAAGGGCGGGCCCACAGCCATCTTGGGTGAGGGTACGGCGTCCACCGACATCTTGGGTGAGGGCAGGGCATGTCGAGGTCGCCACCATCTTGAGTGAGGCCACGGGGGTGTTGGTTTCGCCGCCATCTTGAGTGAGTGCAAGGAGAGTGAACTGGGCAATCACGCTGCCATCTTGAGTGAGGGTACAGCATGTTGGTGTTGCCGCCATCCTGAGTGAGGGCACAGCACCCATCGCCATATTGACTGAGGGCACACTGTCGCCGCCATCGTCAGTAAGGGTACGGGAGGGAAACTGGAGGTCACGCCGCCATCCTGAGTGAGGGCACAGCGTGTCAATTTCGCTGCCACCTTTACTAAGGGCACGGCGTGTCAACAACCTTGATTTTGGGTAAGGCGTTTCGGTTTTGCCTCCAAACTAATTGAGGGCACGGCGAGGGAGACTGGGATGTACCGCTGCCATCTTGAGTGAGGGCATGGTGACGTACACTAGGCGGGCCCGCCGCCATCTAGAGTGAGGGCACTGTGATGTACACTGGGCAGGCCCGCCCCCATCTTGAGTGAGGACACTGGGAGGGAGACGGATGGGCCCGCCCCCAGCGCGAGTGAGGTAACCGCAAATTCACCATATAAGGGCAGCCTTACCATCGCCTACAGCCACTCCTTTTGTGTGGTCATCAGGCTGAACCATCCAGGCTGAGAAGCAAGCAATGTTGCCGTGAAGGCGCACACTGTTATTCCTTGTGAGGATGCTTTCAGACCTCTAGTGGTGGTGTTCTTGCTGAGAATGTAAGGCAGAGTTAATAGAACCCAGCTGCTCCCCAGGCCCTGTTTATACCTGTGAGGGGGTTCACCACACCCCATCCACAGGTGGTGGCTGGGAGGGCCCAGGGGGGATATAAACCACAGGCCTTGCCTCAGGGGCTCATTTGGGGTCTGTTTTCCCTTGAGGTAGGAGGTTTGCTGCTGTGTCTACTCCTTGTAGCTTCTGAGCAGACTAAGGTAGGATGAACAAGGTTGGGGTCTTTTTGTCTTCTGAAGAAGCAGAGGCAGCTGTGGGAGGTTTGAGTTTTGGAAGAGTCCAGGCTAAACAGCACCTGCAGTTGTAACTCTGGGATTTTTTGTGTGTGGGACGATGCGTTGGCCCTAGGGGCTGTGCAGTTTGTAACAGGCACCTCGGGGGTGATAATAATCTGGAATTACGTTTGTCAGCGTAGGGTGGGAAGTTGAGTCTATGGGTTGGTGGAAGATAGAAGGGGCCCAGGGAACTCTGGGAAGGGCTCAGAAGCACAGCTCCCAAGGAACAGCAACGCAGAAGGGTGGTGGGGTTCAAATATAGGGCAGTTTCTGTTAGGAAGGAGCAGGGTTCCTTCTCTAGCCCTTCAGAGGTGGAGAAGGGCTTTAATGGTTGGGGGAAAAGAACATGGGTTCATCAGTCATTCTTGGCTTGGTTTGGCAGGTGGATGCGAGTGCCATTCAGGTGTCCATTGTTCTAGTCTCTCCGCAGCTGATGGTAACGATGAGGTTGAGACAAAAGGTGTGGATCGTCTGGACCTTTGTACAGCAATTGTCTGGTTTGCACACGGAGTTTCCAGTTTAGGTCTCAGAGTAGTCAAATCCCAGTGTTGTGAGGGAGCAAGGGTTGTCCCTCAGCCTCTGCCGGCTCTTCGTGGCAACAGGGTGCAGGCTGGGGCTGGGAGATGGACAGTGCCCTGTGGGCCCCAGGGCCCCCATGCCCTGCCCGCGCCCCCTGTGTCCCCCGAGAGCCCCACGTGTCCCAACTGCGCAGGCCCTTCGCAGGCCCTTCTCAACTTCCATAAACTTCTCAGACCTCCTTTGACCTGTTCGATATCCTCTGTCTTTCTCAGGCCCTTCCCTTACCTTCTCTTCCGTCCTTCTGTGACCACCTTCTTCAATCTTCTACGACCTTCTTTGATATTCTCTGAGCTTCTTTGATTTGCTTCTTCAACCTTCCCTGACATCATTAGACCTTCTTTGACCTTCTTTGACCTTCTTTGACCTTCTTTGACCTTCTTTGACCTTCTTTGACCTTCTTTGACCTTCTTTGACCTTCTTTGACCTTCTTTGACCTTCTTTGACCTTCTTTGACCTTCTTTGACCTTCTTTGACCTTCTTTGACCTTCTTTGACCTTCTTTGACCTTCTTTGACCTTCTTTGACCTTCTTTGACCTTCTTTGACCTTCTTTGACCTTCTTTGACCTTCTTTGACCTTCTTTGACCTTCTTTGACCTTCTTTGACCTTCTTTGACCTTCTTTGACCTTCTTTGACCTTCTTTGACCTTCTTTGACCTTCTTTGACCTTCTTTGACCTTCTTTGACCTTCTTTGACCTTCTTTGACCTTCTTTGACCTTCTTTGACCTTCTTTGACCTTCTTTGACCTTCTTTGACCTTCTTTGACCTTCTTTGACCTTCTTGCTGGTTTCCTTTTGGGGTGTTGGAAACGCAGAAAGAAGAAGGCGGCAGAGGCTGTTGGGGGCGCGAGGCGATGGCTCCGCCAGCTGGGGTCCGGCACGGGGAGCGCCGTGCCACGCAGGTGCTGTTCAACCACTGAACAGAAACACCTTCAAAGGAATAAAGAAGCCATCGAGGCCTCTGAACTACTGAAAAAGGCCCTGGTGTCAGCTCCAGCCTTGGGACTCCCAGATGTCAGTAAGCCATTTTCTTCTCCTCTAGTATTGGCACAGGATCCGGGCCCGTATCCCCGAGCAGTTCCACGCTTTTCCAAGCAGTCGGCCGCAACTGCAAAAGGTCGGGATGGATGCCTGCGAGCGGTTACGGCCGTAATACTAGATACCCGGGAAGCCCAAAAATTCACCCTGCGCCAGAGAATGATTACGTTGGTGTCCCATAAAATATCTGCTGTTTTGGAAGTGAAGGGTGGAAACTGGCTTTCCCTGCAAATACCAGACTGCAATGGTAGAAAATTGTAATTACTAACATGGTCAATCCGGCCTCTTTTCTTTGCAGAAACACAGGGGAACGCGTCCAGCGTGACTGACTGGAAACTACTGAGGCGACATCCTCGAGCCATCGGGACGTGAAGGACAGTCCTATGGCAAGTGCTGAAGCCGGGTTCATGGATGGGAGCAGTCGTGTCCTAAGCGGTAAAAGACATGCTGGATGTGCCACGATCGCTAGTCGAGACCGAACAGAGTTAGGACCTCTACCCCCGAATCCCTCTGCTCCAAAGGCAGAGAGCATTGCTCTGACGCGAGCCTTGGGATTGGCTAAAGGCAAAGCTGCAAATATCTCTACAGGTTCGAGGTGCACGTTCGGAGTTGTACATGCACACGGAGTGGTCTGGAAGGAAAAAGAGTTATTGAACTCACAGGGTAAACCCTTCAAATACGGAGATCCTGAAACTCTTGGAAGCAGCCCAGCTGCCTGAGAAGGTAACAACCGTGCAATTCAAAGCGCCCCAGAAAGTGAATTTGGACCTGGAAAGAGGAAATGAGCTGGCGGCCAGGGAGGCGAAACAGGCAGCCGAAGGGGAGGTACAACCAGAAGGGGCTTTGACCCCCGACGGGCAAATCTCCCTGGAAGGAGAGCCCCGATAGAGCAAAGGAGATGAAAAGCTCCCTGCAGATTCGGAAGGGTCATATAACGAGGAGGGATGGGTTCTCACCCCACAAGGTAAATTAGTCCTCTGGGGTTTAGTAAAAGAGAAGCGTAGAAAAAGGCATCGGGGAGCAGAGGCCCTATAAAAATGCCTGGTTAGATAAATTGTAGCTACATTACTGTGAGACAAGTGACTCAGCAGTATGATCTTTGCCTTCCAGGCTAATCCTTTGCCTTCCAGGCTAATCCTTTGCCTTCCAGGCTAATCCTTTGCCTTCCAGGCTAATCCTTTGCCTTCCAGGCTAATCCTTTGCCTTCCAGGCTAATCCTTTGCCTTCCAGGCTAATCCTTTGCCTTCCAGGCTAATCCTTTGCCTTCCAGGCTAATCCTTTGCCTTCCAGGCTAATCCTTTGCCTTCCAGGCTAATCCTTTGCCTTCCAGGCTAATCCTTTGCCTTCCAGGCTAATCCTTTGCCTTCCAGGCTAATCCTTTGCCTTCCAGGCTAATCCTTTGCCTTCCAGGCTAATCCTTTGCCTTCCAGGCTAATCCTTTGCCTTCCAGGCTAATCCTTTGCCTTCCAGGCTAATCCTTTGCCTTCCAGGCTAATCCTTTGCCTTCCAGGCTAATCCTTTGCCTTCCAGGCTAATCCTTTCTTTGACCTTCTTTGACCGACTCGAGCGTACCCATGGTGGGGTATAAACTCTTTAGGAAGGACAGGAAGGGCAGAAGAGGATGCGGGGTAGCCCTCTATGTTAGAGAGGGCATTGATACCCTCGAGCTGGACTACAATCAGGATGGGACTGAGTGCCTGTGGGTGAAAATCAGAGGAGCCCATGGGCAGGAAGGAATTGTGATGGGAGTCTGCTATAGACCACCCAGCCAAGAAGAAGCAGCTGATGAGCGCTTCTACAAACAACTGAGTGTAGTCTCAAGATCGCTACCTCTAGTCCTTGTGGGAGACTTCAATTTCCCAGATATAGGCTGGGAGTATAATACAGCAGAAAGGAAGCAGTCCCGGAGGTTCCTGGATTGTGTGGAAGTTAACTTCCTCACACAGCTGGTGAGCGAACCGACAAGGGACGGTGCCCTCCTGGACCTGCTGTTTGTGGTCGAAGAAGGTCGAAGAAGGTCAAAGAAGGTCAGAAAAGTTCAGAGAAGATCAAAGAAGATCAAAGAAGGTCAAAGAAGGTCAGAAAAGTTCAGAGAAGGTCGAAGAAGATCAAAGAAGGTCAAAGAAGGTCAGAAAAGTTCAGAGAAGGTTGAAGAAGATCAAAGAAGGTCAGAAAAGTTCAGAGAAGGTTGAAGAAGATCAAAGAAAGTTGAAGAAGAAGGTCAGAGAAGGTCAGAGAGGTTGAAGAAGGTCAAAGAAAAATGAAGAAGGCTGAAGGAGGTTGAAGAAGGTTGGAGAAGGTCAGAGAGGTTGAAGAATTTTGAAGAAGGTCAAAGAAGGTCAGAGAAGATTGAAGGTGGTCAAAGAAAGATGAAGGTCGAAGAAGGCTGGAGACGGTCTGAAAATCCATCACAAACGTCACCCTCGCTCAGAGCCGCAAAGCGGACGTTTCTCCTCTCACCTGAATGGCAGCCGCTCCCGTTCCACCCGTGGGCGCCCTCCTCGTCTCCCGCCGCCAGCGCAGGAGAGAGATGGGAAGGCTCCATAGCGCTCTGCAAAGATGAAGGACGTCTAAGAGGCTAAGGGTGCACTCGATGCCTTCATCCAGGTCCTTGATAAAGACACTGGACAGGGCTGGACCCAGCACTGAGCCCTGGGGTGACAGTTTCCGAAGCAGAATGCTGGGAGAAACTGTGTCAAAGGCTTTACTGAAGTTCAGGAAGATCCATCCTCAGCCTTTCCCTCGGCCAGCAGCCGAGTCACTTTGTCACAGAAGGCGATCAGGTTAGTTTGGGAAGACCTGCCTTTTGTGAACCCGTGTTGACTGGGCCTGATCCCCCGGTTCTCTTGCACGTGCTTCATGATCGCACTCAAGATCACCTGTTCCATGACTTCCCCTGGCACTGAGGTCAGACTGACAGGCCTGGAGTTCCCTGGATCCTCCCTGTGACCCTTCTTATCGATGGGCACAACACCCCCAGGCTCCAGTCCAGTGGAACTGCCCCAGTCAGCCAGGGCTCCCCCGATTTTAACCCCCAGGCACTCAGTCCCATCCTCACCGCGATCGAGCTCGAGGGGATCAAAGCAGAAGGAACGAGCTGTTAGGGCAAAATACTCCGAGGAACCGTGGTTGAAATGAACCCCCCACCACCCCTGCAGCTCTCACTGCCGCACACAACACCCCAAAAAAGCGATACCCCCCCCCTCTCTCTAGACTGACACCACAAAAGCGCTTTCCAAGCCTCCCTTTCAGCTCCTTCTCCCCCTTCTCCTCCCATTTTGCCCCATGCACCCCCTGCTCTCCTCCTCCCGCCTTTCCCCGGGGGCAGCAAAACACAGCCCGGCCCCGGCAGGACCGTGGAGCACGGAGAGCGAGCCTGGAGCAGTGCCGCCAACCACAGAGCGATACCCAGGCCGCTCCCAGCCGCATCCCCTGCCCTCGAGCCGCGCTTCTGCCCTGAGCCCAGCCCCGTTCCAGCCATTCCGCGGCGGGGCTGGCACGGGCCCTGGTGGGCAGCGAGGGAGCGCGGCACCCGTGCCACATGCGTGGCAGGAACTGCTCACCCGCGCTCTGCCTCGGCCCACCCCCCGGCCGCTCTCCCGGCGCCGATTGGCCGCCGCTCACCGAGGGACGCATGGCACAGTCAATGGGAGCACTCTCTGCGGGGCCATTCCCAGGGGGAGCCGAGCACAGCCAGGACACGTGGGGCTCTCGAGGGACACGGGGGGCGTGGGCACCCCGGGCAGGGACGGGAGATACGCGGGGCTCGGGACGCCATCCCTCTCCTGGCCATCAGCCTGCACCCCGCTGGCTGCGGGCGGAGAGGCAGCGAAGAGCAGAGCCGAGCCGTCCGGAAGGGTGCTGCGTGGAGCCGACAGAAGCCGAGCGGATCCGAGCTGCAATTCGAGTCACGCCACTCCCCGCCCTCCCCTCCCGGCTCGCTCTCCCCTGGGGGGTGTCCCCTCCCGCCCCGGCTGCAGTGCCGCTCGGCGGCCACAACGCGGTGGCACCGAGCCGGGTGAAGCTTTTTTTGGACCGTTTTCTCGAGTAGCAGGTTCGAGCCCGACGGGCGACCAATCGCCCGGAGCAGCAGCTCCTGCGGCGCTGCCCGCACACCCATATGGCGGCGCCTAATGGGCGCTACTGCGCGTGTGTGCGGCACAACATGGCGGTTTCTATGACGAGCCACTGCGCATGCATGCCGTACAACACGGCGGCATCTATGAATAGCTACTGCACATGCCTTTTGTGCAAAACGGCAACGTCCATTAGGAGCTACTGTGCGTGTGGGCCGTGCAACACGGCGGCTCCCATTAGGAGCTACTGCGCGTGCGTGCCGTGCAACACGGCGGCTCCCATTAGGAGCTCCTGCGCACACGTGCTGTGCAAAACGGCAGCTCCCATTAGGAGCTACTGCACATGCGTGCCGTGCAACACGGCAGCTCCCATTAGGAGCTACTGTGCGTGTGGGCCGTGCAACACGGCGACTCCCATTAGGAGCTACTGCGCGTGCGTGCCGTGCAACACGGCGGCTCCCATTAGGAGCCACTGTGCGTGCGTGCCGTGCAGCATGGCGGCACATGTATATTTTTCATTGTCCATGCGTGTCGTTTAGCATGCTGGCACGCTAATTAACTCCTTAGCAGGCGTGCAGCTCGTCCCCTCCTCTTCTCCCCCCCTTCAACAGGCAATGTGCTTGTGCTGATTGGCTGCTGCACTGTGAGGGGGTTGGGGCTGTGTGGGGTTGGCTGCGGGGGGGTCTCCGGGGTCTCCGCCTGGTCTGTGTCACACAGCAGCACTTCCAGGTTTCTCCTTACCCTTTTGAATTCCCAGCCTACACTGAACAGGCACACAATACATCTACTAATACACCTTCTTAGCAAAACAAAGTTATTTTTTCCATGGCTGCCTTTTTTATTTCCCTTCCCTCTGTGACAGCTTTGGCATTTGTTTTCAGAGTTTGATTAATGATTAATGGGTTCAGGTGGGATGTGTAAGTCACACTTCAGAGAAGGAATCGGTTTTGTTTAAAAATAACTGAAAAATATTATAATAGTCTGATTTTACTGCTTTCCCTTTCCCATTCCCAGCAAAACGGTGGTTCCAGCGGCCCTGTTTGTACAAAGTCCCCCAACGTGAGGAGCGCTCCCCAGGCTGCAGGAGGAGACGCTGCCACAGACTGAACTCACAGTAACGAAGACGCAGGTTCCTTCTCTAAGTTGCGACACAGTGGTTGCCCCAGCGTGCGACTCCTCGCCGCCAAACGAGGAAATCTGTTGCTGGCACAGGGATGCCTCGATGGAAACTCGTATGCAAGGTCTGCGTGAGGCACAGCATGGATTGTGTTGCCACAGCAACCCTGAATGACTTTCATCCATCAACATCCACATCCTTCTTTCTGGCTTTTAACAAAGTCTTCAAAGACTTTTTTCCCCAACAGCTGTGTAGATTGTTAGATTTCCTTTTATCACCACAATAAATACGTACGAAAGCAGAATTTGTGTAGGGACTACAGAAATCAAAGAATCACAGAATAACCAGGTTGGAAGAGACCCACTGGATCGTCAAGTCCAACCGTTCCCACCAATCCCTAATCATGCCCCTAAGCACCTCATCCGCCCTCACCTTAAACACCTCCAGGGACGGTGACTCAACCACCTCCCTGGGCAGACCGTTCCAATGCCTAACCACCCTCTCCGGGAAGAATTATTTCCTAATCTCAAGCCTAAATCTCCCCTGGCGGAGCTTGAGGCCATGAGAGGAGAGTATAGTCCGCACTTCCAGATTACTCTGACCATTAACTCCCACCAGTTTGCCCATGGATCTCCCACATTATCCCCACATTATCCCCTCTCCTTTCTCCAAAGCAAATCCACTTTTCCTGGAAACGACCCTCTTTCCAGGCACCTGAGTACCACCAAGCGTAAGCAAATATCTGTAAGAAACCTGGCCTCACTCCTTCCCCGTGTTTCATTTTTCACGAATGGCTCTTGCGTGTGTTTCCTTGGGCTGTGTCACACTGGGGAACAGAAAAGCCACCTAGATCAGAGGCAAAGAGACTCACTCAGAAACAGAGCGCCACCGTCAGTCTTTAGAAATGAGAATCTTTTCTTCAACAGCATTTCTCCCACCAAGCACTAAGTGTGTTTTCTCACCTGGCCCACGGTTTGCTGGGCTCTAGTTTAAAGAATTCCAGCCCCCTGGCGGGCCCCTGCTGTGACAGCCCAGTCCCCAGCTCAGAACCGTTTAAGCAAACGGCTTACGAATACCCTACGGGCAGAATTTCATTCAAAACCAGTAAGTGGTAATTATGATTAATGATATATTTGCAGGAGTTATCATCGGTTTATGAATGATTCATGAAAGGAAAAAGAAGACTAAATAGCCTACGAATATCATCGCAAGCAGTAATTTAAACAACTTCGTCCCTCAAAGTGAGGTCCTTCCAGCCTTATGTTCACGTACCGAGAGCCTGCGGAGCCGGGGGTGGGCGCTGCGCGGTGGATACCGATCTGTCCCCACACATCACCGCATCCAGCACAGTTTGCCCTGACAAAGGGCAGGCGCACTGCCCAGAAGGGTCCCCTGCTGCGTGCAGAGCTCAGAGAGCTGAAGGAATCACTGTGCTGAGTCGTGCAGCCCAGCTCCTGCCGCACACAGACACACACGATGCAATTAGGAGCCAAGATAGAGGAGCAGCCCGGTACAAATACAGACGTGATCTGCCCCTGCTTCGGGTATGAAACTCCCACGCTTCCTTTCCGGGAAGCGCAGTTTAAGCCCTTATTGTACATTTTCTCTTTCAGGTTTTCACCAAAGCCAGCATCCGATGTCAACTGCCATCAGAAATGCGATGTGAGATACCAGAGATGCTGTTCATGTATTATTACTGTAATTCCCATCTGCACGCAGTCCACGAATTTCAATGAAGGTCGTGTTTTTGGGGGCTTTTTTCACTCAGTTTTTGAACAGTTTTTGAAATTGGCCAAGTTGGCCGTAATATGATAAATTTGCCCTTTAAGGATATATTTGCCCATTTTATGGACATTGGCCATGTTTGCCCTTCTTTGGTAAATTTTCCCTTTCAGACAATTGCCCAAGATTGCCCTGACATGGTCAATTTGCACTTTTATGGTCACCAACTTTGCCCTTAGCTGCTCAATTTGCCGTTATATGGTGAATTTGCGGTTACCTCACTCGCGCTGGGGGCAGGTCCATCCGTCTCCCTCCCAGTGCCCTCACTCAAGATGGCGGCGCGCCCACCCAGTGTACGTCGCCGTGCCCTCATTCAAGACGGCGGTGATACGGACATGTCATTACCTCACTCAAGATGATGGCGGCGAGCCCAGTGCCCTCACTCAAGGGGGCGGTGACACTGACATGCCGTGCCCTTAGTAAAGGTGGCAGCGTTGTGCCCTCACTCAGGATGGCGGCGTGACCTCCGGTTTCCCTCCCCGTACCATTACTGACGATGGCGGCGACAGTGACAAGCTGTGCCCTCA
The DNA here is from genome assembly GCA_033459285.1 of Clamator glandarius. Classification (NCBI taxonomy): domain Eukaryota; kingdom Metazoa; phylum Chordata; class Aves; order Cuculiformes; family Cuculidae; genus Clamator; species Clamator glandarius. The sequence goes on along the minus strand of JAUNZM010001033.1, from coordinate 102,002 downwards.
GTTAATATGCCGGTGGGTGCCGTGCCCTCACTCAAGATGGCGCCAACACCAACACGTTGTACCCTCACTCAAGATGGCGGCGTGACCGCCCATTTCACTCCCCCTGCACTCACTCAAGATGGTGGTAGCTTCGCCCGTCTCCCTCACCCTTGCCCTTACTCAAGATAGCGGTGACAACGACATGCTCTACTCTCAATCCGGATGGCGACGAACTCCGTGCCCCCACTCAAGATGGCGGCAACACTGACAAGCTTTGCCCTCACTTAAGAGAGCGGCAGGCCCCGAGACCTAATTCAGGATGGCTGCGGGACCCGTGCCCCCACTCAAATGGCAGCAACACTGACAAGCTTTGCCCTCACTCATGATCGTAGCGGGACACATGCCCCTACTCAACATGCTGGCGGACCCTTGTCCCTACTCAAGATGGCGGCGATACTGACAAGCTGTGCCCTCACTCAAGATGGTGGCAACACTGACACTTTATGTCGGCACTCAAGATGGCGGCATGACCTCCTGTTTCCCTCCCAGATCCCTCACTCAAGATGCTGGCGAACTGACAGGCAGTGCCCTCACTCAAGGTGGGGGCGACACGGGCATGCTGTTACCTCACTCAAGATGGCGGCGGCTTTGCCCGTCTCCCTTGTCGTGCCCCCACCCAAGATGGCAGCAGGACCTCTGGTTTCCGTCCCGTACCCTTACTCAAGGTGGCGGCGGGCCCCGTGCCTTCACTCAAAATGGCCGTGGCTTCACCCGACTACTTCGCCCGTGGCCACATTCAAATTTGTGGAGACATTTTAACGCCCCGCCCTCACTCATGATGGTGGCAGGCCCACCCGGAGTCCCTCACCGTGCCCTCACTCACGATGGCGGCAGGCCCGCCCAGAGTCCCTCACCGTGCCCTCACTCATGATGGTGGCAGGCCCACCCAGAGTCCCTCACCGTGCCCTCACTCACAATGGCGCCAGGCCCACCCGGAGTCCCTCACCGTGCCCTCACTCACAATGGCGGCAGGCCCGCCCAGAATCCCTCACCGTGCCCTCACTCAAGATGGCGGCAGGCCCACCCAGAGTCCCTCACCGTGCCCTCACTCAAGATGGCGGCAGGCCCGCCCAGAGTCCCTCACCGTGCCCTCACTCAAGATGGCGGCAGGCCCACCCAGAGGCCCTCACCGTGCCCTCACTCAAGATGGCGGCGGGCTCCTCCCTTCTCCCTTCCCCTGTCCTCACTCAAGAGTTTTTGGTAATTTGCCCTTTTCGGGTCAGTTTGCCCTTTGATTGTTTGGGGGAATCGAGCTCTAGAGCTCCGTTAAGGGTTATAAAGCGGGTCTGTGTTTATCTGCCACCAGGGGCGAGGGGCTAATCCTCCTCACTCGCACACCCTGGCCTCTAACGAGCCCATAGTTAGAGTGTCAAGACAGGCCGAGTCATAAGCGCCTCGTACAGATTCCCGACCTTTCTCCACATCCTGTCAGCAGCCTGAAGATGGGGATGCTAAAATTTCATCGCACCCATCTTTTCCTACAGGCACCCCAGAGCCCCACCCCTGGGGTTTCATGCCAAGGGAGATGGTGGTTGGTGCTACAGAAGAGCCACCAGCCCTGGCTAAACCAAAAGTGAGATGTCTCCAGCGTCCCAGTAAACGAGCTGGAATTTAAAGGGTGCAGGGTGACAAGGAAACAAAAAGCATTGCTAGATGCAACCCATCTCCTGGACTCTCTACAACTACCTGAAAGGAGGTTGTGGAGAGGACGATCTGGGCTCTTCCCCCAAGTGACAGGGGGCAGGACAAGGGGGAATGGCCTCAAGCTCCACCAGGGGAGCTTCAGGCTGGACATCAGGAAAAGCTTTTTCATGGAAAGGGTCATTGGTCCCTGGCAGAGGCTGCCCAGGGAGGGGGTTGAGTCACCTTCCCTGGAGGGGTCTAAAGGGTGGGTAGATGAGGTGCTGAGGGACATGGGTTAGTATTTGATAGGAACGGTTGGACTGGATGATCCAGTGGGTCCTTTCCAAACAAGTGATTCTATGATTCTATGATTCCTGTTATCATGAGTTTCCAGAAGCTTCCCCCATGCTGGCACAGGCACCTGTAGTGAAACATCAGGATTTGATCAAAATCTTGGAGGAGGCCCTAGAAAGAGGGAGGAAGACCCTGATAACAGTCCAGCAGGACACGGAGGAAATGAACGGGGTCCTGAAAAGGGTAAGAGAAGATGGAACCATGCTTGGTGGGATACGCTATTTGGATGGTCCCCCACGGCGACCGGCATTCTAAATAAGCTCTGTCACCCCATTGTTATCCTGTTGATGTCAGTTTTAGTTGGGTTTTTCTTCTCTCCCGTGTTGTTGGTTTGGAATTGGAGAATGCTGCTACAACAACTAACAATTTTGACTTCTCTCTCTAGAACTTGTGAGATTGTGTTGTAAAGTAATTTTGAAGCAAAATGCTACCCAGTTCCCCTTGAAAAGATGGATCCTTGATGGGGCCAATGAATTTGCCTGAGTTTAAAAGAGGGGGGGGAATTGATGAGCGGGCGTATGATACAGGGGGGAAAGTTAGAAAAACTTAGAGGGCTTAGCGCACTGAGATGCGTGCTGTCTGCTCGTAAAGGCCTTGAAGAGCCTGGGTGTTGATAAGGGAGGAGCTCGTTCACAGACATTTGCTGATAAGGGACAGCTGGAACGTGCCCAACAGCAGAAAGCCGACTGTGTCCTGCTCTGCAGACTTGGAGCTCAACCGGGATGAGGCTGCACCTGCGCACAGATTGAGTTCCGGGACGATTCGTGAGGAAGATGAAGTCGACTTCAGCCCTGAGCCCCAGCCCAGGGCGCTGCGCCTGCGCCAGCGTGGGGGAAGCTTCTGGAATCTCATGATAACAGGAATCATAGAATCATAGAATCACTTGGTTGGAAAGGACCCACTGGATCATCAAGTCCAACCATTCCTATCAAACACTAACCCATGTCCCTCAGCACCTCATCTACCCACCCTTTAAACCCATCCAGGGAAGGTGACTCAACCCCCTCCCTGGGCAGCCTCTGCCAGGGACCAATGACCCTTTCCACGAAAAAGCTTTTCCTGATGTCCAGCCTGAATCTCCCCTGGCGGAGCTTGAGGCCATTCCCCCTTGTCCTGCCCCCTGTCACTTGGGGGAAGAGCCCAGATCCATCCTCTCCACAACCTCCTTTCAGGTAGTTGTAGAGAGTCCAGGAGATGGGTTGCATCTAGCAATGCTTTTTGTTTCCTTGTCACCCTGCACCCTCAGCTGCACTCCACAAACTTGAGTGTGGCCACGGGCGAAGGAGTCGGGCGAAGCCACTGCCATTTTGAGTGAAGGCACGGGGCCCGCCGCCACCTTGAGTAAGGGTACGGGACGGAAACCGGAGGACCTGTCACCATCTTGGGTGGGGGCACGACAAGGGAGACGGGTGAAGCCGCCGCCATCTTGAGTGAGGTAACAGCATGTCCGTGTCGCCCCCACCTTGAGTGAGGGCACTGCCTGTCAGTTCGCCAGCATCTTGAGTGAGGGATCTGGGAGGGAAACAGGAGGTCATGCCGCCATCTTGAGTGCAGACATAACGTGTCAGTGTCTCCGCCATCTTGAGTAGGGACAAGGGGTCTGCAGCCATGTTGAGTAGGGGCATGTGTCCTGCTACCATCATGAGTGAGGGCACAGCTTGTCAGTGTTGCCGCCATTTGAGTGGGGGCACGGGTCCCGCAGCCATCCTGAGTTAGGTCTCGGTGCCTGCCGCTCTCTTAAGTGAGGGCAAAGCTTGTCAGTGTTTCCGCCATCTTGAGTGGGGGCACGGAGTTCGTCACCATCCTGATTGAGACTACAGAGCATGTCGTCGCCTCTATCTTGAGTAAGGGCAAGGGCGAGGGAGACGGGCGAAGGAGCCGCCATCTTGAGTGAGGGCAGGTTGAGGGGGAATGGACAGGCCCGCCGCCATCTTGACCGAGGGCACTGGGAGGGAGACGGATGGGCCCGACCCCAGTGCGAGTGAGGTAACCGCAAATTCACCATATAAGGGCAAATTGAGCAGCTAAGGCTAAGTTGGTGAGGATAAAAGTGCAAATTGACCATGTCAGGGCAATCTTGGGCAATTATCTGAAAGGGAAAATTTACCAAAGAAGGGCAAACATGGCCAATGTCCATAAAATGGGCAAATATATCCTTAAAGGGCAAATTTATTATATTACAGCAAACTTGGCCAGTTTCCATAAAAGGGTAAATTTATCCTATAAGTGAAACGTGACCATAAAATGGGCCAATTTAGCATAAAAGGGCACATTTATCATATTAGGGTAAACTTGGCCAATTGACCATATAAGCATAAACTTGTCCAATTGCTGTAAAGGGCAAACTTACCATTAAACAGGAATGGTCAGACTCGATGATCCGATGGGTCTTTTCCAACGTGGTGACTGTATGATTCTGTGCATTACATAATCATATCCTCATGCACTGTTTCGATGGAACGGAGCATTGGACTGAGCACCTTTGATCTGTCTCGTACAGTAGCAAAATCCCAGAGACTGTGCTATTTCTCAGCAGCCAAAGAAGCAGCAAACTCTAAAGGGCCTTTTCAACTCTTTGTTATCGATCCTCTTCTTGCCCTTCTCCCAGCAGCCTTACCATCGCCTACAGCCACTCCTTTTGTGTGGTCATCAGGCTGAACCATCGAGGCTGAGAAGCAAGCAATGTTGCCGTGAAGGCGCACACTGTTATTTCTTGTGAGGATGCTTTCAGACCTGTAGTGGTGGTGTTCTTGCTGAGAATGTAAGGCAGAGTTAATAGAACCCAGCTGCTCCCCAGGCCCTGTTTATACCTGTGAGGGGGTTCACCACACCCCATCCACAGGTGGTGGCTGGGAGGGCCCAGGGGGGATATAAACCACAGGCCTTGCCTCAGGGGCTCATTTGGGTTCTGTTTTCCCTTGAGGTAGGAGGTTTGCTGCTGTGTCTACTCCTTGTAGCTTTTGAGCAGACTAAGGTAGGATGAACAAGGTTGGGGTCTTTTTGTCTTCTGAAGAAGCAGAGGCAGCTGTGGGAGGTTTGAGTTTTGGAAGAGTCCAGGCTAAACAGCACCTGCAGTTGTAACTCTGGGATTTTTGTGTGTGGGACGATGCATTGGCCCTAGGGGCTGTGCAGTTTGTAACTGGCACCTCGGGGGTGATAATAATCTGGAATTATGTTTGTCAGCGTAGGGTGGGAAGTTGAGTCTATGGGTGATAATAAGCAGGCCCGTCTTTGACCGTCTTTGACCGTCTTTGACCGTCTTTGACCGTCTTTGACCGTCTTTGACCGTCTTTGACCGTCTTTGACCGTCTTTGACCGTCTTTGACCGTCTTTGACCGTCTTTGACCGTCTTTGACCGTCTTTGACCGTCTTTGACCGTCTTTGACCTTCTTTCTGGTTTCCTTTTGGGGTGTTGGAAACGCAGAAAGAAGAAGGCGGCAGAGGCTGTTGGGGGCGCGAGGCGATGGCTCCGCCAGCTGGGGTCCGGCACGGGGAGCGCCGTGCCACGCAGGTGCTGTTCAACCACTGAACAGAAACACCTTCAAAGGAATAAAGAAGCCATCGAGGCCTCTGAACTACTGAAAAAGGCCCTGGTGTCAGCTCCAGCCTTGGGACTCCCAGATGTCAGTAAGCCATTTTCTTCTCCTCTAGTATTGGCACAGGATCCGGGCCCGTATCCCCGAGCAGTTCCACGCTTTTCCAAGCAGTCGGCCGCAACTGCAAAAGGTCGGGATGGATGCCTGCGAGCGGTTACGGCCGTAATACTAGATACCCGGGAAGCCCAAAAATTCACCCTGCGCCAGAGAATGATTACGTTGGTGTCCCATAAAATATCTGCTGTTTTGGAAGTGAAGGGTGGAAACTGGCTTTCCCTGCAAATACCAGACTGCAATGGTAGAAAATTGTAATTACTAACATGGTCAATCCGGCCTCTTTTCTTTGCAGAAACACAGGGGAACGCGTCCAGCGTGACTGACTGGAAACTACTGAGGCGACATCCTCGAGCCATCGGGACGTGAAGGACAGTCCTATGGCAAGTGCTGAAGCCGGGTTCATGGATGGGAGCAGTCGTGTCCTAAGCGGTAAAAGACATGCTGGATGTGCCACGATCGCTAGTCGAGACCGAACAGAGTTAGGACCTCTACCCCCGAATCCCTCTGCTCCAAAGGCAGAGAGCATTGCTCTGACGCGAGCCTTGGGATTGGCTAAAGGCAAAGCTGCAAATATCTCTACAGGTTCGAGGTGCACGTTCGGAGTTGTACATGCACACGGAGCGGTCTGGAAGGAAAAAGAGTTATTGAACTCACAGGGTAAACCCTTCAAACACGGAGATCCTGAAACTGTTGGAAGCAGCCCAGCTGCCTGAGAAGGTAACAACCGTGCAATTCAAAGCGCCCCAGAAAGTGAATTTGGACCTGGAAAGGGGAAATGAGCTGGCGGCCAGGGAGGCGAAACAGGCAGCCGAAGGGGAGGTACAACTAGAAGGGGCTTTGACCCCCGACGGGCAAATCTCCCTGGAAGGAGAGCCCCGATAGAGCAAAGAAGATGAAAAGCTCCCTGCAGATTCGGAAGGGTCATATAACGAGGAGGGATGGGTTCTCACCCCACAAGGTAAATTAGTCCTCTGGGGTTTAGTAAAAGAGAAGCATAGAAAAAGGCATCGGGGAGCAGAGGCCCTATAAAAACGCCTAGTTAGATAAATTGTAGCTACATTACTGTGAGACAAGTGACTCAGCAGAATGATCTTTGCCTCCAGGCTCATCCCCAAAATACCCCCACCCTGGAAATGGGCCAAATCGGGAAAGGAGACGAGCCTGGACAACAATGGCAAATTGATTTTTCAGAACTTCCAAGAAAAGGGGAGGTAGTGTATGTTTAAGAACTTATTGTGTTTCTATCGTAATAGATGAGACAATTGTAGGTAGCAAGAATCATTCTAATTTTTGTGTTTGTAATTTTGTTAAGATTGTTGTGTGTGACTTTTCTTCCTTAGCACCAGCCGTATCCTACCAGCCTGTACCTATTGGAATGAATCTTCGATTGGTAAAACAATTCCTGAAACATCAGGATTTGATCAAAATCTTGGAGGAGGCCCTAGAAAGAGGGAGGAAGACCCTGATAACAGTCCAGCAGGACACGGAGGAAATGAACGGGGTCCTGAAAAGGGTAAGAGAAGATGGAACCATGCTTGGTGGGACAGGCTATTTGGATGGTCCCCCACGGCGACCGGCATTCTAAATAAGCTCTGTCACCCCATTGTTGTCCTGTTGATGTCAGTTTTAGTTGGCTTTTTCTTCTCTCCCGTGTTGTTGGTTTGGAATTGGAGAATGCTGCTACAACAACTAACAATTTTGACTTCTCTCTCTAGAACTTGTGAGATTGTGTTGTAAAGTAATTTTGAAGCAAAATGCTACCCAGTTCCCCTTGAAAAGATGGATCCTTGATGGGGCCAATGAATTTGCCTGAGTTTGAAAGAGGGGGGGGAATTGATGAGCGGGCGTATGATACAGGGGGGAAAGTTAGAAAAACTTAGAGGGCTTAGCGCACTGAGATGCGTGCTGTCTGCTCGTAAAGGCCTTGAAGAAGGGTGTTGATAAGGGAGGAGCTCGTTCACATACTTTTGCTGATAAGGGACAGCTGGAACGTGCCCAACAGCAGAAAGCAGACTGCGTCCTGCTCTGCAGACTTGGAGCTCGACCGGGATGAGGCTGCACCTGCGCACAGATTGAGTTCCGGTACGATTCGTGAGGAAGATGAAGGCGACTTCAGCCCTGAGCCCCAGCCCAGGGCGCTGCGCCTGCGCCAGCATGGGGGAAGCTTCTGGAATCTCATGATAACAGGAATCATAGAATCATAGAATCACTTGTTTGGAAAGGACCCACTTGATCATCAAGTCCAACCATTCCTATCAAACACTAACCCATGTCCCTCAGCACCTCATCTACCCACCCTTTAAACCCATCCAGGGCAGGTGACTCAACCCCCTCCCTGGGCAGCCTCTGCCAGGGACCAATGACCCTTTCCACGAAAAAGATTTTCTTGATGTCCAGCCTGAAGCTCCCCTGGTGGAGCTTGAGGCCATTCCCCCTTGTCCTGCCCCCTGTCACTTGGGGGAAGAGCCCAGCTCCATCCTCTCCACAACCTCCTTTCAGGTAGTTGTAGAGAGTCCAGGAGATGGGTTGCATCTAGCAATGCTTTTTGTTTCCTTGTCACCCTGCACCCTCAGCTGCACTCCACACACTTGAGTGTGGCCACGGGCGAAGGAGTCGGGCGAAGCCACTGCCATTTTGAGTGAAGGCACGGGGCCTGCTGCCACCTTGAGTAAGGGTACGGGACGGAAACCGGAGGTCCTGCCGCCATCTTGGGTGGGGGCACGACAAGGGAGACGGGCGAAGCCGCCGCCATCTTGAGTGAGGTAACAGCATGTCCGTGTCGCCCCCACCTTGAGTGAGGGCACTGCCTGTCAGTTCGCCAGCATCTTGAGTGAGGGATCTGGGAGGGAAACAGGAGGTCATGCCGCCATCTTGAGTGCGGACATAACGTGTCAGTGTCTCCGCCATCTTGAGTAGGGACAAGGGGTCTGCAGCCATGTTGAGTAGGGGCATGTGTCCCGTTACCATCATGAGTGAGGGCACAGCTTGTCAGTGTTGCCGCCATTTGAGTGGGGGCACGGGTCCCGCAGCCATCCTGAATTAGGGCTTGGAACCTGCTGCTCTCTTAAATGAGGGCAAAGCTTGTCAGTGTTGCCGTCATCTGGAGTGGGGGCACGGAGTTTGTTGCCATCCTGATTGAGACTACAGAGCATGTCGTTGTCACCGCCATCTTGAGTGAGGGCAGGTTGAGGTATACTGGGCAGGATCGCCGCCATCTTGAGTGAGGGCACTGGGAGGGGGACAGATGGGCCCGTTCCCAGTGCGATTGAGGTAACCGCAAATTCACCATATAAGGGCAAATTGAGCAGCTAAGGCAAAGTTGGTGACCATAAAAGTGCAAATTGATCATTTCAGGGCAATCTTGGGCAATTGTCTGAAAGGGAAAATTTACCAAAGAAGGGCAAACATGGCCAATGTCCATAAAATGGGCAAATATATCCTTAAAGGGCAAATTTATCATATTACAGCAAACTTGGCCAGTTTCCATAAAAGGGTAAATTTATCCTATAAGTGAAATGTGACCATAAAATGGGCCAATTTAGCATAAAAGGGCACATTTATCATATTAGGGCAAACTTGTCAATTGACCATATAAGCATAAACTTGGCCAATTGCTGTAAAGGGCAGATTTACCATTAAACAGGAATGGTCAGACTCGATGATCCGATGGGTCTTTTCCAACGTGGTGACTGTATGATTCTGTGCATTACATAATCATATCCTCATGCACCGTTTCGATGGAAGGGAGCATTGGACTGAGCACCTTTGATCTGTCTCGTACAGTAGCAAAATCCCAGAGACTGTGCTATTTCTCAGCAGCCAAAGAAGCAGCAAACTCTAAAGGGCCTTTTCAACTCTTTGTTATCGATCCTCTTCTTGCCCTTCTCCCAGCAGCCTTACCATCGCCTACAGCCACTCCTTTTGCGTGGTCATCAGGCTGAACCATCGAGGCTGAGAAGCAAGCAATGTTGCCGTGAAGGCGCACACTGTTATTTCTTGTGAGGATGCTTTCAGACCTGTAGTGGTGGTGTTCTTGCTGAGAACGTAAGGCAGAGTTAATAAAACCCAGCTGCTCCCCAGGCCCTGTTTATACCTGTGAGGGGGTTCACCACACCCCATCCACAGGTGGTGGCTGGGAGGGCCCAGGGGGATATAAACCACAGGCCTTGCCTCAGGGGCTCATTTGGGTTCTGTTTTCCCTTGAGGTAGGAGGTTTGCTGCTGTGTCTACTCCTTGTAGCTTTTGAGCAGACTAAGGTAGGATGAACAAGGTTGGGGTCTTTTTGTCTTCTGAAGAAGCAGAGGCAGCTGTGGGAGGTTTGAGTTTTGGAAGCGTCCAGGCTAAATGGCACCTGCAGTTGTAACTCTGGGATTTTTGTGTGTGGGACGATGCATTGGCCCTAGGGGCTGTGCAGTTTGTAACAGGCACCTCGGGGGTGATAATAATCTGGAATTACGTTTGTCAGCGTAGGGTGGGAAGTTGAGTCTATGGGTGATAATAAGCAGGCCCTTCTTTGCCGGCCCTTCTTTGCCGGCCCCCCACTTTCTTTGACCTTCTTTGACCTTCTTTGACCTTCTTTGACCTTCTTTGACCTTCTTTGACCTTCTTTGACCTTCTTTGACCTTCTTTGACCTTCTTTGACCTTCTTTGACCTTCTTTGACCTTCTTTGACCTTCTTTGACCTTCTTTGACCTTCTTTGACCTTCTTTGACCTTCTTTGACCTTCTTTGACCTTCTTTGACCTTCTTTGACCTTCTTTGACCTTCTTTGACCTTCTTTGACCTTCTTTGACCTTCTTTGACCTCCGTCATAGAAGGTGATCAGATTACTCTGGCAAGACCTGCCTTTCATGAACCCGTGTTGACAGGGCCTGATCACCCGGTTCTCTTGCAAGTGCTTCATGATCGCACTCAAGATCACCCCCCTCTCCATGACTTTCCCCTGTACCGAGGTCAGACTGACAGGCCTGTAGTTCCCCAGATCCTCCCTGCGCCCCTTCTTATAGATGGGCACGACATCAGCCAGCCTCCAGTCCAGCGGAACCTCCCCAGTCATCCAGGACTGCTGGAAGATGATGGAAAGGGTTTTGGCCAGCACATCCTCCAATTCCCTCAAAACTCTTGGGTGGACTCCATCTGGCCCCATAGACTTGTGGGCATCTAGCTGGGCAAGCAGGTCTCTAACCACCTCCTCTTGGACCTTGGGAATCTCATACTTCTCATCCAACCCTTGGGGTTGTGCACAGAGGGAACAATTTTCCTTACTATTAAAGACTGAGGCAAAGTAGGCATTGAGCACTTCAGCCTTGTCTTCGTCCCCTGTTACTCTTGTTCCCTCTGCATCTCCTAGGGACTGGAGATTCTCCCTAGCCCTCCTTTTGCTGTTGACGTATTTGTAGAAAGACTTTTTGTTGTCTTTCACAGTCTTGGCCAATCGCATTTCTAGTTGGGCCTTAGCCCTCCTGATTTTTTCCCTGCACATTCTCACTTCCTCCCTATAGTCCACCCAGGATGCCTGCTCCTTCCTCCAGAGGTCGTAGACCCTCCTCTTCCTATTGATGTCTCTTAGGACCTCCCTACTCAACCACGCTGGTTTCTTACCCCTCCGGCTACTTTTCCGGAACTTGGGGACGGCTTTCTCCTGAGCTGCTAGGAGTTCCTTCTTGAAGAGCGCCCAGCCCTCATGGACACCTTTGCCTTCAAGGACCACCTCCCACGGGACTTTTCCGACCAGCCTTCTGAACAGCCCAAAGTCTGCTCTCTGAAAGTTGAGGGCGACTGTTCTGCTAACCTCCTTCTTCATTTTACCCCGCACTGAGAACTCTCATCTCATGATCGCTTTGCCCCAAGCATCCTCCAACCTTCACATCCCCCACCAGTCCTTCTCTGTTCACCAACAGCAGGTCCAGGAGGGCACCGTCCCTTGTCGGTTTGCTCACCAGCTGTGTGAGGAAGTTGTGTTCCGCACACTCCAGGAACCTCTGGGACTGCTTCCTTTCTGCTGTATTATACTCCCAGCCTATATCTGGGAAATTGAAGTCTCCCACAAGGACTAGAGGTAGCGATTTTGAGACTATACTCAGTTGTTTGTAGAAGCGCTCATCAGCTGCTTCTTCTTGGCTGGGTGGTCTATAGCAGACTCCCATCACAATTCCTTCCTGCCCATGGGCTCCTCTGATTTTCACCCACAGGCACTCAGTCCCATCCTGATTGTAGTCCAGCTCGAGGGTATCAATGCCCTCTCTAACATAGAGGGCTACCCCGCCTCCTCTTCTGCCCTTCCTGTCCTTCCTAAAGAGTTTATACCCCACCATGGGTACGCTCGAGTCGTACGAGTCATCCCACCACATCTCTGCAATGGCAACGACATCGTAGTCTCCCTGCCCTACCACAGCTTCCAGCTCCTCCTTCTTATTTCCCATGCTGCGTGCATTGGTGTAAATGCACTTCAGCTGGGCAGGCGTAGCTTCAGCCTGCGCAATAGGGCTCCTCCCCAGCTGAGCGGTCCTTGACTTAACTAAGGCCACAGTGCCAGTTTGCTGCCTACCATCCCCAGCTGCACTCACCCCCTCTTGCTTAGTGGTGATACACCGGCAGGCATCGCCAGCACACCACCCCTTTGCCACTGAAGTCTCACCTCCAGGCTCACTCCCATCCTGCCTGGCCTCCATTACCTCCCCCCTCACATCTAGTTTAAAGCTCGATTTATGAGCTTAACTAGTTTTTTGGTGAGGGCTTTTGTCCCCCTAGCAGACAGGCATGTCCCATCCCTGGTAAGAAAGCCTGGGGGTGCGTGGGCCTCCCCATGATTAAAGAACCCAAAGCCCCTCTTCTCACACCAGTCCCTAAGCCATTCATTAACCCGTTTCTTATTCCTCATTTCCTGCTCCTGATTCCTTAGTACTGGGATGGAAGAAATTCAAAGAAAGTCAAAAGAAGGTTGGAGATGGTCGAAGAAAGTCAAAGAAGGTCCAAGAAGGTCAAACAACAGAGGAGAAGGTCGGAGAAGGTTGAAGAAGATAGAAGAAGGTGGTCGGAGAAGGTCAGGGAAGGTAAAAGAAGGTCAAAGGAGGTCGGAGAAGGTTAAAAAGGGTCGAGGAAAGTCAAGAGAGAAGGTGGGAGAAGATCAAAGGTCATAGAAAGTCAAAGAACGTCAAAGAAGATGAAAGAAGGTCGAAGGTCTGAGATGGTGGTCAAAGAAGGTCAGAGAAGGTCAAAGAAGATTGAAGAAGGTGAGCAAAGAAGGACGAAAGTCGAAGACGGTCAGAGAAGTTCAAAGAAGTTCAGGGAAGGTCAGAGAGGTCGAAGAAGTACAGAGAATGTCAGAGAAGGTCGGAAGTCGGAGAAAATCAAAGAAGGTCAAAGAAGATCAGAGAAGGTCGGAGAAAGTCGAAGATGGACGGAGACAAAGGTCAGAGACAGTTGAAGAAAGTCAAAGAAGGTCAAAGAACGTCAGAAAAGTTCAGAGAAGGTCAAAGAATGTCAGAGAAGTTCAAAGAAGTTAGAAAAGTCTAAATAAGGCCGGAGAAGGCCAGAGAAGGTCAAAGAGGCCGGAGAAGGTCAAAGAAGGCCGAGGAAGAAGGCTAAAGAAGGTTAGAGAAGGTTAGAGAGGTTGAAGAAGGTTGAAAAAGGTCAGAGTAGATCAGAGAGGTCAAAGAAGGTCAGAGAAGTTCAAAGCACCTCCGAAAAAGTTGAAGAAGGTCAAAGAAGGTGGCTAAAGAAGGATGAAGGTCGAAGAAGGTCGGAGACAGTCGGAGAATGTCAAAGACGCTCGGAGAAGGTCAGGGAAGTTCAGGGAAGAAGTTTGGAGAAGGTCGGAAGTCAGAAAAAATCAGAGAAGGTCAGAGAAGGTCAAAGAAAGTTGGAGACGGTCGGAGAACATTGGAGAAGATCAAAGAAGGTCCGAGAAGAAGAAGTTCGAAGAAGGTCAGAGATGGTCGGAGAAAGATGTCGGAGAAAATTGAAGAAAGTCAAAGAAGATCGGAGAAGGTCAAAGAAGGTCAGAAAAGTTCAGAGAAGGTTGAAGAAGATCAAAGAAAGTTGAAGAAGAAGGTCAGAGAAGGTCAGAGAGGTTGAAGAAGGTCAAAGAAAAATGAAGAAGGCTGAAGGAGGTTGAAGAAGGTTGGAGAAGGTCAGAGAGGTTGAAGAATTTTGAAGAAGGTCAAAGAAGGTCAGAGAAGATTGAAGGTGGTCAAAGAAAGATGAAGGTCGAAGAAGGCTGGAGACGGTCTGAAAATCCATCACAAACGTCACCCTCGCTCAGAGCCGCAAAGCGGGCGTTTCTCCTCTCACCTGAATGGCAGCCGCTCCCGTTCCACCCGTGGGCGCCCTCCTCGTCTCCCGCCGCCAGCGCAGGAGAGAGATGGGAAGGCTCCATAGCGCTCTGCAAAGATGAAGGACGTCTAAGAGGCTAAGGGTGCACTCGATGCCTTCATCCAGGTCCTTGATAAAGACACTGGACAGGGCTGGACCCAGCACTGAGCCCTGGGGTGACAGTTTCCGAAGCAGAATGCTGGGAGAAACTGTGTCAAAGGCTTTACTGAAGTTCAGGAAGATCCATCCTCAGCCTTTCCCTCGGCCAGCAGCCGAGTCACTTTGTCACAGAAGGCGATCAGGTTAGTTTGGGAAGACCTGCCTTTCGTGAACCCGTGTTGACTGGGCCTGATCCCCCGGTTCTCTTGCACGTGCTTCATGATCGCACTCAGGATCACCTGTTCCATGACTTTCCCTGGCACTGAGGTCAGACTGACAGGCCTGGAGTTCCCTGGATCCTCCCTGTGACTTTTCTTATCGATGGGCACAACACCCCCAGGCTCCAGTCCAGCGGAACTGCCCCAGTCAGCCAGGGCTCCCCCGATTTTAACCCCCAGGCACTCGGTCCCATCCTCACCGCGATCGAGCTCGAGGGGATCAAAGCAGAAGGAACGGGCTGTTAGGGCAAAATACTCCGAGGAACCGTGGTTGAAATGAACCCCCCACCACCCCTGCAGCTCTCACTGCCGCACACAACACCCCAAAAAAGCGACACCCCCCTCCCTCTCTCTCTAGACTGACACCACAAAAGCGCTTTCCAAGCCTCCCTTTCAGCTCCTTCTCCCCCTTCTCCTCCCATTTTGCCCCATGCACCCCCTGCTCTCCTCCTCCCGCCTTTCCCCGGGGGCAGCGAAACACAGCCCGGCCCCGGCAGGACCGCGGAGCATGGAGAGCGAGCCTGGAGCAGTGCCGCCAACCACAGAGCGATACCCATGCCGCTCCCAGCCGCATCCCCTGCCCTCGAGCCGCGCTTCTGCCCCGAGCCCAGCCCCGTTCCAGCCATTCCCCGGTGGGGCTGGCACGGGCCCTGGTGGGCAGCGAGGGAGCGCGGCACCTGCGCCACGTGCGTGGCAGGAACTGCTCGCCCGCGCTCTGCCTCGGCCCGCCCCCCAGCCGCTCTCCCGGTGCCGATTGGCCGCCGCTCACCGAGGGACGCATGGCACAGTCAATGGGAGCACTCTCTGCGGGGCCATTCCCAGGGGGAGCCGAGCACAGCCAGGACACGTGGGGCTCTCGAGGGACACGGGGGGCGTGGGCACCCCAGGCAGGGACGGGAGATACGCGGGGCTCAGGACGCCGTCCCTCTCCTGGATATCAGCCTGCATCCCGCTGGCCGCGTGCGGAGAGGCAGCGAAGAGCAGAGCCGAGCCGTCCGGAAGGGTGCTGCGTGGAGCCGACAGAAGCCGAGCGGATCCGAGCTGCAATTCGAGTCACGCCACTCCCCGCCCTCCCCTCCCGGCTCGCTCTCCCCTGGGGGGCGCCCCTCCCGCCCCGGCTGCAGTGCCGCTCGGTGGCCACGACGCGGTGGCACCGAGCCGGGTGAAGCTTTTTTTGGACCGTTTTCTCGAGTAGCAGGTTCGAGCCCGACGGGCGACCAATCGCCCGGAGCAGCAGCTCCTGCGGCGCTGCCCGCACACCCATATGGCGGCGCCTAATGGGAGCTACTGCGCGTGTGTGCGGCACAACATGGCGGTTTCTATGACGAGCCACTGCGCATGCATGCCGTACAACACGGCGGCATCTATGAATAGCTACTGCACATGCCTTTTGTGCAAAACGGCAACGTCCATTAGGAGCTACTGTGCGTGCGTGCCGTGCAACACGGTGGCTCCCATTAGGAGCTACTGCACATGCGTGCCGTGCAACACGGCGGCTCCCATTAGGAGCTACTGTGCGTGAGTGCCGTGCAACACGGCGGCTCCCATTAGGAGCTACTGCTCGTGCGTGCCGTGCAACACGGCGGCTCCCATTAGGAGCTACTGTGCGTGCGGGCCGTGCAACACGGCGGCTCCCATTAGGAGCTACTGCTCGTGCGTGCCGTGCAACACGGCGGCTCCCATTAGGAGCTACTGCGCGTGCGTGCCGTGCAACACGGCGGCTCCCATTAGGAGCTACTGCGCGTGCGTGCCGTGCAACACGGCGGCTCCCATTAGGAGCTACTGTGCGTGCGGGCCGTGCAACACGGCGGCTCCCATTAGGAGCTACTGCTCTTGAGTGCCGTGCAACACGGCGGCTCCCATTAGGAGCTACTGCGCGTGCGTGCCGTGCAGCATGGCGGCACATGTATATTAGTCATTGTCCATGCGTGTCGTTTAGCATGCTGGCACGCTAATTAACTCCTTAGCAGGCGTGCAGCTCGTCCCCTCCTCTTCTCCCCCCCCTTCAACAGGCAATGTGCTGGTGCTGATTGGCTGCTGCACTGTGAGGGGGTTGGGGCTGTGTGGGGTTGGCTGCGGGGGGGTCTCCGGGGTCTCCGCCTGGTCTGTGTCACACAGCAGCACTTCCAGGTTTCTCCTTACCCTTTTGAATTCCCAGCCTACACTGAACAGGCACACAATACATCTACTAATACACCTTCTTAGCAAAACAAAGTTATTTTTTCCATGGCTGCCTTTTTTATTTCCCTTCCCTCTGTGACAGCTTTGGCATTTGTTTTCAGAGTTTGATTAATGATTAAGGAGTTCAGGTGGGATGTGTAAGTCACACTTCAGAGAAGGAATCGGTTTTGTTTAAAAATAACTGAAAAATATTATAATAGTCTGATTGTACTGCTTTCCCTTTCCCATTCCCAGCAAAACGGTGGTTCCAGCGGCCCTGTTTGTACAAAGTCCCCCAACGTGAGGAGCGCTCCCCAGGCTGCAGGAGGAGACGCTGCCGCAGACTGAACTCACAGTAACGAAGACGCAGGTTCCTTCTCTAAGTTGCGACGCAGTGGTTGCCCCAGCGTGCGACTCCTCGCCGCCAAACGAGGAAATCTGTTGCTGGCACAGGGATGCCTCGATGGAAACTCGTATGCAAGGTCTGCGTGAGGCACAGCATGGATTGTGTTGCCATGGCAACCCTGAACTACTTTCATCCATCGACATCCACATCCTTCTTTCTGGCCTTTAACAAAGTCTTCAAAGACCTTTTTCCCCGACAGCTGTGTAGATTGTTAGATTTCCTTTTATCACCACAATAAATACGTATGAAAGCAGAATTTGGGGACTACAGAAATCACAGAATCACAGAATAACCAGGTTGGAAGAGACCCACTGGATCATCAAGTCCAACCGTTCCCACCAATCCCTAAATCATGCTCCTAAGCACCTCATCCACCCTCACCTTAAACACCTCCAGGGACGGTGACTCAACCACCTCCCTGGGCAGACTGTTCCAATGCCTAACCACCCTCTCCGGGAAGAATTATTTCCTAATCTCAAGTCTAAATCTCCCCTGGCAGAGCTTGAGACCATGAGAGGAGAGTACAGTCCGCACTTCCAGATTACTCTGACCATTAACTCCCACCAGTTTGCCCATGGATCTCCCACATTATCCCCACATTATCCCCTCTCCTTTCTCCAAAGCAAATCCACTTTTCCTGGAAACAACCCTCTTTCCAGGCTCCTGAGTACCACCAAGCGTAAGCAAATATCTGTAAGAAACCTGGCCTCACTCCTTCCCCGTGTTTCATTTTTCACGAATGGCTCTTGCGTGTGTTTCCTTGGGCTGTGTCACACTGGGGAACAGAAAAGCCACCTAGATCAGAGGCAAAGAGACTCACTCAGAAACAGAGCGCCACCGTCAGTCTTTAGAAATGAGAATCTTTTCTTCAACAGAGTTTTTCCCACAAAGCCCTAAGTGTGTTTTCTCACCTGGCCCACGGTTTGCTGGGCTCTAGTTTAAAGAATTCCAGCCCCCTGGGGGGCCCCTGCTGTGACCGCCCAGTCCCCAGCTCAGAACCGTTTAAGCAAACGGCTTACAAATACCCTACGGGCAGAATTTCATTCAAAACCAGTAAGTGAAAATTATGATTAATGATATATTTGCAGGAGTTATCATCCGTTTATGAATGATTCATGAAAGGAAAAAGAAGACTAAATAGCCTACGAATATCATCGCAAGCAGTAATTTAAACAACTTCGTCCCTCAAAGTGAGGTCCTTCCAGCCTTATGTTCACGTACCGAGAGCCTGCGGAGCCGGGGGTGGGCGCTGCGCGGTGGATACCGATCTATCCCCACACATCACCGCATCCAGCACAGTTTGCCCTGACAAAGGGCAGGCGCGCTGCCCAGAAGGGTCCCCTGCTGCGTGCAGAGCTCAGAGAGCTGAAGGAATCACTGTGCTGAGTCGTGCAGCCCAGCTCCTGCCGCACACAGACACACACGATGCAATTAGGAGCCAAGATAGAGGAGCAGCCCGGTACAAATACAGACGTGATCTGCCCCTGCTTCGGGTATGAAACTCCCACGCTTCCTTTCCGGGAAGCGCAGTTTAAGCCCTTATTGTACATTTTCTCTTTCAGGTTTTCACCAAAGCCAGCATCCGATGTCAACTGCCATCAGAAATGCGATGTGAGATACCAGAGATGCTGTTCATGTATTATTACTGTAATTCCCATCTGCACGCAGTCCCCGAATTTCAATGAAGGTCCTGTTTTTGGGGGCTTTTTTCACTCAGTTTTTGAACAGGTTTTGAAATTGGCCAAGTTTGCCGTAATATGATAAATTTGCCCTTTAAGGATATATTTGCCCATTTTATGGACATTGGCCATGTTTGCCCTTCTTTGGTAAATTTTCCCTTTCAGACAATTGCCCAAGATTGCCCTGACATGGTCAATTTGCACTTTTATGGTCACCAACTTTGCCCTTAGCTGCTCAATTTGCCGTTATATGGTGAATTTGCGGTTACCTCACTCGCGCTGGGGGCGGGTCCATCCGTCTCCCTCCCAGTGCCCTCACTCAAGATGGCGGCGCGCCCACCCAGTGTACGTCGCTGTGCCCTCATTCAAGACGGCGGTGATACGGACATGTCATTACCTCACTCAAGATGATGGCGGCGAGCCCAGTGCCCTCACTCAAGGGGGCAGTGACACTGACATGCCGTGCCCTTAGTAAAGGTGGCAGCGTTGTGCCCTCACTCAGGATGGCGGCGTGACCTCCGGTTTCCCTCCCCGTACCATTACTGACGATGGCGGCGACAGTGACAAGCTGTGCCCTCAGTTAATATGCCGGTGGGTGCCGTGCCCTCACTCAAGATGGCGCCGACACCAACACGCTGTACCCTCACTCAAGATGGCGGCGTGACCGCCCATTTCACTCCCCCTGCACTCACTCAAGATGGCGGTAGCTTCGCCCGTCTCCCTCGCCCTTGCCCGTACTCAAGATAGCGGTGACAACGACATGCTCTACTCTCAATCAGGATGGCGACAAACTCCGTGCCCCCACTCAAATGGCAGCAACACTGACAAGCTGTGCCCTCACTCATGATCGTAGCGGGACACATGCCCCTACTCAACATGCTGGCGGACCCTTGTCCCTACTCAAGATGGCGGCGATACTGACAAGCTGTGCCCTCACTCAAGATGGTGGCAACACTGACACTTTATGTCGGCACTCAAGATGGCGGCATGACCTCCTGTTTCCCTCCCAGATCCCTCACTCAAGATGCTGGCGAACTGACAGGCAGTGCCCTCACTCAAGGTGGGGGCGACACGGACATGCTGTTACCTCACTCAAGATGGCGGCGGCTTTGCCCGTCTCCCTTGTCGTGCCCCCACCCAAGATGGCAGCAGGACCTCTGGTTTCCGTCCCGTACCCTTACTCAAGGTGGCGGCGGGCCCCGTGCCTTCACTCAAAATGGCAGTGGCTTCACCCGACTCCTACGCCCGTGGCCACATTCAAATTTGTGGAGACATTTTAACGCCCTGCCCTCACTCATGATGGTGGCAGGCCCACCTGGAGTCCCTCACCGTGCCCTCACTTACTATGGTGGCAGGCCCACAAAAAGTCCCTCACCGTGCCCTCACTCACCGTTGGTGGCAGGCCCACCCAGAGTCCCTCACCGTGCCCTCACTCACGATGGCGGCAGGCCCACCCAGAGTCCCTCACCGTGCCCTCACTCATGATGGTGGCAGGCCCACCCAGAGTCCCTCTCCGTGCGCTCAATCAAGATGGCGGCAGGCCCACCCAGAGTCCCTCACCGTGCCCTCACTCAAGATTGCGGCAGGCCCACCCGGAGTCCCTCACCATGCCCTCACTCAAGATGGCGGCAGGCCCGCCCGGAGTCCCTCACCGTGCCCTCACTCAAGATGGCGGCAGGCCCGCCCAGAGTCCCTCACCGTGCCCTCACTCAAGATGGCGGCAGGCCCGCCCAGAGGCCCTCACCGTGCCCTCACTCAAGATGGCGGCGGGCTCCTCCCTTCTCCCTTCCCCTGTCCTCACTCAAGAGTTTTTGGTAATTTGCCCTTTTCGGGTCAGTTTGCCCTTTGATTGTTTGGGGGAATCGAGCTCTAGAGCTCCGTTAAGGGTTATAAAGCGGGTCTGTGTTTATCTGCCACCAGGGGCGAGGGGCTAATCCTCCTCACTCGCACACCCTGGCCTCTAACGAGCCCATAGTTAGAGTGTCAGGACAGGCCGAGTCATAAGCGCCTCGTACAGATTCCCGACCTTTCTCCGCGTCCTGTCAGCAGCCTGAAGATGGGGATGCTAAAATTTCATCGTACCCATCTTTTCCTACAGGCACCCCAGAGCCCCACCCCTGGGGTTTCATGCCAAGGGAGATGGTGGTTGGTGCTACAGAAGAGCCACCAGCCCTGGCTAAACCAAAAGTGAGATGTCTCCAGCGTCCCAGTAAA
The DNA here is from genome assembly GCA_033459285.1 of Clamator glandarius. NCBI lineage: Eukaryota > Metazoa > Chordata > Aves > Cuculiformes > Cuculidae > Clamator > Clamator glandarius. Next base: position 81,185 of record JAUNZM010001033.1, on the reverse strand, counting down.
CGAGCTGGAATTTAAAGGGTGCAGGGTGACAAGGAAACAAAAAGCATTGCTAGATGCAACCCATCTCCTGGACTCTCTACAACTACCTGAAAGGAGGTTGTGGAGAGGACGATCTGGGCTCTTCCCCCAAGTGACAGGGGGCAGGACAAGGGGGAATGGCCTCAAGCTCCACCAGGGGAGCTTCAGGCTGGACATCAGGAAAAGCTTTTTCATGGAAAGGGTCATTGGGCACTGGCAGAGGCTGCCCAGGGAGGGGGTTGAGTCACCTTCCCTGGAGGGGTCTAAAGGGTGGGTAGATGAGGTGCTGAGGGACATGGGTTAGTATTTGATAGGAATGGTTGGACTTGATGATCCAGTGGGTCCTTTCCAACCAAGTGATTCTATGATTCTATGATTCCTGTTATTATGAGTTTCCAGAAGCTTCTCCCACGCTGGCACAGGCACCTGTAGCGGTGGTGTTCTTGATGAGAATGTAAAGCAGAGTTAATAGAACCCAGCTGCTCCCCAGGCCCTGTTTATACCTGTGAGGCGGGTCACCACACCCCATCCACAGGTGGTGGCTGGGAGGGCCCAGGGGGGATATAAACCACAGGCCTTGCCTCAGGGGCTCATTTGGGGTCTGTTTTCCCTTGAGGTAGGAGGTTTGCTGCTGTGTCTACTCCTTGTACCTTCTGAGCAGGCTAAGGTAGGATGAACAAGGTTGGGGTGTTTTTTGTCTCCTGAAGAAGCAGAGGCAGCTGTGGGCGGTTTGAGTTTTGGAAGAGTCCAGGCTAAACAGCACCTGCAGTTGTAACTCTATGATTTTTGTGTGTTGGGGATGATGCGTTGGCCCTAGGGGCTGTGCAGTTTGTAACAGGCACCTCGGGGGTGATAATAATCTGGAATTACGTTTGTCAGCATAGGGTGGGAAGTTGAGTCTATGGGTTGGTGGAAGATAGAAGGGGCCCAGGGAACTCTGGGAAGGGCTCAGAAGCACAGCTCCCAAGGAACAGCAACGCAGAAGAGTGGTGGGGTTAAAATATAGGACAGTTTCTGTTAGGAAGGAGCAGGGTTCCTTCTCTAGCTCTTCAGAGGTGGAGAAGGGCTTTAATGGTTGGGGGTAAAGAACATGGGTTCATCAGTCATTCTTGGCTTGGTTTGGCAGGTGGATGCGAGTGCCATTCAGGTGTCCATTGTTCTAGTCTCTCTGCAGCTGATGGTAACGATGAGGTTGAGACACAAGGTGTGGGTCACCTGGACCTTTGAACAGCAATTGTCTGGTTTGCACACAGAGTTTCTAATTTACGTCTCAGAATTGTCAAATCCCAGTGTTGTGAGTGACCATGGGTTGGCCCTGTAGAGAGGGACCAAGTGTTGTCCCTCAGCTTCTGCCGGCTCTGTGCTCTTCTCTGCCAACAGGGTGCGGGCTGGGACTGGGTGATGGACAGCGTCCTGTGGGCCCCCAGGTCCCCCGTGTCCCACCCGAGCCCCACGTGTCCCCCGTCTCTGCCCGGGGTGCCCTGCGCAGGCCTCGCTCAACTTCCGTGATCTTCTCAGACCTCCTTTGACCTGTTTGATGTCCTCTGTCTTTCTCAGGCCCTTCCCTTAACATACGACCTTAACAGACCTTCTTTGACCTTCTTTGACCTTCTTTGACCTTCTTTCTGGTTTCTGAGCTCTACAAGCGTAGTCGTGGGATCGCAATGGTCTCTCTTAAATCCCCAAGCTTGGAGCGTGCCTCGCGCCTTCCCGGTGGCTCACTCCGGCGCCCGAGGCAGCGAGGCACTTACAGACAGGCGCCCGCCTGCCTCCTTCGCACCCATGATCCCTCCAGCTGCCATTTTCACCCTCATCAAACCCGCAAGCGTTTGCTTCCTTTTGTCTTTGCTGTTTTCACAGGTTCTCGAGGCAAACCCGCCGCACGAATAAATACCGCAGCGTAGGAGTGAAGCCCGGCGACTGGCCGCTGACCGTGCCGAAGTCTCCCGACATCTCAGGTCGATGCCGGTGCGGATGGGCGTGCGTGTGATCGTGGGAGGGAGGTCTCGTCGCTCTCCGCTCTCTCGGCAGGTGAAGAGTGGGAGCGGGAGCTTCCGGGCGCGTGTTCCTCAGGCCTGTCGTCTGGGCTAAGCTGGAGCTGCGTGCGGTGACGTGGTTGCTGGCAGCCGGCGCGTCACAGGTGTGACCCCGGCCAGGGAAGAGGCGTGCCGGGGGGAGCCTTTGTGCCTCCCGAGGAGGAGAAATAGCAGGGTGCCCGGCTGCTTTTCTTGGCTGGGCTGTCACGCGGGCGTGAGGTAGAACATCTCAGCGTGACGAGTTCACGCTGGGTGAGACTCGGTTTGGTTCCATTTCTCTTTTTGACCAAGTACGTCTAAGAGAATAACCGTCAAAACAAATCGTGTTCTCTCTGGACTTTTCCAGAGCTTGGTCTGGTGACGCTGCTTTCCGTCTGGCGAGTCCTCCCGTCCCTTGCGGTTTCCTTTTGGGGGGAGGAGTGAAACCTTTGGCCGCTCTTTGGAAGGAGATTCTCTTCTCGGCTTGCTTTGGGGGGGCTGTAGAGCGGGGATTGGAAGGTCAGAGAAGGAACCGTGGGTGAAGGAGGAAAGCGCTTTTGTCCCGGGGCCGAGGGCCGCCTCGTCTCGTCGCCCTGCTAACGATCCTTTCTGTGCTTCCCTCCCGCAGGTCTCTCTCCTCAGTGCCGCGTGGGAAGCGGATTCCTCCCCTCCTCCTGCCCGCACCCAGGCGGAAGGCGCTGTCTGCATTAAAGCTTTTGATCGGCTGCCGCACGCGTTTTGCTTCTATCGGTGTTGGAAACGCAGAAAGAAGAAGGCGGCGGAGGCCGTTGGGGGCGCGAGGCGATTGTCCCCCAAGTGTTGTCCCTCAGCCTCTGCTGGCTCTTCGTGGCAACAGGGTGCAGGCTGGGGCTGGGAGATGGACAGTGCCCCGTGAGCCCCAGGGCCCCCATGCCTTGCCTGAGCCCTGCGTGTCCCCTGTCCCTGCCCGGGGTGCCCGTGCCCCCTGTGTCCCCCGAGAGCCCCACGTTTCCCAACTGCACAGGCCCTTCGCAGGCCCTTCTCAACTTCCATAATCATCTCAGACCTCCTTTGACCTGTTCAATGTCCTCTGTCTTTCTCAGGCCCTTCCCTTACCTTCTCTTCCATCCTTCTTTGACCACCTTCTTCAATCTTCTACGACCTTCTTTGATATTCTCTGAGCTTCTTTGATTTGCTTCTTCAACCTTCCCTGACATCCTTAGACCTTCTTTTACCTTTTCTGACCTTCTTTGATTTTCTTTGACCTTCTCTGACATTCTCCAATGTTCTCCTTCAACATTCTCCGACGTCTTTGACCTCTCCCACCTTCTTTGACCTTCTTCAACCTGTTATGACCTTCTTTGACCACCTTCTTCAATTTTCTTTGACCTTCTCTGACCTTATTCAACCTTCTCTGACGTTCTTCGACCTTCTTCTTCAACCTTCTCTGACTTCCTTTGACCTTCTTTTACCTTCCCTGTATTTCTTTGACTTTCTTTCATCTCTCTGACCTTCTTTGACTTTCTTTGACCTTTTTTGACCTTCTCTGACCTTCTTATACCTCCACTGAATTTCTTTGACTTTCTTTCATCTCGCTGACCTTCTTTGACTTTCTTTGACCTTCTTTGAGCTTCTTTGAATTTCTTTGCCTTTTTTTGATCTCTCTGACCTTCTTTGACCACCTTCTTTGACCTTCTCTAACCTTTTTTAACATTCTCTGACCTTCAGCAACCTTCTTTGACCTTCTTTGAGCTTCTTCAGCATTCCTTGACATTTTCTGATCTTCTTTGTTTTTCCTTGACCTTCTCTGATCTCTTTGACCTTCCTTGACCTTCTCGGACCTTCTCTGAATTTTTTTAACCTACTTCTCTGACCTTCTCTGACCTTCTTTAACCTTCCTTGACCTTTTTGTTCAACCTTCTCTGACTTCCTTAGACCTTCTTTAGGCTTCTCTGACTTTCTTTGATTTTCTTTGACCTTCTCTGACCTCTCCAACAATCTTTGAACTTTTCAACCTTCTCCGGCCTTCTCTGACCTTTTTTCCAACCTTCTCTGAACTTCTTTGATCTTCTGTGAGCTTCTTTGACTGTCTCAAATGTTTTCCAACCTTCTTTGACTTTCATCCTTCTCTGATCTTCTTCGACCTTCTCTGATTTTCTCTGACTTCCGACCTTCTTTGACCTTCTCCGATCTTTTTCCCTGACCTTCCCTGACCTTCCCTGACCTTCCCTGACCTTCCCTGACCTTCCCTGACCTTCCCTGACCTTCCCTGACCTTCCCTGACCTTCCCTGACCTTCCCTGACCTTCCCTGACCTTCCCTGACCTTCCCTGACCTTCCCTGACCTTCCCTGACCTTCCCTGACCTTCCCTGACCTTCCCTGACCTTCCCTGACCTTCCCTGACCTTCATCCTTCTTTGACCACCTTCTCTGACCTTCTTTAACCTTTTTCAACCTTTTCCAAGGTTCTTTGAACTTCTCTGACCTTCTTCAACCTCTCTGATCTTCTCTGACATTCTTCAACCATTTTCAACCTTGTGCAACCTCTCTAACCTTCTACAACCTTCTTTAGCCTTAATCTCCGACCTTCTCCGACCTTCTTTGACCTTCTCCGACCTTCTTTGACCTTCTCCGACCTTCTTTGACCTTCTCCGACCTTCTTTGACCTTCTCCGACCTTCTTTGACCTTCTCCGACCTTCTTTGACCTTCTCCGACCTTCTTTGACCTTCTCCGACCTTCTTTGACCTTCTCCGACCTTCTTTGACCTTCTCCGATCTAACCCTAACCATAACTCCTAATCCTAACTCCTAACCATAACCATAATCCTAACCCTAACCCCAGCCCCTATTTCTTTGACTTTCACTGACCTTCCCTTCCATCCTTCTTTGACCTTCTCTGACCTTCTTCAAACTTCCCTGACCTCTTCTGACCTTTTCTGACCTTCTTCAATCTTCTCCGACCTTCTTCTTCAAACTTCCCTGACCTTTTCTGACCTTTTCTGACCTTGTTCAATCTTCTCTGGTGTTCTTCAAACTTCCCTGACCTCTTCTGACCTTTTCTGACCTTCTTCAATCTTCTCTGACGTTCTTCAAACTTCTCTGACTTCTTCTGACCTTTTCTGACCTTCTTCAGTCTTCTCCGACCTTCTTCTTCAACCTACTCTGACATCCTTAGAGCTTCTATTACCTTTTCTGACCTTCCTTGATTTTCTTTAACCTTCTCTGATGTTCTCCTTCGACCTTCTCTGATGTATGCAACCTCTCCAACCTTCTTTGACCTTCTTCAACTTGTTTTGACCTTCTCTGACCTTCTCAGACCTCTGACCTTCTTCGACCTTTCCTGACCTTCTTTGACCTTCTTCAACCTTTTCTGACCCTCTCTGACAGTCTTCAACCAGTTTTGATCATCTTCAACCATCTCTGACCTCCTTTGACCACCGTCTTCAGTTTTCTTTGACCTACTCCGATGTTGTTTAATTTTCTTCGACCTTCTCTGACATTCTTCGACCTTCTTTTACTCTCTCTGAATTTCTTCGACCTTCTTTGATCTCTGACCTTCGACCTCCTTTGACCTTCTCTGACCACCTCCTTTGACCTTCTCTGACCACCTCCTTTGACCTTCTCTGACCTTTTTTAACATTCTCTGACCTTCTGCAACCTTCCTTGACCTTCTTTGAGCTTCTTCAGCATTCCTTGACATTTTCTGATCTTCTTTGTTTTTCCTTGACCTTCTCTGATCTCTTTGACCTTCCTTGACCTTCTTGGACCTTCTCTGAATTTTTTTAACCTACTTCTCCGACCTTCTCTGACCTTCTTTAACCTTCCTTGACCTTTTTGTTCAACCTTCTCTGACTTCCTTAGACCTTCTTTAGGCTTCTCTGACTTTCTTTGATTTTTTTTGACCTTCTCTGACCTCTCCAACATTCTTTGAACTTTTCAACCTTCTCCGGCCTTCTCTGACCTTTTTTCCGACATTCATTGAACTTCTTTGATCTTCTGTGAGCTTCTTTGACTGTCTCAAATGTTTTCCAACCTTCTTTGACTTTCATCCTTCTCTGACCTTCTTCGACCTTCTCTGATTTTCTCTGACTTCCGACCTTCTTTGACCTTCTCCGATCTTTTCCCCTGACCTTCTCTGAGCTTCTTTGACATTCTTTGACCTTCTATGACTTTCATCCTTCTTTGACCACCTTCTCTGACCTTCTTTGACCTTTTTCAACCTTTTCCAAGGTTCTTTGAACCTCTCTGACCTTCGTCAACCTCTCTGACCTTCGTCAACCTCTCTGACCTTCGTCAACCTCTCTGACCTTCGTCAACCTCTCTGACCTTCGTCAACCTCTCTGACCTTCGTCAACCTCTCTGACCTTCGTCAACCTCTCTGACCTTCGTCAACCTCTCTGACCTTCGTCAACCTCTCTGACCTTCGTCAACCTCTCTGACCTTCGTCAACCTCTCTGACCTTCGTCAACCTCTCTGACCTTCGTCAACCTCTCTGACCTTCGTCAACCTCTCTGACCTTCGTCAACCTCTCTGACCTTCGTCAACCTCTCTGACCTTCGTCAACCTCTCTGACCTTCTCTGACATTCTTCAACAATTTTCAACCTTGTGCAACCTCTCTAATCTTCTACAACCTTCTTTAGCCTTAATCTCTGACCTTCCTTGACCGTCTTTTACCTTCCCCGACCTAACCCTAACCGTAACTCTTAACCCTAACCCCTAACCATAACCATAATCCTAACCCTAACCCCAGCCCCTAACCCTAACTATTACCCTTACCCCTAATCTTAACCCTAACCCCTAAATGTAACCCCTAACACTAACACTAACCCTAACCCTAACCTCTGACCTTCTTTGACCTCCTCTGTCCTTCTGCGAGCTCCTTTGACCTTCTCTGACCTTCTTTGACCTCCTCCGTCCTTCTGTGAGCTCCTTCGACCTTCTCTGACCTTCTTTGACCTCCTCCATCCTTCTGTGAGCTCCTTCGACCTTCTCTGACCTTCTTTGACCTCCTCCATCCTTCTGCGTGCTCCTCCCACCTTCTTTGACCTTCTCCCACCTTCTTTGACCTTCTCCCACCTTCTTTGACCTTCTCCCACCTTCTTTGACCTTCTCCCACCTTCTTTGACCTTCTCCCACCTTCTTTGACCTTCTCCCACCTTCTTTGACCTTCTCCCACCTTCTTTGACCTTCTCCCACCTTCTTTGACCTTCTCCCACCTTCCCGTAACCCTAACTCTAACCAATAACTTTAAGCCTAACCGTAACCCCTAACCCTAACCACTAACCCTAACCCCTCACGCTAACACTAATCCTAACCCCAACCCCTAACACTAACCCAAACCCTAACCCTAACCTTTGAACTTCTTTGATCTTCTTTGATCTCCTCTGTCCTTCTGCGAGCTCCTTCGAACTTCTTTGACATTCCTTGACCTCCTCCGTCCTTCTGCGAGCTCCTTTGACCTCCTCTGACCTTCTTTGAACTCCTCCGTCCTTCTGTGAGCTCCTTTGACCTCCTCTGACCTTCTTTGAACTCCTCCGTCCTTCTGTGAGCTCCTTCGAACTTCTCTGACCTTCTTTGACCTCGTCTGTCATTCTGCGAGCTCCTTCGACATTTTTTGACCTTCTCCGTCCTTCTGCATGCCCCGTTGACCTTCCCCGTTGACCTTCCCCCAACCCCTAACACTAACCCAAACCCTAACCCTAACCTTTGAACTTCTTTGAACTTCTTTGATCTTCTATGTCTATCTACGAGCTACTTTGACGTTCTTTGACATTGCTTGAACTCCTCCATCCTTCTGCCAGCTCCTTCGACCTTCTCTGGACTTCTTTGAACTCCTCCGTCCTTCTGCGAGCTCCTTCGACCTTCTCTGATCTTCTTTGACCTCCTCCGCCCTTCTGCGAGCTCCATCGACCTTCTTTGACCTTATCTGTCCTTCTGCGAGCTCCTTCGACCTTCTTTGACCTCCTCCGACCTTCTCCGACCTTCTCTGATCTTCTTTGACCTTCTCTGCCCTTCCTCGATCTTCTTTGACCTTCTTTGACCTTCTCCAATCTAACCCTAACACCTAATCCATAACCCTAACCCCTAACCGTAACCCCTAACAGCTAACCACTTAGCCCTGACCCTACCCTAACACTAACCCCTAACCCTAACCACTAAACCTAACCCCTCACCCCAACCCCTAACTCTAACCCAAACCCTAACCCTAACCTTTGAACTTCTTTGATCTTCTTTGATCTCCTCGGTCCTTCTGTGAGCTCTTTCGAATTTTTTGACATTCCTTGATCTTCCCCGATCTTTTTTGACCTTCTTTGACCTTCTCCAATCTAACCCTAACCCCTAATTCCTAACCCCTTACCATAACCATAATCCTAACCCCAGCCCCTAACCCTAACTCTTACCCTAGCCCCTAACCCCTTACCCCTAACATTTAACACTACCTCTAACCCTTTACCCCTAACCATAACCCTAACGCCTAACCACTAACCCCTCACCCTAACCCCTAACACTAACCCCAACCCCTAACACTAACCCAAAACCTAACCCTAACCTTTGACCTTCTTTGACCTCCTCCGTTCTTCTGTGAGTTCCTTCGACCTTCCTTGACCTTCTTTGAACTTCTCCACACTTCTCCGCCCTCTTCGGCCTCCTCTGGCTCTCTTTGACCTACTTTGACCTTCTCCAATCTAATCCGAACCCTAGCCCCGAACCCTAGCACTAACCATAACCCCTAACACCTAACCACTAACCATACCACTAATCACTAACCCCTCACCCCAACCCCTAACTCTAACCTTTGACCTTCTTTGACATTCTTTGATCTCCTCTGTCCTTCTGCAAGCTCCTTCGAACCTTTTCCGTTGACCTTTTCCGTTGACCTTTTCCGACTTTCTCCAATCTAACCCTAACCGCTAACCATAATCCTAACCCCAGCCCCTAACCCTAACTCTTACCCTAGCCCCTAACCCCGAACCCTAACCCCTAATCTTAACCCTAACACCTAACCACTAACACTAATCCCTAACCCCAACCCCTAACACTAACCCAAACCCTAACCTTTGACCTTCTCCGACCTTCCCCGACCACCTTCGACCTTCTTTGACGTTCTCCAATCTAACCCTAACCCCTAATTCCTAACCCCTTACCCTAACCATAACCATAATCCTAACCCCAGCCCCTAACCCTTACTCTTACCCTAGCCCCTAACCACTAACCCTAACACCTAACCCCTAACTGTAACCCCTAACGCCTAACCACTAACCCCTAACCCTAACCACTAATCCTAACCCCTCACCCTACCCCTAACACTAACCCTAATCCCAACGCCTAACACTAACCCAAACCCTAACCCTAACTTTTGACTTTCCCCGCCCTTCTTTGACCTTCTCCAATCTAACCCTAACCCCTAACCATAACCATAATTCTAACCCTAGCCCCTAACCCCTAATCTTAACCCTAACACCTAACCACTAACCCTAATCCCTAACTGTAACCCTAACACCTAACGACTAACCATACCCCTAACCACTAACCCTAACCCCTAACACTAACCCAAACCCTAACCCTAACCTTTGAACTTCTTTGATCTCCTCTGTCCTTCTGCGAGCTCCTTCGAATTTTTTGACATTCCCCGACCTTCCCTGAACTTCCCCGACCTCCTCCGACCTTGTTTGACCTTCTCCGATCTTTTTTGGCTTTCTTTGACCTTCTCCAATCTAACCCTAACCCCTAATTCCTTACCCTAACCATAACCATAATCCTAACTCCAGCCCCTAACCCTAACCCCTTACCCCTAACCCTTAACACTACCTCTAACCCTTCACCCCAACCCAAACCCTAACCATAACCGTTGACCTTCTTTGACATTCCTTGACCTCCTCCATCCTTCTGCGAGCTCCTTCGACCTTCTCTGATCTTCTTTGACCTCCCCCGACCTCCCCCGAACTTCTTCGACCTACTTTGACCTACTTTGACCTTCTCCGATCTTTTTTGACCTACTTTGACCTTATCCAATCTAATCGTAACTCCTAACCATAACCATAATTCTAACCCCAGCCCATAACCCTAACTCTTACCCTAGCCCCGAATCCTAACCCTAACCCCTAACCGTAACACCTAACACCTAACCACTAACCCCTAACACTAACCCATAACCCTAACCACTAACCCCAACCCCTAACACTAACTCAAACCCTAACCCTAACCTTTGAACTTCTTTGACATTCTTTGATCTCCTCTGTCTTTCTGCGAGCTCCTTCGACCTTCTTTGACATTCCTTGACCTCCTCCATTGTTCTGTGAGCTCCTTCGTACCTTCCCTGACCTTCCCCGATCTTTTTTGACCTTCTTTGACCTTCTCCAATCTAACCCTAACCCCTAATTCCTAACCCCTAACCATAACCATAATCCTAACCCCAGCCCCTAACCCTAACTCTTACCCTAGCCCCTAACCCTTAACACTACCTCTAACCCTTTACCCCTAACCCCTAATCTTAACCCTAACACGTAAACACTAACCCTAATCCCTAACGCCTAACCACTAACCCCTGACCCTAACCCCTAACCCTAACCCCTCACCCTAACCACTAACACTAACCCAAAACCTAACCCTAACCTTTGACCTTCTTTGATCTCCTCTGTCCTTCTGCGAGCTCCTTCGACCTTCTCTGAACTTCTCTCAACTCCTCCATCCTTCTGCGAGCTCCTTTGACCTTCTCCGCCCTTCTCCGCCCTTCCCCGACCTTCTCCAATCTAATCCTAACCCCTAACCATAATTCCTGGCCTGACCACTAACCCTAACTCTTACCATAACCCCTGACCCCTAACCCCTGACCCCTAACCCAAACCCTAAACCTAACCTTTGACCTTCCCCGACATTCCCCGAACTCCTCCGACCTTCTTTGACCTTCTTTGACCTTCTCTGATCTTTTTTGATCTTCTCCAATCTAACCCTAACCCCTAATTCCTAACCCTTACCCTAACCATAACCATAATTCTAACTTCTGCCCCTACCCCTAACTCTTACCCTAGCCCCTAACCATAACCCCTTCCCCCTAACCCCTAACACTACCTCTAACCATTTACCCCTAACCCTAACCCCTAATCTTGACCATAACCACTAACCCAAACCCCTCATCCTAACCCCTAACACTAACCCTAACCCCAACCCATAACACTAACCCAAACCCTAACCCTAACATTTGACCTTCTTTGACCTTCTTTGACCTTCTTTGACCTTCTTTGACCTTCTTTGACCTTCTTTGACCTTCTTTGACCTTCTTTGACCTTCTTTGACCTTCTTTGACCTTCTTTGACCTTCTTTGACCTTCTTTGACCTTCTTTGACCTTCTTTGACCTTCTTTGACCTTCTTTGACCTTCTTTGACCTTCTTTGACCTTCTTTGACCTTCTTTGACCTTCTTTGACCTTCTTTGACCTTCTTTGACCTTCTTTGACCTTCTTTGACCTTCTTTGACCTTCTTTGACCTTCTTTGACCTTCTTTGACCTTCTTTGACCTTCTTTGACCTTCTTTGACCTTCTCCAATCGAACCCTAACCATAACCATAATCCTAACCCTAGCCCTGAACCCTAACCCCGAACCCTAACACCAAACCCTAACCCCTAATCTTAACACTAACACCTAACCACTCGCCCTAACACCTAACCACTAACCCTAACCCCTCACCCTAACACTAACCCAAACCCTAACCCTAACCTTTGACCTTCTTTGACCTTCTTTGATCTCCTCTGTCCTTCTGCGAGCTCCTTCGACCTTCTTTGACCTTCTTTGACATTCCTTGACCTCCTTTGCCCTCCTCCGCCCTCCTCCAACATTCTTTGACCACCTCCGTCCTTCTGCGAGCTCCTTCGACATTCTCTGACCTTCTTTGACCTCCTCTGCCCTTCTGCGAGCTCCTTCGACCTTCTTTGAACTTCTTTGACCTCCTCCATCCTTCTGCGAGCTCCTTCGACCTTCTTTGACCTTCTTTGACCTCCTCCGTCCTTCTGCGAGCTCCTTCAACCTTCTCTGAGCTTCTTTGAACTCCTGGGCCCTTCTCCGCCCTTCTCCACCCTTCTCCGAGCGCCTTCCACCTTCTTTGACCTTCTTTGACCTCCTCCGTCCTTCTGCGAGCTCCTTTGACCTTCTTTGACCTCCTCCGTCCTTCTGCGAGCTCCTTTGACCTTCTTTGACCTCCACCGTCCTTCTGCGAGCTCCTTTGACCTTCTTTGACCTCCTCCGTCCTTCTGCGAGCTCCTTCGACCTTCTTTGACCTCCTCCGTCCTCCCTCAACCTCCTCCGACATTCTCCGATTTTCTTTGACTTTCTTTGACCTTCTCCAATCTAACCCTAACCCCCAACCCTAACCATAACCCCTTACCCCTAACCCTTCACCCCTAACCCAAGACCCTAACCTGAACCCGAACCCCTAACCCTAACCCCTAATCTTAACCGTAACACGTAACCACTAACCGTAACCCCTAACCATAACCTAACCCCTAACACTAACTCCTACTCCAACCCTAACCACTACCTCTAACCACTAATCCTAACACTAACCCCAACCCCTAACACTAACCCTAACCCTAACCTTTGACCTTCTTTGATCTCCTCTGTCCTTCTGCGAGCTACTTTGACCTTCTTTGACATTCCTTGACCTCCTCCATCCTTCTGTGAGCTCCTTCGACCTTCTCTGAACTTCTTTGAACTCCTCCGTCCTTCTGCGAGCTCCTTCGAACTTCTCTGATCTTCTTTGACCTCCTCTGCCCTCCTCCGACCTTCTCCAATCTAACCCTAACCCCTAACCATAACCATAATTCTAACCCTGAACCCTAACCCCTAACTGTAACCCCTAACACCTAACCACTAACCATAGCCCTAACCCCTCACCCCAACCACTAACACTAACCCTAACCTTTGAACTTCTTTGATCTTCTTTGATCTCCTCTGTCCTTCAACGACCTTCCCCGATCTTTTTTGACCTTCTTTTATGTTCTCCAATCTAACCCTAACCCCTAATTCCTAACCCCTTACCCTAACCATAACCATAATCCTAACCCCAGCCCCTAACCCTAACCCCTTACTCCTAACCCTTAACACTACCTCTAACCCTTTACCCCTAACCCCGAACCCTAACCGTAACCACTAATCTTAACCCTAACACCTAACCACTAACCATAACCCCTAACCATAACCCTAACGCCTAACCACTAACCCCTGACCCTAACCCCTATCCCTAACCACTAACCCTAACCCCTAACACTAACCCCAACCCCTAACACTAAACCAAAACCTCACCCTAATATTTGACCTTCTTTGACTTTCTTTGATCTCCTCTGTCCTTCTGCGAGCTCCTTTGACGTTCCTTTGACGTTCCTTTGACGTTCCTTTGACGTTCCTTTGACGTTCCTTTGACGTTCCTTTGACGTTCCTTTGACGTTCCTTTGACGTTCCTTTGACGTTCCTTTGACGTTCCTTTGACGTTCCTTTGACGTTCCTTTGACGTTCCTTTGACGTTCCTTTGACGTTCCTTTGACGTTCCTTTGACGTTCCTTTGACGTTCCTTTGACGTTCCTTTGACGTTCCTTTGACGTTCCTTTGACGTTCCTTTGACGTTCCTTTGACGTTCCTTTGACGTTCCTTTGACGTTCCTTTGACGTTCCTTTGACGTTCCTTTGACGTTCCTTTGACGTTCCTTTGACGTTCCTTTGACGTTCCTTGACGTTCCTTGACGTTCCTTGACGTTCCCCGCCCTGCCCCGTGCCCACCTTTGCCCTGCCCCGTGCCCACCTTTGCCCTGCCCCGTGCCCACCTTTGCCCTGCCCCGTGCCCACCTTTGCCCTGCCCCGTGCCCACCTTTGCCCTGCCCCGTGCCCACCTTTGCCCTGCCCCGCCCCTCCTTGCCCTGCCCCGCCCCTCTCCGACCTTCTTTGCCCCTCTCCGCCCCTCTCCGCCCTTCTCCGCCCTGCTTTCCCTTTCTCTGAACTTATTTGCCTTTCTCTGAACTTATTTGCCTTTCTCTGAACTTATTTGCCTTTCTCTGAACTTATTTGCCTTGCTCCGCCCTGCTCCGCCCTGCTCCGCCCTTCCCCGTTGACCTTCCCCCAACCCCTAACACTAACCCAAACCCTAACCCTAACCTTTGAACTTCTTTGAACTTCTTTGATCTCCTCTGTCTATCTACGAGCTACTTTGACGTTCTTTGACATTGCTTGAACTCCTCCATCCTTCTGCCAGCTCCTTCGACCTTCTCTGGACTTCTTTGAACTCCTCCGTCCTTCTGCGAGCTCCTTCGACCTTCTCTGATCTTCTTTGACCTCCTCCGCCCTTCTATGAGCTCCTTCGACCTTCTTTGACCTTCTTTGAACTTCTCCGCCCTTCTGCGAGCTCCATCGACCTTCTTTGACCTTATCCGTCCTTCTCCGACCTTCTCTGATCTTCTTTGACCTTCTCCGACCTTCTCTGATCTTCTTTGACCTTCTCCGACCTTCTCTGATCTTCTTTGACCTTCTCTGACCTTCCTCGATCTTCTTTGACCTTCTTTGACCTTCTCCAATCTAACCCTAACCCCTAACCCTAACACCTAATCCATAACCCTAACCCCTAACCGTAACCCCTAACAGCTAACCACTTAGCCCTGACCCTACCCTAACACTAACCCCTAACCCTAACCACTAAACCTAACCCCTCACCCCAACCCCTAACTCTAACCCAAACCCTAACCCTAACCTTTGAACTTCTTTGATCTTCTTTGATCTCCTCGGTCCTTCTGTGAGCTCCTTCGAATTTTTTGACATTCCTTGATCTTCCCCGATCTTTTTTGACCTTCTTTGACCTTCTCCAATCTAACCCTAACCCCTAATTCCTAACCCCTTACCATAACCATAATCCTAACCCCAGCCCCTAACCCTAACTCTTACCCTAGCCCCTAACCCCTTACCCCTAACATTTAACACTACCTCTAACCCTTTACCCCTAACCATAACCCTAACGCCTAACCACTAACCCCTATCCCTAACCCTAACCCCTCACCCTAACCCCTAACACTAACCCCAACCCCTAACACTAACCCAAAACCTAACCCTAACCTTTGACCTTCTTTGATCTCCTCTGTCCTTCTGCGAGCTCCTTCGACGTTCTTTGACATTCCTTGACCTCCTCCATCATTCTGCAAGCTCCTTCGACCTTCTCTGAACTTCTTTGAACTCCTCCGTCCTTCTGTGTGCTCCTTCGACCTTCTCTGATCTTCTTTGACCTCCTCTGTTCTTCTGTGAGCTCCTTTGACCTTCTCTGAACTTGTTTGACCTCCTCCGCCATTCTGCGAGCTCCTTCGACCTTCCTTGACCTTCTTTGAACTTCTCCGCATATCTTTGCTCTCTTCGGCCTCCTCCAGCCTTCTTTGACCTACTTTGACCTTCTTTGACCTTCTCCAATCTAATCCGAACCCTAGCCCCGAACCCTAGCCCTAACCCTAACTGTAACACCTAACCACTAACCATACCACTAATCACTAACCCCTCACCCCAACCCCTAACACTAACCCTAACCCCAAACCCTAACTCTAACCTTTGACCTTCTTTGACATTCCTTGATCTCCTCTGTCCTTCTGCGAGCTCCTTTGACCTTATTTGACATTTCTTGAACTCCTCTGTCCTTCGGACCTTCTCCTTCGGACCTTCTCCTTCGGACCTTCTCCTTCGGACCTTCTCCTTCGGACCTTCTCCTTCGGACCTTCTCCTTCGGACCTTCTCCTTCGGACCTTCTCCTTCGGACCTTCTCCTTCGGACCTTCTCCTTCGGACCTTCTCCTTCGGACCTTCTCCTTCGGACCTTCTCCTTCGGACCTTCTCCTTCGGACCTTCTCCTTCGGACCTTCTCCTTCGGACCTTCTCCTTCGGACCTTCTCCTTCGGACCTTCTCCTTCGGACCTTCTCCTTCGGACCTTCTCCTTCGGACCTTCTCCTTCGGACCTTCTCCTTCGGACCTTCTCCTTCGGACCTTCCCCGACTTCCTCTGACCTCCTTCGGACCTTCTCCTTCGGACCTTCCCCGACTTCCTCTGACCTCCTTCGGACCTTCTCCTTCGACCCTCCCCGACTTCCTCTGACCTCCTTCGGACCTTCCCCTTCGACCTTCCCCGACTTCCTCTGACCTCCTTCGGACCTTCCCCTTCGACCTTCCCCGACTTCCTCTGACCTCCTTTGACCTTCTCCAATCTAACCCTAACCCCTAACCATAATCCTAACCCTAACTCTTACCCTAGCCCCTAACCCCGAACCCTAACCCCTAATCTTAACCCTAACACCTAACCACTAACCCTAATCCCTAACCCCAACCCCTAACACTAACCCAAACCCTAAACCTAACCTTTGACCTTCTCCGACCTTCCCCGACCACCTTCAACCTTCATTGACGTTCTCCAATCTAACCCTAACCCCTTATCCCTAATTCCTAACCCCTTACCCTAACCATAACCATAATCCTAACCCCAGCCCCTAACCCTAACTCTTACCCTAGCCCCTAACCCCCAACCCTAACCACTAACCCTAACACATAACCCCTAACTGTAACCCCTAACGCCTAACCACTAACCCCTAACCCTAACCACTAATCCTAACCCCTCACCCTACCCCTAACACTAACCCTAACCCCAACGCCTAACACTAACCCAAACCCTAACCCTAACCTTTGACCTTCCCCGCCCTTCTTTGACCTTCTCCAATCTAACCCTAACCCCAACCCCTAACCATAACCATAATTCTAACCCCAGCCCCTAACCCTAACTCTTACCCTAGCCCCTAACCCCTAATCTTAACCCTAATCCCTAACCGTAACCCTAACACCTAACCCTAACACTAACCCCTAACCACTAACCCTAACCCCTCACCCTAACCCCTAACACTAACCCAAACCCTAACCCTAACCTTTGAACTTCTTTGATCTTCTTTGGTCTCCTCTGTCCTTCTGCGAGCTCCTTCGAATTTTTTGACATTCCCCGACCTTCCCTGAACTTCCCTGAACTTCCCTGACCTCCTCCGACCTTCTTTGACCTTCTCCGATCTTTTTTGGCTTTCTTTGACCTTCTCCAATCTAACCCTAACCCCTAATTCCTAACCCCTTACCCTAACCATAACCATAATCCTAACTCCAGCCCCTAACCCTAACCCCTTACCCCTAACCCTTAACACTACCTCTAACCCTTTACCCCTAACCCCTAATCTTAATCCTAACACCTAACCACTAATCGTAACGCCTAACCCTAACCACTAACCCTAACCCCTCACTCTAACCCCAACCCCTAACACTAACCCAAACCCTAACCATAACCGTTGACCTTCTTTGACATTCCTTGACCTCCTCCATCCTTCTGCGAGCTCCTTCGACCTTCTCTGATCTTCTTTGACCTCCCCTGACCTTCTTCGACCTACTTTGACCTACTTTGACCTTCTCCGATCTTTTTTGACCTACTTTGACCTTCTCCAATCTAATCCTAACTCCTAACCATAACCATAATCCTAACCCCAGCCCCTAACCCTAACTCTTACTCTAGCCCCGAATCCTAACCGTAACCCCTAACACCTAACCACTAACCCATAACCCTAACCACTAACCCTAACCCCAACCCCTAACACTAACTCAAACCCTAACCCTAACCTTTGAACTTCTTTGACATTCTTTGATCTCCTCTGTCTTTCTGCGAGCTCCTTCGACCTTCTTTGACATTCCTTGACCTCCTCCGTTCTTCTGCGAGCTCCTTCATACCTTCCCCGAACTTCCCCGACCTTCCCCGATCTTTTTTGACCTTCTTTGACTTTCTCCAATCTAACCCTAACCCCTAATTCCTAACCCCTTACACTAACCATAACCATAATCCTAACCCCAGCCCCTAACCCTTAACACTACCTCTAACCCTTTACCCCTTACCCTTAACCCTAACACCTGAACACTAACCCTAATCCCTAACCCCTAACCATAACCCTAACGCCTAACCACTAACCCCTGACCCTAACCCCTATCCCTAACCCCTTACCCTAACCACTAACACTAACCCCAACACCTAACACTAACCCAAAACCTAACCCTAACCTTTGAACTTCTTTGATCTCCTCTGTCCTTCTGCGAGCTCCTTCGACCTTCTTTGACATTCCTTGACCTCCTCCATCCTTCTGTGAGCTCCTTCGACCTTCTCTGAACTTCTCTGAACTCCTCCGTTCTTCTGCGAGCTCCTTTGACCTTCTTTGAACTTCTCCGACCTTCCCCGACCTTCTCCAATCTAATCCTAACCCCTAACCATAATTCTAACACCAGCCCCTAACCCTAACTCTTACCATAGCCCCAACCCCTAACCGTAACCCCTAACCCCTGACTCTAACCCCAACCCCAAACCTAACCTTTGACCTTCCCCGACCTTCCCCGAACTCCTCCGACCTTCTTTGACCTTCTCTGATCTTTTTTGACCTTCTCCAATCTAACCCTAACCCCTAATTCCTAACCCCTTACCCTAACCATAACCATAATTCTAACTCCAGCCCCTAACCCTAACTCTTACCCTAGCCCCTAACCATAACCCCTTCCCCCTAACCCCTAACACTACCTCTAACCCTTTACCCCTAACCCTAACCCCTAATCTTGACCATAACCCCTAACCACTAACCCAAACCTCTCACCCCAACCCCTAACACTAACCCAAACCCTAACCCTAACCTTTGAACTTCTTTGACATTCTTTGATCTCCTCTGTCTTTCTGCGAGCCCCTTCTAACTTCTTTGATCTTCTTTGACCTTTTCCGACCTTTTGTGTGGTCGTCCTCCGTCGTCCTCCGTCGTCCTCCGTCGTCCTCCGTCGTCCTCCGTCGTCCTCCGTCGTCCTCCGTCGTCCTCCGTCGTCCTCCGTCGTCCTCCGTCGTCCTCCGTCGTCCTCCGTCGTCCTCCGTCGTCCTCCGTCGTCCTCCGTCGTCCTCCGTCGTCCTCCGTCGTCCTCCGTCGTCCTCCGTCGTCCTCCGTCGTCCTCCGTCGTCCTCCGTCGTCCTCCGTCGTCCTCCGTCGTCCTCCGTCGTCCTCCGTCGTCCTCCGTCGTCCTCCGTCGTCCTCCGTCGTCCTCCGTCGTCCTCCGTCGTCCTCCGTCGTCCTCCGTCGTCCTCCGTCGTCCTCCGTCGTCCTCCGTCGTCCTCCGTCGTCCTCCGTCGTCCTCCGTCGTCCTCCGTCGTCCTCCGTCGTCCTCCGTCGTCCTCCGTCGTCCTCCGTCGTCCTCCGTCGTCCTCCGTCGTCCTCCGTCGTCCTCCGTCGTCCTCCGTCGTCCTCCGTCGTCCTCCGTCGTCCTCCGTCGTCCTCCGTCGTCCTCCGTCGTCCTCCGTCGTCCTCCGTCGTCCTCCGTCGTCCTCCGTCGTCCTCCGTCGTCCTCCGTCGTCCTCCGTCGTCCTCCGTCCCTAACCCCTAACCATAACCATAACCCTAACCCCAGCCCCTAACCCTAGCCCTGAACCCTAACCCCGAACCCTAACACCTAACCCTAACCCCTAATCTTAACACTAACACCTTACCACTCGCCCTAACACCTAACCACTAACCATAACCCTGACCCTAACCCTAACACTAACCTTAACCCCAACCCCTAACACTAACACAAACCCTAACCCTAACCTTTGACCTTCTTTGATCTCCTCTGTCCTTCTGCGAGCTCCTTCAACCTTCTTTGACATTCCTTGACCTCCTTTGCCCTCATCCGCCCTCCTCCAACATTCTTTACCCACCTCCGTCCTTCTGTGAGCTCCTTCGACATTCTCTGACCTTCTTTGACCTCCTCTGCCCTTCTGCGAGCTCCTTCGACCTTCTGCGTCCTTCTCCGCCCTTCTCTGCCCTTCTCCGAGCGCCTTCCACCTTCTTTGACCTTCTTTGAAATTCTCCCTCCTTCTGTGAGCGCCTTCCACCTTCTTTGACCTTCTTTGACCTCCTCCGTCCTTCTGCGAGCTCCTTCGACCTTCTTTGACCTCCTCCGTCCTCCTCCGTCCTTCCTCGACCTCCTCCGACATTCTCCGACATTCTCCGATCTTCTTTGACATTCTTTGACCTTCTCCAATCTAACCCTAACCCCCAACCCTAACCATAACCCCTAACCCTTAACCCCTAACCCTAGACCCTAACCTGAACCCGAACCCCTAACCCCTAATCTTAACCATAACACGTAACCACTAACCGTAACCCCTAACCATAACCTAAGCCCTAACACTAACTCCTACTCCAACCCTAACCACTACCCCTAACCACTAATCCTAACCCCTCACCCTAACCGCTAACACTAACCCCAACCCCTAACACTAACCCAAACCCTAACCCTGACCTTTGACCTTCTTTGATCTCCTCTGTCCTTCTGCGAGCTACTTTGACCTTCTTTGACATTCCTTGACCTCCTCCATCCTTCTGCGAGCTCCTTCGACCTTCTCTGAACTTCATTGAACTCCTCCGTCCTTCTGCGAGCTCCTTCGAACTTCTCTGATCTTCTTTGACCTCCTCCGACCTTCTCCAATCTAACCCTAACCCCTAACCATAACCATAATTCTAACCCTAAACCCTAATCTCTAACCCTAACCCCTAACCTTAACCACTAACAGCTAACCACTAACCATGCCCCTAACCCCTAAACCCTGACCCTAACCCTAACCCCTCACCCCAACCCCTAACACTAACCCAAACCCTAACCTTTGAACTTCTTTGATCTCCTCTGTCCTTCTCTGACCTTCCCAGATCTGTTTTGACCTTCTTTTATGTTCTCCAATCTAACCCTAACCCCTAATTCCTAACCATTCCTAACCCCTTACCCTAACTATAACCATAATCCTAACTCCAGCCCCTAACGCTAACCCCTTACTCCTAACACTTAACACTACCTCTACCCCTTTACCCCTAACACCGAACCCTAACTGTAACCCCTAATCTTAACCCTAACCACTAACCGTAATGCCTAACCACTAACCCTAACCCCTAACACTAACCCAAAACCTAACCCTAACCTTTGACGTTCGCCGACGTTCGCCGACCTTCCGTGCCCCAACCCGACCGTCTTTGGCCCGACTTTGGCCCGTCTTTGGCCCGTCTTTGGCCCCTTTCCGACCTTCTCCGCCCCTTTCCGACCTTCTCCGCCCCTTTCCGACCTTCTCCGCCCCTTTCCGACCTTCTCCGCCCCTTTCCGACCTTCTCCGCCCCTTTCCGACCTTCTCCGCCCCTTTCCGACCTTCTCCGCCCCTTTCCGACCTTCTCCGCCCCTTTCCGACCTTCTCCGCCCCTTTCCGACCTTCTCCGCCCCTTTCCGACCTTCTCCGCCCCTTTCCGACCTTCTCCGCCCCTTTCCGACCTTCTCCGCCCCTTTCCGACCTTCTCCGCCCCTTTCCGACCTTCTCCGCCCCTTTCCGGCCTTCTCCGCCCCTTTCCGGCCTTCTCCGCCCCTTTCCGGCCTTCTCCGCCCCTTTCCGGCCTTCTCCGCCCTCCTCCGGCCTTCTTTGCCCTCCTCCGGCCTTCTTTGCCCTCCTCCGGCCTTCTTTGCCCTCCTCCGGCCTTCTTTGCCCTCCTCCGGCCTTCTTTGCCCTCCTCCGGCCTTCTTTGCCCTCCTCCGGCCTTCTTTGCCCTCCTCCGGCCTTCTTTGCCCTCCTCCGGCCTTCTTTGCCCTCCTCCGGCCTTCTTTGCCCTCCTCCGGCCTTCTTTGCCCTTCCCCGGCCTTCTTTGCCCTTCCCCGGCCTTCTTTGCCCTTCCCCGGCCTTCTTTGCCCTTCCCCGGCCTTCTTTGCCCTTCCCCGGCCTTCTTTGCCCTTCCCCGGCCTTCTTTGCCCTTCCCCGGCCTTCTTTGCCCTTCCCCGGCCTTCTTTGCCCTTCCCCGGCCTTCTTTGCCCTTCCCCGGCCTTCTTTGCCCTTCCCCGGCCTTCTTTGCCCTTCCCCGGCCTTCTTTGCCCTTCCCCGGCCTTCTTTGCCCTTCCCCGGCCTTCTTTGCCCTTCCCCGGCCTTCTTTGCCCTTCCCCGGCCTTCTTTGCCCTTCCCCGGCCTTCTTTGCCCTTCCCCGGCCTTCTTTGCCCTTCCCCGGCCTTCTTTGCCCTTCCCCGGCCTTCTTTGCCCTTCCCCGGCCTTCTTTGCCCTTCCCCGGCCTTCTTTGCCCTTCCCCGGCCTTCTTTGCCCTTCCCCGGCCTTCTTTGCCCTTCCCCGGCCTTCTTTGCCCTTCGACGACCTTCTTTGCCCTTCCCCGACTTCTTTGCCCCTCGCCGACCTTCTTTGCCCCTCGCCGACCTTCTTTGCCCCTCGCCGACCTTCTTTGCCCCTCGCCGACCTTCTTTGCCCCTCGCCGACCTTCTTTGCCCCTCGCCGACCTTCTTTGCCCCTCGCCGACCTTCTTTGCCCCTCGCCGACCTTCTTTGCCCTCGCCGACCTTCTTTGCCCCTCGCCGACCTTCTTTGCCCCTCGCCGACCTTCTTTGCCCCTCGCCGACCTTCTTTGCCCCTCGCCGACCTTCTTTGCCCCTCGCCGACCTTCTTTGCCCCTCGCCGACCTTCTTTGCCCCTCGCCGACCTTCTTTGCCCCTCGCCGACCTTCTTTGCCCCTCGCCGACCTTCTTTGCCCCTCGCCGACCTTCTTTGCCCCTCGCCGACCTTCTTTGCCCCTCTCCGACCTTCTTTGCCCTTCCCCGACCTTCTTTGCCCTTCCCCGACCTTCTTTGCCCTTCCCCGACCTTCTTTGCCCTTCCCCGACCTTCTTTGCCCTTCCCCGACCTTCTTTGCCCTTCCCCGACCTTCTTTGCCCTTCCCCGACCTTCTTTGCCCTTCCCCGACCTTCTTTGCCCTTCCCCGACCTTCTTTGCCCTTCCCCGACCTTCTTTGCCCTTCCCCGACCTTCTTTGCCCTTCCCCGACCTTCTTTGCCCTTCCCCGACCTTCTTTGCCCTTCCCCGACCTTCTTTGCCCTTCCCCGACCTTCTTTGCCCTTCCCCGACCTTCTTTGCCCTTCCCCGACCTTCTTTGCCCTTCCCCCGACCTTCTTTGCCCTTCCCCGACCTTCTTTGCCCTTCCCCGACCTTCTTTGCCCTTCCCCGACCTTCTTTGCCCTTCCCCGACCTTCTTTGCCCTTCCCCGACCTTCTTTGCCCTTCCCCGACCTTCTTTGCCCTTCCCCGACCTTCTTTGCCCTTCCCCCGACCTTCTTTGCCCTTCCCCGACCTTCTTTGCCCTTCCCCGACCTTCTTTGCCCTTCTCCGTCCTTCTTTGCCCTTCTCCGTCCTTCTTTGCCCTTCTCCGTCCTTCTTTGCCCTTCTCCGTCCTTCTTTGCCCTTCTCCGCCCTTCTCCGAAATTCTCCGCCCTTCTCCGAAATTCTCCGCCCTTCTCCGACCTTCTTTGCCCTCCTCCGACCTTCTTTGCCCTCCTCCGACCTTCTTTGCCCTCCTCCGACCTTCTTTGCCCTCCTCCGACCTTCTTTGCCCTCCTCCGACCTTCTTTGCCCTCCTCCGACCTTCTTTGCCCTCCTCCGAACTTCTTTGCCCTCCTCCGAACTTCTTTGCCCTCCTCCGACCTTCTTTGCCCTCCTCCGACCTTCTTTGCCCTCCTCCGACCTTCTTTGCCCTCCTCCGACCTTCTTTGCCCTTCTTTGCCCTTCTTTGCCCTTCTTTGCCCTTCTTTGCCCTTCTTTGCCCTTCTTTGCCCTTCTTTGCCCTTCTTTGCCCTTCTTTGCCCTTCTTTGCCCTTCTTTGCCCTTCTTTGCCCTTCTTTGCCCTTCTTTGCCCTTCTTTGCCCTTCTTTGCCCTTCTTTGCCCTTCTTTGCCCTTCTTTGCCCTTCTTTGCCCTTCTTTGCCCTTCTTTGCCCTTCTCTTTGCCCTTCTTTGCCCTTCTTTGCCCTTCTTTGCCCTTCTTTGCCCTTCTTTGCCCTTCTTTGCCCTTCTTAGACCTTCTCCGACCTTCTCCGACCTTCTCCGACCTTCTCCGACCTTCTCCGACCTTCTCCGACCTTCTCCGACCTTCTCCGACCTTCTCCGACCTTCTCCGACCTTCTCCGACCTTCTCCGACCTTCTCCGACCTTCTCCGACCTTCTCCGACCTTCTCCGACCTTCTCCGACCTTCTCCGACCTTCTCCGACCTTCTCCGACCTTCTCCGACCTTCTCCGACCTTCTCCGACCTTCTCCGACCTTCTCCGACCTTCTCCGACCTTCTCCGACCTTCTCCGACCTTCTCCGACCTTCTCCGACCTTCTCCGACCTTCTTTGCCCTTCTCCGACCTTCTTTGCCCTTCTCCGACCTTCTTTGCCCTTCTCCGACCTTCTTTGCCCTTCTCCGACCTTCTTTGCCCTTCTCCGACCTTCTTTGCCCTTCTCCGACCTTCTTTGCCCTTCTCCGACCTTCTTTGCCCTTCTCCGACCTTCTTTGCCCTTCTCCGACCTTCTTTGCCCTTCTCCGACCTTCTTTGCCCTTCTCCGACCTTCTTTGCCCTTCTCCGACCTTCTTTGCCCTTCTCCGACCTTCTTTGCCCTTCTCCGACCTTCTTTGCCCTTCTCCGACCTTCTTTGCCCTTCTCCGACCTTCTTTGCCCTTCTCCGACCTTCTTTGCCCTTCTCCGACCTTCTTTGCCCTTCTCCGACCTTCTTTGCCCTTCTCCGACCTTCTTTGCCCTTCTCCGTCCTTCTTTGCCCTTCTCCGTCCTTCTTTGCCCTTCTCCGTCCTTCTTTGCCCTTCTCCGTCCTTCTTTGCCCTTCTCGCCCTTCTCCGCCCTTCTCCGCCCTTCTCCGCCCTTCTCCGCCCTTCTCCGCCCTTCTCCGCCCTTCTCCGCCCTTCTCCGCCCTTCTCCGCCCTTCTCCGCCCTTCTCCGCCCTTCTCCGCCCTTCTCCGCCCTTCTCCGCCCTTCTCCGCCCTTCTCCGCCCTTCTCCGCCCTTCTCCGCCCTTCTCCGCCCTTCTCCGCCCTTCTCCGCCCTTCTCCGCCCTTCTCCGCCCTTCTCCGCCCTTCTCCGCCCTTCTCCGCCCTTCTCCGCCCTTCTCCGCCCTTCTCCGCCCTTCTCCGCCCTTCTCCGCCCTTCTCCGCCCTTCTCCGCCCTTCTCCGCCCTTCTCCGCCCTTCTCCGACCTTCTCCGCCCTCCTCCGACCTTCTTTGCCCTCCTCCGACCTTCTTTGCCCTCCTCCGACCTTCTTTGCCCTCCTCCGACCTTCTTTGCCCTCCTCCGACCTTCTTTGCCCTCCTCCGACCTTCTTTGCCCTCCTCCGAACTTCCTTGCCCTCCTCCGACCTTCTTTGCCCTTCTCCGACCTTTTTTGCTCTTCTTTGCCCTTCTTTGCCCTTCTTTGCCCTTCTTTGCCCTTCTTTGCCCTTCTTTGCCCTTCTTTGCCCTTCTTTGCCCTTCTTTGCCCTTCTTTGCCCTTCTTTGCCCTTCTTTGCCCTTCTTTGCCCTTCTTTGCCCTTCTTTGCCCTTCTTTGCCCTTCTTTGCCCTTCTTTGCCCTTCTTTGCCCTTCTTTGCCCTTCTCCGACCTTCTCCGACCTTCTCCGACCTTCTCCGACCTTCTCCGACCTTCTCCGACCTTCTCCGACCTTCTCCGACCTTCTTTGCCCTTCCCGGAACTACTTTGCCCTTCTCCGACCTTCTTTGCCCTTCTCCGACCTTCTTTGCCCTTCTCCGTCCTTCTTTGCCCTTCTCCGTCCTTCTTTGCCCTTCTCCGTCCTTCTTTGCCCTTCTCCGACCTTCTTTGCCCTTCTCCGACCTTCTTTGCCCTTCTCCGACCTTCTTTCCCTTCTCCGACCTTCTCCGCCCTTCTCCGACCTTCTCCGCCCTTCTCCGACCTTCTCCGCCCTTCTCCGACCTTCTCCGCCCTTCTCCGACCTTCTCCGCCCTTCTCCGAACTTCTCCGCCCTTCTCCGAACTTCTCCGCCCTTCTCCGAACTTCTCCGCCCTTCTCCGAACTTCTCCGCCCTTCTCCGAACTTCTCCGCCCTTCTCCGAACTTCTCCGCCCTTCTCCGAACTTCTCCGCCCTTCTCCGAACTTCTCCGCCCTTCTCCGAACTTCTCCGCCCTTCTCCGAAATTCTCCGCCCTTCTCCGACATTCTTTGCCCTCCTCCGACCTTCTTTGCCCTCCTCCGACCTTCTTTGCCCTCCTCCGACCTTCTTTGCCCTCCTCCGACCTTCTTTGCCCTCCTCCGACCTTCTTTGCCCTCCTCCGACCTTCTTTGCCCTCCTCCGACCTTCTTTGCCCTCCTCCGACCTTCTTTGCCCTCCTCCGACCTTCTTTGCCCTCCTCCGACCTTCTTTGCCCTCCTCCGACCTTCTTTGCCCTCCTCCGACCTTCTTTGCCCTTCTCCGACCTTTTTTGCCCTTCTTTGCCCTTCTTTGCCCTTCTTTGCCCTTCTTTGCCCTTCTTTGCCCTTCTTTGCCCTTCTTTGCCCTTCTTTGCCCTTCTTTGCCCTTCTTTGCCCTTCTTTGCCCTTCTTTGCCCTTCTTTGCCCTTCTTTGCCCTTCTTTGCCCTTCTTTGCCCTTCTTTGCCCTTCTTTGCCCTTCTTTGCCCTTCTTTGCCCTTCTTTGCCCTTCTTTGCCCTTCTTTGCCCTTCTTTGCCCTTCTTTGCCCTTCTTTGCCCTTCTTTGCCCTTCTTTGCCCTTCTTTGCCCTTCTTTGCCCTTCTTTGCCCTTCTTTGCCCTTCTTTGCCCTTCTTTGCCCTTCTTTGCCCTTCTTTGCCCTTCTTTGCCCTTCTTTGCCCTTCTTTGCCCTTCTTTGCCCTTCTCCGACCTTCTCCGACCTTCTTTGCCCTTCTCCGACCTTCTTTGCCCTTCTCCGACCTTCTTTGCCCTTCTCCGACCTTCTTTGCCCTTCTCCGACCTTCTTTGCCCTTCTCCGACCTTCTTTGCCCTTCTCCGACCTTCTTTGCCCTTCTCCGACCTTCTTTGCCCTTCTCCGACCTTCTTTGCCCTTCTCCGACCTTCTTTGCCCTTCTCCGACCTTCTTTGCCCTTCTCCGACCTTCTTTGCCCTTCTCCGACCTTCTTTGCCCTTCTCCGACCTTCTTTGCCCTTCTCCGACCTTCTTTGCCCTTCTCCGACCTTCTTTGCCCTTCTCCGACCTTCTTTGCCCTTCTCCGACCTTCTTTGCCCTTCTCCGTCCTTCTCCGCCCTTCTCCGCCCTTCTCCGCCCTTCTCCGCCCTTCTCCGCCCTTCTCCGCCCTTCTCCGCCCTTCTCCGCCCTTCTCCGCCCTTCTCCGCCCTTCTCCGCCCTTCTCCGAAATTCTCCGCCCTTCTCCCGAAATTCTCCGCCTTCTCCGACCTTCTTTGCCCTCCTCCGACCTTCTTTGCCTCCTCCGACCTTCTTTGCCCTCCTCCGACCTTCTTTGCCCTCCTCCGACCTTCTTTGCCCTCCTCCGACCTTCTTTGCCCTCCTCCGACCTTCTTTGCCCTCCTCCGAACTTCCTTGCCCTCCTCCGACCTTCTTTGCCCTCCTCCGACCTTCTTTGCCCTTCTCCGACCTTTTTTGCTCTTCTTTGCCCTTCTTTGCCCTTCTCCGACCTTCTTTGCCCTTCTTTGCCCTTCTTTGCCCTTCTTTGCCCTTCTTTGCCCTTCTTAGACCTTCTCCGACATTCTCCGACCTTCTTAGACCTTCTCCGACATTCTCCGACCTTCTCCGACCTTCTCCGACCTTCTCCGACCTTCTCCGACCTTCTCCGAACTTCTCCGACCTTCTTTGCCCTTCTCCGACCTTCTTTGCCCTTCCTGGAACTACTTTGCCCTTCTCCGACCTTCTTTGCCCTTCTCCGACCTTCTTTGCCCTTCTCCGACCTTCTTTGCCCTTCTCCGACCTTCTTTGCCCTTCTCCGACCTTCTTTGCCCTTCTCCGACCTTCTTTGCCCTTCTCCGACCTTCTTTGCCCTTCTCCGACCTTCTTTGCCCTTCCACGACCTTCTTTGCCCTTCCCCGACCTTCTTTGCCCTTCCCCGACCTTCTTTGCCCTTCCCCGACCTTCTTTGCCCTTCCCCGACCTTCTTTGCCCTTCCCCGACCTTCTTTGCCCTTCCCCGACCTTCTTTGCCCTTCCCCGACCTTCTTTGCCCTTCCCCGACCTTCTTTGCCCTTCCCCGACCTTCTTTGCCCTTCCCCGACCTTCTTTGCCCTTCCCCGACCTTCTTTGCCCTTCCCCGACCTTCTTTGCCCTTCCCCGACCTTCTTTGCCCTTCCCCGACCTTCTTTGCCCTTCCCCGACCTTCTTTGCCCTTCCCCGACCTTCTTTGCCCTTCCCCGACCTTCTTTGCCCTTCCCCGACCTTCTTTGCCCTTCCCCGACCTTCTTTGCCCTTCCCCGACCTTCTTCGCCCTTCCCCGACCTTCTTTGCCCTTCCCCGACCTTCTTTGCCCTTCCCCGACCTTCTTTGCCCTTCCCCGACCTTCTTTGCCCTTCCCCGACCTTCTTTGCCCTTCCCCGACCTTCTTTGCCCTTCCCCGACCTTCTTTGCCCTTCCCCGACCTTCTTTGCCCTTCCCCGACCTTCTTTGCCCTTCCCCGACCTTCTTTGCCCTTCCCCGACCTTCTTTGCCCTTCCCCGACCTTCTTTGCCCTTCCCCGACCTTCTTTGCCCTTCCCCGACCTTCTTTGCCCTTCCCCGACCTTCTTTGCCCTTCCCCGACCTTCTTTGCCCTTCCCCGACCTTCTTTGCCCTTCCCCGACCTTCTTTGCCCTTCCCCGACCTTCTTCGCCCTTCTCCGGCCAGCTTTGCCCTTCTCCGGCCAGCTTTGCACTTCTCCGACCTTCCTTGCACTTCTCCGACCTTCCTTGCACTTCTCCGACCTTCCTTGCCCTTCTCCGACCTTCTTTGCCCTTCTCCGAACTTCTTTGCCCTTCAACTTCTTTGCCCTTCTCCGACATTCTTTGCACTTCTTTGCCCTTCCCCGACCTTCTTTGCCCTTCCCCGACCTTCTTTGCCCTTCCCCGACCTTCTTTGCCCTTCCCCGACCTTCTTTGCCCTTCCCCGACCTTCTTTGCCCTTCCCCGACCTTCTTTGCCCTTCCCCGACCTTCTTTGCCCTTCCCCGAACTTCTTTGCCCTTCCCCGAACTTCTTTGCCCTTCTCCGAACTTCTTTGCCCTTTCTCCGACCGTCTTTGCCCTTCTCCGACCGTCTTTGCCCTTCTCCGACCGTCTTTGCCCTTCTCCGACCGTCTTTGCCCTTCTCCGACCTTCTTTGCCCTTCTCCGACCTTCTTTGCCCTTCTCCGACCTTCTTTGCCCTTCTCCGACCTTCTTTGCCCTTCTTTGCCCTTCCCCGACCTTCTTTGCCCTTCCCCGACCTTCTTTGCCCTTCCCCGACCTTCTTTGCCCTTCCCGGAACTTCTTTGCCCTTCTCCGACCTTCTTTGCCCTTCTCCGACCTTCTTTGCCCTTCTCCGACCTTCTTTGCCCTTCTCCGACCTTCTTTGCCCTTCTCCGACCTTCTTTGCCCTTCTCCGACCTTCTTTGCCCTTCTCCGACCTTCTTTGCCCTTCCTGGAACTTCTTTGTCCTTCTCCGACTTTCTTTGACCTTCCCCGACCTTCTTTGCCCTTTCTCCGTTCTTCTTTGCCCTTCTCCGACCTTCTTTGCCCTTCCCGGAACTTCTTCACCCTTCTCCGTCCTTCTTTGCCCTTCTCCGACCTTCTTTGCCCTTCTCCGACCTTCTTTGCCCTTCTCCGACCTTCTTTGCCCTTCTCCGACCTTCTTTGCCCTTCTCCGACCTTCTTTGCCCTTCTCCGACCTTCTTTGCCCTTCTCCGACCTTCTTTGCCCTTCTCCGACCTTCTTTGCCCTTCTCCGACCTTCTTTGCCCTTCTCCGACCTTCTTTGCCCTTCTCCGACCTTCTTTGCCCTTCTCCGACCTTCTTTGCCCTTCCCCGACCTTCTTTGCCCTTCCCCGACCTTCTTTGCCCTTCCCCGACCTTCTTTGCCCTTCTCCGACCTTCTTTGCCCTTCTCCGACCTTCTTTGCCCTTCTCCGAACTTTCTCGCCCTTCTCCGAACTTCCTCGCCCTTCTCCGACCTTCCTCGCCCTTCTCCGACCTTCTTTGCCTTCTCCGACCTTCTTTGCCTTCTCCGACCTTCTTTGCCTTCTCCGACCTTCTTTGCCCTGCTCCGACCTTCTTTGCCCTGCTCCGACCTTCTTTGCCCTGCTCCGACCTTCTTTGCCCTGCTCCGACCTTCTTTGCCCTGCTCCGACCTTCTTTGCCCTGCTCCGACCTTCTTTGCCCTGCTCCGACCTTCTTTGCCCTGCTCCGACTTTCTTTGCCCTGCTCCGAACTTCTTTGCATTCTCCGACCTTCTTTGCCCGTCTCCGACCTTCCTTGCCCGTCTCCGACCTTCTTTGCCCTTGTCCGACCTTCCTTGCTCTTCTCCGACATTCCTTGCCCTTGTCCGAACTTCCTTGCCCTTGTCCGAACTTCTTTGCCCTTCTCCGACCTTCTTTGCCCTTCTCCGACCATCTTTGCCCTTCTCCGACCTTCTTTGCCCTTCTCCGACATTCTTTGCCCTTCTCCGACATTCTTTGCCCTTCTCCGACCTTCTTTGCCCTTCTTCGACTCTTTGTCCTTCTCCTACTCTTTGTCCTTCTCCGACCTTCTTTGCCTTCTCCGATCTTCTTTGACTTTCTCCGACCTTCTTTGCCCTTCTCCGACCTTCTTTGCCCTTCTCCGACCTTCTTTGCCTTCTCTGACCTTCTTTGTCCTTCTCCGACCTTATTTGTCGTTCTCCGACGCTTTGTCCTGCGACCTTCTTTGCCTTCTCCGACCTTCTTTGCCTGTCTCCGACCTTCTTTGCCTTCTCCGACCTTCTTTGCCCTTCTCCAACTCTTTGTCCTTCTCCGACCTTCTTTGTCCTTCTCCGAACTTCTTTGTCCTTCTCCGACCTTCTTTGCCCTGCTCCGACCTTCTTTGCCCTGCTCCGACCTTCTTTGCCCTGCTCCGACCTTCTTTGCCCTGCTCCGACCTTCTTTGCCCTGCACCGACCTTCTTTGCGTTCTCCGACCTTCTTTGCGTTCTCCGACCTTCTTTGCATTCTCCGACCTTCTTTGCCCTTCTCCGAATTCTTTGCCTTTCTCCGACCTTGTTTGCCCGTCTCCGACCTTCTTTGCCCTGCTCCGACCTTCTTTGCCCTGCTCCGACCTTCTTTGCCCTGCTCCGATTTTCTTTGCCCTGCTCTGACCTTCTCTGCCCTGCCCCGACCTTCTCTGCCCTTCTCCGACCTTCTCTGCCCTTCTCCGACCTTCTCTGCCCTTCTCCGACCTTCTCTGCCCTTCTCCGACCTTCTCTGCCCTTCTCCGACCTTCTTTGCCCTTCTCCGACCTTCTTTGCCCTTCTCCGACCTTCTTTGCCCTTCTCCGACCTTCTTTGCCCTTCTCCGACCTTCTTTGCCCTTCTCCGACCTTCTTTGCCCTTCTCCGACCTTCTTTGCCCTTCTCCGACCTTCTTTGCCCTTCTCCGACCTTCTTTGCCCTTCTCCGACCTTCTTTGCCTTTCTCCGACCTTCTTTGTCCTTCTCCGACCTTCTTTGTCCTTCTCTGACCTTCTTTGTCCTTCTCCGACCTTCTTTGTCCTTCTCCGACCTTCTTTGTCCTTCTCCGACCTTCTTTGTCCTTCTCCGACCTTCTTTGTCCTTCTCCGACCTTCCTCGCCCTTCTCCGACCTTCCTCGCCCTTCTCCGACCTTCCTCGCCCTTCTCCGACCTTCCTCGCCCTTCTCCGACCTTCCTCGCCCTTCTCCGACCTTCCTCGCCCTTCTCCGACCTTCCTCGCCCTTCTCCGACCTTCCTCGCCCTTCTCCGACCTTCCTCGCCCTTCTCCGACCTTCCTCGCCCTTCTCCGACCTTCCTCGCCCTTCTCCGACCTTCCTCGCCCTTCTCCGACCTTCCTCGCCCTTCTCCGACCTTCCTCGCCCTTCTCCGACCTTCCTCGCCCTTCTCCGACCTT
Source organism: Clamator glandarius (assembly GCA_033459285.1). Taxonomy (NCBI): domain Eukaryota; kingdom Metazoa; phylum Chordata; class Aves; order Cuculiformes; family Cuculidae; genus Clamator; species Clamator glandarius. Next base: position 49,274 of record JAUNZM010001033.1, on the reverse strand, counting down.
CCTCGCCCTTGTCCGACCTTCCTCGCCCTTGTCCGACCTTCCTTACCCTTCTCCGACCTTCCTCGCCCTTCTCCGACATTCTTTGCCCTTCTCCGACCTTCCTCGCCCTTCTCCGACCTTCCTCGCCCTTCTCCGACCTTCCTCGCCCTTCTCCGACGTTCCTCGCCCTTCTCCGACGTTCCTCGCCCTTCTCCGACCTTCCTCGCCCTTCTCCGACGTTCCTCGCCCTTCTCCGACCTTCCTCGCCCTTCTCCGACCTTCCTCGCCCTTCTCCGACCTTCCTCGCCCTTCTCCGACCTTCCTCGCCCTTCTCCGACCTTCCTCGCCCTTCTCCGACCTTCCTCGCCCTTCTCCGACCTTCCTCGCCCTTCTCCGACCTTCCTCGCCCTTCTCCGACCTTCCTCGCCCTTCTCCGACCTTCCTCGCCCTTCTCCGACCTTCCTCGCCCTTCTCCGACCTTCCTCGCCCTTCTCCGACCTTCCTCGCCCTTCTCCGACCTTCCTCGCCCTTCTCCGACCTTCTTTGCCCTTCTCCGAAATTCTTTGCCCTTCTCCGACCTTCTTTGTCCTTCTCCAACCTTCTTTGTCCTTCTCCGACCTTCTTTGTCTTTCTCCGACCTTCTTTGTCCTTCTCTGACCTTCTTTGTCCTTCTCCGACCTTTGTCCTTCTCCGACCTTCTTTGCCCTTCTCCGACATTCTTTGTCCTTCTCCGACCTTCTTTGAATTCTCCGACCTTCTTTGCACTTCTCCGAACTTCTTTGCCTTTCTCCGACCTTGTTTGCCCGTCTCCGACCTTGTTTGCCCGTCTCCGACCTTGTTTGCAGGTCTCCGACCTTGTTTGCCCGTCTCCGACCTTGTTTGCCCGTCTCCGACCTTGTTTGCCCGTCTCCGACCTTGTTTGCCCGTCTCCGACCTTGTTTGCCCGTCTCCGACCTTGTTTGCCCGTCTCCGACCTTCTTTGCCCGTCTCCGACCTTCTTTGCCCGTCTCCGACCTTCTTTGCCCGTCTCCGACCTTCTTTGCCCGTCTCCGACCTTCTTTGCCCGTCTCCGACCTTCTTTGCCCGTCTCCGACCTTCTTTGCCCGTCTCCGAACTTCTTTGCCCGTCTCCGACCCTCTTTGCCCGTCTCCGACCTTCTTTGCCCTTCTCTGAACTTCTTTGCCCTTCTCCGACCTACTTTGCCCTTTCCCGACCTTCTTTGCCCTTTCCCGACCTTCTTTGCCCTTTCCCGACCTTCTTTGCCCTTTCCCGACCTTCTTTGCCCTTTCCCGACCTTCTTTGCCCTTTCCCGACCTTCTTTGCCCTTTCCCGACCTTCTTTGCCCTTTCCCGACCTTCTTTGCCCTTTCCCGACCTTCTTTGCCCTTTCCCGACCTTCTTTGCCCTTCTCCGACCTTCTTTGCCCTTCTCCGACCTTCTTTGCCCTTCTCCGACCTTCTTTGCCCTTCTTTGCCCTTCTTTGCCCTTCTCCGACCTTCTTTGCCCTTCTCCGACCTTCTTTGCCCTTCTCCGACCTTCTTTGCCCTTCTCCGACCTTCTTTGCCCTTCTCCGACCTTCTTTGCCCTTCTCCGACCTTCTTTGCCCTTCCCCGACCTTCTTTGCCCTTCTCCGACCTTCTTTGCCCTTCTCCGACCTTCTTTGCCCTTCTCCGACCTTCTTTGCCCTTCTCCGACCTTCTTTGCCCTTCTCCGACCTTCTTTGCCCTTCTCCGACCTTCTTTGCCTTTCTCCGACCTTCTTTGTCCTTCTCCGACCTTCTTTGTCCTTCTCCGACCTTTGTCCTTCTCCGACCTTAGTCCTTCTCCGACCTTCTTTGTCCTTCTCCGACCTTCTTTGAATTCTCCGACCTTCTTTGCACTTCTCCAAACTTCTTTGCCTTTCACCGACCTTCTTTGCCTTTCACCGACCTTCTTTGCCTTTCTCCGACCTTGTTTGCCCGTCTCCGACCTTGTTTGTAGGTCTCCGACCTTGTTTGTAGGTCTCCGACCTTGTTTGCCCGTCTCCGACCTTGTTTGCCCGTCTCCGACCTTGTTTGCCCGTCTCCGACCTTGTTTGCCCGTCTCCGACCTTGTTTGCCCGTCTCCGACCTTCTTTGCCCGTCTCCGACCTTCTTTGCCCGTCTCCGACCTTCTTTGCCCGTCTCCGACCTTCTTTGCCCGTCTCCGACCTTCTTTGCCCGTCTCCGACCTTCTTTGCCCGTCTCCGACCTTCTTTGCCCGTCTCCGACCTTCTTCGCCCTGCTCCGGCCTTCTTCGCCCTGCTCCGGCCTTCTTCGCCCTGCTCCGACCTTCTTCGCCCTGCTCCGACCTTCTTTGCCCTGCTCCGACCTTCTTCGCCCTGCTCCGACCTTCTTTGCACTTCTCCGACCTTCTCTGCCCTTCTCCGACCTTCTCTGCCCTTCTCCGACCTTCTTTGCCCTTCTCCGACCTTCTTTGCCCTTCTCGACCTTCTTTGCTTTTCTCCGACCTTCTTTGCCCTTCTCCGAACTTCTTTGCCCTTCTCCGACCTTCTTTGCCCTTCTTTGCCCTTCTCCGACCTTCTTTGCATTCTCCGACCTTCTTTGCATTCTCCGACCTTCTTTGCCTTTCTCCGACCTTGTTTGCCCGTCTCCGACCTTGTTTACCCGTCTCCGACCTTGTTTACCCGTCTCCGACCTTGTTTGCCCGTCTCCGACCTTGTTTGCCCGTCTCCGACCTTGTTTGCCCGTCTCCGACCTTGTTTGCCCGTCTCCGACCTTGTTTGCCCGTCTCCGACCTTGTTTGCCCGTCTCCGACCTTGTTTGCCCGTCTCCGACCTTGTTTGCCCGTCTCCGACCTTGTTTGCCCGTCTCCGACCTTGTTTGCCCGTCTCCGACCTTGTTTGCCCGTCTCCGACCTTCTTTGCCCTGCTCCGACCTTCTTTGCCCTGCTCCGATTTTCTTTGCCCTGCTCTGATCTTCTTCGCCCTGGTCCGACCTTCTTCGCCCTGGTCCGACCTTCTCTGACCTTCTCTGCCCTTCTCCGACCTTCTCTGCCCTTCTCCGACCTTCTTTGCCCTTCTCCGACATTCTTTGCCTTTCTCCGACCTTCTTTGCCCTTCTCCGACCTTCTTTGCCCTTCTCCGACCTTCTTTGCCCTTCTCCGACCTTCTTTGCCCTTCTCCGACCTTCTTTGCCCTTCTCCGACCTTCTTTGCCCTTCTCCGACCTTCTTTGCCCTTCTCCGACCTTCCTCGCCCTTCTCCGACCTTCCTCGCCCTTCTCCGACCTTCCTCGCCCTTCTCCGACCTTCCTCGCCCTTCTCCGACCTTCCTTGCCCTTCTCTGACCTTCCTCGCCCTTCTCTGACCTTCCTCGCCCTTCTCCGACCTTCCTCGCCATTCTCCGACCTTCCTCGCCCTTCTCCGACCTTCTTTGTCCTTCTCCGACCTTCCTGGCCTTTCTCCGACCTTCTTTGCCCTTCTCCGACCTTCTTTGCCCTTCTCCGACCTTCTTTGCCCTTCTCCGTCCTTCTTTGCCCTTCTCCGACCTTCTTTGCCCTTCTCCGACCTTCTTTGCCCTTCTCCGACCTTCTTTGCCCTTCTCCGACCTTCTTTGCCCTTCTCCGACCTTCTTTGCCCTTCTCCGACCTTCTTTGCCCTTCTCCGACCTTCTTTGCCCTTCTCCGACCTTCTTTGCCCTTCTCCGACCTTCTTTGCCCTTCTCCGACCTTCTTTGCATTCTCCGACCTTCTTTGCCTTTCTCCGACCTTGTTTGCCCGTCTCCGACCTTGTTTGCCCGTCTCCGACCTTGTTTGCCCGTCTCCGACCTTGTTTGCCCTTCTCCGACCTTGTTTGCCCAGCTCCGACCTTCTTTGCCTAGCTCCGACCTTCTTTGCCCTGCTCCGACCTTCTTTGTCCTTCTCCGACCTTCTTTGTCCTTCTCCGACCTTCTCTGCCCTTCTCCGACCTTCTTTGCCTTTCTCCGACCTTCTCTGCCCTTCTCCGACCTTCCTCGCCTTTCTCCGACCTTCCTCGCCTTTCTCCGACCTTCCTCGCCTTTCTCCGACCTTCCTCGCCCTTCTCCGACCTTCTTTGCCCTTCTCCGACCTTCTTTGCCCTTCTCCGACCTTCTTTGCCCTTCTCCGACCTTCTTTGCCCTTCTCCGACCTTCCTCGCCCTTCTCCGACCTTCCTCGCCCTTCTCCGACCTTCCTCGCCCTTCTCCGACCTTCCTCGCCCTTCTCCGACCTTCCTCGCCCTTCTCCGACCTTCTTTGTCCTTCTCCGACCTTCTTTGTCCTTCTCCGACCTTCTTTGTCCTTCTCCGACCTTCCTCGCCCTTCTCCGACCTTCTTTGCCCTTCTCCGACCTTCTTTGCCCTTCTCCGACCTTCTTTGCCCTTCTCCGACCTTCTTTGCCCTTCTCCGACCTTCTTTGCCCTTCTCCGACCTTCTTTGTCCTTCTCCGACCTTCTTTGTCCTTCTCCGACCTTCTTTGTCCTTCTCCGACCTTCTTTGCCCTTCTCCGACCTTCTTTGCCCTTCTCCGACCTTCTTTGCCCTTCTCCGATCTTCTTTGCTTTTCTCCGACCTTCTTTGCCCTTCTCCGACCTTCCTCGCCCTTCTCCGACCTTCCTCGCCCTTCTCCGACCTTCCTCGCCCTTCTCCGACCTTCCTCGCCCTTCTCCGACCTTCCTCGCCCTTCTCCGACCTTCCTCGCCCTTCTCCGACCTTCCTCGCCCTTCTCCGACCTTCCTCGCCCTTCTCCGACCTTCCTCGCCCTTCTCCGACCTTCTTTGCCCTTGTCCGACCTTCTTTGCCCTTGTCCGACCTTCTTTGTCCTACTCCGACCTTCCTTACCCTTCTCCGACCTTCCTCGCCCTTCTCCGACATTCTTTGCCCTTCTCCGACATTCTTTGCCCTTCTCCGACCTTCCTCGCCCTTCTCCGACCTTCCTCGCCCTTCTCCGACCTTCCTCGCCCTTCTCCGACCTTCCTCGCCCTTCTCCGACCTTCCTCGCCCTTCTCCGACCTTCCTTGCCCTTCTCCGACCTTCTTTGTCCTTCTCCGACCTTCTTTGTCCTTCTCCGACCTTCTTTGTCCTTCTCCAACCTTCTTTGTCTTTCTCCGACCTTCTTTGTCCTTCTCTGACCTTCTTTGTCCTTCTCCGACCTTCTTTGTTCTTCTCCGACCTTTGTCCTTCTCCGACCTTTGTCCTTCTCCGACCTTCTTTGTCCTTCTCCGACCTTCTTTGCACTTCTCCGAACTTCTTTGCCTTTCTCCGACCTTCTTTGCCTTTCACCGACCTTCTTTGCCTTTCTCCGACCTTGTTTGCCCGTCTCCGACCTTGTTTGCCCGTCTCCGACCTTGTTTGCAGGTCTCCGACCTTGTTTGCCCGTCTCCGACCTTGTTTGCCCGTCTCCGACCTTGTTTGCCCGTCTCCGACCTTGTTTGCCCGTCTCCGACCTTGTTTGCCCGTCTCCGACCTTGTTTGCCCGTCTCCGACCTTGTTTGCCCGTCTCCGACCTTGTTTGCCCGTCTCCGACCTTCTTTGCCCGTCTCCGACCTTCTTTGCCCGTCTCCGACCTTCTTTGCCCGTCTCCGACCTTCTTTGCCCGTCTCCGACCTTCTTTGCCCGTCTCCGACCTTCTTTGCCCGTCTCCGACCTTCTTTGCCCGTCTCCGACCTTCTTTGCCCGTCTCCGACCTTCTTCGCCCTGCTCCGACCTTCTTCGCCCTGCTCCGGCCTTCTTCGCCCTGCTCCGACCTTCTTCGCCCTGCTCCGACCTTCTTCGCCCTGCTCCGACCTTCTTTGCAGTTCTCCGACCTTCTTTGCCCTTCTTCGACCTTCTTTGCCCTTCTCCGACCTTCTTCGCCCTGCTCCGACCTTCTTTGCACTTCTCCGACCTTCTTTGCACTTCTCCGACCTTCTCTGCCCTTCTCCGACCTTCTTTGCCCTTCTCCGACCTTCTTTGCCCTTCTCCGACCTTCTTTGCCCTTCTCGACCTTCTTTGCTTTTCTCCGACCTTCTTTGCCCTTCTCCGACCTTCTTTGCCCTTCTCCGACCTTCTTTGCCCTTCTCCGACCTTCTTTGCCCTTCTTTGCCCTTCTCCGACCTTCTTTGCATTCTCCGACCTTCTTTGCATTCTCCGACCTTCTTTGCATTCTCCGACCTTCTTTGCCTTTCTCCGACCTTCTTTGCCTTTCTCCGACCTTGTTTGCCCGTCTCCGACCTTGTTTGCCCGTCTCCGACCTTGTTTGCCCGTCTCCGACCTTGTTTGCCCGTCTCCGACCTTGTTTGCCCGTCTCCGACCTTGTTTGCCCGTCTCCGACCTTGTTTGCCCGTCTCCGACCTTGTTTGCCCGTCTCCGACCTTGTTTGCCCGTCTCCGACCTTGTTTGCCCGTCTCCGACCTTGTTTGCCCGTCTCCGACCTTGTTTGCCCGTCTCCGACCTTGTTTGCCCTGCTCCGACCTTGTTTGCCCTGCTCCGACCTTGTTTGCCCTGCTCCGACCTTGTTTGCCCTGCTCCGATTTTCTTTGCCCTGCTCTGATCTTCTTCGCCCTGGTCCGACCTTCTTCGCCCTGGTCCGACCTTCTTCGCCCTGGTCCGACCTTCTCCGACCTTCTCTGCCCTTCTCCGACCTTCTCTGCCCTTCTCCGACCTTCTCTGCCCTTCTCCGACCTTCTCTGCCCTTCTCCGACCTTCTCTGCCCTTCTCCGACCTTCTTTGCCCTTCTCCGACCTTCTTTGCCCTTCTCCGACCTTCTCTGCCCTTCTCCGACCTTCTTTGCCCTTCTCCGACCTTCTTTGCCCTTCTCCGACCTTCTTTGCCCTTCTCCGACCTTCTTTGCCCTTCTCCGACCTTCTTTGCCCTTCTCCGACCTTCTTTGCCCTTCTCCGACCTTCTTCCCTTCTCCGACCTTCTTTGCCCTTCTCCGACCTACTTTGCCCTTTCCCGACCTTCTTTGCCCTTCTCCGACCTTCTTTGCCCTTCTCCGACCTTCTTTGCCCTTCTCCGACCTTCTTTGCCCTTCTCCGACCTTCTTTGCCCTTCTCCGACCTTCTCTGCCCTTCTCCGACCTTCTCTGCCCTTCTCCGACCTTCTCTGCCCTTCTCCGACCTTCTCTGCCCTTCTCCGACCTTCTCTGCCCTTCTCCGACCTTCTCTGCCCTTCTCCGACCTTCTCTGCCCTTCTCCGACCTTCTTTGCCCTTCTCCGACCTTCTTTGCCCTTCTCCGACCTTCTTTGCCCTTCTCCGACCTTCTTTGCCCTTCTCCGACCTTCTTTGCCCTTCTCCGACCTTCTTTGCCCTTCTCCGACCTTCTTTGCCCTTCTCCGACCTTCTTTGCCCTTCTCCGACCTTCTTTGCCCTTCTCCGACCTTCTTTGCCCTTCTCCGACCTTCTTTGCCCTTCTCCGACCTTCTTTGCCCTTCTCCGACCTTCCTCGCCCTTCTCCGACCTTCCTCGCCCTTCTCCGACCTTCCTCGCCTTTCTCCGACCTTCCTCGCCCTTCTCCGACCTTCTTTGCCCTTCTCTGACCTTCCTCGCCCTTCTCCGACCTTCCTCGCCATTCTCCGACCTTCCTCGCCCTTCTCCGACCTTCTTTGTCCTTCTCCGACCTTCCTGGCCTTTCTCCGACCTTCTTTGCCCTTCTCCGACCTTCTTTGCCCTTCTCCGACCTTCTTTGCCCTTCTCCGACCTTCTTTGCCCTTCTCCGACCTTCTTTGCCCTTCTCCGACCTTCTTTGCCCTTCTCCGACCTTCTTTGCCCTTCTCCGACCTTCTTTGCCCTTCTCCGACCTTCTTTGCCCTTCTCCGACCTTCTTTGCCCTTCTCCGACCTTCTTTGCATTCTCCGACCTTCTTTGCCTTTCTCCGACCTTCTTTGCCTTTCTCCGACCTTCTTTGCCTTTCTCCGAACTTCTTTGCCTTTCTCCGACCTTGTTTGCCCGTCTCCGACCTTGTTTGCCCGTCTCCGACCTTGTTTGCCCGTCTCCGACCTTGTTTGCCCGTCTCCGACCTTGTTTGCCCGTCTCCGACCTTGTTTGCCCGTCTCCGACCTTGTTTGCCCGTCTCCGACCTTGTTTGCCCGTCTCCGACCTTGTTTGCCCGTCTCCGACCTTGTTTGCCCGTCTCCGACCTTGTTTGCCCGTCTCCGACCTTGTTTGCCCGTCTCCGACCTTGTTTGCCCGTCTCCGACCTTGTTTGCCCGTCTCCGACCTTGTTTGCCCGTCTCCGACCTTGTTTGCCTAGCTCCGACCTTCTTTGCCTAGCTCCGACCTTCTTTGCCCTGCTCCGACCTTCTTTGTCCTTCTCCGACCTTCTCTGCCCTTCTCCGACCTTCTTTGCCTTTCTCCGACCTTCTCTGCCCTTCTCCGACCTTCTTTGCCTTTCTCCGACCTTCTCTGCCCTTCTCCGACCTTCCTCGCCTTTCTCCGACCTTCCTCGCCTTTCTCCGACCTTCCTCGCCCTTCTCCGACCTTCTTTGCCCTTCTCCGACCTTCCTCGCCTTTCTCCGACCTTCCTCGCCATTCTCCGACCTTCTTTGCCCTTCTCCGACCTTCTTTGCCCTTCTCCGACCTTCCTCGCCCTTCTCCGACCTTCCTCGCCCTTCTCCGACCTTTCTCGCCCTTCTCCGACCTTCCTCGCCCTTCTCCGACCTTCCTCGCCCTTCTCCGACCTTCCTCGCCCTTCTCCGACCTTCTTTGCCCTTCTCCGACCTTCTTTGCCCTTCTCCGACCTTCTTTGCCCTTCTCCGACCTTCTTTGCCTTTCTCCGAACTTCTTTGCCTTTCTCCGACCTTGTTTGCCCGTCTCCGACCTTGTTTGCCCGTCTCCGACCTTGTTTGCCCGTCTCCGACCTTGTTTGCCCGTCTCCGACCTTGTTTGCCCGTCTCCGACCTTGTTTGCCCGTCTCCGACCTTGTTTGCCCGTCTCCGACCTTGTTTGCCCGTCTCCGACCTTGTTTGCCCAGCTCCGACCTTGTTTGCCCAGCTCCGACCTTGTTTGCCCAGCTCCGACCTTGTTTGCCCAGCTCCGACCTTGTTTGCCCAGCTCCGACCTTGTTTGCCCAGCTCCGACCTTCTTTGCCCAGCTCCGACCTTCTTCGCCCTGCTCCGACCTTCTTCGCCCTGCTCCGACCTTCTTCGCCCTGCTCCGACCTTCTTCGCCCTTCCCCGACCTTCTTCGCACTTCCCCGACCTTCTTCGCCCTGCTCCGACCTTCTTCGCCCTGCTCCGAACTTCTCTGCCCTGCTCCGACCTTCTCTGCCCTTCTCCGACCTTCTCTGCCCTTCTCCGACCTTCTCTGCCCTTCTCCGACCTTCTCTGCCCTTCTCCGACCTTCTCTGCCCTTCTCCGACCTTCTCTGCCCTTCTCCGACCTTCTTCGCCCTGCTCCGACCTTCTTCGCCCTGCTCCGACCTTCTCTGCCCTTCTCCGACCTTCTTTGCCCTTCTCCGACATTCTTTGCCCTTCTCCGAACTTCTTTGCCCTTCTCCGACCTTCTTTGCCCTTCTCCGACCTTCTTTGCCCTTCTCCGACCTTCTTTGCCCTTCTCCGACCTTCTTTGCCCTTCTCCGACCTTCTTTGCCCTTCTCCGACCTTCTTTGCCCTTCTCCGACCTTCTTTGCCCTTCTCCGACCTTCTTTGCCCTTCTCCGACCTTCTTTGCCCTTCTCCGACCTTCTTTGCCCTTCTCCGACCTTCTTTGCCCTTCTCGACCTTCTTTGCTTTTCTCCGACCTTCTTTGCCCTTCTCCGACCTTCTTTGCCCTTCTCCGACCTTCTTTGCCCTTCTTTGCCCTTCTTTGCCCTTCTCCGACCTTCTTTGCCCTTCTCCGACCTTCTTTGCCCTTCTCGGACCTTTTTTCCCCTTTTCCGACCTCCCTTGCCCTTTTCCGACCTCCCTTGCCCTTTTCCGACCTCTCTTGCCCTTTTCCGACCTTCCTTGCCCTTCTCCACCCTTCCTTGCCCTTCTCCGACCTTCTTTGCACTTCTCGACCTTCTTTGCCCTGCTCCGACCTTCTTTGCCCTGCTCCGACCTTCTTTGCCCTGCTCCGACCTTCTTTGCCCTTCTCCGACCTTCTTTGCCCTTCTCCGACCTTCTTTGCCCTTCTCCGACCTTCTTTGCCCTTCTCCGACCTTCTTTGCCCTTCTCCGACATTCTTTGCCCTTCTCCGACATTCTTTGCTCTTCTCCGACCTTCTTTGCCCTTCTCCGACCTTCTTTGCCCTGCTCCGACCTTCTTTGCCCTGCTCCGACCTTCTTTGCCCTGCTCCGACCTTCTTTGCCCTGCTCCGACCTTCTTTGCCCTTCTCCAACCTTCTTTGCATTCTCCGAACTTCTTTGTTTTTCTCCCATCTTCTTTGTCCTTCTCTGACCTTCTTTGTCCTTCTCCGACCTTTGTCCTTCTCTGACCTTCTTTGTACTTCTCAGACCTTCTATGACATTCTCTGACCTTCTATGACATTCTCTGACCTTCTATGACATTCTCTGACCTTCTATGACCTTCTCTGACCTTATTTGCCCGTCTCTGACCTTCTTTGTCCTTCTCCGACCTTCTCTGCCCTTCTCCGAACCTTCTCTGCCCTTCTCCGAACCTTCTCTGCCCTTCTCCGACCTTCCTCGCCCTTCTCCGACCTTCCTCGCCCTTCTCCGACCTTCCTCGCCCTTCTCCGACCTTCCTCGCCCTTCTCCGACCTTCTTTGCCCTTCTCCGACCTTCTTTGCCCTTCTCCGACCTTCTTTGCCCTTCTCCGACCTTCTTTGCCCTTCTCCGACCTTCTTTGCCCGTCTCCGACCTTCTTTGCCCGTCTCCGACCTTCTTTGCCCGTCTCCGACCTTCTTTGCCCGTCTCCGACCTTCTTTGCCCGTCTCCGACCTTCTTTGCCCGTCCCCGACCTTCTTTGCCCTGCTCCGGCCTTCTTCGCCCTGCTCCGACATTCTTCGCCCTGCTCCGACCTTCTTCGCCCTTCTCCGACCTTCTCTGCCCCTCTCCGACCTTCTTTGTCCTTCTCCGACCTTCCTCGCCCTTCTCCGACCTTCCTCGCCCTTCTCCGACCTTCCTCGCCCTTCTCCGACCTTCTTTGCCCTTCTCCGACCTTCTTTGCCCTTCTCCGAAATTCTTTGTCCTTCTCCGACCTTCCTCGCACTTCTCCGACCTTCTTTGTCCTTCTCTGACCTTCTTTGCCCTTCTCCGACCTTCTTTGCCCTTCTCCGACCTTCTTTCCCCTTCTACGACCTTCTTTGCCCTTCTCCGACCTTCTTTGCCCTTCTCCGACCTTCTTTGCCCTTCTCCGACCTTCTTTGCATTCTCCGAACTTCTATGTTTTTCTCCCTTCTTCTTTGTCCTTCTCTGGCCTTCTTTGTCCTTCTCAGACCTTCTTTGTCCTTCTCTGACCTTCTATGACATTCTCTGACCTTCTATGACCTTCTCTGACCTTATTTGCCCTTCTCCGAGCTTCTTTGCCCTTCTCCGACCTTCTTTGCCCTTCCCCGACCTTCTTTGCCCTTCCCCGACCTTCTTTGCCCTTCCCCGACCTTCTTTGCCCTTCCCCGACCTTCTTTGCCCTTCCCCGACCTTCTTTGCCCTTCCCCGACCTTCTTTGCCCTTCCCCGACCTTCTTTGCCCTTCCCCGACCTTCTTTGCCCTTCCCCGACCTTCTTTGCCCTTCCCCGACCTTCTTTGCCCTTCTCCGACCTTCTTTGCCCTTCTCCGACCTTCTTTGCCCTTCTCCGACCTTCTTTGCCTTCACCGACCTTCTTTGCCCTTCTCCGACCTTCTTTGCCCTTCCCCGACCTTCTTTGCCCTTCCCCGACCTTCTTTGCCCTTCCCCGACCTTCTTTGCCCTTCCCCGACCTTCTTTGCCCTTCCCCGACCTTCTTTGCCCTTCTCCGACCTTCTTTGCCCTCCTCCGACCTTCTTTGCCCTTCTCCGACCTTCTTTGCCCTTCTCCGACCTTCTTTGCCTTCTCCGAACTTCTTTGCCCTCCTCCGACCTTCTTTGCCCTTCCCCGAACTTCTTTGCCCTTCCCCGACCTTCTTTGCCCTTCTCCGACCTTCTTTGCCCTTCTCCGACCTTCTTTGCCCTCCTCCGACCTTCTTTGCCCTTCCCCGACCTTCTTTGCCCTTCCCCGACCTTCTTTGCCCTTCCCCGACCTTCTTTGCCCTTCTCCGACCTTCTTTGCCCTCCTCCGACCTTCTTTGCCCTTCTCCGACCTTCTTTGCCCTTCTCTGACCTTCTTTTCCCTTCTCCGACCTTCTTTGTCCTTCTCCGACCTTCTTTGTCCTTCTCCGACCTTCTTTGCCCTTCTCCGACCTTCTTTGCCCTTCTCCGACCTTCTTTGCCCTTCTCCGACCTTCTTTGCCCTTCTCCGACCTTCTTTGCCCTTCTCCGACCTTCTTTGCCCTTCTCCGACCTTCTTTGCCCTTCTCCGACCTTCTTTGCTCTTCTCCGACCTTCTTTGCCTTCAGCGACCTTCTTTGCCCTTCTCCGACCTTCTTTGCCCTTCCCCGACCTTCTTTGCCCTTCCCCGACCTTCTTTGCCCTTCCCCGACCTTCTTTGCCCTTCCCCGACCTTCTTTGCCCTCCTCCGACCTTCTTTGCCCTCCTCCGACCTTCTTTGCCCTTCTCCGACCTTCTTTGCCTTCTCCGAACTTCTTTGCCCTTCCCCGACCTTCTTTGCCCTTCCCCGACCTTCTTTGCCCTTCCCCGACCTTCTTTGCCCTTTCCCGACCTTCTTTGCCCTTTCCCGACCTTCTTTGCCCTTTCCCGACCTTCTTTGCCCTTTCCCGACCTTCTTTGCCCTTCCCCGACCTTCTTTGCCCTTCTCCGACCTTCTTTGCCCTTCTCCGACCTTCTTTGCCCTTCTCCGACCTTCTTTGTCCTTTTCCGACCTTCTTTGCCCTTCTCCGACCTTCTTTGCCCTTCTCCGACCTTCCTCGCCCTTCTCCGACCTTCTTTGCCCTTCTCCGAACTTCTTTGCCATTCACCGACCTTCCTCGCCCTTCTTCGACCTTCTCTGCCCTTCTCCGACCTTCCTCGCCCTTCTCCGACCTTCCTCGCCCTTCTCCGACCTTCCTCGCCCTTCTCCGACCTTCCTCGCCCTTCTCCGACCTTCCTCGCCCTTCTCCGACATTCTTTGTCCTTCTCCGACCTTCCTCGCCCTTCTCCGAACTTCTTTGCCCTTCTCCGACCTTCTTTGCCCTTCTCCGACCTTCTTTGCCCTTCTCCGACCTTCTTTGCCCTTCTCCGACCTTCTTTGCCCTTCTCCGACCTTCTTTGTCCTTCTCTGACCTTATTTGTCCTTCTCCGACCTTCTTTGCATTCTCCGACCTTCTTTGCCCTTCTCCGACCTTCTTTGCCTTTCTCCGACCTTCTTTGCCTTTCTCCGACCTTCTTTGCCTTTCTCCGACCTTCTTTGCCCGTCTCCGACCTTCTTTGCCCGTCTCCGACCTTCTTTGCCCGTCTCCGACCTTCTTTGCCCGTCTCCGACCTTCTTTGCCCGTCTCCGAACTTTTCTGCCCTTCTCCGACCTTCCTCGCCCTTCTCCGACCTTCCTCGCCCTTCTCCGACCTTCCTCGCCCTTCTCCGACCTTCTTTGTCCTTCTCCGACCTTCCTCGCCCTTCTCCGACCTTCTTTGCCCTTCTCCGAAATTCATTGTCCTTCTCCGACCTTCCTCGCCCTTCTCCGACCTTCCTCGCCCTTCTCCGACCTTCTTTGTCCTTCTCCGACCTTCTTTGTCCTTCTCCGACCTTCTTTGCCCTTCTCCGACCTTCTTTGCCCTTCTCCGACCTTCTTTGCCCTTCTCCGACCTTCTTTGCATTCTCCGAACTTCTATGTTTTTCTCCGACCTTCTTTGTCCTTCTCTGACCTTCTTTATCCTTCTCCGACCTTTGTCCTTCTCTGACCTTCTTTGTTCTTCTCAGATCTTCTTTGTCCTTCTCTGACCTTCTATGACTTTCTCTGAACTTCTATGACCTTCTCTGACCTTATTTGCCCTTCTCCGAGCTTCTTTGCCCTTCTCCGACCTTCTTTGCCCTTCCCCGACATTCTTTGCCCTTCTCCGACCTTCTTTGCCCTTCCCCGACCTTCTTTGCCCTTCCCCGACCTTCTTTGCCCTTCCCCGACCTTCTTTGCCCTTCCCCGACTTTCTTTGCCCTTCCCCGACTTTCTTTGCCCTTCCCCGACCTTCTTTGCCCTTCTCCGACCTTCTTTGCCCTTCTCCGACCTTCTTTGCCCTTCTCCGACCTTCTTTGCCTTCTCCGACCTTCTTTGCCCTTCCCCGACCTTCTTTGCCCTTCCCCGACCTTCTTTGCCCTTCCCCGACCTTCTATGCTCTCCTCCGACCTTCTTTGCCCCTCTCCGATCTTCTTTGCCCCTCTCCGATCTTCTTTGCCCTTCTCCGACCTTCTTTGCCCTTCTCCGACCTTCTTTGCCCTTCTCCGACCTTCTTTGCCCTTCTCCAACCTTTTTGCCATTCTCCGACCTTCTGTGTCTTTCTCCGAACTTCTTTGTCCTTCTACGACCTTCTTTGCCCTTCTCCGACCTTCTTTGCCCTGCTCCGACCTTCTTTGCCCTGCTCCGACCTTCTTTGCCCTTCTCCGACCTTCTTTGCCCTTCTCCGACCTTCTTTGCCCTTCTCCGACCTTCTTTGTCCTTCTCCGACCTTCTTTGTCCCTCTCCGACCTTCTTTGTCCCTCTCCGACCTTCTTTGCCCTTCCCCGACCTTCTTTGCCCTTCCCCGACCTTCTTTGCCCTTCCCCGACCTTCTTTGCCCTTCCCCGACCTTCTTTGCCCTTCCCCGACCTTCTTTGCCCTTCTCCGACCTTCTTTGCCCTTCTCCGACCTTCTTTGCCCTTCTCCGACCTTCTTTGCCCTCCTCCGACCTTCTTTGCCCTTCTCCGACCTTCTTTGTCCTTCTCTGACCTTATTTGTCCTTCTCCGACCTTCTTTGCATTCTCCGACCTTCTTTGCCCTTCTCCGACCTTCTTTGCCTTTCTCCGACCTTCTTTGCCTTTCTCCGACCTTCTTTGCCTTTCTCCGACCTTCTTTGCCCGTCTCCGACCTTCTTTGCCCGTCTCCGACCTTCTTTGCCCGTCTCCGACCTTCTTTGCCCGTCTCCGAACTTTTCTGCCCTTCTCCGACCTTCCTCGCCCTTCTCCGACCTTCCTCGCCCTTCTCCGACCTTCCTCGCCCTTCTCCGACCTTCTTTGTCCTTCTCCGACCTTCCTCGCCCTTCTCCGACCTTCTTTGCCCTTCTCCGAAATTCATTGTCCTTCTCCGACCTTCCTCGCCCTTCTCCGACCTTCCTCGCCCTTCTCCGACCTTCTTTGTCCTTCTCCGACCTTCTTTGTCCTTCTCCGACCTTCTTTGTCCTTCTCCGACCTTCTTTGCCCTTCTCCGACCTTCTTTGCCCTTCTCCGACCTTCTTTGCCCTTCTCCGACCTTCTTTGCCCTTCTCCGACCTTCTTTGCATTCTCCGAACTTCTATGTTTTTCTCCGACCTTCTTTGTCCTTCTCTGACCTTCTTTATCCTTCTCCGACCTTTGTCCTTCTCTGACCTTCTTTGTTCTTCTCAGATCTTCTTTGTCCTTCTCTGACCTTCTATGACTTTCTCTGAACTTCTATGACCTTCTCTGACCTTATTTGCCCTTCTCCGAGCTTCTTTGCCCTTCTCCGACCTTCTTTGCCCTTCCCCGACATTCTTTGCCCTTCTCCGACCTTCTTTGCCCTTCCCCGACCTTCTTTGCCCTTCCCCGACCTTCTTTGCCCTTCCCCGACCTTCTTTGCCCTTCCCCGACCTTCTTTGCCCTTCCCCGACTTTCTTTGCCCTTCCCCGACTTTCTTTGCCCTTCCCCGACCTTCTTTGCCCTTCTCCGACCTTCTTTGCCCTTCTCCGAACTTCTTTGCCCTTCTCCGACCTTCTTTGCCTTCTCCGACCTTCTTTGCCCTTCCCCGACCTTCTTTGCCCTTCCCCGACCTTCTTTGACCTTCCCCGACCTTCTATGCTCTCCTCCGACCTTCTTTGCCCCTCTCCGATCTTCTTTGCCCCTCTCCGATCTTCTTTGCCCTTCTCCGACCTTCTTTGCCCTTCTCCGACCTTCTTTGCCCTTCTCCGACCTTCTTTGCCCTTCTCCAACCTTTTTGCCATTCTCCGACCTTCTGTGTCTTTCTCCGAACTTCTTTGTCCTTCTACGACCTTCTTTGCCCTTCTCCGACCTTCTTTGCCCTGCTCCGACCTTCTTTGCCCTTCTCCGACCTTCTTTGCCCTTCTCCGACCTTCTTTGCCCTTCTCCGACCTTCTTTGCCCTTCTCCGACCTTCTTTGTCCTTCTCCGACCTTCTTTGTCCCTCTCCGACCTTCTTTGTCCCTCTCCGACCTTCTTTGCCCTTCCCCGACCTTCTTTGCCCTTCCCCGACCTTCTTTGCCCTTCCCCGACCTTCTTTGCCCTTCCCCGACCTTCTTTGCCCTTCCCCGACCTTCTTTGCCCTTCTCCGACCTTCTTTGCCCTTCTCCGACCTTCTTTGCCCTCCTCCGACCTTCTTTGCCCTTCTCCGACCTTCTTTGCCCTTCTCCGACCTTCTTTGCCCTTCTCCGACCTTCTTTGCCTTCTCCGACCTTCTTTGCCCTTCCCCGACCTTCTTTGCCCTTCCCCGACCTTCTTTGCCCTTCTCCGACCTTCTTTGCCCTTCCCCGAACTTCTTTGCACTTCCCCGACCTTCTTTGCCCTTCCCCGACCTTCTTTACCCTTCCCCGACCTTCTTTGCCCTTCTCCGACCTTCTTTGACCTTCTCCGACCTTCTTTGCCCTTCTCCGACCTTCTTTGTCCTTCTCCGACCTTCTTTGCCCTTCTCCGACCTTCATTGCCCTTCTCCGACCTTCCTCGCCCTTCTCCGACCTTCTTTGCCCTTCTCCGAACTTCTTTGCCATTCTCCGACCTTCCTCGCCCTTCTTCGACCTTCTCTGCCCTTCTCCGACCTTCCTCGCCCTTCTCCGACCTTCCTCGCCCTTCTCCGACCTTCCTCGCCCTTCTCCGACCTTCCTCGCCCTTCTCCGACCTTCCTCGCCCTTCTCCGACCTTCCTCGCCCTTCTCCGAACTTCTTTGCCCTTCTCCGACCTTCTTTGCCCTTCTCCGACCTTCTTTGCCCTTCTCCGACCTTCTTTGCCCTTCTCCGACCTTCTTTGCCCTTCTCCGACCTTCTTTGCCCTTCTCCGACCTTCTTTGCCCTTCTCCGACCTTCTTTGTCCTTCTCTGACCTTCTTTGTCCTTCTCTGACCTTATTTGTCCTTCTCCGACCTTCTTTGCATTCTCCGACCTTCTTTGCCCTTCTCCGACCTTCTTTGCCCGTCTCCGACCTTCTTTGCCCGTCTCCGACCTTCTTTGCCCGTCTCCGACCTTTTCTGCCCTTCTCCGAACTTCTTTGCCCTTCTCCGACCTTCCTCGCCCTTCTCCGACCTTCCTCGCCCTTCTCCGACCTTCTTTGTCCTTCTCCGACCTTCCTCGCCCTTCTCCGACCTTCTTTGCCCTTCTCCGACCTTCTTTGCCCTTCTCCGAAATTCATTGTCCTTCTCCGACCTTCCTCGCCCTTCTCCGACCTTCTTTGTCCTTCTCCGACCTTCTTTGCCCTTCTCCGACCTTCTTTGCCCTTCTCCGACCTTCTTTGCCCTTCTCCGACCTTCTTTGCCCTTCTCCGACCTTCTTTGCCCTTCTCCGACCTTCTTTGCATTCTCCGAACTTCTATGTTTTTCTCCGACCTTCTTTGTCCTTCTCTGACCTTCTTTATCCTTCTCCGACCTTTGTCCATCTCTGAACTTCTTTGTCCTTCTCTGACCTTCTATGACATTCTCTGACCTTCTATGACCTTCTCCGAGCTTCTTTGCCCTTCTCCGAGCTTCTTTGCCCTTCCCCGACATTCTTTGCCCTTCTCCGACCTTCTTTGCCCTTCTCCGACCTTCTTTGCCCTTCCCCGACCTTCTTTGCCCTTCCCCGACCTTCTTTGCCCTTTCCCGACTTTCTTTGCCCTTCTCCGACCTTCTTTGCCTTCTCCGACCTTCTTTGCCCTTCTCTGACCTTCTTTGCCCTTCCCCGACCTTCTTTGCCCTTCCCCGACCTTCTATGCTCTCCTCCGACCTTCTTTGCCCTCCTCCGACCTTCTTTGCCCTCCTCCGACCTTCTTTGCCCTTCTCCGACCTTCTTTGCCCTTCTCCGACCTTCTTTGCCCTTCTCCGACCTTCTTTGCCCTTCTCCGACCTTCTTTGCCCTTCTCCGACTTTCTTTGCCCTCTACGACTTTCTTTGCCCTCTACGACCTTCTTTGCCCTTCTCCGACCTTCTCTGCCCTTCTCCGACCTTCTCTGCCCTTCTCCGACCTTCTTTGCCCTTCTCCGACCTTCTTTGCCCTTCTCCGAACTTCTTTGCCCCTCTCCGATCTTCTTTGCCCTTCCCCGACCTTCTTTGCCCTTCTCCGACCTTCTTTGCCCTTCTCCGACCTTTTTTGCCCTTTTCCGAACTTCTTTGCCCGTCTCCGACCTTCTTTGCCCCTCTACGACCTTCTTTGCCCCTCTCCGACCTTCTTTGCCCGTCTCCGACCTTCTTTGCCCGTCTCCGAACTTCTTTGCCCGTCTCCGAACTTCTTTGCCCCTCTCCGACCTTCTTTGCCCCTCTCCGACCTTCTTTGCTCCTCTCCGACCTTCTTTGCCCTTCTCGAAACCTGCTTTGCCCTTCTCCGAACTTCTTTGCCCTTCTCCGACCTTCTTTACCTTTCTCCGACCTTCTTTACCCTTCTCCGAACTTCTTTGCCCTTCTCCGACCTTCTTTGCCCTTCTCCGACCTTCTTTGCCCTTCTCCGACCTTCTTTGCCCTTCTCCGACCTTCTTTGCCCTTCTCCGACCTTCTTTGTCCCTCTCCGACCTTCTTTGTCCCTCTCCGACCTTCTTTGCCTTCTTCGACCTTCTTTGCCCTTCTCCGACCTTCTTTGCCCTTCTCCGACCTTCTTTGCCCTTCTCCGAACTTCTTTGCCCTTCTCCGACCTTCTTTGCCCTTCTCCGACCTTCTTTGTCCTTCTCTGACCTTCTTTGCCCTTCTCCGACCTTCTTTGCCCTTCTCCGACCTTCTTTGCCCTCTCCGACCTTCTTTGCCCTTCTCCGACCTTCTTTGCCCCTCTCCGACCTTCTTTGCCCCTCTCCGAACTTCTTTGCCCCTCTCCGATCTTCTTTGCCCTTCTCCGACCTTCTTTGCCCTTCTCCGACCTTCTTTGCCCTTCTCCAACCTTTTTGCCATTCTCCGACCTTCTTTGTCTTTCTCCGAACTTCTTTGTCCTTCTACGACCTTCTTTGCCCTTCTCCGACCTTCTTTGCCCTGCTCCGACCTTCTTTGCCCTTCTCCGACCTTCTTTGCCCTTCTCCGACCTTCTTTGCCCTTCTCCGACCTTCTTTGCCCTTCTCCGACCTTCTTTGTCCCTCTCCGAACTTCTTTGTCCCTCTCCGACCTTCTTTGCCCTTCTCCGACCTTCTTTGCCCTTCTCCGACCTTCTTTGCCCTTCTCCGACCTTCTTTGCCCTTCTCTGACCTTCTCTGCCCTTCTCTGACCTTCTTTACCCTTCTCCGACCTTCTTTGCCTTCTCCGACCTTCTTTGCCCTTCCCCGACCTTCTTTGCCCTTCTCCGACCTTCTTTGCCTCTCTCCGATCTTCTTTGCTCTTCTCCGATCTTCTTTGCCTCTCCGATCTTCTTTGCCTCTCCGATCTTCTTTGCCCTTCTCCGAACCTTCTTTGCCCTTCTCCGACCTTCTTTGCCCTTCTCCGACCTTCTTTGCCCATCTCCGACCTTCTTTGCCCATCTCCGACCTTCTTTGCCCTTCTCCGACCTTCTTTGCCCTTCTCCGATTTTCTTTGCCCTTCTCCGAACTTCTTTGCCCTTCTCCGACCTTCTTTGCCCATCTCCTACCTTCTTTGCCCATCTCCGAACTTCTTTGCCCTTCTCCGACCTTCTTTGCCCTTCCCCGACCTTCTTTGCCCTTCCCCGACTTTCTTTGCCCTTCCCCGACCTTCTTTGCCCTTCCCCGACCTTCTTTGCCCTTCTCTGACCTTCTTTGCCCTTCCCCGACCTTCTTTGCCCTTCCCCGACCTTCTTTGCCCTTCTCCGACCTTCTTTGCCCTTCCCCGACCTTCTTTGCCCTTCCCCGAACTTCTTTGCCATTCCCCGACCTTCTTTGCCCTTCTCCGACTTTCTTTGCCCTTCTCCGACTTTCTTTGCCCTTCTCCGACCTTCTTTGCCCTTCTCCGACCTTCTTTGCCTTTCCCCGACCTTCTTTGCCCTTCCCCGACCTTCTTTGCCCTTCCCCGAACTTCTTTGCCATTTCCCGACCTTCTTTGCCCTTCTCCGAACTTCTTTGCCCTTCCCCGACCTTCTTTGCCCTTCCCCGACCTTCTTTGCCCTTGTCCGACCTTCCTTGCCCTTGTCCGACCTTCCTTGCCCTTCCCCGACCTTCTTTGCCCTTGTCCGAACTTCCTTGCCCTTGTCCGACCCTCCTTGCCCTTGTCCGACCTTCCTTGCCCTTGTCCGACCTTCCTTGCCCTTGTCCGACCTTCCTTGCCCTTGTCCGACCTTCCTTGCCCTTGTCCGACCTTCCTTGCCCTTGTCCGACCTTCCTTGCCCTTGTCCGACCTTCCTTGCCCTTGTCCGACCTTCCTTGCCTATGTCCGACCTTCCTTGCCTATGTCCGACCTTCTTTGCCCTTCTCCGACCTTCTTTGCCCTTCTCCGACCTTCTTTGCCCTTCTCCGACCTTCTTTGCCCTTCTCCGACCTTCTTTGCCCTTCTCCGACCTTCTTTGCCCTTCTCCGACCTTCTTTGCCCTTCTCCGACCTTCTTTGCCCTTCTCCGACCTTCTTTGCCCTTTCCCGACCTTCTTTGCCCTTTCCCGACCTTCTTTGCCCTTTCCCGACCTTCTTTGACCTTTCCCGACCTTCTTTGACCTTTCCCGACCTTCTTTGACCTTTCCCGACCTTCTTTGACCTTTCCCGACCTTCTTTGACCTTTCCCGACCTTCTTTGCCCTTTCCCGACCTTCTTTGCCCTTTCCCGATCTTCTTTGCCCTTTCCCGACCTTCTTTGCCTTTCTCCGACCTTCTTTGACCTTTCCCGACCTTCTTTGCCCTTTCCCGACCTTCTTTGCCCTTTCCCGACCTTCTTTGCCCTTTCCCGACCTTCTTTGCCCTTTCCCGACCTTCTTTGCCCTTTCCCGACCTTCTTTGCCCTTTCCCGACCTTCTTTGCCCTTTCCCGACCTTCTTTGCCCTTTCCCGACCTTCTTTGCCCTTTCCCGACCTTCTTTGCTTTTCTCCGACCTTCTTTGCCCTTCTCCGACCTTCTTTGCCCTTCTCCGACCTTCTTTGCCCTTCTCCGACCTTCTTTGCCCTTGTCCGACCTTCCTTGCCCTTGTCCGACCTTCCTTGCCCTTCTCCGACCTTCCTTGCCCTTGTCCGACCTTCCTTGCCCTTGTCCGACCTTCCTTGCCCTTGTCCGACCTTCCTTGCCCTTGTCCGACCTTCCTTGCCCTTGTCCGACCTTCCTTGCCCTTGTCCGACCTTCCTTGCCCTTGTCCGACCTTCCTTGCCCTTGTCCGACCTTCCTTGCCCTTGTCCGACCTTCCTTGCCCTTGTCCGACCTTCCTTGCCCTTGTCCGACCTTCCTTGCCCTTCTCCGACCTTCCTTGCCCTTCTCCGACCTTCCTTGCCCTTCTCCGACCTTCTTTGCCCTTCTCCGACCTTCTTTGCCCTTCTCCGACCTTCTTTGCCCTTCTCCGACCTTCTTTGCCCTTCTCCGACCTTCTTTGCCCTTCTCCGACCTTCTTTGCCCTTCTCCGACCTTCTTTGCCCTTCTCCGACCTTCTTTGCCCTTCTCCGACCTTCTTTGCCCTTCTCCGACCTTCTTTGCCCTTTCCCGAACTTCTTTGCCCTTCTCCGACCTTCTTTGCCCTTCTCCGACCTTCTTTGCCCTTCTCCGACCTTCTTCGCCCTTCTCCGAACTTCTTCGCCCTTATCCGACCTTCTTCGCCCTTATCCGACCTTCTTTGCCCTTTCCCGACCTTCTTTGCCCTTTCCCGACCTTCTTTGCCCTTTCCCGACCTTCTTTGCCTTTCTCCGACCTTCTTTGCCCTTTCCCGACCTTCTTTGCCCTTTCCCGACCTTCTTTGCCCTTTCCCGACCTTCTTTGCCCTTTCCCGACCTTCTTTGCCCTTTCCCGACCTTCTTTGCCCTTTCCCGACCTTCTTTGCCCTTTCCCGACCTTCTTTGCCCTTTCCCGACCTTCTTTGCCCTTTCCCGACCTTCTTTGCCCTTTCCCGACCTTCTTTGCCCTTTCCCGACCTTCTTTGCCCTTCCCCGACCTTCTTTGCCCTTCCCCGACCTTCTTTGCCCTTCCCCGACCTTCTTTGCCCTTCCCCGACCTTCTTTGCCCTTCCCCGACCTTCTTTGCCCTTCCCCGACCTTCTTTGCCCTTCCCCGACCTTCTTTGCCCTTTCCCGACCTTCTTTGCCCTTTCCCGACCTTCTTTGCCCTTTCCCGACCTTCTTTGCCCTTTCCCGACCTTCTTTGCCCTTTCCCGACCTTCTTTGCCCTTCTCCGACCTTCTTTGCCCTTCTCCGACCTTCTTTGCCCTTCTCCGACCTTCTTTGCCTTCTCCGACCTTCTTTGCCTTCTCCGACCTTCTTCGCCCTTCTCCGACCTTCTTCGCCCTTCTCCGACCTTCTTCGCCCTTCTCCGACCTTCTTCGCCCTTCTCCGACCTTCTTCGCCCTTCTCCGACCTTCTTCGCCCTTCTCTGACCTTCTTCGCCCTTCCCCGACCTTCTTCGCCCTTCCCCGACCTTCTTCGCCCTTCCCCGACCTTCTTCGCCCTTCTCCGACCTTCTTCGCCCTTCACCGACCTTCTTCGCCCTTCCCCGACCTTCTTCGCCCTTCCCCGACCTTCTTCGCCCTTCCCCGACCTTCTTCGCCCTTCCCCGACCTTCTTCGCCCTTCCCCGACCTTCTTCGCCCTTCCCCGACCTTCTTCGCCCTTCCCCGACCTTCTTTGCCATTCTCCGACCTACTTTGCCCTTCTCCGACCTACTTTGCCCTTTCCCGACCTTCTTTGCCCTTTCCCGACCTTCTTTGCCCTTCCCCGACCTTCTTTGCCCTTTCCCGACCTTCTTTGCCCTTTCCCGACCTTCTTTGCCCTTTCCCGACCTTCTTTGCCCTTTCCCGACCTTCTTTGCCCTTTCCCGACCTTCTTTGCCCTTTCCCGACCTTCTTTGCCCTTTCCCGACCTTCCTTGCCCTTCTCCGACCTTCCTTGCCCTTCTCCGACCTTCCTTGCCCTTCTCCGACCTTCCTTGCCCTTTCCCGAACTTCCTTGCCCTTCCCCGAACTTCTTTGCCCTTCCCCGACCTTCTTTGCCCTTCCCCGACCTTCTTCGGCCTTCCCCGACCTTCTTCGGCCTTCTCCGACCTTCTTCGCCCTTCACCGACCTTCTTCGCCCTTCACCGACCTTCTTCGCCCTTCTCCGACCTTCTTCGCCCTTCACCGACCTTCTTCGCCCTTCACCGACCTTCTTCGCCCTTCTCCGACCTTCTTCGCCCTTCTCCGACCTTCTTCGCCCTTCTCCGACCTTCTTCGCCTTTCTCCGACCTTCTTCGCCCTTCTCCGACCTTCTTCGCCCTTCCCCGACCTTCTTCGCCCTTCCCCGACCTTCTTCGCCCTTCCCCGACCTTCTTCGCCCTTCCCCGACCTTCTTCGCCCTTCCCCGACCTTCTTCGCCCTTCCCCGACCTTCTTCGCCCTTCCCCGACCTTCTTCGCCCTTCCCCGACCTTCTTTGCCCTTCTCCGACCTTCTTTGCCTTCTCCGACCTTCTTCGCCCTTCTCCGACCTTCTTCGCCCTTCACCGACCTTCTTCGCCCTTCTCCGAACTTCTTCTCCCTTCTCCGACCTTCTTCGCCCTTCTCCGACCTTCCTTGCCCTTCTCCGACCTTCCTTGCCCTTCTCCGACCTTCCTTGCCCTTCTCCGACCTTCTTTGCCCTTCTCCGACCTTCTTTGCCCTTCTCCGACCTTCTTTGCCCTTCTCCGACCTTCTTTGCCCTTCTCCGACCTTCTTTGCCCTTCTCCGACCTTCTTTGCCCTTCTCCGACCTTCTTTGCCCTTCTCCGACCTTCTTTGCCCTTCTCCGACCTTCTTTGCCCTTCTCCGACCTTCTTTGCCCTTTCCCGAACTTCTTTGCCCTTCTCCGACCTTCTTTGCCCTTCTCCGACCTTCTTTGCCCTTCTCCGACCTTCTTCGCCCTTCTCCGAACTTCTTCGCCCTTATCCGACCTTCTTCGCCCTTATCCGACCTTCTTTGCCCTTTCCCGACCTTCTTTGCCCTTTCCCGACCTTCTTTGCCCTTTCCCGACCTTCTTTGCCTTTCTCCGACCTTCTTTGCCCTTTCCCGACCTTCTTTGCCCTTTCCCGACCTTCTTTGCCCTTTCCCGACCTTCTTTGCCCTTTCCCGACCTTCTTTGCCCTTTCCCGACCTTCTTTGCCCTTTCCCGACCTTCTTTGCCCTTTCCCGACCTTCTTTGCCCTTTCCCGACCTTCTTTGCCCTTCCCCGACCTTCTTTGCCCTTCCCCGACCTTCTTTGCCCTTCCCCGACCTTCTTTGCCCTTCCCCGACCTTCTTTGCCCTTCCCCGACCTTCTTTGCCCTTCCCCGACCTTCTTTGCCCTTCCCCGACCTTCTTTGCCCTTCCCCGACCTTCTTTGCCCTTCTCCGACCTTCTTTGCCCTTTCCCGACCTTCTTTGCCCTTTCCCGACCTTCTTTGCCCTTTCCCGACCTTCTTTGCCCTTTCCCGACCTTCTTTGCCCTTCTCCGACCTTCTTTGCCCTTCTCCGACCTTCTTTGCCCTTCTCCGACCTTCTTTGCCTTCTCCGACCTTCTTTGCCTTCTCCGACCTTCTTCGCCCTTCTCCGACCTTCTTCGCCCTTCTCCGACCTTCTTCGCCCTTCTCCGACCTTCTTCGCCCTTCTCCGACCTTCTTCGCCCTTCTCTGACCTTCTTCGCCCTTCCCCGACCTTCTTCGCCCTTCCCCGACCTTCTTCGCCCTTCCCCGACCTTCTTCGCCCTTCTCCGACCTTCTTCGCCCTTCACCGACCTTCTTCGCCCTTCCCCGACCTTCTTCGCCCTTCCCCGACCTTCTTCGCCCTTCCCCGACCTTCTTCGCCCTTCCCCGACCTTCTTCGCCCTTCCCCGACCTTCTTCGCCCTTCCCCGACCTTCTTTGCCATTCTCCGACCTACTTTGCCCTTCTCCGACCTACTTTGCCCTTTCCCGACCTTCTTTGCTCTTTCCCGACCTTCTTTGCCCTTCCCCGACCTTCTTTGCCCTTTCCCGACCTTCTTTGCCCTTTCCCGACCTTCTTTGCCCTTTCCCGACCTTCTTTGCCCTTTCCCGACCTTCTTTGCCCTTTCCCGACCTTCTTTGCCCTTTCCCGACCTTCTTTGCCCTTTCCCGACCTTCTTTGCCCTTTCCCGACCTTCCTTGCCCTTCTCCGACCTTCCTTGCCCTTCTCCGACCTTCCTTGCCCTTCTCCGACCTTCCTTGCCCTTTCCCGAACTTCCTTGCCCTTCCCCGAACTTCTTTGCCCTTCCCCGACCTTCTTTGCCCTTCCCCGACCTTCTTCGGCCTTCCCCGACCTTCTTCGGCCTTCTCCGACCTTCTTCGCCCTTCACCGACCTTCTTCGCCCTTCACCGACCTTCTTCGCCCTTCTCCGACCTTCTTCGCCCTTCACCGACCTTCTTCGCCCTTCACCGACCTTCTTCGCCCTTCTCCGACCTTCTTCGCCCTTCTCCGACCTTCTTCGCCCTTCTCCGACCTTCTTCGCCCTTCTCCGACCTTCTTCGCCCTTCTCCGACCTTCTTCGCCCTTCTCCGACCTTCTTCGCCCTTCCCCGACCTTCTTCGCCCTTCCCCGACCTTCTTCGCCCTTCCCCGACCTTCTTCGCCCTTCCCCGACCTTCTTCGCCCTTCCCCGACCTTCTTCGCCCTTCCCCGACCTTCTTCGCCCTTCCCCGACCTTCTTCGCCCTTCCCCGACCTTCTTCGCCCTTCCCCGACCTTCTTTGCCCTTCTCCGACCTTCTTTGCCTTCTCCGACCTTCTTCGCCCTTCTCCGACCTTCTTCGCCCTTCACCGACCTTCTTCGCCCTTCTCCGAACTTCTTCTCCCTTCTCCGACCTTCTTCGCCCTTCTCCGACCTTCTTTGCCCTTCTCCGACCTTCTTTGCCCTTCTCCGACCTTCTTTGCCTTCTCCGACCTTCTTCGCCCTTCCCCGACCTTCTTCGCCCTTCCCCGACCTTCTTCGCCCTTCCCCGACCTTCTTCGCCCTTCCCCGACCTTCTTCGCCCTTTCCCGACCTTCTTTGCCCTTCTCCGACCTTCTTTGCCCTTCTCCGACCTTCTTTG
The DNA here is from genome assembly GCA_033459285.1 of Clamator glandarius. Classification (NCBI taxonomy): domain Eukaryota; kingdom Metazoa; phylum Chordata; class Aves; order Cuculiformes; family Cuculidae; genus Clamator; species Clamator glandarius. The sequence goes on along the minus strand of JAUNZM010001033.1, from coordinate 22,862 downwards.
CCCTTCCCCGACCTTCTTTGCCCTTCCCCGACCTTCTTTGCCCTTCCCCGACCTTCTTTGCCATTCCCCGACTTTCTTTGCCCTTCTCCGACCTTCTTTGCCCTTCTCCGACTTTCTTTGCCCTTCCCCGACCTTCTTTGCCCTTCCCCTACCTTCTTTGCCATTTCCCGACCTTCTTTGCCCTTCTCCGACCTTCTTTGCCCTTCCCCGACCTTCTTTGCCCTTCCCCGACCTTCTTTGCCCTTCCCCGACCTTCTTTGCCCTTCCCCGACCTTCTTTGCCCTTCTCTGACCTTCTTTGCCCTTCCCCGACCTTCTTTGCCCATCTCCGACCTTCTTTGCCCATCTCCGACCTTCTTTGCCCTTCTCCGACCTTCTTTGCCCTTCTCCGATTTTCTTTGCCCTTCTCCGACCTTCTTTGCCCTTCTCCGACCTTCTTTGCCCATCTCCTACCTTCTTTGCCCATCTCCGAACTTCTTTGCCCTTCTCCGACCTTCTTTGCCCTTCCCCGACCTTCTTTGCCCTTCCCCGACTTTCTTTGCCCTTCCCCGACCTTCTTTGCCCTTCCCCGACCTTCTTTGCCCTTCCCCGACCTTCTTTGCCCTTCTCTGACCTTCTTTGCCCTTCCCCGACCTTCTTTGCCCTTCCCCGACCTTCTTTGCCCTTCCCCGACCTTCTTTGCCCTTCTCCGACCTTCTTTGCCCTTCCCCGACCTTCTTTGCCCTTCCCCGAACTTCTTTGCCATTCCCCGACCTTCTTTGCCCTTCTCCGACTTTCTTTGCCCTTCTCCGACCTTCTTTGCCCTTCTCCGACCTTCTTTGCCTTTCCCCGACCTTCTTTGCCCTTCCCCGACCTTCTTTGCCCTTCCCCGACCTTCTTTGCCATTTCCCGACCTTCTTTGCCCTTCTCCGAACTTCTTTGCCCTTCCCCGACCTTCTTTGCCCTTCCCCGACCTTCTTTGCCCTTCTCCGACCTTCTTTGCCCTTCTCCGACCTTCTTTGCCCTTCCCCGACCTTCTTTGCCCTTCCCCGACCTTCTTTGCCCTTCCCCGACCTTCTTTGCCATTCCCCGACTTTCTTTGCCCTTCTCCGACCTTCTTTGCCCTTCTCCGACTTTCTTTGCCCTTCCCCGACCTTCTTTGCCCTTCCCCTACCTTCTTTGCCATTTCCCGACCTTCTTTGCCCTTCTCCGACCTTCTTTGCCCTTCCCCGACCTTCTTTGCCCTTCCCCGACCTTCTTTGCCCTTCCCCGACCTTCTTTGCCCTTCCCCGACCTTCTTTGCCCTTCTCTGACCTTCTTTGCCCTTCCCCGACCTTCTTTGCCCTTCTCCGACCTTCTTTGCCCTTCCCCGATCTTCTTTGCCCTTCCCCGACCTTCTTTGCCCTTCTCCGACCTTCTTTGCCCTTCTCCGACCTTCTTTGCCCTTCTCCGACCTTCTTTGCCCTTCTCCGACCTTCTTTGCCCTTCTCCGACCTTCTTTGCCCTTCTCCGACCTTCTTTGCCCTTCTCCGACCTTCTTTGCCCTTCCCCGATCTTCTTTGCCCTTCCCCGACCTTCTTTGCCCTTCTCCGACCTTCTTTTCCTTCTCCGACCTTCTTTGCCCCTCTCCGACGTTCTTTGCCTCTCTCCGATCTTCTTTGCCTCTCTCCGATCTTCTTTGCCCTTCTCCGACGTTCTTTACCCTTCTCCGACCTTCTTTGCCCTTCTCCGACCTTCTTTGCCCTTCTCCGACCTTCTTTGCCCTTCTCCGACCTTTTTTGCCCTTCTCTGACCTTCTCTGCCCTTCTCTGACCTTCTTTACCCTTCTCCGACCTTCTTTGCCTTCTCCGACCTTCTTTGCCCTTCCCCGACCTTCTTTGCCCTTCTCCGACCTTCTTTGCCTCTCTCCGATCTTCTTTGCTCTTCTCCGATCTTCTTTGCCTCTCCGATCTTCTTTGCCTCTCCGATCTTCTTTGCCCTTCTCCGAACCTTCTTTGCCTTTCCCCGACCTTCTTTGCCCTTCCCCGACCTTCTTTGCCCTTCCCTGACCTTCTTTGCCCTTCCCCGACCTTCTTTGCCATTTCCCGACCTTCTTTGCCCTTCTCCGACCTTCTTTGCCCTTCCCCGACCTTCTTTGCCCTTCTCTGACCTTCTTTGCCCTTCCCCGACCTTCTTTGCCCTTCTCCGACCTTCTTTGCCCTTCCCCGATCTTCTTTGCCCTTCTCCGACCTTCTTTGCCCCTTCTCCGACCTTCTTTGCCCTTTTCCGACCTTCTTTGCCCTTCTCCGACCTTCTTTGTCCCTCTCCGACCTTCCTTGCCCTTCTCCGACCTTCCTTGCCCTTCTCCGACCTTCCTTGCCCTTCTCCGACCTTCCTTGCAATTCTCCGACCTTCCTTGCAATTCTCCGACCTTCCTTGCCCTTCTCCGACCTTCCTTGCCCTTCTCCGACCTTCCTTGCCCTTCTCCGACCTTCTTTGCCTTCTCCGACCTTCTTTTCCTTCTCCGACCTTCTTTGCCCCTCTCCGACGTTCTTTACCCTTCTCCGACCTTCTTTGCCCTTCTCCGACTTTCTTTGCCCTTCCCCGACCTCCTTGGCCCTTCCCCGACCTCCTTGGCCCTTCCCCGACCTCCTTGGCCCCTTCCCGACCTTCTTTGCCCCTTCCCGACCTTCTTTGCCCTTCCCCGACATTCTTTGCCCTTCCCCGACCTTCTTTGCCCTTCCCCGACCTTCTTTGCCCTTCCCCGACCTTCTTTGCCCTTCCCCGACCTTCTTTGCCCTTTCCCGACCTCCTTTGCCCTTCCCCGACCTCCTTTGCCCTTCCCCGACCTCCTTTGCCCTTCCCCGACCTCCTTTGCCCTTCCCCGACCTCCTTTGCCCTTCCCCGACCTCCTTTGCCCTTCCCCGACCTCCTTTGCCCTTCCCCGACCTTCTTTGACTTCTCCGACCTTCTTTGCCCGTTCTCCGACCTTCTTTGCCCGTTCTCCGACCTTCTTTACCCTTCTCCGACCTTCTTTGCCCGTTCTCCGACCTTCTTTGCCCGTTGTCCGACCTTCCTTGCCCTTGTCCGACCTTCCTTGCCCTTGTCCGACCTTCCTTGCCCTTGTCCGACCTTCCTTGCCCTTGTCCGACCTTCCTTGCCCTTGTCCGACCTTCCTTGCCCTTGTCCGACCTTCCTTGCCCTTGTCCGACCTTCCTTGCCCTTGTCCGACCTTCCTTGCCCTTGTCCGACCTTCCTTGCCCTTCTCCGACCTTCCTTGCCCTTCTCCGACCTTCCTTGCCCTTCTCCGACCTTCTTTGCCCTTCTCCGACCTTCTTTGCCCTTCTCCGACCTTCTTTGCCCTTCTCCGTCCTTCCTTGCCCTTGTCCGACCTTCCTTGCCCTTGTCCGACCTTCCTTGCCCTTGTCCGACCTTCCTTGCCCTTCCCCGACCTTCTTTGCCCTTGTCCGAACTTCCTTGCCCTTGTCCGACCTTCCTTGCCCTTGTCCGACCTTCCTTGCCCTTGTCCGACCTTCCTTGCCCTTGTCCGACCTTCCTTGCCCTTGTCCGACCTTCCTTGCCCTTGTCCGACCTTCCTTGCCCTTGTCCGACCTTCCTTGCCCTTGTCCGACCTTCCTTGCCTATGTCCGACCTTCCTTGCCTATGTCCGACCTTCTTTGCCCTTCTCCGACCTTCTTTGCCCTTCTCCGACCTTCTTTGCCCTTCTCCGACCTTCTTTGCCCTTCTCCGACCTTCTTTGCCCTTCTCCGACCTTCTTTGCCCTTCTCCGACCTTCTTTGCCCTTCTCCGACCTTCTTTGCCCTTCTCCGACCTTCTTTGACCTTTCCCGACCTTCTTTGACCTTTCCCGACCTTCTTTGACCTTTCCCGACCTTCTTTGACCTTTCCCGACCTTCTTTGACCTTTCCCGACCTTCTTTGACCTTTCCCGACCTTCTTTGACCTTTCCCGACCTTCTTTGACCTTTCCCGACCTTCTTTGACCTTTCCCGACCTTCTTTGCCCTTTCCCGATCTTCTTTGCCCTTTCCCGACCTTCTTTGCCTTTCTCCGACCTTCTTTGACCTTTCCCGACCTTCTTTGCCCTTTCCCGACCTTCTTTGCCCTTTCCCGACCTTCTTTGCCCTTTCCCGACCTTCTTTGCCCTTTCCCGACCTTCTTTGCCCTTTCCCGACCTTCTTTGCCCTTTCCCGACCTTCTTTGCCCTTTCCCGACCTTCTTTGCCCTTTCCCGACCTTCTTTGCCCTTTCCCGACCTTCTTTGCTTTTCTCCGACCTTCTTTGCCCTTCTCCGACCTTCTTTGCCCTTCTCCGACCTTCTTTGCCCTTGTCCGACCTTCTTTGCCCTTGTCCGACCTTCCTTGCCCTTGTCCGACCTTCCTTGCCCTTCTCCGACCTTCCTTGCCCTTGTCCGACCTTCCTTGCCCTTGTCCGACCTTCCTTGCCCTTGTCCGACCTTCCTTGCCCTTGTCCGACCTTCCTTGCCCTTGTCCGACCTTCCTTGCCCTTGTCCGACCTTCCTTGCCCTTGTCCGACCTTCCTTGCCCTTGTCCGACCTTCCTTGCCCTTGTCCGACCTTCCTTGCCCTTGTCCGACCTTCCTTGCCCTTGTCCGACCTTCCTTGCCCTTCTCCGACCTTCCTTGCCCTTCTCCGACCTTCCTTGCCCTTCTCCGACCTTCTTTGCCCTTCTCCGACCTTCTTTGCCCTTCTCCGACCTTCTTTGCCCTTCTCCGACCTTCTTTGCCCTTCTCCGACCTTCTTTGCCCTTCTCCGACCTTCTTTGCCCTTCTCCGACCTTCTTTGCCCTTCTCCGACCTTCTTTGCCCTTCTCCGACCTTCTTTGCCCTTCTCCGACCTTCTTTGCCCTTTCCCGAACTTCTTTGCCCTTCTCCGACCTTCTTTGCCCTTCTCCGACCTTCTTTGCCCTTCTCCGACCTTCTTCGCCCTTCTCCGAACTTCTTCGCCCTTATCCGACCTTCTTCGCCCTTATCCGACCTTCTTTGCCCTTTCCCGACCTTCTTTGCCCTTTCCCGACCTTCTTTGCCCTTTCCCGACCTTCTTTGCCTTTCTCCGACCTTCTTTGCCCTTTCCCGACCTTCTTTGCCCTTTCCCGACCTTCTTTGCCCTTTCCCGACCTTCTTTGCCCTTTCCCGACCTTCTTTGCCCTTTCCCGACCTTCTTTGCCCTTTCCCGACCTTCTTTGCCCTTTCCCGACCTTCTTTGCCCTTTCCCGACCTTCTTTGCCCTTTCCCGACCTTCTTTGCCCTTTCCCGACCTTCTTTGCCCTTCCCCGACCTTCTTTGCCCTTCCCCGACCTTCTTTGCCCTTCCCCGACCTTCTTTGCCCTTCCCCGACCTTCTTTGCCCTTCCCCGACCTTCTTTGCCCTTCCCCGACCTTCTTTGCCCTTCCCCGACCTTCTTTGCCCTTCCCCGACCTTCTTTGCCCTTCTCCGACCTTCTTTGCCCTTTCCCGACCTTCTTTGCCCTTTCCCGACCTTCTTTGCCCTTTCCCGACCTTCTTTGCCCTTTCCCGACCTTCTTTGCCCTTTCCCGACCTTCTTTGCCCTTTCCCGACCTTCTTTGCCCTTCTCCGACCTTCTTTGCCCTTCTCCGACCTTCTTTGCCCTTCTCCGACCTTCTTTGCCTTCTCCGACCTTCTTCGCCCTTCTCCGACCTTCTTCGCCCTTCTCCGACCTTCTTCGCCCTTCTCCGACCTTCTTCGCCCTTCTCCGACCTTCTTCGCCCTTCTCCGACCTTCTTCGCCCTTCCCCGACCTTCTTCGCCCTTCCCCGACCTTCTTCGCCCTTCTCCGACCTTCTTCGCCCTTCCCCGACCTTCTTCGCCCTTCCCCGACCTTCTTCGCCCTTCCCCGACCTTCTTCGCCCTTCCCCGACCTTCTTCGCCCTTCCCCGACCTTCTTCGCCCTTCCCCGACCTTCTTCGCCCTTCCCCGACCTTCTTCGCCCTTCCCCGACCTTCTTCGCACTTCCCCGACCTTCTTTGCCTTTCTCCGACCTTCTTTGCCCTTTCCCGACCTTCTTTGCCCTTTCCCGACCTTCTTTGCCCTTTCCCGACCTTCTTTGCCCTTTCCCGACCTTCTTTGCCCTTTCCCGACCTTCTTTGCCCTTTCCCGACCTTCTTTGCCCTTTCCCGACCTTCTTTGCCCTTTCCCGACCTTCTTTGCCCTTCCCCGACCTTCTTTGCCCTTCCCCGACCTTCTTTGCCCTTCCCCGACCTTCTTTGCCCTTCCCCGACCTTCTTTGCCCTTCCCCGACCTTCTTTGCCCTTCCCCGACCTTCTTTGCCCTTCCCCGACCTTCTTTGCCCTTCCCCGACCTTCTTTGCCCTTCTCCGACCTTCTTTGCCCTTTCCCGACCTTCTTTGCCCTTTCCCGACCTTCTTTGCCCTTTCCCGACCTTCTTTGCCCTTTCCCGACCTTCTTTGCCCTTTCCCGACCTTCTTTGCCCTTCTCCGACCTTCTTTGCCCTTCTCCGACCTTCTTTGCCCTTCTCCGACCTTCTTTGCCTTCTCCGACCTTCTTCGCCCTTCTCCGACCTTCTTCGCCCTTCTCCGACCTTCTTCGCCCTTCTCCGACCTTCTTCGCCCTTCCCCGACCTTCTTCGCCCTTCCCCGACCTTCTTCGCCCTTCCCCGACCTTCTTCGCCCTTCCCCGACCTTCTTCGCCCTTCTCCGACCTTCTTCGCCCTTCCCCGACCTTCTTCGCCCTTCCCCGACCTTCTTCGCCCTTCCCCGACCTTCTTCGCCCTTCCCCGACCTTCTTCGCCCTTCCCCGACCTTCTTCGCCCTTCCCCGACCTTCTTCGCCCTTCCCCGACCTTCTTCGCCCTTCCCCGACCTTCTTCGCCCTTCCCCGACCTTCTTCGCCCTTCCCCGACCTTCTTTGCCATTCTCCGACCTACTTTGCCCTTCTCCGAACTACTTTGCCCTTCTTCGAACTACTTTGCCCTTCTCCGACCTTCTTTGCCCTTTCCCGACCTTCTTTGCCCTTTCCCGACCTTCTTTGCCCTTTCCCGACCTTCTTTGCCCTTCCCCGACCTTCTTTGCCCTTCCCCGACCTTCTTTGCCCTTCCCCGACCTTCTTTGCCCTTCCCCGACCTTCTTTGCCCTTCCCCGACCTTCTTTGCCCTTCCCCGACCTTCTTTGCCCTTCCCCGACCTTCTTTGCCCTTCCCCGACCTTCTTTGCCCTTCCCCGACCTTCTTTGCCCTTCCCCGACCTTCTTTGCCCTTCCCCGACCTTCTTTGCCCTTTCCCGACCTTCTTTGCCCTTTCCCGACCTTCTTTGCCCTTTCCCGACCTTCTTTGCCCTTTCCCGACCTTCTTTGCCCTTTCCCGACCTTCTTTGCCCTTTCCCGACCTTCTTTGCCCTTTCCCGACCTTCCTTGCCCTTTCCCGACCTTCCTTGCCCTTCTCCGACCTTCCTTGCCCTTCTCCGACCTTCCTTGCCCTTTCCCGAACTTCCTTGCCCTTCCCCGAACTTCTTTGCCCTTCCCCGACCTTCTTTGCCCTTCACCGACCTTCTTCGCCCTTCACCGACCTTCTTCGCCCTTCACCGACCTTCTTCGCCCTTCACCGACCTTCTTCGCCCTTCTCCGACCTTCTTCGCCCTTCTCCGACCTTCTTCGCCCTTCTCCGACCTTCTTCGCCCTTCTCCGACCTTCTTCGCCCTTCTCCGACCTTCTTCGCCCTTCTCCGACCTTCTTCGCCCTTCCCCGACCTTCTTCGCCCTTCCCCGACCTTCTTCGCCCTTCCCCGACCTTCTTCGCCCTTCCCCGACCTTCTTCGCCCTTCCCCGACCTTCTTCGCCCTTCCCCGACCTTCTTCGCCCTTCCCCGACCTTCTTCGCCCTTCCCCGACCTTCTTCGCCCTTCCCCGACCTTCTTTGCCCTTCTCCGACCTTCTTTGCCTTCTCCGACCTTCTTCGCCCTTCTCCGACCTTCTTCGCCCTTCACCGACCTTCTTCGCCCTTCTCCGAACTTCTTCTCCCTTCTCCGACCTTCTTCGCCCTTCTCCGACCTTCTTCGCCCTTCTCCGACCTTCTTTGCCCTTCTCCGACCTTCTTTGCCTTCTCCGACCTTCTTCGCCCTTCCCCGACCTTCTTCGCCCTTCCCCGACCTTCTTCGCCCTTCCCCGACCTTCTTCGCCCTTCCCCGACCTTCTTCGCCCTTCCCCGACCTTCTTCGCCCTTTCCCGACCTTCTTCGCCCTTTCCCGACCTTCTTTGCCCTTTCCCGACCTTCTTTGCCCTTTCCCGACCTTCTTTGCCCTTTCCCGACCTTCTTTGCCCTTTCCCGACCTTCTTTGCCCTTTCCCGACCTTCTTTGCCCTTTCCCGACCTTCTTTGCCCTTTCCCGACCTTCTTTGCCCTTTCCCGACCTTCTTTGCCCTTCCCCGACCTTCTTTGCCCTTTCCCGACCTTCTTTGCCCTTTCCCGACCTTCTTTGCCCTTTCCCGACCTTCTTTGCCCTTTCCCGACCTTCTTTGCCCTTCCCCGACCTTCTTTGCCCTTCCCCGACCTTCTTTGCCCTTCCCCGACCTTCTTTGCCCTTCCCCGACCTTCTTTGCCCTTCCCCGACCTTCTTTGCCCTTCCCCGACCTTCTTTGCCCTTTCCCGACCTTCTTTGCCCTTTCCCGACCTTCTTTGCCCTTTCCCGACCTTCTTTGCCCTTCTCCGACCTTCTTTGCCCTTCTCCAGCCTTCTTCGTCCTTCCCCGACCTTCTTCGTCCTTCCCCGACCTTCTTGGCCCTTCCCCGACCTTCTTGGCCCTTCCCCGACCTTCTTGGCCCTTCCCCGACCTTCTTGGCCCTTCCCCGACCTTCTTGGCCCTTCCCCGACCTTCTTGGCCCTTCCCCGACCTTCTTCGCCCTTCCCCGACCTTCTTCGCCCTTCCCCGACCTTCTTTGCCCTTCCCCGACCTTCTTTGCCCTTCTCCGACCTTCTTTGCCCTTCCCCGACCTTCTTTGCCCTTCCCCGACCTTCTTTGCCTTCTCCGACCTTCTTTGCCCTTCCACGACCTTCTTTGCCCTTCCCCGACCTTCTTTGCCCTTCTCCGACCTTCTTTGCCCTTCTCCGACCTTCTCCGCCCTTCCCCGACCTTCTCGGCCCTTCCCCGACCTTCTCGGCCCTTCCCCGACCTTCTCGGCCCTTCCCCGACCTTCTCGGCCCTTCCCCGACCTTCTTCGCCCTTCCCCGACCTTCTTCGCCCTTCCCCGACCTTCTTCGCCCTTCCCCGACCTTCTTCGCCCTTCCCCGACCTTCTTCGCCCTTCCCCGACCTTCTTCGCCCTTCCCCGACCTTCTTCGCCCTTCTCCGACCTTCTTCGCCCTTCTCCGACCTTCTTCGCCCTTCTCCGACCTTCTTCGCCCTTCTCCGACCTTCTTCGCCCTTCTCCGACCTTCTTCGCCCTTCTCCGACCTTCTTCGCCCTTCTCCGACCTTCTTCGCCCTTCTCCGACCTTCTTCGCCCTTTCCCGACCTTCTTCGCCCTTTCCCGACCTTCTTCGCCCTTTCCCGGCCTTCTTTGCCCTTCCCCGGCCTTCTTTGCCCTTCTCCGACCTTCTTCGCCCTTCTCCGACCTTCTTCGCCCTTTCCCGACCTTCTTTGCCCTTTCCCGACCTTCTTTGCCCTTTCCCGACCTTCTTTGCCCTTTCCCGGGCTTCTTTGCCCTTCCCCGGCCTTCTTTGCCCTTCTCCGGCCTTCTTCGCCCTTCTCCGGCCTTCTTCGCCCTTCTCCGGCCTTCTTCGCCCTTCCCCGACCTTCTTCGCCCTTCCCCGACCTTCTTCGCCCTTCCCCGACCTTCTTCGCCCTTCCCCGACCTTCTTCGCCCTTCTCCGACCTTCTTCGCCCTTCCCCGACCTTCTTCGCCCTTCCCCGACCTTCTTCGCCCTTCCCCGACCTTCTTCGCCCTTTCCCGACCTTCTTTGCCCTTTCCCGGCCTTCTTTGCCCTTCCCCGACCTTCTTCGCCCTTCCCCGACCTTCTTTGCCCTTCCCCGACCTTCTTTGCCCTTCCCCGACCTTCTTTGCCCTTCCCCGACCTTCTTTGCCCTTCCCCGACCTTCTTTGCCCTTCCCCGACCTTCTTTGCCCTTCCCCGACCTTCTTTGCCCTTCCCCGACCTTCTTTGCCCTTCCCCGACCTTCTTTGCCCTTCCCCGACCTTCTTTGCCCTTCCCCGACCTTCTTTGCCCTTCCCCGACCTTCTTTGCCCTTCCCCGAACTTCTTTGCCCTCCTCCGACCTTCTTTGCCCTCCTCCGAACTTCTTTGTCCTCCTCCGACCTTCTTTGCCCTTCTCCGACCTTCTTTGCCTTCTCCGACCTTCTTTGCCTTCTCCGACCTTCTTTGCCCTTCTCCGACCTTCTTTGCCCTTCTCCGAACTTCTTTGCCCTTCTCCGACCTTCTTTGCCCTTCTCCGACCTTCTTTGCCCTTCTCCGACCTTCTTTGCCCTTCTCCGACCTTCTTTGCCCTTCTCTGACCTTCTTTGCCCTTCTCCGACCTTCTTTGCCCTTCTCCGACCTTCTTTGCCCTTCTCCGACCTTCTCCGACCTTCTTTGCCCTTCCCCGACCTTCTCCGCCCTTCTCCGCCCTTCTCCGCCCTTCTCCGCCCTTCTCCGCCCTTCTCCGCCCTTCTCCGCACTTCTCCGCCCTTCTCCGCCCTTCTCCGACCTTCTCCGACCTTCTCCGCCCTTCTCCGACCTTCTCCGCACTTCTCCGACCTTCTCCGCCCTTCTCCGACCTTCTCCGCCCTTCTCCGACCTTCTTCGCCCTTCCCCGACCTTCTTCGCCCTTCCCCGACCTTCTTCGCCCTTCCCCGACCTTCTTCGCCCTTCCCCGACCTTCTTCGCCCTTCCCCGACCTTCTTCGCCCTTCCCCGACCTTCTTCGCCCTTCTCCGACCTTCTTCGCCCTTTCCCGACCTTCTTCGCCCTTTCCCGACCTTCTTCGCCCTTTCCCGACCTTCTTCGCCCTTTCCCGACCTTCTTCGCCCTTTCCCGACCTTCTTTGCCCTTTCCCGACCTTCTTTGCCCTTTCCCGACTTCTTTGCCCTTTCCCGACCTTCTTTGCCCTTTCCCGACCTTCTTTGCCCTTTCCCGACCTTCTTTGCCCTTTCCCGACCTTCTTTGCCCTTTCCCGACCTTCTTTGCCCTTTCCCGACCTTCTTTGCCCTTTCCCGACCTTCTTTGCACTTTCCCGACCTTCTTTGCCCTTCTCCGACCTTCTTTGCCCTTCTCCGACCTTCTTTGCCCTTCTCCGACCTTCTTTGCCCTTCTCCGACCTTCTTTGCCCTTCTCCGACCTTCTTTGCCCTTCTCCGACCTTCTTTGCACTTTCCCGACCTTCTTTGCCCTTTCCCGACCTTCTTTGCCCTTTCCCGACCTTCCTTGCCCTTTCCCGACCTTCCTTGCCCTTTCCCGACCTTCCTTGCCCTTCTCCGACCTTCCTTGCCCTTCTCCGACCTTCCTTGCCCTTCTCCGACCTTCCTTGCCCTTCTCCGACCTTCTTTGCCCTTCTCCGACCTTCCTTGCCCTTTCCCGACCTTCCTTGCCCTTTCCCGACCTTCCTTGCCCTTTCCCGACCTTCTTTGCCCTTATCCGACCTGCTCTGCCCTTCCCCGACCTGCTCTGCCCTTCCCCGACCTGCTCTGCCTTTCTCCGACCTTCCTTGCCCTTCTCCGACCTTCTCTACCCTTTCCCGACTTTCTTTGCTTTTTCCCGACCTTCTTTGCCCTTTCCCGACCTTCTTTGCCCTTTCCCGACCTTCTTTGCCCTTTCCCGACCTTCTTTGCCCTTCTCCGACCTTCTTTGCCCTTCTCCGACCTTCTTTGCCCTTCTCCGACCTTCTTTGCCCTTCTCCGACCTTCTTTGCCCTTCTCCGACCTTCTTTGCCCTTCTCCGACCTTCTTTGCCCTTCTCCGACCTTCTTTGCCCTTCTCCGACCTTCTTTGCCCTTCTCCGAACTTCTTTGCCCTTTCCCAACCATCTTTGCCCTTTCCCGACCTTCTTTGCCCTTTCCCGACCTTCTTTGCCCTTTCCCGACCTTCTTTGCCCTTCTCCGACCTTCTTTGCCCTTCTCCGACCTTCTTTGCCCTTTCCCGACCTTCTTTGCCCTTCTCCGACCTTCTTTGCCCTTCTCCGACCTTCTTCGCCCTTCTCCGACCTTCTTTGCCCTTCTCCGACCTACCTTGCCCTTCTCCGCCCTTCTCCGCCCTTCTCCGCCCTTCTCCGCCCTTCTCCGCCCTTCTCCGCCCTTCTCCGCCCTTCTCCGCCCTTCTCCGACCTTCTCCGGCCTTCTCCGACCTTCTCCGCCCTTCTCCGACCTTCTCCGCCCTTCTCCGCCCTTCTCCGCCCTTCTCCGCCCTTCTCCGCCCTTCTCCGCCCTTCTCCGCCATTCTCCGCCCTTCTCCGCCCTTCTCCGCCCTTCTCCGCCCTTCTCCGCCCTTCTCCGCCCTTCTCCGCCCTTCTCTGCACTTCTCCGCCCTTCTCCGCCCTTCTCCGCCCTTCTCCGCCCTTCTCCGCCCTTCTCCGCCCTTCTCCGCCCTTCTCCGCCCTTCTCCGCCCTTCTCCGCCCTTCTCCGCCCTTCTCCGACCTTCTCCGCCCTTCTCCGACCTTCTCCGCCCTTCTCCGACCTTCTCCGACCTTCTCCGCCCTTCTCCGACCTTCTCCGCCCTTCTCCGACCTTCTCCGCCCTTCTCCGACCTTCTCCGCCCTTCTCCGACCTTCTTCGCCCTTCTCCGACCTTCTTCGCCCTTCTCCGACCTTCTTCGCCCTTCTCCGACCTTCTTCGCCCTTCTCCGACCTTCTTCGCCCTTCTCCGACCTTCTTCGCCCTTCTCCGACCTTCTTTGCCCTTTCCCGACCTTCTTTGCCCTTTCCCGACCTTCTTTGCCCTTTCCCGACCTTCTTTGCCCTTTCCCGACCTTCTTTGCCCTTTCCCGACCTTCTTTGCCCTTTCCCGACCTTCTTTGCCCTTTCCCGACCTTCTTTGCCCTTCTCCGACCTTCTTTGCCCTTCTCCGAACTTCTTTGCCCTTCTCCGACCTTCTTTGCCCTTCTCCGACCTTCTTTGCCCTTCTCCGACCTTCTTTGCCCTTCTCCGACTTTCTTTGCCCTGCTCCGACCTTCTTTGCCCTTCTCCGACCTTCTTTGCCCTTTCCCGACCTTCTTTGCCCTTTCCCGACCTTCCTTGCCCTTTCCCGACCTTCCTTGCCCTTTCCCGACCTTCCTTGCCCTTCTCCGACCTTCTTTGCCCTTTCCCGACCTTCCTTGCCCTTTCCCGACCTTCCTTGCCCTTTCCCGACCTTCCTTGCCCTTTCCCGACCTTCCTTGCCCTTTCCCGACCTTCTTTGCCCTTATCCGACCTTCTCGGCCCTTCCCCGTCTGCTCTGCCCTTCCCCGACCTGCTCTGCCCTTCTCCGACCTTCCTTGCCCTTCTCCGACCTTCCTTGCCCTTCCCCGACCTTCTTTGCCCTTCTCCGACCTTCTTTGCCCTTCTCCGACCTTCTTTGCCCTTCTCCGACCTTCTTTGCCCTTCTCCGACCTTCTTTGCCCTTTCCCGACCTTCTTTGCTTTTTTCCGATCTTCTTTGCCCTTTCCCGACCTTCTTTGCCCTTTTCCGACCTTCTTTGCCCTTCTCCGACCTTCTTTGCCCTTTCCCGACCTTCTTTGCCCTTCTCCGACCTTCTTTGCCCTTCTCCGACCTTCTTTGCCCTTCTCCGACCTTCTTTGCCCTTCTCCGACCTTCTTTGCCCTTCTCCGACCTTCTTTGCCCTTCTCCGACCTTCTTTGCCCTTCTCCGACCTTCTTTGCCCTTCTCCGACCTTCTTTGCCCTTCTCCGACCTTCTTTGCCCTTCTCCGACCTTCTTTGCCCTTCTCCGACCTTCTTTGCCCTTCTCCGACCTTCTTTGCCCTTTCCCGACCTTCTTTGCCCTTTCCCGACCTTCTTTGCCCTTCTCCGACCTTCTTTGCCCTTCTCCGACCTTCTTTGCCCTTCTCCGACCTTCTTTGCCCTTTCCCGACCTTCTTTGCCCTTTCCCGACCTTCTTTGCCCTTTCCCGACCTTCTTTGCCCTTTCCCGACCTTCTTTGCCCTTCTCCGACCTTCTTTGCCCTTCTCCGACCTTCTTTGCCCTTCTCCGACCTTCTTTGCCCTTTCCCGACCTTCTTTGCCCTTTCCCGACCTTCTTTGCCCTTTCCCGACCTTCTTTGCCCTTTCCCGACCTTCCTTGCCCTTCTCCGACCTTCCTTGCCCTTCTCCGACCTTCCTTGCCCTTCTCCGACCTTCTTTGCCCTTTCCCGACCTTCTTTGCCCTTTCCCGACCTTCTTTGCCCTTTCCCGACCTTCTTTGCCCTTTCCCGACCTTCTTTGCCCTTCTCCGACCTTCTTTACCCTTCTCCGACCTTCTTCGCCCTTCTCCGACCTTTTTTGCCCTTCTCCGACCTTCTTTGCCCTTCTCCGACCTTCTTTGCCCTTCTCTGACCTTCTTTGCCCTTCTCCGACCTTCTTTGCCTTCTCGGACCTTCATTGCCCTTTCCCGACCTTCTTTGCCCTTCTCCGACCTTCTTTGCCCTTCTCCGACCTTCTTTGCCCTTCTCCGACCTTCTTTGCCCTTCTCCGACCTTCTTTGCCCTTCTCCGACCTTCTTTGCCTTCTCCGACCTTCTTTGCCCTTTCCCGACCTTCTTTGCCTTCTCCGACCTTCTTTGCCCTTGTACGACCTTCTTTGCCCTTCTCCGACCTTCTTTGCCCTTCTCCGACCTTCTTTGCCTTCTCCGACCTTCTTTGCCCTTCTCCGACCTTCTTCGCCCTGCTACGACCTTCTTCGCCCTGCTACGACCTTCTTTGCCCTTCTCCGACCTTCTTTGCCCTTTCCCGACCTTCTTTGCCCTTTCCCGAACTTCTTTGCCCTTTCCCGACCTTCTTTGCCCTTTCCCGACCTTCTTTGCCCTTCTCCGACCTTCTTTGCCCTTCTCCGACCTACCTTGCCCTTTCCCGACCTTCTTTGCCCTTCTCCGACCTTCTTTGCCCTTCTCCGACCTTCTTTGCCCTTCTCCGACCTTCTTTGCCCTTCTCCGACCTTCTTTGCCCTTCTCCGACCTTCTTTGCCCTTTCCCGACCTTCTTTGCCCTTTCCCGACCATCTTTGCCCTTTCCCGACCTTCTTTGCCCTTTCCCGACCTTCTTTGCCCTTTCCCGACCTTCTTTGCCCTTCTCCGACCTTCTTTGCCCTTCCCCGACCTACTTTGCCCTTCCCCGACCTACTTTGCCCTTTCCCGACCTTCTTTGCCCTTCTCCGACCTTCTTTGCCCTTCTCCGACCTTCTTTGCCCTTCTCCGACCTTCTTTGCCCTTCTCCGCCCTTCTCCGCCCTTCTCCGCCCTTCTCCGCCCTTCTCCGCCCTTCTCCGCCCTTCTCCGCCCTTCTCCGCCCTTCTCCGCCCTTCTCCGCCCTTCTCCGCCCTTCTCCGACCTTCTCCGCCCTTCTCCGACCTTCTCCGCCCTTCTCCGACGTTCTCCGCCCTTCTCCGACCTTCTCCGCCCTTCTCCGACCTTCTCCGCCCTTCTCCGACCTTCTCCGCCCTTTTCCGACCTTCTTCGCCCTTCTCCGACCTTCTTCGCCCTTCTCCGACCTTCCTCGCCCTTCTCCGACCTTCCTCGCCCTTCTCCGACCTTCTTCGCCCTTCTCCGACCTTCTTTGCCCTTTCCCGACCTTCTTTGCCCTTTCCCGACCTTCTTTGCCCTTTCCCGACCTTCTTTGCCCTTTCCCGACCTTCTTTGCCCTTTCCCGACCTTCTTTGCCCTTTCCCGACCTTCTTTGCCCTTTCCCGACCTTCTTTGCCCTTTCCCGACCTTCTTTGCCCTTTCCCGACCTTCTTTGCCCTTCTCCGACCTTCTTTGCCCTTTCCCGACCTTCCTTGCCCTTCTCCGACCTTCCTTGCCCTTTCCCGACCTTCCTTGCCCTTTCCCGACCTTCCTTGCCCTTTCCCGACCTTCCTTGCCCTTTCCCGACCTTCCTTGCCCTTCCCCGACCTGCTCTGCCCTTCTCCGACCTTCCTTGCCCTTCTCCGACCTTCCTTGCCCTTCCCCGACCTTCTTTGCCCTTCTCCGACCTTCTTTGCTCTTCTCCGACCTTCTTTGCCCTTCTCCGACCTTCTTTGCCCTTCTCCGACCTTCTTTGCCCTTCTCCGACCTTCTTTGCCCTTCTCCGACCTTCTTTGCCCTTCTCCGACCTTCTTTGCCCTTCTCCGACCTTCTTTGCCCTTCTCCGACCTTCTTTGCCCTTTTCCGACCTTCTTTGCCCTTCTCCGACCTTCTTTGCCCTTTCCCGACCTTCTTTGCCCTTCTCCGACCTTCTTTGCCCTTCTCCGACCTTCTTTGCCCTTCTCCGAACTTCTTTGCCCTTCTCCGACCTTCTTTGCCCTTCTCCGACCTTCTTTGCCCTTCTCCGACCTTCTTTGCCCTTCTCCGACCTTCTTTGCCCTTCTCCGACCTTCTTTGCCCTTCTCCGACCTTCTTTGCCCTTCTCCGACCTTCTTTGCCCTTCTCCGACCTTCTTTGCCCTTCTCCGACCTTCTTTGCCCTTTCCCGACCTTCTTTGCCCTTTCCCGACCTTCTTTGCCCTTTCCCGACCTTCTTTGCCCTTCTCCGACCTTCTTTGCCCTTCTCCGACCTTCTTTGCCCTTTCCCGACCTTCTTTGCCCTTTCCCGACCTTCTTTGCCCTTTCCCGACCTTCTTTGCCCTTCTCCGACCTTCTTTGCCCTTCTCCGACCTTCTTTGCCCTTCTCCGACCTTCTTTGCCCTTCTCCGACCTTCTTTGCCCTTTCCCGACCTTCTTTGCCCTTTCCCGACCTTCTTTGCCCTTTCCCGACCTTCTTTGCCCTTTCCCGACCTTCTTTGCCCTTCTCCGACCTTCTTTGCCCTTCTCCGACCTTCCTTGCCCTTCTCCGACCTTCCTTGCCCTTCTCCGACCTTCCTTGCCCTTCTCCGACCTTCCTTGCCTTTCTCCGACCTTCCTTGCCCTTTTCCGAACTTCTTTGCCCTTCTCCGACCTTCTTTGCCCTTCTCCGACCTGCTCTGCCCTTCTCCGACCTTCCTTGCCCTTCCCCGACCTTCTTTGCCCTTCCCCGACCTTCTTTGCCCTTCCCCGACCTTCTTTGCCCTTCTCCGACCTTCTTTGCCATTCTCCGACCTTCTTTGCCCTTCCCCGACCTTCTTTGCCCTTCCCCGACCTTCTTTGCCCTTCCCCGACCTTCTCCGCCCTTCTCCGACCTTCTTTGCCCTTCTCCGACCTTCTTCGTCCTTCCCCGACCTTCTCCGCCCTTCTCCGACCTTCTTTGCCATTCTCCGACCTTCTTCGCCCTTCCCCGACCTTCTCCGCCCTTCTCCGACCTTCTTTGCCCTTCTCCGACCTTCTTCGCCCTTCTCCGACCTTCTTCGCCCTTCTCCGACCTTCTTCGCCCTTCCCCGACCTTCGTCGCTTTTCCCCGACCTTCTTTGCTCTTCCCCGACCTTCTTTGCAATTCCCCGACCTTCTTTGCCCTTCTCCGACCTTCTTTGCCCTTCTCCGATCTTCTTTGCCCTTCTCCGATCTTCTTTGCCCTTCTCCGACCTTCTTTGCCCTTCTCCGACCTTCTTTGCCCTTCTCCGACCTTCTTTGCCCTTCTCCGACCTTCTTTGCCCTTTCCCGACCTTCTTTGCCCTTCTCCGACCTTCTTTGCACTTTCCCGACCTTCTTCGCCCTTCCCCGACCTTCTTCGCCCTTCCCCGACCTTCTTCGCCCTTCCCCGAACTTCTTCGCCCTTCCCCGACCTTCTTCGACCTTCCCCGACCTTCTTCGCCCTTCCCCGACCTTCTTCGCCCTTCCCCGACCTTCTTTGCCCTTCCCCGAACTTCTTTGCCTTCTCCGACCTTCTTTGCCCTTCCCCGACCTTCTTTGCCCTTCCACGACCTTCTTTGCCCTTCCCCGACCTTCTTTGCCCTCCTCCGAAATTCTTTGCCCTTCTCCGACCTTCTTTGCCCTTTCCCGACCTTCTTTGCCCTTTCCCGACCTTCTTTGCCCTTCTCCGACCTTCTTTGCCCTTCTCCGACCTTCTTTGCCCTTCTCCGACCTTCTTTGCCCTTCTCCGCCCTTCTCCGCCCTTCTCCGCCCTTCTCCGCCCTTCTCCGCCCTTCTCCGCCCTTCTCCGCCCTTCTCCGCCCTTCTCCGAACTTCTCCGCCCTTCTCCGACCTTCTCCGCCCTTCTCCGACCTTCTCCGCCCTTCTCCGACCTTCTCCGCCCTTCTCCGACCTTCTTTGCCCTTCTCCGACCTTCTTCGCCCTTCTCCGACCTTCTTCGCCCTTCTCCGACCTTCTCCGCCCTTCTCCGCCCTTCTCCGCCCTTCTCCGCCCTTCTCCGCCCTTCTCCGCCCTTCTCCGACCTTCTCCGCCCTTCTCCGACCTTCTCCGCCCTTCTCCGACCTTCTTCGCCCTTCTCCGACCTTCTTCGCCCTTCTCCGACCTTCTTTGCCCTTCTCCGACCTTCTTTGCCCTTTCCCGACCTTCTTTGCCCTTTCCCGACCTTCTTTGCCCTTTCCCGACCTTCTTTGCCCTTTCCCGACCTTCTTTGCCCTTTCCCGACCTTCTTTGCCCTTCCCCGACCTTCTTTGCCCTTTCCCGACCTTCTTTGCCCTTTCCCGACCTTCTTTGCCCTTTCCCGACCTTCTTTGCCCTTCTCCGACCTTCTTTGCCCTTCTCCGACCTTCTTTGCCCCTCTCCGACCTTCTTTGCCCTTCTCCGACCTTCTTTGCCCTTCTCCGACCTTCTTTGCCCTTCTCCGACCTTCTTTGCCCTTCTCCGACCTTCTTTACCCTTCTCCGACCTTCTTTGCCCTTTCCCGACCTTCTTTGCCCTTTCCCGACCTTCTTTGCCCTTTCCCGACCTTCTTTGCCCTTTCCCGACCTTCTTTGCCCTTCTCCGACCTTCTTTGCCCTTCTCCGACCTTCTTTGCCCTTCTCCGACCTTCTTTGCCCTTCCCCGACCTACTTTGCCCTTCCCCGACCTTCTTTGCCCTTTCCCGACCTTCTTTGCCCTTTCCCGACCTTCTTTGCCCTTCTCCGACCTTCTTTGCCCTTCTCCGACCTTCTTTGCCCTTCTCCGACCTTCTTTGCCCTTCTCCGCCCTTCTCCGCCCTTCTCCGCCCTTCTCCGCCCTTCTCCGCCCTTCTCCGACCTTCTCCGCCCTTCTCCGACCTTCTCCGCCCTTCTCCGACCTTCTCCGCCCTTCTCCGACCTTCTCCGCCCTTCTCCGACCTTCTCCGCCCTTCTCCGACCTTCTCCGCCCTTCTCCGACCTTCTCCGCCCTTCTCCGACCTTCTCCGCCCTTCTCCGACCTTCTCCGCCCTTCTCCGACCTTCTCCGCCCTTCTCCGACCTTCTTTGCCCTTCTCCGACCTTCTTTGCCCTTCTCCGACCTTCTTTGCCCTTCTCCGACCTTCTTTGCCCTTCTCCGACCTTCTTTGCCCTTCTCCGACCTTCTTTGCCCTTTCCCGACCTTCTTTGCCCTTCTCCGACCTTCTTTGCCCTTCTCCGACCTGCTCTGCCCTTCCCCGACCTGCTCTGCCCTTCCCCGACCTGCTCTGCCCTTCTCCGACCTGCTCTGCCCTTCTCCGACCTTCCTTGCCCTTCCCCGACCTTCCTTGCCCTTCCCCGACCTTCTTCGCCCTTCCTTGACCTTCTTTGCTCTTCCCCGACCTTCTTTGCAATTCCCCGACCTTCTTTGTCCTTCTCCGACCTTCTTTGCCCTTCTCCGATCTTCTTTGCCCTTCTCCGACCTTCTTTGCCCTTCTCCGACCTTCTTTGCCCTTCTCCGACCTTCTTTGCCCTTCTCCGACCTTCTTTGCCCTTCTCCGACCTTCTTTGCCCTTTCCCGACCTTCTTTGCCCTTCTCCGACCTTCTTTGCCCTTTCCCGACCTTCTTCGCCCTTCCCCGACCTTCTTCGCCCTTCCCCGACCTTCTTCGCCCTTCCCCGACCTTCTTCGCCCTTCCCCGACCTTCTTCGCCCTTCCCCGACCTTCTTCGCCCTTCCCCGACCTTCTTTGCCCTTCCCCGACCTTCTTTGCCTTCTCCGACCTTCTTTGCCCTTCCCCGACCTTCTTTGCACTTCCACGACCTTCTTTGCCCTTCCCCGACCTTCTTTGCCCTCCTCCGAACTTCTTTGCCCTTCTCCGACCTTCTTTGCCCTTCTCCGACCTTCTTTGCCCTTCTCCGACCTTCTTTGCCCTTCTCCGACCTTCTTTGCCCTTCTCCGACCTTCTTTGCCCTTCTCCGACCTTCTTTGCCCTTCTCCGACCTACTTTGCCCTTTCCCGACCTTCTTTGCCCTTCTCCGACCTTCTTTGCCCTTCTCCGACCTTCTTTGCCCTTCTCCGCCCTTCTCCGCCCTTCTCCGCCCTTCTCCGCCCTTCTCCGACCTTCTCCGCCCTTCTCCGCCCTTCTCCGCCCTTCTCCGACCTTCTCCGCCCTTCTCCGCCCTTCTCCGCCCTTCTCCGACCTTCTCCGCCCTTCTCCGACCTTCTTCGCCCTTCTCCGACCTTCTTCGCCCTTCTCCGACCTTCTTCGCCCTTCTCCGAACTTCTTTGCTCTTCTCCGAACTTCTTTGCCCTTTCCCGACCTTCTTTGCCCTTTCCCGACCTTCTTTGCCCTTTCCCGACCTTCTTTGCCCTTTCCCGACCTTCTTTGCCCTTTCCCGACCTTCTTTGCCCTTTCCCGACCTTCTTTGCCCTTTCCCGACCTTCTTTGCCCTTCTCCGACCTTCTTTGCCCTTCTCCGACCTTCTTTGCCCTTCTCCGACCTTCTTTGCCCTTCTCCGACCTTCTTTGCCCTTCTCCGAACTTCTTTGCCCTTCTCCGACCTTCTTTGCCCTTTCCCGACCTTCTTTGCCCTTTCCCGACCTTCTTTGCCCTTTCCCGACCTTCTTTGCCCTTTCCCGACCTTCTTTGCCCTTCTCCGACCTTCTTTGCCCTTCTCCGACCTTCTTTGCCCTTCTCCGACCTTCTTTGCCCTTTCCCGACCTTCTTTGCCCTTCTCCGACCTTCTTTGCCCTTCTCCGACCTTCTTTGCCCTTCTCCGACCTTCTTTGCCCTTCTCCGACCTTCTTTGCCTTCTCCGACCTTCTTTGCCCTTTACCGACCTTCTTTGCCTTCTCCGACCTTCTTTGCATTCTCCGACCTTCTTTGCCCTTCTCCGACCTACTTTGCCCTTTCCCGACCTTCTTTGCCCTTCTCCGACCTTCTTTGCCCTTCTCCGACCTTCTTTGCCCTTCTCCGACCTTCTTTGCCTTCTCCGACCTTCTTTGCCCTTTCCCGACCTTCTTTGCCTTCTCCGACCTTCTTTGCATTCTCCGACCTTCTTTGCCCTTCTCCGACCTTCTTCGCCCTGCTATGACCTTCTTCGCCCTGCTACGACCTTCTTTGCCCTTCTCCGTCCTTCTTTGCCCTTTCTCCGTCCTTCTTTGCCCTTTCCCGACCTTCTTTGCCCTGCTCCGACCTTCTTTGCCCTTTCCCGACCTTCTTTGCCCTTTCCCGACCTTCTTTGCCCTTTCCCGACCTTCTTTGCCCTTTCCGACCTTCTTTGCCCCTTTCCTCGACCTTCTTTGCCCTTCTCCGACCTTCTTTGCCCTTCTCCGACCTTCTTTGCCCTTCTCCGACCTTCTTTGCCCTTCTCCGACCTCTTTGCCCTTCTCGACCTACTTTGCCCTTTCCCGACCTTCTTTGCCCTTCTCCGACCTTCTTTGCCCTTCTCCGACCTTCTTTGCCCTTCTCCGACCTTCTTTGCCCTTCTCCGACTTTCTTCGCCCTTTCCCGACCTTCTTTGCCCTTTCCCGACCTTCTTTGCCCTTTCCCGACCTTCTTTGCCCTTTCCCGAACTTCTTTGCCCTTTCCCGACCTTCTTTGCCCTTTCCCGACCTTCTTTGCCCTTTCCCCGACCTTCTTTGCCCTTTCCGACCTTCTTTGCCCTTTCCCGACCTTCTTTGCCCTTCTCCGACCTTCTTTGCCCTTTCCCGACCTTCTTTGCCCTTTCCGACCTTCTTTGCCCTTCTCCCGACCTTCTTTGCCCTTCTCCGACCTTCCTTGGCCCTTCTCTCGACCTTCCTTGCCCTTCTCCCCGACCTTCTTTGCCCTTCCCCGACCTTCTTTGCCCGTTCTCGACCGTCTTGGAATTGAGAAGTAGAGGAGGGGAAGGAGAAGTAAGGAGGGGAAAGTAGGAGGTGGAAAGGAGAGTAGGTGGAAAGGAGAAGGAGGGGAGGAAGTAAGGAGGGGAAAGGGAGAAGAGGAGGAAGGAGAGGGGAAAGGGAGAAGTAAGGAGGGAGGAGAAGTAAGGAGGGAAAGGAGAAGTAAGGAGGGGAAAGGAGAAGTAAGGAGGGGAAGGAGTAGAAGGTAAGGAGGGAAGGAGAAGGTAAGGAGAGGTAAGGAGAAGTAAGGAGGGGAAAGGAGAAGTAGGAGGGAAAGGAGAAGTAAGGAGGGGAAAGGAGAAGTAAGGAGGGGAAGGAGAAGTAGGAGGGAAAGGAGAAGTAGGAGGGGAAAGGAGAAGTAAGAGGGGAAAGGAGAATAAGGTGGGGAAAGGAGAAGGTAAGTGGGGGAAGGAGGAAGTAAGGAGGGGAAGAGAGTAAGGAGGGGAAAGGAGAAGTAAGGAGGGAAAGGAGAAGGTAAGGAGGAGGAAGGAGAAGTAAGGAGGAAAGGAGAATAAGGAGGGAGAAAGGAGAAGTAAGAGGGAAAGGAGAAGTAGGAGGAGAAAGGAGAATAAGGAGGGAGAGGAAGTAGGAGGGGAATGGAGAAGTAGGAGGGAAGGAAATAAGGAGAGAAAGGGAAGAGAGGAGGAGAGGGAGGAAGAGGGAGAAGTAAGGATGGAA